>JAJTUV010000730.1:0-600000 GCA_021653895.1 Mastomys natalensis | reverse complement strand
ACCTAGAATTGGTGCCTTGATTAGTCATCATCAAAGAGGCTTCCTCTGGCAGCAGAAAGTGGAGTTGCAGAGATCCACCTGCAGACATTATACTGAGAGAGAGGTTAAATTTGGAGGTCTCAATATTGTCCCTGTTCTAGCCAGAGCAATAGAACAACTAAAGGAGATCAAGGGGATACAAATTGGGAAGAAAAAAAAGAAGCCAAAGTGTCACTATTTGCAGATGATATAATAGTAGAAATAAGTGATCCCAAAAATTCTACCAGAGAACTCATCAGATAAACACATTCAGCTATGTGGTCAGATACGAGTTAACTAAGAAAAAAATCAGTAGCCTTCCTTTAATCAAATGATAAATGGGCTGAGCAAGAAATCAGGAAAACAAGACTATTCACAATAGCCACAATAATATAAAATATCTTGCTATAACTCCAACAAAGCAAGTGAAAGACCTGTATGACAAAACTTCAAGTCTCTTGAAGAAAGAAATTGAAGAAGATATCAGAAGATAGAAAGATTTCCCGTGCTCATAGATTGGTGTGATTAACATAGTAAAAATCATCTTACCAAAATCCATCTACAAATTCAATGCAATTTCCTTCAAAATTCTATCACAATACTTTTAAGACCTTGAGAGAAAAATTCTCAGCTCCATATAGAAAAGTAAAAAAACCCAGGATGGCTAAAACCATATTGTACAATAAAATAACTTCTATAGTTATTACCATCCCTGATCTCAAGCTGTACTACAGAGAAACAGTAATAAAAACTGTATGATACCAATATAGAAACAAATAGGTTGATCAAGGAATCAAATCAAAGACCCAGAAATAAACCCACAAATCTATGGACACTTGATTTACAAAGGAGCCAAAACCATACAATGAAAAAAGAAAGTATCTTCAACAAATGGTGCTGGTCTATCTGGATTGCTGGTAGTAGAAGAATGCAAATAGATCCATAATTATCATTCTGTACAAGCTGATCAAAGGCCTTAACGTAAAACTGAATACACTAAATCTAATAGAAGAGAAACTGGGGAATTGACTTGAAGCACTGGTACAGGAGCCAACTTCCTGAACATAACACCAATAGCTCAGCCTCTAAGATCAACAATTCATAAATGAGACCTCATGAAGCTGCAAAAGATTCTGTAAGTCAAAGGACACTGTCAATAAAACAAATGGCAGCCTACAGATTGGGAAACAATCTTCACCAATCTACATCCAACAAACAGCTAATATCAAAATATATAAAGAACTCAAGAAGTTAGACACAAACAAAATAACCCAATTTAAAAATGGGGTATGAGTTAAACAGAGTTCTCAACAGAGGACTCTCTAATGACCAAAAAGCACTTTAAAGAAGTGTTCAAAGTTCTTAGTCATCAGGAAAATGCAAATCAAAATTACTCTGAGATTCCACCTTATACTCATCAGAATGGCTAAGATCAAAAACTAAAACAACACGTGCTCGAGATGCTGTGGAGCAAACCTCCATTCCACTCCTCCATTACTGGTGGGAGGGCAAACTTGTACAACCACTCTGGAAAGCAATTTGGCAGTTTCTTAGAAAATTCAGAATAGTTCTTCCTCAAGACCCAGATATATCATTCCTGGGCATATAACCAAAAGATGATCTATCATATCTCAAGGACACTTGCTCAACTATGTTTATAGAAGCTTTATTCAGAAACTGGAAACAACCAAGATACCTGTAAACTGAAGAATGGATAAAGAAAATGTGGTTCTTTACACAATGGAATACTACTCAGCTATTAAAAACAAGGACATCAAAAAATTTGAAGGCAAATGGATAGAACTAGAAAATATCATCCTGAGTGAGGTAATCCAAACTCCAAAGAACATGCATGCTATACACTCAGTTTTAAGTGGAAATTAGTCATAAATTACAGGATAACCTTGCTACCATTCATAGACCCAAACAAGCTAAATAACAGGAAGGGCTCAAGGGAGGATACTTGATACTTGAATATCACTCAGAATGGGAAATAAAATTGTCATCACAGATGGAGGGAGGGAACTAGGTAGGAAAGAAGATAGGGAGTGGAAGGGGTGTAAGATGTAGGGAGAGCCAGGGACAGAGTAAATGGAAATCAGGGGAGGGGGAGATCTCTAGAACTGCCAGAGGCCTGGGATGAGGAAGACTCCAGGGAGTCTATGAGGGTGACTCTAGCTGAGGCTTCCAGCAGTGGGGGAGTATGGAGCCTGAAGCATCCACCTCCTGTAGCCAGGTAGATCTTCCAGTGGAGGAATAAGGACACTAACAAACCCACAAAACCTTTGACACAAAATTTGCCCTGCCTACATCTACAATACATGCAGAGACAAAGATGGAGGAAAGACTGAGGGAATGGCCAACCAATGACTGACCCAATTTGAGACCTATCCCTTTGGCAAGAAGCAATCCAATTTTATTATTAATGATACTCTGTTATGCATTTAGACAGGAGCCTAGCATAAGTGTCTTTTGAGAGGCTCCACCTCGCAGCTGACTGAAACAGACGCAGAGACCCACAGCCAAACATTCAATGGAGCTGGGAAGTTTTGTAGAAGAGTTGAGGGAAAGATTGAAGAGATAGGGACTTCACACAAAGACCAACAGAGTTAACAAACCTAGACCTCTGGTGCTTCCATGAGACTGAACCAAAAACCAAAGAAAGTATAAGGGCTAGACATAGGCATGTCCCACAACAACTGGAGCAACAGCTTACCCTGACTCTGTTGCCTAGCTATGGATCCTGTCTCCCTATCTGAGCTGTTTTGGCTGGCCTCAGTGGGAGAGGATGTAACTAGTACTGCAGTTACTTGAGGTATCAGAGTGTGTGGGTACTCAGGGTGGTCTTCACCCTTCTCAGAGATGACAGGGAGAAAGGGATAGTGGGAGGGAAGTTGTACTGGGGATGTAAAGTGAAGAAGAAAGAAAGAAAGAAAGAAAGAAAGAAAGAAAGAAGAAAGAAAGAAAGAAAAAAAAAGAAAGAAAGAAAGAAAGAAAGAAAGAAAGAAGCAAAGAAAGAAAAAGAAACAAGAAGAAACAAAGAAAAACTACACTGAAATTTTATAGATGTAAACAATTCTACTAGTGTCAAGAATTAAAAAGACCTAAGACAGGATTAAAAATAAATGTTCTAATGGTTTGTGCTATGTTGCTCTGAGAATGCAACATATGAAAAGAAGCTACTAAAATTTTTGTTTCTCATTATAATCTTCAGATATATTTTCAGTGCTCTCCAGTGACTATACATGTATTAATTGATGGCTACCACCAGAATAGGACAGAACCTCAGCATTGCACATGAGTTTGGAAACTTGCATTAGATGAAGGAAACCCCAGGCTTCCCATGTAGGGGGATACTGCTCCCTCCTTCATCCTTGACAGCATGATTCTTCTATTTGTCCCTTCGTTCTAACAGTGATATTCCCTGGTGATTAAAATACAGTTTTTTGATGGTGGTTACGTGGCTGAGCATTTGCAAGCAGCAGCTACAGAAACCTACTACTTGTGTTCAGAATCAGGTAGAGGTGGAAGGAGAGAACTGACCCCACAAATGTCTCCTCTGATCAGCACACTGGTCAGCACACATGCGCTGTGGCCCTTACCCCACCACCACCACCACCAAAAAAAAAAAAAACAGGGAATAAAATTAAAATTTAAAAGTTTCTAACAGTAGTGCTTATCTTTATTATCAAATATCTTTTATTTCCCTTTAATAATTTAAGTTTATAGGTTGTTGAACCAAGCAGTAGGTAGCACTAAGATGTGGAAATGGCTGTGATCTCATTTTCTTCTTAGCCTCATTCTTTTTAGGGAAAAGTTTCCTAGTAACTTGACATGAGATGTACTGTCTGTTACAGTAGATCTGGGTGAAGTGTCTTAGGAAAAGAAAGCAAAATCTTCCTACAGACTCAGTTCGACAAGGCCCTCTCTGTGCTCCATCCTCTCCACTGTGACTGTTCTTCCCTAAGACTGGATGACATGTTGAATATTTCCGTCTGTTAGGTGGTTTGGAAATGTTGCCAAAGTTGTGTAACTATGTTCTCACCATCACAGGTGTACGGTTTAGATTTCAGTAGCAGTTACAATAATAACCCTTTATGTTTTAAAATACTTACAAGTGAAAAACTGAATATGAAGGGCCAATGAGATAGCTCACAAAGTTTGATCACTAACCAAAGTAGAGCCCCAGCCTTAGGGTGCTGAAGCAGGAGGATCGTAAGATTGAAGCCAACCTAGGATTCGTGTTGACACCTTGTCTCAAACCAACAAAGAAGGTGTTGCTTAGGCAAACTCTGACCCAGAGTGACTAAAGCCAGGGGGTTACGAATAAATGCTTCTGATCCTTGGTCTTCTGAACAACTGGATGTGTTCAAATCTTGGTCTCCATTGTATTCTTTTCATGACACTCATTTCAAACAGAGGCCTGTTTTATCCTAAGGTTGGGATGTTAGAACCAAGTGGAGAACTCTAACTGGCCTGACTGACAAAGAATGAGACTCCTCTAAAAATACTTTAGGTGTGAAAGGATGAGGGCTATATGTCATCAAGTCAAATGTACAGTGAGGATGATGATGTCAGACTCAATTGAGGAAGATAGAATAGATAGTGAATAGTATTGCTGTGGTATCTGTGCTCTTAAGAGTGGCCACTGTTTTAAACGGCAGACCCATGTTGCAGCAAACTTCATCTAGAAACCAAACTCCCTTCCCTCTTCCTCCCCCACCAAAAAAAAAAAACCAGAGCATTCCAGCCAAGAAGAGAAAATAATGTGGCCTCTTGTTAGAAGTTGAAGAGGAGATGACAACAAAGGTTCTAGAGTAAGCAAAGGTGAGGAAAAAAGAAAAATAGAGCAGAAAGGAGACACTGGGTCAGAGGACACAAGGACAACGTGGAAGGTAACAATGGGCCAACTGCTTCAGTGATGGGGGACCAAGGTGAAAAGTGCCCCCAAGAACACAAGTTAGACAGGGAATGGTCAGACTGGCAGTTGGACAACATAGAGGAAATAGAGAAACCTAAAGGGACAGGAAGTTGAAATTCCCTTCAGCTGGTGGAGAACGGAGGGTGACTGAAAAAGCATATGCTACACATAAGGTAGCTGAACCTTTCCTCAAGCAACATGAGCAAAAAGACCACAGGCTAAAGGTTTTCAGCTGCTGTCAGTCTCTACTGGGTTAGGGGTTAGAAGACAAGTGGTATGAGCAACCTCTTGTGGAAACATGGAGCATAGCAGCAGAAGATGGGCATCCTAGAGAAGCTAAAGTGCATCACAGCAGTAAAGCTTCATGGTGGAAGACATCAGTGAAAAGCTGCTCATCCATAGGCCATAAGGAGAGCATGTGGAATGGGAAGACACTCTCAGGTTCAGCAAAATAAAACCTTGACATACTCAGATAGAGCTAGATGAGTAGCCCTGTAGACAGGGTGAGCTTTCCAAGAGTATGTGAAGTCTTCCTAATGTTCCTGTTTCCCAGTAAGACAACCTTCCATGTGGAAGTTCTGCTCATGTGTCTTGGTCTCATATAGCTTCATTCACGTTACTATTAAAGCCTTTTCCTTAATAATATAAAATTGGGCCTTTATTAAATAATACGGAGAATAAGAATTTCCCAGCAACCTTGTTAAGATAAAACTTTTGAGAGACACCAAAGCCACATGCATAGCTACTGCTCAGATACGAAAGCCATACTCCCCCTTGAGACTCCTGAATATTTACATGTGCCTCATTTTTTATTTTCCTACTTGGCCTCCACAGGTATATTAGTGTGGGGGTGTGTGGGGGGGGCGTGTTTTCTTCTTAGTATTTCATACAGACTTTTCCTAAAATTTCTATCTGTGGCAAAGTCAAGAATTGTGGCTTCACCTGTCTTGAGGCCTCTGAATAGAACTCAATTTACTGTTGGTGGCAAAGTGTGTCCTGTCCTGCAGGACATTAAACAGGGGTCCGGAGAGATCATCTGAAAGAGAGTGGGGGGTAGTAGGCAAAGACGTGAGGAATGACGACCTGTCTATAGTCTGATCAAATCATAATCTTTACTTTTTCACACAGGGGTTATATATACATAAAAGGCAGGATGTGGGGAAGGGGATGATGCAGGAATGTCGATATTCAGGGGGAGTACAGATCTCTTCCAGAACAGAGTATCAGGGGGATGAAGGTTCAGGGGACAGGTCACTATGACTCTAACTATGATTCACTTGTCCTTATCTAAGTTGGTACTATCCACCGAGGCTACCTATCTACAAGGTCTATGACTACTCAGGTTTGGCAGCCTTCCACCAAAGCTGCTTGTTTACAATAGCTTGTAGCTATCTGCTTCAGTGTTTTTCCACAGAGATCCAAGATTTGGTGCTAACAGGCATGTATGTCAGGCCTATTGCTGATTTTAGGCCTTCAGTGTAAGCAGGGATGCCCCTGACAATTCCCCCTCTCTCCAAGTATAGAAGGACCGTGGCAATTCCAGTCTTGCAAAGGCGGGGATAGAGGCCTGACCTCCAGTAATTAAAGGGGACCTTGTAATGGCTCCAGTTCTCCTGTCATTGTCCAGTGAGGCATGAGGGCCATACCCATCCCGATGTCTTTTTCCTGGAGAGGGGATACTTTTGACATCAATCCCTATGCAGTCAGGCTTGTCCCTCAGGGAACCCAGAAAGATATTTTAAATTTTATATTCCCTTGCAGTGCTTAGCCTCACAGCCTAAGCAAGAATTTAGATCACCAGTCAGAGGGGGTTCTGGCTGGCCCCTTTCTGCTTGGCCTAGGGGTGGAAGTCCCCTCTTTTAGGTTGAGTGGAGATGGGTTTTGGGAACACCCTGGAAAAAGTAACAACCTCATCTTGAGTCTCGTGGTCCTCCATAGCTAACTTATGATAATGTATCTGAATAGGTTTTGCTATCAAATTATCTATCTGTTGTTTTACAAAATTAGTAAGCCTATTTAAGACCCAGGGAACAAATGAAACAAGCAAAAATAACCCAATTAATGGTCTCAAAATGGTAGGAAGTAGGGTTGACAACCATGGAGAGGTTGAAAACCAATTCTTGTACCAGTTCTCATCTTTCTCTCTCTGTCTCTGTCTTTTTTCAAGGCTTTCTCTGACCTTTTTCATGCTCTCCTTAACCATCCCTGTTTTATCTATATAAAAGCAACATTCTTCTTTAAGGGCTGTACACAGTCTAGAGCTGTACACATCATTTCTATTGTAAAAGGGTAAATCAAGTCCAATAAAGTCCTTTGCAGTTTTAGAGATCATTTCAGACAGCAAAACAAGGGATTTCTTCAGATTAGTGATGTCAATCTCTAGTTGTTTGATGTCCTTGTCAATGGCCCAACAAAAGTCTGAGTAGTGTAAGTCTGGAGGCCAGCATCAGGATTAGAACTTCCAATAGCAAACACAATGGTGATTCACTTTTATCTGGAAAGGAGAAAGAAGGGAAATCTCAGGGAGATTTCTCTTCCCTGGATATCAATTGTTATTCATCTTAATTATAAATGGGCCTGGCTTTGTGGGGGTATCTATTTATTTCAATTAATCTTTTTGGCTGCCACTTAGCTGTACCTTCTTTGGTATCAAACAGGCATATCAATCCTTGGCCCCATATGAGAACTGGGTCCGGGCCATTCCATTTAAAGGTAAGAGAGTCCTTCCACATAACTGTGGCATAGTTTTTATTGGTCTCAGCATGCCAAAGGCAGTCAGCAACAGGGTTGCTGTGAGCTTTCAGATTTAGAAAATTGAGAACGAACAAGGCATGATGGAGAGTATTTCTGGGAGACTCCTTCTTGGGGTGTAGCTCCCCTCTTTTGTTTTTTAAAAGCCAATTTTTTAGAGTTCTTAGTAAAACCAGTGCAGAAGTGCTAGCAGCCACTTCTCCCACACTCAGAGAATCATGAAGACACTATTTTAAAGTTCCAAAATACCTGTTTTACAATATCCTGTCCTTGAGGACTATAAGGAATTTTAGAAACATGGGCAATACCAACAAAACATCTCAAATGTCTGACTGTAACAGTCAGTTTTGTTTATTTTAATATGATATGGAATGCCAAGTATAAAAAGATAATATAAGCAATAACTAATTGTACTTTTGATTGTTTCTCCTGTTAAAGTAATTGTAGCTAGAAATCTTAAAAAGGTGTTAAATCACATATACATATTTTAATTTTTTTAAATCAGAAATAAGTAACATCTACTTGTCATAATTGATTAGGTATAAGTCCTCAAGTATTAACACCATTATGAAAAAATTGAGGACACTAAAAACAAATTTTGTAATTTGACCTACACACTCTAAAAATATCAAATTGTTCTCTCAAGCTATTATTATTAAACATAGATCTATAAAACTGTACTATCTTGTGGTGATGTTATATAGACAAATAGATGACTTTTTAAATCTTAATGATAGTCTTATAAAAAAATTAAAAATTATACCTATGATTATTAAGCTGTTTTATAATGAGACTGTTATCAGGTTCCTTTCTGATAGTTGAAACTGTAATAAGAATTCTGTCCGTCTCTCAAATAACAACAGTTAATTGTTTTTAGATAATAACCAGACTTTTTTCTACTCAGAGCACATTCTAAAAGGTTATAAAACAATTTGTCAAACATCAATATAAAGGAACCAACAATTTACTATAGGTGTTAGGACAGAAAATAACAAATATTATCTGGGCTTATCCACACAAATTTTCACTGATAACTCAGTTATAGTTTTAAACCTTCAGTGAACCTGTGGAGCCAGACAGGTAATGGATGTTTAGCCAGATAATTACCTTTAATAAATTTGTATATAAACACCCTCTATTATAAACTTCTATTTCAATTCATGATCTAGTCCTTGGTGTGAACTTGTAATAAACTCTATAACGTGTGATCATTTATTTCTAAAAAATATATGAATACTGAGGACAAAAAGATAAGAAGAGGGCAAATATAATGGAGAGATAAAACAGAACTCTGTCTTTTTCTCACTTAGGATAGTATATAAAATAGAACCTTTTTACCTTTTTCAAATAAAATAGAAGTTTTCTGTTGTACTTCTTCTTTTGATAGCTTTCATAGAAAACTTTTTTACACTTAATAATAAACTCTTTAATAACTTATTTAAGTGGTCTCAGACTTGTAGGCATAAGTCAGAGCCTAGCAGATTTTGTCAAGACAAAACCAAAGCTTTGACTGTTTTTAGAATGAGGTGCTAAGTGCCAAAAACTGTAGTTTCTAGCTTCAAGGATCACAAAAGGCAGATCAGCTACAGTGGCACAGCAATCTAGATAGACAAACTTTTATTATATAGTAACCCCAATGTAAAGAGCAAAATTTCATGGCCAATTGTTTTTGTAAGGTCTGTAATTTATCTCATATACAAATTTGTTATGACATTTTTCTGGGTTCAGGCAATCTAGTATGAGCTCTTAAATGTCTTATAAAATTAAGGAAAATACATGTTTTTAAAAGTGAGCTAGCTGATTTCATGCTGTGTTCTGGCCTCTGTGGACATCAGCATGAATATGGTTCATAGACATACATGCAGACAAACTAGAATATTTTACTTTTAAAACTAAAGAAGGTGAGACATCTAAGATGCTAAATTCAATGAGGTCTGTTCTCTCTCCTCTCTCTCTCTCTCTCTCTCTCTCTCTCTCTCTCTCTCTCTCTCTCTCTCCCTCTCTCTTTCTCTTTGTGATTTTTAAATGCAGTATACCCTGCCAAGGGTTGAAGAACAGGATACCCTATACTAATTTACCTCAGTGTCTGTTTCTGTCCTTTTGCAAGGAGGAGTCCTCCAATGGAGCAGTCTACATCACAGCAGTCTTTTCTAAAAGATAGTGCCAGGATTTAGCAAGTATGTCTAGGCTAGTGCAAATCTGACAAGACACATGGAACAAACACCTTCAATGATGAATCCCTCTCATGGACAGTGGCTTGGGATCAACTATAGCTACCAGGTGCTCTGGACATCCTGTGAACCTTCTCCATTGGTTCCCTCTCAGCCAGAGACCCAAGGATCCTACTAGTTTTGCATTCTCTAAGATTAAGGTATCTAACACCTATCCCCAGCTAATCAAGGGAAGGGGTGTATGAATCTAGGACATTGCCTATTCTCCTGGCCTGAAGTGCTGAGCATGGTGTCCCCACCCTGCAGTTAAGAAAGGACCTGCCTGAACAGAGTAAACAGCTAACTGCGCTCTAGAGGAATTAAGCCTTGAACACTGCACTGGGATGTTATGAAAGTTTCAGGTAAGGGCACCTGGAGCAGTTCATGCCTGTGGAACTTCTAAAGGCTAGCTTTAGAAAGTCTAGCCTGAGTCCAGGAGATGGGACCCCAGGACTTCAGAATTAGGAAAAGAAACAGTGGAGAAGGGAATCTGGCGGGCATTCACAGAGATGACTCCTTTTCAAAGCCAAATAGTCCAATGGCTATGGACTAGTGTTAGGGCTATGGTCCTAAAGCTATATTGACCTGTCTCAGTCAGGCTAGGGGGCTAGAGAGTCTCACTGTCATCCTCCAGTTTCCTCTGTCTTGGTTCCTCTCTGGTCCTACCACCTAGTCCATTTGATTATCTCTGCAAAATAATCAAGGACATGCAAAATAATGTCTCTTACTTCTGTGTCCTTTAAAGATCAGAAGACTCTAGTCAGTCTGAGCTCTACCCCAACTTTTCATTCTCATTTTTAAAATAGGCCATGTTGACTGAACACTCAATCCACATGTTTATCCTGTGTATGCATCAGGTGATTAGAATTGTTGTGCCCAACATAGTCCTTGTCTTCACAGAGATACTAGTACAGTGGAGACAACAATCAACATGAGAAAAGGTTATACTTACAGGTGATGAGCAGACCTGAGGTGGGATAGCTGTACTAGGATAGGACAGCAGAGGCCCCAAGGTTGTCCTGTCCTAATGAAAGTAAGATGGATGAGAAATTTGAACGCTGACAGGGATGGGGGAGGTGACCTTCTGGGTAGAATAAACAGTACTTGAAGGACTCAGAAGCAACTTTAAAGTTACATGATAATTGGCAGAAATGCGGGTGGAGGGGGCAAGCTGTGTCAGATGAAAGGACCAACCAGAGGGTAAGTCATTGAAATAAAGCATCCCCACCTTTCCTCCAGAGCCCTGGGAGACTTAAGGGGAGGATCCAGAGGTTCTAAGTACACTCTCAGGATGCTGTACCCCCTGTCTGAGGAGTGGGAAGAAGTGTGGGTTTGAGTGTTCTGAGGCTCCCTAGGCTTTTGATCTGCACTTTACCACAGTAGGAAGCACTCTGGAACACACTTCCAGGATTCAAAGGTCATATGACAGTGAGAGCACAGCCATGGGATACGGTAACTCAGAATTGAGTTAAGGTGTCATGAGCAGTCACTTAGTCTGGGCCAAGCTCTCCATTCTTCCGGGAGGTAAAGGATGCTCAAGAGAAAAGCAACCTGGGTACCTGTATCTGATGCACTGTCTCCTGAGCAGCCACTGTAGGGGAATGCTCTCTAGTATGCAGCACAGTCGGTAACACCAGCCTGTGTCTTTAGGTCTCATTCAGCATCTTAGGGTCTTTCCTGTAGCAATTGGCAAATGCAGAGGGTACTGTCTAATGCCTCATGGATATCTCAAGAGGAATCTTCACAGGCAGAGTCAAGAATGCAGAGTGGCTGAAGCCAAGCAAGAGGACTCAGATGTTCATGATATTTTCCTCATTGGTTTCTCTTCTCCTTCCCTTTGTACGCAACTCTACATTCTTCAGAAAAGAGGAGCAGATGTGTATGGAAAGAAACTAGACCTTGCCTCTCTCCGCTGTGTCTTGAGTTTGAGTTCCTGATGATATTTCCTTCTCCCTGTGCAGATGAGAAAGGAGTAACCTTAAAATTGGAACAGCTGTGACTTAGACTGAATTTTTGAAAGCTATCTTAAAGTAGTTGTGAGCTTTGAAATGCCAACTAAGAGTACCAGATTTCACTGTGTTCAGACAATGAACCTTCAATTATGTGCTGAGTTCCAATTCTCCTTTCCCTCCAGGCTCTACATCATGAATACTATGAAGCAAATGGCACATTTGTCACCCTTCTTTTGAGGATGCTATGTCAAAACAGCCCATTGTAAATGTATGTTATTCTTCTATAATCATCTCCTATGGTCTAGCTATGGTCCTCGTAGGGCTGAAGGAAAGCACTGAAGTCTAGATACCTCAGGTAAATTGCCATTCATACACACACCTGCTTTCACTTTTGTAAGAGCTGCAAGAAGGAGAATAGAGAATAGGCATATGCACACTGTTTGATGTAGCAAGGGCTAAACAGAAAGAAACACAGTCTCCAAGTCTCCTTCAGTAACATTTCTTTAAGGTCAATAAGACTTCCTGAGTAATAGCTTGGAGGGAACTATTAATATTTCATCAAAACTTCACTTAGAAAGTTGTGCATAAATAATTTCATGCTAGGTAGGCCTTTGACATAGGCCTGTAACTCCAGCTACTAAGGAGACTGATAGGAGCATCCCAAGTTCAAGGTTAACCTTGGCACACTAGTTTTAAATGAAAAGATTTTATAGTTGGTGTTTGCTTTTTAGTTGGTTTTTTTTCCTGTTTTATGTTGGATTTGTTTTGATATTCTTGTTGGCTTTTAAGATGTAGGGAGGATGTAATGACTATAATGAATGACTGAGCTCAGGTTTAGCATGCTAGGTGCCCTTGTATGAGTTCCAAGTAGTGCAATGGAGAAAGGGGATGTTGAAATTATTTGAAACGTACATTGCTGAAAGCTATTTTATTTATATAGCAAACAGATTTGTAATTATTCATTGGCAAAAGAGATTAATTCCTGCTATTAATTATTTCATACCAACCTGCCTTGGATCAGAGCTTCCTGTACTTCACTGCCTGAGCCATCTCCTCAGCTTAAAAATTCCTTTTGCAACCAAATTGTTTCATCTTTGAGCTCATAATGTTTCATCTTTTCATTCATGGGAGGTTGGTTTAAACCCAGAGAAAGACATTTATCAGGGTTTCCAGTCACTTCTCAGTAACCTGACGAACCCAGACAGAAAGTATTCCCTTAGAATGGCCAACAGGCTCTTTCCAGAGAGCACTTATGAATTATTCCAAATAAGTTGTATCCGTAGAATGATAAAAAAAAATTTTCAAAATGCTTGTTGCTATAGATCCCAGCAGAAGGACCCTAGAGAACTTGAGAAGATCAAGTGCTAGCCAGTGTGAGAGTACACATCTATAATATCCTTATAGAAGAGTGATGATACTGGAGGGTCACAAGTTCTAGACCAGGCTAGGCTACATAGCAAACAATTTTTATTTATTTATGTATGTTTATTCTCACTTGGAAAGGCCTAGTACATAAAGATGTTTGTTGTTTAAAGTGACATCTACACTCGTTTTAGTGGAATGGAAGAAAAAAAATACCTTACTTCAGATACAGAAAATTAAAAATGAAAGGTTTTTTTCCCATATTTAAGCATCATTTCCAGTCTCCACATTGCTTAGGGGTTGGGGAATGTGGTGACACCAGGGAGGCAGCCAGATCAGGATCTGAACCCCATCCTCAAATGGAGTTTATACAGCACTGTAAAGGATAGGAACACAAAGCAAGATGGGAGCTGGGGGTGCTGCAGTGTTATCCAACTGTATTTTGACTTTACAGGTTAAGCAAGGAAATACACATTGGAGACTGGGCCTTATCCAGGGCACTAGGCTTCAGGGTCCCCTTAATTCATCTTTCTAGACCTTAGGTTTGGAACTCAGAGTAATAAGGAGACAAAGGACCAGGTTAGCTGCAGATAGTTAATTAGGGCAAAACAGGCCATTGGTTTTATATTTTTACAGCTTATGCACCTTGGTTTAGATAACAGCAAGTTCTATATTCTTTACTGGTTAACAGACAATTAAGAAAACATTTGGAGAAGTGGGATAGGCATTCATTTCTAGGCCTGGGAACATAACTTGTTTGGCCCTGCCAGCAAGATGGAAAAGTTGTCCTTGAGATGGCTGGACTCGGCCAACTGATAAGCTGTTCAGGTATTGGAAAGTCCCCAGCTCCCCTAGGGCCTGAAACCTTGAATTTAACTTCTTCATATGATAAAATGGAGTCTGGAAACAAAAGAACACACATGGTATATACTCACTAATAAGTGTATACTAGCCCAAAAGCTCAAAATGCCTATGATACAACCTACAGACCATATGGAGAGTAGAAAGAAGGAAGACCTGGGGCTGGATATTTCAGTCCTGCACTGAGAGGGGAACAGGATGATTGTGGGAGGTAAAAGGAGAGGGAGACAATTAAGGGAGTAAGGAGCAGGTGGCAGCATCAGAAACTGGCGGAGATGTGAGAGGGGTACAGAGGGTCAGGAAGTCGAATAAAAATAGTTAGCAGGGAGCATGAGGAACTGGGGACAACTACTGGAGGGTCCCAGACACCAGAGAAACATGAGGCTCCCAGGACCTAACGGGATTGACTTTAGCCATAATGCAAAGAGAAGGGGGAGATAAAAGCTGTGGAGACACCTTCAGTAGATAGGCATGGCCCCTAGTCGAGGGATGGGACCATCCAACCATCTCAAAGTTTTTTAAGTCAGAAATGTACCTGTCCAAAGGAGGAAAATGGACAAAAAAAAAAAAAAAAAAAGGAACAGAGACTGAAGGAAGAGCCAACTGGAAACAGCCCCACCTGGGGATACATCATGTCTTCAGACACCAAACTCAACACTGTTGCAGTGGTCAAGAGGCATTCACAGACAGGAACCAAGTGTGGTAGTTCTTCGGGAGGTCCGGCCCCAACTGATCAATGCAGAGGTGGATGCTTGGAGCCAACCATCAGACTGAACTGAGGGAACCTTGTGGGGGTGCTGAGAGAAGGACTGGAGTAGTGGAGGAGAATTGCAACCCCATTAGAAGAACAACAAAGGCTGGCCTGACTAGCCAGTTCTTCCAAAGTCTAAACCACCAACCAAGGAGTGTACCTGGAGGGATCCATGGTTCCAGATACATATGTAGAAGAGGATGGCCTTGCCTGACAGCAACCAGAGGGGAAGCCCTGGGTGCCAGAAAAATCTGATGCCCCAGAGTAGGGAGATGTTGGAGCAGTGGGGCAGGAGAGTGTGAGTGGGTTGGGGAGCACTCTAATACAGACAAAAGGGAGGGGGAGGGCAAATGTGGGATGAAGGATTGGTGGAGGAATAACCAGTAACAGGGAAGTGGGATATCATGGAATGGAGAGGTTGGTGGAGGGGTAACAGGGAAGTGGGATATTGAGATGTAAACAAATGGAATGATTAATAAAAAAGTGGAGTCTGAGAATGAAATGGTAGTACTTAGAATAAGTTTCTTTTGCTTGTTCTCAACACTAGAAGATGATTCTTTTGATCCAGTACACAAGTTTATTCTTTCAGTGAGTTATCTTTGAGCTGTCCTAGATAAACATACTGAACATAAAATAGCAGTCAGCTTGAAGTCAATCACATTATGTAATCATTGGTTGTGGGAGTCTCTGTGACCTTTACAGACAGCAGAGAAACAAACTAGAGGCAGAGAGAAGGCAGTTCTGGGCAACACAACTCAGTAGTCAATGTTGGTTCAAACTTGGGGAGTCTGGCCTCAAGTTTTTTATTTCATGCATATTTAAATTCAACACAATCTGATGAAAACTGTTCTTGTGATGATGAACTGAGTATCATGTGTACAATAAAGTATAGCTAAGTCTCTCTGGCAGGCAAAGTAATCTAAATACAGATCAGACATACGTATGTTGAAACTTGTAAAGTGTACATGGCACCTTCTAATATGTTCTACAGATTGACTGCGAAAAACAAATTTCTAAGAAGAGTCTGGAATAGTCCAGTTTGGAAAAGTCTCTGGCCACACAGATGCACAAACGCATTTGCTCTAGCCTTCTGGACAGAAAACAGATTTTAAATTCCTCCTCTTGAAGGACCAGTTCTGTGTGCTTACCATTGCGGGTTTTCTAATGCATGTCTGTAAGGACACTCTGTGTTCTCTACAATTAAAAAAATCTTAAAAGTTTTATATATTTTGCAAATGAAAGACAACCCTTATTTGGAAAAACTGCTGCTTGTAATGATTGAATAAACAATACATTATCAAAGAGAACTGTAGAGTAATGTCTACATATCCCAATGGGAAGGACATCTTGAGACAAGGAAGCTCAGGAACCACACAGTTCTGAGGTGGGACAGTGTCCCAAGGGAAGAGCATCCTGAGACATGGGGGCCCAGGAACCACACAGCTCTGAGAGGAAGCTTCCTCAGCAGGGGCATTGCAGCTTCCAGGGAAGGGTATTCCCAGCTGATTCAAGGAGCTCAGGAGACTTAGCCCTGTTCCTTCTCTTTGCTTCTTCCATTAATCTCTTCATTGCTTCTTTTCCTCTTGACTTCTTCCAATGAGAGACTCATAGCAGTCAGGAAATCTCATGTAAGAGATTTATTGGAGGGTCCAGGGTATGAAGGGGTGAATGCAGGGGTGGCTACCCTCTCTCTGCTCCTGGAAGGGGACAGCAGGGAATTTGGACAAAGGACAGGGATTATGTAGGATTTCTTAGGGCCTGGAGCTTTTCAGGACAGAGATTTCCAAATTAAAGATTAGTGGAATTTTAAGTCCTGAGCTTGTGGAACTCAGGAATTGGTGGGCTTTCCTGTTCAGGGATTGGTGGCTTTACACACACACACACACACACACACACACACACACACACACACACACACACACCTTTTCCCTGCATCAAGCCCATGGGTTAGAAAAGAAGGTGGTTCCCAGCAGGGGTGCCATGAGGAGGTGCCCTCACTGTGGACAGCTTCTGTGTACAACTCCTGCAGTGGCATTTCACCAAGGCTGTAGGCTGAGGCAGGAAAGGTGTCCTCATTGTGGATAGGTCCTACAGGACAGCTCTTGCTGAGGCAGGAAAGGAAACGCGCCAACATGGACAGCTTCTGGGACAGTGGCAGGCTGAGGGTATGTGATGCAGCCATTTTGACAGGAGCCACTATTTTTGACTTTTCCTGTTGGGGCATCTGGGGCAGGAAGGAGAGGGTGCTTGCTGCTTTGATGGCTTTTGCAGAAAACTGCTTAAGGGTTACAGTACCTGATGATATGATTTGTCTTCCTAAGTAGCCACATTGTCAAGAGTTCTCTGTGTCTGATTCACAGTTTAATCTTCAGCAGCTATGGCAAGAAGGGATATTTATTAGGTCCCCATCTGTCTGTTGAATGGATAGATGGACAAAGGACTTTCTACTTGGATCTTCAGCTTCCTGGGCCTCACAGAAGCATAGCATTCTGTGACTGATGGGCAATTCAACCTTTTATCTCAGATGGCTAGCTGCAGTCAGCATCTCTTCTGGCCACATGTTTTAGGGATACTACTCATGTGTAAACATGTTTTTCTTATGTTGGTAGAAATTTTTATAGAATCAAACTAAATTCTACTTATGTCTTAAAATTGGACTTCCTGAAGTTTTTTGTCCTGTTTTAGAATCTTTGAATATATTAAGTACATTCTTTAATTGTCCTAGTTACTTCCTGTTGCTATGATAAAGACCATAACCAACAGCATTCTGCCTTACACATTCTGATCACAGTCCTTCACTGAAGGAAGTCAAGGCAGGAACTCAAGGCAGAAACTTTAAGCAGAGGCCACAGAGGACAGTTGACTACTAGCTTGTTATTCATAGCTTGATCAGCCTGCTTTCTTACACTTCCAAAGACCACCTCCTCAGGGTGACACTGTCCACAGTGGGCTATACTTCATTATTCATTAATCAAGGAAATGCCCGCAACACTTGCCTATAGGACAACCTGAGGGAGGTATTTTCTCAGTTGAAGTTCCTTTTTCCAGAAGGCCAGAACATTAATATTTATTCCAGTACTTTTGCACACAACATCTTGGTTTTTAGATTTAGCTCTTTAATCCATTTGAAAATTGTAGTATCACTTCTCGGCCTTTTGGCTAACATCAAGTGTAGAAGATTTTACAGGGTATAAAGTGAGACTGATTTATCCCCCAGAGGACAGGATTGTGGGAAGGCTCCCTTTCCTCTATTACTTGTTTACCCTCCCAGAAAGACTAAAGAATTGGTTTGGTAATTTGGGATACTGAATGGGGATTACAATATAATTATGGGTTGATCTGGGATGAATGGTTATGATGCAGTAGGAAGGACCTCACATGTTGTGCAGAGGCTGATAACACAGTGCTTGCTTCCAGCCTCCAGAACAGTGAGCCAGTCCCCAGACTCTTGTATTTTGTGACAGAAAAATGAAATATACAAAACCACTTAGAATATAGTTTTATTACAACATGTACAGGGTTAAGCTTCCTAGAATGTTGGCACTCAATACTGAAGATTTAAAAGTATCAGCCACCATACTAGAATTGCTGTGAGCCAAGGGGGTCAGTTAATCAAGTTAAGTTACTAGAGGGCTGTTTTATTAACTAAACACAAAAGAAATTAGTGGAGCCTGGGAATACAGTTCAATTGGTAAAGTATTTTTCTTTATCCCATGAGGATCTGAGTTTGATGTCCAGAACCTATTTTATTAAAATTCCAGACTTAGTGGTTTGCACATGTAATCCCATCTGTGGGGAAGCAGAGACTGCCTGGGATTTGCTCTCCTAGTTAGATTAATTTACTTACTTGCCAGTTCTTGGCCACTGAGATACACTATCTCTTAAAAAGGCAGCAGGTTTCTGAAGAATGCTACCCAAGTTTATCATCTGCCTCCACCCATACATGTATACTATATATATTCACACCCAAACATCAACAACTTGTACTGTCACACATACACAGAGAGAGGCATTTAATAAATTGGAAAAATGCATAAATCCTAACATTGTAAATAGGCCTGTCATGAGAAATCAGGTAACTCTTACTAATCTTTACTACATTGTCTTAATAGAAAACATACAAGTGGCTGAGCACAGTGGAGTATCTATGAAATACAAGTACATGGAAGGTTGAGGCAGGAGAATTGTAAGTTTGAAGTCACTCTGGGATATATGATAATACTGTCTCAAAACACCAAGAGAAGGAAAAAGAAAGATGTATACGTTTATTAAATGAGAGGAGGGAAAAAATCTTACTTAATTTCTTACATATTTTAACTAATATGATACTTTACATAGAAAATTGAAACATGTGGTGCATCTTCATTCTTATAAAACTGACTGTAAAAATATTGTGCAATGTTAAATATTTATATTTTTAAATTACAGGGAAGCCATTTTGTCTGTTGAGATGAAGACTTGCTGGGAATCTTTTTAGCTACAGGGACTCCATCTTGTATGTAGTCTCCGTTTTGTACTAAGCTAAATTCTAAAAACAGCTAAATTTCCAGGAACGGCTTCTGACCCCAAGCATTCCAGAAGAACCTAGATGACACTATCCCACCCTGTGCTTCATTGGTTAGTTCTCAGCCAGCGGCTCTTCCAACACACCCCTCAAGGAAAACACCAGCGATAAAGAAAGCCACATGGAATACCAGCAATGAAGTGCCCAATGTATGAATAAACTTGATTGGATGCCCCTATCCCTCCTAATCTGTGGTTTTCTCTCTTAAAAAGTTGTGCTGTCCTGCCCTACGCACCCCGCTGACACATTTTGGGTTCCAAACCCATCTGTCTCCCTGATGTATCAGTTTCTGAATAAAGATATTTTTGCAGGCTTGAATTTGATTTTGATAGTGGATAATTCCAATTCTCAGACACTAACGGTCTTAATGGGATCTGGCTCAATAGTCTACAAACTGAAGGGCTGTTGCAAGTGCACGTTGAAAACCTCATTCACTCACATCCACTTGTTCTTGGGATGCATACCTCTCCTGCACCCTAGAAAATGGCTCAGTCTAATAAAGTTTGTAAAATAGGACACAGTAGGATCCCCTTGGGGCCATTCCCTGCACTATATTCCCTCTCCACACACCTCTGTGTTCATTTCTCTGGTGATGAAGTATAGCTGCCACCTCCAACACATCATGTTAAGGTCCAACAGTTCATGTGTAGAAATTCTTTCACACTTTATAATCTCCACATGACTCTGAGCCATCAACTACTCTAAGGCTGAAATATAACCTCTCCTTCCTGAATCTTGCATTGTTTTTATTTTGTGAATTCACTCACTCTCATACTCACTCTCACACTTACTCTCACTCACACTCATTCACTCTCATTCACTACCACACACTCACACTCACTCACTCTCACTCATTCATTTAATGTATTGATTTCAGTGCTAGATATTAAATCCAGGACTCAAGCTCAGCCACTGAGCTAGATATTCATTCCCAGGTGACCAGGGTTTTGTGGTTGATTATTGGCTATTCCCATAGACTCAATGGGCAGGAAAAGCTTTCCCTCAAGGTAAAAAACTGGCCAGGCCACTGAGGAGCACTAGCAGACATACCCGTCCTCCAGTCCTCCCTAACTGTTGCAATGGTGTTTTCAGCCCCTCAACAGGACCCTTCCTGATTATGCTAATTTTAGGTGAAAAGTCTGAACTGGAAACCCCACCAATTCCTGAACAGAAAACCCCATTAATCCCTGAGCTTCTCCAAGCTCAGGACTTAAAAATCCCACAAGTCTTCTTCTTGAACATTTCTGCCCTAGAAATCTCCACCACCACCACCCCAAGAAACTTTACATAAAGGTTGTATCTGCTCAGTTCTCTGCTGTCTGCTCCAAAAAGCAGAGAGAGCCACCCCTGGATTTGTCCCCTCACACGCTGGGCCCTCCCAGTAAATCTCTGTTATGAGATTTGCTGCCTGATATGACTCTCATCAGAAACCAAGAAGCAATGAATGAAGAGAAGAGAAAATGTACAGTAGATCAGGACTGAATCTCCTGAACTCCTCAGCTGGTGATACACTCTTCTGGGAGCCACAATGCTTCCGCTGAGGAGGCTTCCTCTCACTGGTCTCCCATGTCCCAGGATGTCCTTGCATTGGGCCAATCTTCCATCTCAGAACGGTGTGATTACTGGGTTCCCAGGTCTCAGGATGCCCTTCCATTGGGACACTGTCCCACCTCAAAGCAATGTGGTTCGAAGGCTTCCAAGTCCTAGGACACCTTCCCATCTGAGCAGGACGGCCAACATTAATGTTGATTGTTTATAGAGATTCTGAATTTTGTCAGAGACACTGAAAGGAGGTAGACTACTGAATTTGTGTCACGGAAAGATGACAATCAACAGATTCTGCTGGGATGCTATTTACCCACTCTCTTCCATTAATCTCAGCTACTCATTGAATGCAAGTTTGTTGGAGATTGTAAAAATTTTAGTGTTTCCTTTTAATTGGAAGCCAAGTGAAAATGTATATATTGATGTTCAAGTGTAAAAACTGCCATAATCACACTCCAGTGATCTGTTTATTCCAGCTTGGCCACACCTTCTAAAGGTTCCAGAACTTCCCTAAATAGAGTCAACAGCTAAGAACCAAGCATTTAACAAATGAGCCTGTGAGAGACCCTTCCTATTCAAACCTATAGAATATCTTTTTCCTTTCAAATTATGTTTTTTAAATATCACATGTTTCAAAGACAGACTGACCACTGTTGTCTCTTATCTAAACCATTTAGTCAGTTTACATTTCAAGTAATTATTTAAGTACCTACTGTCACATCCCATTTTGTTTTTCATGCTTCTTGTATCTTGATCTCTTCCCTCCTTCTTGCCTTCTTTGAATTGATTGATTCTTTGTTTCTCTTTGGTTTAATATAGAAGCTGCTAAAGCATTTTCTTGTTTTTCTAGACCTTAGATTTCAGCACTAATCCATGGATTATCTTCCCAGACAATGCAAGGACCTTGGAAATTTTTCTCTAAGTGAAGTAAGCACTAGAGACTGAACTATACTTTTAGCCCAAGTTCATAGAATATTAAACTCCATCCCCTACCCCATGACTTCTACATTATCATTTATTTTTACATATTTAGAATTATAGCTCAATATGTTTTGATGTTGTGCCAGCTAGCCTAGAAAACATGAGGTCAAACGATCCTCTTTCATCAGCATCTTAGGTATCCAGAACTGCAACTGCAACCTCCAAATCTGGATTGTCATTTATTTTAATTATTCTGCATACATTGGAAACCCTGTAGGCACTATTGCTACTGTTTTATATAGTCAATATTCACTAAATTTACCCTAAAATCACATTCTTCTTACTCTTTAATTTCTTCTTCCAACTCTGACATTCTTATGCATAAAGAAGAGTCCTCAGAATGCTTTAAAGGCAAAGTCTACTTACATCACTGTTCCTAGTTTTTGTCTGAATATATCTTGAAGGATGCTTTACCCAAATACAAATTAAATTGAAGTTGGTAGGGTTTGGAATTTGCTTTTCCTGATAAACTTGAAGAGCTATCTATGGCCAAGCCTCACAGCTGCTGTGGCTGTGTTGTTGGTATGGCTGCCCTATCTAAACGCTTGTATTTGGTTGAGTATTTTCTTTTAATCTTTACCTTATGACTTCAGCAGCTTTTCTAGGGTATGCATTGCTTTGTTTTGTTTCTAGGACAGAGTTGTTTTGTTTCCTCTGCTAGGGTTTAGATTGTACACTGATGCCGTTTATCTAGTTTGAAATAAGCATTTTGAATGTTAGCTTTTTTGTGTGTATGTGTATGGGGGAGTGTGTATGTGTGTGTGTGTCTGTTAGTGAGGGTGGGTATGGATGTGTCTACACACATGTGCATATGCACGTGCACTGGTAGCCACAGCTCATCACTCTCCACCATATGCTTTGAAAACTGTCTTTTTTTTGCCCTGGCTTGGATCTTAGTGATTAGCAGGGCTAGCTAGCCAATTCTCTCCAGGGATCCACTTGTCTCTGTCCTCTCTCAATTCAGTGCTGAAGTTGCAGATGTGCCCCTACACATAGGGTTTTTATGTGGGTACTAGAGATCCAAACTTAGGTCTTCATGTTTGCAGGGGAGGCACTTCACTGTCTGAGCTATCTCCCCAGTCCAAAAGTTTTCTTTTTATATATTATTCTGCTCTGTACCTACTCCCTGTTTCCTATGCACCTTCAACATCTTTTACAGAGGGGAGGAGGTTGAGACAGGATTTCTCAGATTAGCCCTGGCAGTCCTGGAACTGACTCTGTAAACCAGGCTTTTAGATCTGCTGCCTTTGTCTCCTAAGTGCTGGGATTATCACTGCCTGGCTCCATCCTAACTCTTTTGAGTTGTTTGTCATTTCTTTTTAATTTTTCATGCTTACTTTAGATTTTGGAATTTATTGACTATATTTAACTTTCTAAAAGAAACTAGAATTGGTTAATTACTTAATCATTTTAACGGAATTTTCCTTCAGATTTTAAAATCCTTCCTATTGTTATCTAATTTTTTTCTTTGAAGATCATTTATTATTATATGTTTAAGCTCTGGGCTTTCCAGTCCATTTTCATTCAGATGAGCAGTGTTATTTGTAAGTTTACAACTGCCTGTTGAAGTATCTGACCTTGGATTTTATTAATATTATCATTTCAAACTGGTTTGTGTCAGCAGCAGCATTTGGAGTCTTCCACTATTGTCATTCTCTCTTGTTTGTGCTGCTTTGTATCCCCATTGCTATGGATCCCCATTCAAAGAGGTTTATTATTATTATATTATTATTATTATTATTATTATTATTATATACTCTGGATGTTGTACTTGAAAATCAAATTGTAATACTGATTTGAGGCTTAATGGTAACTCTCCTACCCTCCACAGACATGATTTTAGTTTGCAACTGCACTTGCCCACAGGCAGCAGATCCAGATTGAGGATTGGAAATTGAAGTTGTCTGGAGGCTACAACCTAGCTGTGAGCTTTTCATGTACACTTGGGGGCTCACCCAAAAGCGGAGGAGGAAAATGGGAGTCCTATTCTTGTAAGGCCAAATTGTTTCCCTTTGCCTTAACACTGACACAATCCCACACTTGGTTCTCATTGCCTCCTCTGGCCTGGCAAGTGAAGTTAAGCTACAGTGTCTGTATTTTCCTTGAGAGTTTGCAGTTTTTCTTGGCTCTTACAGTAATTTCTCTCATCCTGTAGCATCCCATTTCTGACTGTGCTTGATGCTTTCTTGATATTTTAGTTGTCTTAAGGGCTGCATTTCATTATATACATGTGTTTACAAAATATGTAAATCAGATTCTAGTCTATGATCTGTGACTTTGAAATATATTTAACATTTAACAACTTGTCACCCCATAGTAAAACCTTGTAGTAACCTCACTGGTAAAAAGGATTAGAGACGAGTTGCTTAGACTCTTGGGATTTTGTCTATGTATGTTAAACACTATTTAGATTGAAAAGAGTAAGTTTTTCTGGTGAATGTGTTAGTCAGCTTCCTAGTACTATGATGAGCACCTTAACTAGTAACCTATAAAGAGCAAAGGATGATTTGGTCTCAGTTTCAGACGCCTGTCCATGATCACATGGTCTCTGTTGGAAAGTCAGATGGCAATGGCAAAAAACAGGCAGTCACCAAAACTGCTCACATGGTGATAGGGTGGAAGAAAGAAGAGACGTAGACCATACATCTCCTTTAGGGACACACCCACAATGATCTGAAGACTTCCTTGGGCCCCACCTAGACCTATCTTAAAAGTTTCACCATCTCCCAGTAATACTATTGTGGGACAAAACTATTAAGACCAGGAATTTTGGGGCACATTCCAGATCCAAATTAAAGAAAGCAACACAAAAGAAGGGCTACAGAGGCTATGCACACTACTTTTGTCTTTTCTACTACACCTAGGAGAACCTGGATACAGTAGGCACTGGTATTTGGATAGATGAGCTGGAGAAAAGGAAGAAAAGCTTCCTGGCACTCTGCTACAGTTTTGTTTTCAACCTGTTAAATCCTTACCACTCTCCATATTATTAGGCCAATTGGACTTATGAATGTAGCTTTGGCTTTCTGGAGACCAGAGATAAAGAGGATGAGCATCATCTGGCTTGCAGATTCTAGTAAATCTTAGATTTATTATAATCCACCAATCTTATGGAAGAACGAAATGTAGAATCTCAAGCTTCATCCAAAGGAGTGCATCTGACAAAGGGTCATATCAACCCAAGAATCCCCAACCCAGTTTCCTTCCCATTGCACAAAGCCATCCTATCACCATAGCAACATGAGTAAAAGGAGGTCAAGAGGCTTTACCAGAAAACCCAGAAAAGCTGATTAATAAGGATTCTAATCCTACAGAACAGAATCATGGAGAAGATACGTCTTCACAAGAAGGAGATCTTTCAGTTTTATTTGTTCCTATGACATATCTGTTTTCAACCCTAGCTTCAATAACCAGGGATGTCTTCTACTGAGGTTTCCAAAATACTATAAAAGAAATAGCATTATTTCATTTTAGATATCACTATAGAAAGTAGATAGCAATTGTTATTTTGTTTCCGTTAATTTTATTAGTGCTTTATTACTTGTCAGTTTTATCTCTTTGTTTTTGCTTTACTCTAAATCTAAACTGAAAAGCAACTGAATGGGAAAAGCCATACATTTTCATGTCTGTCAGGAGTGTATGACAATTGCACAGGTTATCTCACAGTCAGGAATCTGTACATCTATTTAATTCTTTTGCTTTTAGACTTGATGCTATTGACAGAGAAAATTAGATTTTTTTTTCCAGTGAAAAACAATATATACGTACCATGTCAGTGGATATAAAAAGCCAACAGGGCTGAATGTATGAAAGCAGGAATGATTGATTTGTATAGAGGTTTTATAGTCAAGGACAAATGAAAATAATCACTATTAAAATCTCAGGGAATGAAATGCTAAGCTCTGCCTTCTATCTCTAAAGTCTCCTTCTTCTATGGGGAGCAAACCCTGCCAAAGAAGAGCATGTTAGCTGTGGGATTGTGCTGAATAAAGAAAAGGAATGGATGATCCACTGTGAATTCTTCTGTCATTCCCAGGTTGTATGCAACAAGACCTGCTGTGGCAGCGGCTGCCTCTGTTCCCTCCTCATTCACTTCCACAAAGGACTTGTGGACAATTTTTGATATGAAAAGATCTCTGGATCCTGACATGCCAGACAGATCAGCCTTGCTACTGCTAAAGAGATCCTGCACTCCCAGGCGGCCCAGGTTGGAGTTCAGGATGTAGCTCTCTTCTATCTTGAACCGGGGCAATTTGACATGGACATCAATGTATTCCAAGTTCTCACGTTTGGTCCATTCATGAAGTTTTTCCAAAGTTAATTGCTCCTCAATCTGGTATTAATTTAATGGAGAAAAAAGTTGATTTATTAGTGAAATAACATAATATTCAAATGAACAAACCCACAATTGCCAAACTAATAGGTTTCCTTCATGTTTTCAACCCAAACAAATTCCACCTGGATTTCATTTTAGTCTGTCAATTGGTAGAATATATCAGAACTATCTCCCAGGTCTTTGAGGGTCCAAGTTAAAAAAAAAAAAACATTTAATTACAGGTCTGTCATCCATTCATTTACCCATCTATTTATCTGTCCATCCATCATCCATTCATCTATCCATCCATCATCCATTCTTCATTCAATCTTCATCTATTCTTCTATCAATTTCTCTCTGCCACACTCACTCACTACTTCTATTCTAGTCTTCCTTTAGTCCACCTATCCATCCATCCTCTCATCCGTTCAGGATTTTTAAACCTCCATCACACTGAATCACTTGACTGATGGGCTATAAAATAGTCTCATTACCCTGATTACTTGAATGGTACAAGGGAAATTTTAGAAGATTTTTCTGTTTATTTTTAAACTTTCTCAAGTCGTAATGATCTGTAAACTCCACTAAAACTAAACCAATCTCTAATAACTCCTGGATAAAAATAAAAAGTGGACAAGATGTATGGGACTTAGGTCATTTAAAACAAAAACAACACCTGGCATGGGGCACACACTCTGCAATCCCAGCATTCAGATACCACTGACAGAGGGCTGTAGGATTTGGCTGCACAGCACAGCCTTGTCCATGGAGTGGAGTAGACTCCACCAGAGTAGGACAGAGTAGAATGGAATAGAGTAAACACAAAATACAATAGGCATGGTAATGACACCAATTTTGTAGCATTGGTGCGACCATTGACTAAATTGTTATATGTAAAGGGTTTGGCACATAGGAAGTACTATATAAATATCAAGTATTATTGTTCCTTTTTGGGCCAAAAGAGAATCACTTATCTTATGGATAGTGACAATTTCATTCTTGTGATTGGAGCCTCATTTAATTACCAGCCAGAAAACACAACTGACAAATGGGCCACATTCATGCCAGCATACACGTGTACATTAGAGTGACAGCAGGCTCCTTCCTGGTTGCAAGTGTTAGCTGGGAAGGAATAAGAGCTAAGCCAGAAGGTAGCCTAGGATTTTTGAGGGAAAACTGTAATCTTCACAGTTATGTCTACTTCTAATCCTGTCAGAAGACACACAATCCCTAAAGATGTAAATCAAATCTCATTATAATTCCTTTAAAGATACTTCAAGAGACTTTCTGTGAGAGGACACTTATCACTGTTACTTTTACTTTTAAATCTCTAGATTGTTCCCATCACAATGCTTCACTGATGGCAGCAAATATTCTGAACATTTAAATTTTAGGCCTCTGGGCTGGAAGCATGGCTCAGTGATAGATAGAACACTTGCCTAACCCAACGCACTGGGGCAATGTAGATAATAAATGATGATGATGATGATGATGATGACTGTATGAGCATGAGGCCTCAGAACAGTGACTCCTGATGGACAATATTGACAAAAATGGGAGAACACTGGCAAGGGATTTTGGGTAAAGTCTGTGGAAAAACAAATGTTTATGGTGCAGTGTACAGACATGAAATATAAGAGCAGTACAGTTAAAAGAAACACAGATCATGACTCTGAGAGCCAATTACCTTCTTAAGACCCATGGACTCGCCCTCAGTGTCTTCAGGCAGCAGGATGACCATGCTAAGTTCTCCACCCTGGTAAGACATCTCCAGCACCTTGCACTTCAGGTCTGGAATGTAGCCAAATGGAAATTTTTTCTTTTGATACATCATCTTCACTGTTTTTGTGTCTTTCTGAATGGGTACAAAAATACTCAAGTTATTCCATCTTGTCTTTTAGAGCAGAGAGGAATTTGGGATCTTGGGGTAGAGGGCTCAGTGGTAAAGGCCTGGCTGACCATGGAGGAGGCCCAGTGCTACATCTCCAGCACTCACACACACACAACCAAGAACATCCCAGGATGATGGTGTCACCTGACCTTGTTCAGTCGGAATGGAGCATCTGTTGTGTATTGTGTCATGAATTTCTTCTCCCACATCCCCTTGAAGTAGATGGCATTCACTAACACAAGTTTTGTCAGGTTGCCCACCATACCCACAGCCAACAGTTCCGTGATTTTCCCTGAAAAGATAAGGTAAGCTTTATAAAAGATGCATATTGTAATTCCAAATTAAAACTGATAATTTAGTAACTCAAACATAGACTTCACCCTTTATTTTGTTTTAACTCAGTGTTAAGGTAGGAAAGATTCACTTGTTTCATTTTTATTTTAAATAAACCAACTGTAAGACACAAAAGACTTGTGCCTGGTGTGTGCCCTGAGGCCTTAAGTTCTATCCCTTGAGCCAGAAAAAAAAAATATCATTAGAGTAAGTTAAATATCTTCAAAGGATTAAAACAATAAGTTCTTCTTTCATAGGTGGAATCAAGAACCATTATTTTGTAAATGGCTGGTCTTCAGAGGAAACATTTCCTTAGTGGAAATGTTTTTGATCACTGGTAAATAATGTCTTCAAATCTGCTAAGTAGGAGCCTTTTGAAAGGGGCTTTGAACAAATATCCAAGAGATAAGAAGACATATCCAATGGTAAGTCTGTTGAAACAGAAACCATTTTCCACACAGTCTGATGCACTGCTGGGAACTAATAGACTTCAAGACAGGCTGGGTGCTGACTCACACAGAAACAAGACTGAGGACAGATCCATTACACAGCTCAACTGAGCCCAGAGGGTGAGTCATTCCTACCCACTTCTTCTGAGTTACTGGATAAGATGGTGGCCAAAATATTATGATTGCAGCAGTTTCTAAAGACTGACTTCATGGTTCCATTAGGTTTCGCATATCATTTCTTTCCATACGAGTATTAAACACTTCTGGACAGGCGTTTTTATTACTTTTATTCTGCGTTTTAATATTGCTTTTAACATTAAATTATGCTTTTGATGAACCCATACGTACTCAACCGCTTCTATTAAATCATGCCTGCATTTCTCCTCTGATAAATTTCTGACATTTGAAGTTGTCCCTATTCTAGGGAATAGCATCTGAATGTCAGTGCACATAAGCCAGGATTTGGGAACTTGAGGAAGGGAGAGAGGAGATGCACGTGAGACGGTGCAGGGGAGTGAGAGTCTCACATAGCAATGGCTCTGCTACGGTTCAGAGGAGTCCCCAAAGGGCCCTATCTTATAGATTTAGTCTCTGATCATCCTGCATTGGAAGGCAGAGGAACTTTTAAAGTGCAGGATCATTATTGAATCTGTCTTTTTTATTTGTTTTTAGTTTGAGATAGAGTCTTGCCATATGTGTTCAAAGGAACCTTCCTGCCTCAGCCTCCCGAGTGCTGGGACTGTACGACTTCATCGTCAAACCTACCTTGGGAGAGGGGTGCCGGTATTGAAAGTGGTTGTGACACACTGCTCTCTTCTTTCTTTTATTCATCAGTGACGGGAACAGGCCTCTGTGCCATGCTGTCTTAACACCGCTGCAGTGTCACCATGAGACCAAAAGAATGAGTCCAATGGTTTGTAAACCTAACCCTGCAAGACTGTGAGTCAAGATCAGCCTTTTCTCCATAAGCTGATTGTGTCAGGTGTGAGCTACAGAAGGGAAACTGACTGACAGAGCCAGCACTGCTCAACCTCTCACCTTCTGTTTGACCTTTGACCCACTGGTTTATCTCCTTCCTTGCATCCTCAGAGGCATGCTGAAAATCCACAGGGGCCAAGTCAGCACCGTACATTTTCTGGGTTGAAGCCAAGAACTCCTATTTTTTTTTTAAAAAAAAGGAAGTGCCATGAACAACTTCTACTCCCTACAGAAGTGTTCTAAAATCCTGAAGGGAAAAAGTCATAAAAATGGAAAAGTTTTATGAAAACTTAACCTTTATAGTTTTCTATTGTGTTGATATTTACTATCTTAACCATTTTTTAAGGTTACAGTACAGAAATGGCAAGTATGGCCCTTTATGTAACCTTTTTGTGTTAAGAAAAAGGTTATTAATTCATTCTTTTTTTTTTTTGTTTTGTTTTGTTTTGTTTTCGAGACAGGTTTCTCTGTGTAGCCCGGGCTATCCTGGAACTCACTCTGTAGACCAGCTGGCCTCGAACTCAGAAATCCGCCTGCCTCTGCCTCCCAAGTGCTGGATTAAAGGCGTGCACCACACCGCCCGGCTATTAATTCATTCTTAATCTTACATTAACATGTCCATAAATCAGTAAATGTTGAATATGCTTCAAGTGGCTTTTTAGGACTCTCTCTCTCTCTCTCCTCTCTCTCTCTCTCTCTCTCTCTCTCTCTCTGTGTGTGTGTGTGTGTGTGTGTGTGTGTATACATATGTGTATATGGCTGTGCATACCTATGCAATCATGGAGGTCAGACAAAGATGTGAGGTGTCTTACTGTCACTCTCTGCCTTATTCCCTCAAAACAAGGTCTCCCACTGAATCTGCCTAGGCTGCTGGTCCACAAGCCCAAGGGGTCCTCATAGCTCCATTCCCCACAGGGCTGGGGTTATAGGAGACTATAGAGCCAGGCCTGGTATTTTTCATGGGTTCTGGGATCCAAGCTCAGTTTCTCATGCTTGCACAGAAAGCTCTCTTCCCAGTGGAGCCATCCCTTCAGTCCTTCTTTTGCTTTATAAGACATCCAGGAGGGATCTTTTCATTAGAAAAACTGAGGTGAAAGTCCCACACACATTCTTTGCTGTTTTTATGAATGGCCTGCAACATGGCTGTGCCAGGAAAAGTCTGCCTCACTTCAGGAAGTTTCAGAATGTGAAGTGCTAGGTACTTACAGGGAGGAAATTGTAAGTTTTCTCTCCATACAGTCTGTTAGCAAGTTTCAGAGTGTGAGATGCTCCACGCTTGCTCACTTCAGCGTTCAGGCTTTGAAAGCGTGAATGGACGTCCTCAATGGTGTCAAAATGAAGAGTCTAAAAGAAGGAAAACATTCTTTGTACAATTGTCTGTTTCAAAGTTCTGAAGTGATTTCTTGGTGTCTGATTCCAACAAATCATTTTTTTTCTTAATGCCAAGCAACTCCAGCCTAATATTTTGTTAATATGTCATTGGCAGAACAATCAATCTAAGACCAGAAATGTATGACTCAGTGAGACATTATAATTAAACATGGCTTCTGAATAATTTTTAATAGTCCTCCAAATGTGAATGGTTAACACACTAAATATTTACATCTGATTTTTTCCATAAATGATTTAAATGTTGTACTCATGTTATATCCTCTGTCATATACAAGTTTGCTAAACAAAAATTAAAAATCTAAAAAATGTACCATGTAAATAAGACTCAATCCATCTGTGAGACTGAAAATGTAGGACTGACTGAGCCTTTCTACTTTGGTTATCTTACTAAGGACCACAACTCATTCCCTAGAGAAAGAAACTTCCTTAAATTTAATCTGGTGAGAGTTTACTTCCTCTTCTGTTAGTTGTAAATCAACAGGCCTCTTATGGTTGTGTGAGGTCTGGGCTGCTTACTCACTTCTAGGATACAAAGGACAAAAAGCACACAGGGTCCAGTCTGTGCTACTCTCTGAGGTATACTTGCTAGATTGCTACATGGACTGAAATGGGGAGGGAAAGGCCTTGAGAGTATTGTTTCCAGAAGCTGTCAGCAGTAAAAACCTTAACACTGAAGCAGACACAGCCTATGAGAAGCACCTAGCAGCAGGTGCAGAGTAGCCAGGTAGGTCAGGTAGGAAACACTTTGCCCATTCCTGTCTAGGCTTCCAAAGGTGGCAGAATTCCCCTTGCAGAATTAAGGAACACCAAGAACAGAAGTCCTCTCCAGACCCATTAAGGAAGACTAGGCAGCTGTGAGGAAGGAGGCAAAAGTGACCTGCTGTCTCCCAGGGGTGGGCTGAGAGGATGTGGGTCCTGTCCACCAGGCCACAGGGACTTTCCAGTTGTTCCTTCTGTAGAACCACAGTCAGTCAAATAAGGCTGGAGAGAGCCACAGGGTTAAGCCTGGGAACACAGACAAATGGCTGTCTTTTACCTTGTCCTTACAAAGAGATACCACCACCAAGCTGCCTCCTGTAGCATGTTCCCATGTCTATATACATGAAGTTAACATTGTTGTGTTTTTTAAAAAGGGTGGCAGCAGGCCCTGTCAAGGTGTTCGCCAGAAGGTTGTGACAACCCTAATACAAAAAGGGGTTTACTGGGGAAGGGAACCAGAGAGCAGATAGGGGACCTGGAAAGTGGTAGAAGCAGAGAAAGTGGGGACAGGAAGGGCAGAGAGAGGAGAGAGGAAGAAAGGAAGAGAAGAAGAGAGGAAGGAAGGAAGGAAGGAAGGAAGGAAGGAAGGAAGGAAGGAAGGAAGGAAGGAAGGAAGGAAGGAAGGGGGAAGAGGCATTAGAGAGAGAGAGAGAGAGAGAAACAAAGGCCAAGAGCCAAACACATCTCCTTACACTGAAGCCAGGCTCCTATCTGGCTGTTGCTAGGTAACTGTTGGGCAGAGCCTAGAGGAATTGCTAACAGACACTGTATTATAGGCATCTTTTATGAACAGTTGTGATCCATGTAAAAAGGAATACAGAAAACAGTTAGCTCTGGGGAAGTTCAGGGCTTACAAAATTCACTCATGGAAACAGAAGCTCAAAGCCCACAGGTATTGTCACTGTCTTTCTTCATTCTGTGTCTCCAACTGAACAGAGACACTACCCTATACTCAGTTGAAGCTGCTAGTGAAGGAACAACTGATGGTTGTTGGGGTGTTGGGGGTGGGATGGGTAGAGGTGGGAGGGGAAGGGAGAGGAGGATGAGGAGGGGAGAGGGAAGGAGACAGGAGGGTTTTTTTGTGAAAGTCTGACTGCACCATGTTAGCAGGGATATGGCAGGAGAGCTGGCCAGTTTTGCTTCTGCTAACCTTAGAGAGCTGGGCTGCAGTGCTGCCTTTGGCCCCCAGGAAGACCATGGCCAAGGCAGAAGAAATGCTGAAGGGAGAGAAGAAGACATTTCCTGTGGGGTTGCTCTCATTCAGGGTGTGGAACAGCTCCAAGGCGAAGAGGCTGTTGGCTGAACTCAGCTGCTCCATGGTGAAGCCTGCAACAGAGGGGAGATCAGCATTGCCAACTACAACACCAACAAGACCACCTACCTGAGGTCTTTGTCACCCACCCCTAGGACCTGCAGTTGGTTAATCCTGCTCCTTCCCATTTTGCCCAGGAGGGCAAGCATACTCCTCCACTCACACAAAGCTGGGGCCAGACTTCAGCAGTGACACAGGACCAAGCCTAGGGTATCTTATGGCTCTAACCTTCTAGACAGCTGTGTCTGACGACAACTATGCCGGTGGCCTTGGCACAGTGCCCACACTGTCTGGAGCTCACACATCTCTCTCCTGTGGGATGTCAAGTTCTAGTTCATGTGGGCAATGAATCCAGACAACCACATGGACCCCCTCTGCACACAAGTGGATTCTGGTAAAGATAACAATGTTATCATTTTAGTTCTCCATGGATTCAGTTCTCCATGCCTGAGGTCAAGGCTGTAGTCTCAGCTGGAGTGGAATATAAAAGTTAGTGATTGTCCTCATTCCCCCTAGTCAGACTGTGGGTGACAGGGAAGAGGAACACTCTCCCGTGTCCCTTTCCAAAAAAGTTGGCCCCTGGACTGGTAAGCAATCCCTGCTTGGGGCCACGTGCCGATCCATCTGGTCCCAAACTCAAAGCTCCAATTTGTTCAAGTACAATTCAATATAGTGTGTGCCTTTGGATGTTTATCTACCAGAACCACATCCAGATCTAGGATCTCACCAGCTTCCCTCTTAACCTCCTGCAGCCAGGATTGAGACTATGCAGCTTCAGGGAGCTATGTTTCTCAGATCATGGTTCAGAAAGCAAGCTGAGGGAAAAAGCACAAAAGCAAAACCACGGCTGAGACAGCCTGCCTTCCTCTGGGTGTAGCTGGGAACCACATAGCCTTTCCTGGGGGTCACAGCTAGGCTGAGGTGAGGTATGGAGAGCCTGCAGGTACCAGGAGGACATGCAGAGAGTCTGCCCCCCTTAGCCAGCCACCTCCCTGGGATGCTGCCCATGAGCCTTACCTCCTCTGTAGCAGTTTTTGCTCCACTTGCTGGAGACCTAGAAGGATGCTCCCAGGCTAGCTGCAGCCTTTACTCTGAAAGGAGAGTGTCTTACTGGCAAGTACAGGCTGGGAGGAGAGCTTTTCCTCCTCTGGTGAGTGCTTAAAATTGAGCTTGCAGGGCTGGCAAAATGAAAGCAGGAGATTGCAGGCACTCCCAAGTGATTCATACTTCCTCAGTTCCAGGCCCTTCTCTACCTCTCTAAGCAGAGTACTTATAAAAACAAAAGGGTTTTTTGGACATTACCCGTTGGTTCTAACCTAAAGATTAATATATTTGGATCAAAACTACTTTGTGTGTGTGTGTGTGTGTGTGTTGTGTGTGTTTAAGAGGGAGAGGGAGAGAGGGAAGGAGGGAGGGAGGGAGGGAGGGAGGGAGGGAGGAGAGAGAGAGAGAGAGAGAGAGAGAGAGAGAGAGAGAGAGAGAGAGAGAGAGAGAGAAAAGAAATACCCTTTATGTTGGGTTCCAAAGAGGCAGCTGGCTAACTGTGGTACCTATTAGCACACCAAAATTCATACTGGCTTCTATCCTCTAACAGTACTTGTGGCTCTTCTCAGTTAATCTCACCCCACCCCTGCACTAAATGTCTCCAGCCTAGGGCCCTTGCTTCTCTACTGCCAGCTTCTCTTTTTTATAGAATCCTGCCATTTTTGGCCATTTTCTTTCTTGGCTTTCTCAATTCTCTTTGCTCTTGGTCCCTCCTCCTGGCCCCCTCTCCTCTCACTTCTTTTCCTCTCCCCACCCCCATAGCCTGGTGCAGTCTACTAACCATGTTTAGCCCATATGGAACATGACCTCATCTCATTCACTTTATTGACAAATGCAGCCAAGTAGGGGAAGTCATATTCTGTATAAACCTGACAGCTCTGTTTTATACACCATTATCAGGAATGATCAGGTGGCCCTAGTGGTACTGAGTGGACTGAACACCTGGCATCCCTGTTTCCAGGAGCAGCCCATGGGATTCCTTGAAGGAAGGCATCAGAGGAGGCTTCATCACCAGGGCAGACTCAGAGCTCCCATCTGGGGCACTGGAGGACTGGAGCTACAAACAACCCCAAGATGTGCACTATAAAGGGCAGAGGTGGAAGAATGGCTGGTACAACCAAAGCATGGCAGTCAGGTAGCTGTCCTGTCCACCTCTACATCCAAGGTCAGTGTCTCTCAGCACTGCTGCAGGGCACTTCTTTCTGCTGGAAGTGCAGGGTTTGATGACCATGTGCCCTAGTCAGATGGTGCCATCCCACTAACAGGTCATTTGATGTCCCATCTTCATTGCTGTTGGAGCCATTATCCATCCTTTAATAAGTCCATTGATCTCAGAGTGACAGGGTCTGCAGACTTAGCCTGTCTCATGGGGGTTCACTGTCATGGAAGGACAATCATTGTTACCAGTGAAGAAAGTCCCCTAAAAAGAGCTAAACTCACACAACATTTTAAGTCTGGTTATGAGGTCCACACAAGTGACCTGTGTATGTCTTCATTGGACAGCAAGTTGTTGCCATGGTACCTGTTCCCCACAGGGATCATGAGACAGTCCGTTCATTCAGTTGCCACACTGACCAGGTGTCCAGGCTCTCAGCAGTGACACCATAGTAAGTAAAAATGTCCTGGATGTGGTGGCAGAGGTGGCCAGCATGACCCTCATGATGCAGGACCTATTGTGTACATTATATCCAATCTAGGTCGGAAGGTAGCTATAGAGTGTCCAGATGGCAGCCATGTCCAGAGCATCCTCATGATTGCAGTTTTACAGGGCCATCAGTGACCACACCTCTGCATCCCTGATCCTTAGCCGCAGTGGCCTGGGATACCCATTAGAGACTACTCTGGTGACTTGCTGGTAAAGCTAACCATTAGCCTGTAGAGCCTGCTGGTCCCTTGGTATGTCATTTGGGCCCAGGTTTTAATATATCATTTCTATTCTGCATCTAAATTCTGTTGTGCTTGTCTACTTTAACTCATTTTTGTTGAATATCAAAGTACCCATGTCAATATGGTATCCTGTGAAGCTGGTGAGATAGTTCAGCTGGTCATGGTATTGGCCACTAAGCCTAAAGACCTGACTTGAAGCTTGGAAACCACGCAGTAGAAAAAAGAACTAACTCCTGAAAGTTGTCCTCTGACCTCGGTGCAAGTCCACAGCATGCACAAGTATGGTTGTGTACACACACAATTTTTTTTTTTAAAAATTACCTTGTTACTGTGTCCTCAAAGATGGAAAGTGGACTCAAATAAGGTCTAAATACATCTTTTATAAGGTCCCAGTCCCACTTACAAGGGACTGTTTTAGTGCTGTTAGATAGAGGATTAACTTTCAATATGAACACATTCAAACAGCAGTTTCCCACCCACCAGCCCTGCTCTTCTCAAGCCCATGTCTGCTACAGTTCGGATATAGTGTGAGCGTGTCTCCTGAGCACTCACGGGTCGAATATAATGCCCACTGTGAGGGATCAGAAGGTAGAAACTTTGTGTGGTATTTGGGAGGTGGGGGCTTTGAGAAGTGATTAAGATTACACAAGGTTTTCAGGGTGGGAACCCCTGACTGAATACGAGAATAGCATCCTCATGACCACTAGGTGGCGCGCACGCCCCAGCTCTTAAGGACTATGACTCCAATGTTTGTGGCTTTCCCAGGTTGCTGCTATACTTCATCTTTTAGCTCTGCAGCCTGAAATCTGGGAGGAGGCCCTGCCTTCAGCTCTGCAAAATACTGTCCTGGTGAGGACTCAGCAGTGGCACAAAACGTGGCTCCAACGGACATAGCATCTTGGTGCTTCTACTTCTGCCTCCGTTCTCTGCTTTTATAAGACAGAGACCAGAAGAGCATATGTGCTCTCAGTTTTTCTGTCTGGTTGGTTGGTTGCTTGGTTTTGATTTGTCCTGTGATTCCTTACACGTCCTGGGAAGGCTATTTCAGATACGCAGCCGTGAACCTGGAGAATTCACAGTTATCCAGCCACAAGTCTTTCATTATAATAATATAAATGGACAAAGTCTTTTTCACATACAGAATATATTCATTCCATGTCACCCAACTTTATTTTAGTATTACCAAAATCAGATGTGAAGTTCAAAATATCATTCTTTGAAAGCCTGTTAAATCGAACAATCTAGTTTCTTCCAAAATAAAACAGGTCCAGTTTAAGGCAGAATTTTCCTTTCTAAAAAAGGACAGTGAAAAGAAAAAGTGGTGGGCCCTACAAACTTCCAAAACTCAGCATTACAAGCACTATGATGACATGAGGCTTGAGAATAACTCATCACACCTCCCGGGTCCACCTCCTGGACACACACTCAGGGAGGACAGGGTAATTGGTTGTCTAGGACGCTTGTGGGGCGGGAGGCGGGGGAAGGGAGGGACCTCATTCCCATGACCACTAGGTGGCGCGCAAGCAGCAGGTCTTACAGGCTGAGTCCACTGTGGCTTTCCGAGGTTGTACTTAATAATCACCGCCCTCCTCCACCCTCCCCTGCTCAGGCTTCTTGGAAGAGGGCTGTCTTTAGTTCTGCGAAACACCTACCTGGTGGGAACTTTGCAGTGATGCAACCCCTGGCTCCAGTAGTGAACGTTCTGTAGTGGTTTCCCTTGAAATCCAGGAGAATGTGCCACACTGATACTCCCCTCACAAGCAGCTGACCTGAGACGTATTGATACAACTTCAAGGACTTCAAGAAGGACAGGAGAACCAAAGAGTGGCACATTGGAATGTGCGAGCAGTTGCAGTATCCCAAGTCCCATATTGCACTGGCTCACTCCCTTGAAACTCTTGTCTGAGTCATTCTGATATGTGATAGCCATGGCAATTAGGATAATCCCGTGATGACACTGACTTGCTCTGGCTGGCAGTAATGAATAGCATCTGGCTTCTTGACAGATTAACCTCTTGATCAAAGACTAGTTTTGGCAAAGCCTTCACATTCTTTCCTTAGCATGTACTTTCTTTCTTTAACATGGTGGAGAATTTTACTAGCATTCCCTGCCTCACTCCTTCTCTTCTCCCTGCTCTGTCTCTGTTCTATCTGTATCTGTCTGTTTCTCCTCCTCCCTCCTTCCCTTCCTCTCCTTCTCCCCCAACCCTGTGAGTGTGTGTGTGTGTGTGTAGTGTGTGTGTGTGTGTGTAAGAGAGAGAGAGAGAGGGAGAGGGAGAGAGAGAGAGAGAGAGAGAGAGAGAGAGAGAGAGAGAGAGACTGAAGATTAAAGCCAGACATGCTATCACTGTTTTTATCTGGAGGAAAGCACTAAATTGTTCAAAATGGCCTCTAAAAGGCCGTCTTCCTGTGTCAGACTCCAACCTGACTAGGATGACAGTCTTGTGTGTGCCTCCACCCATGGCTTCTCTTTCAATTGTAAACTGTCTTTTTCTTTTTGCCTTCTTTTATTGAGCATTAAGGGATTGTGTATTCTCAACAATTTGCTCAGAGATTTTGATTATTTTGATTACTATTTTTTACTTTCAAATAGAAAGCACCAGGGCATGAGCATAATTCTGCAAGGTCACTGTCAGACTTTCCGTGGGTTTCTCACACCTTGTTCCTCCTTTCCATCTTAGATACACTCAAAATTGCCTTTACCACCCATATTTCTGCCAGCTGCAGATCTAAGCCAGATAAGATCTCTCTCAGAAGGTGAGGGTCTCCCCATCATCATCTATCACCACTGTCATCCTTAAAGCAACAATAGAAATCTCAAACTCTGCCACTCTCTGTCACCACTCACAGTGGGAGTCATTGTCATGGTCGTGGGTGGTTGTGTGAACACAGTGCAAACATGATGCTAATATCTTACTCTGTGGGGTTATAACTCAATAGTGAAACTGAGAAGTTTGTTTTCAAAATTTGTTTTACTTTTTGAGACTGAAAGTTTGAGTTCAAGATGTTGGGAGGTTCTGTGTTTGACTAAAGATTCTCTCTGCTTCCAAGACTTTACTTGCTTGCTGAGGTTTCTAAGGGATGAGACTTGCCCTCATGAAGCAGAAGTGATGAAAATGGCAGCCCATCCAAACCCTCTGACTTAGTCAGGGTTTTCACTGCTATGGTAAAACAAGGTGATGAAAACAACTTGCAGAAGAATGAAAGGTTTTATTTCAGTTTCTGCTCAGGCCACATGCCCCCACTTAGGGAAGTAAGGGCAGGAGTCAAGGCAGGAATTGAAGCAGAGGCCATACAGGGTGTCGCTTACTGACTTGGTTTGCATGGCATATATTAGTTTTTCAATAAAATATATTCTGATCTGGGTTTTCCTCCCCCAATCTTGACTAAATCCTCCCTCATCTACTCACCCCCATCTCTCTCTCTCTCTCTCTCTCTCTCTCTCTCTCTCCTCTCTCTCTCTTCTCTCTCTCTCCCTGTCTTACACACACACACACACTCTCTCTCTTCTCTCTCTCTCCTCTCTCTCCTCTCTCTCTCTCCTCTCTCTCCCTTCTACACACACACACACACACACACAAGTAGTTTTGATCCAAAATATTAACCTTTAGGTGAGCACCAACAGAAAGTGTCAAAAAAAAAAAAAAACCTTTTTTTATTTGCAGAACTGTTTTCTCTTTCTTTTGCTTGTGCTGGGAATAGAACCTGTGGCTCTATGTCTGTACCAGGTGAGTGCTTTCCTACAGAGGTGTATCTCCTTTCTATGTCTTGAATCTTAGTGTTTGGATTTTTATTTTGGTCATATTGACATCCTGTCATCAGGTTCTCCACATTTGTTGGAAATAGCAGTGAAGTTGCGATCAAATATGACATTGAACTATGGCAGCTGTGAACTGTATTCTCTTGCTGTTTTTATGTCATTTGTTTCCTTGTTTGTTATAAGACTTCCTCTTTTCTTTTGGGAGAGTGTATGTATGCACACTTGTTTGTGTGCATGTATGCAGGTGCACAGATACATATGTGTGGAAGCAGGGTAAACATTATGAGTCTCCACTATCATCTCCACCTTATTTTTGAGACAAGGCTCTCACAGACCCAGGAGCCCACTGAGTGAGCAAGACTAGCTGGCCATTGAGCTCCTCTTAGGAATGCTTGCCCCCAATCCTACTCAGCACTAAGATTACAAAAGCTCAGAGATCCAAACTCAGGTCCTCATGCTTGGGTGGTAAATAAGACACCAACGGACCCATCTCCCCATCCTCTTTCTCCTGTTTTCATTAGAAATAAATTCCCAGGTCCAACAAACACAAACCCATATGGTGTGACCCTCACCAATAAACAGAAGTATTCTTGCTTAGTCCTTCTAAAAAAGGACATTGAGCATCAAAGCGTTCTGTTACCTTACAGATCCAGACACTTCAAGGGAGAATAAAGCCAAGTCCCTCAAGGTCACGATGACTTTGCTGGTCAATTCTGTGCTTTGTTTCACAGAGAGGGATCTGGACAAACTTTTACATTAATAGTGAAGACTATTGGCTTCTGAGTCTCTCCAGCCTGGTTTGGTCACTGATCTAGCCTTGGCTCCTGAGAGGCAGTCATAGGTTTTGTTAGAACCTGGAGCTCTGTGACCTTATCCAAGGGCACACAAAGTTGCCTCTACATCCTCCACACACACACCTCACCACAAAGATCCCTAGCGCTTTTTACAGTCTCTCAGTGGAATTCAAAATAGAAACATTTGACTTATGGGAGCAAATGTTTTTCCTGCAGGCCTTTCACCGCTGAGGAAGAAATAATTTATTAGGTACTCTGCTTAGAAAGGTACAGAAAGGCCTAGAACTAAGGAAAGTATGGATCCCTTGGAGTGCCTGCAATCTCCTGCTTTCATTTTTGCCAGCCCTGCAAGCTCAATTTTAAGCACTCACCAGAGAGGAAAAGCTCTCCTCCCAGCCTGTGCTTGCCAGTAAGACACTCTCCTTTCAGAGTAAAGGCTGCAGCTAGCCCTGGGAGCATCCTTCTAGGTCTCCAGCAAGTGGAGCAAAAACTGCTACAGAGGAGGTAAGGCTCATGGGCAGCATCCCAGGGAGGTGGCTGGCTAGAGGGGGCAGACCTCTCTGCATGTCCTCCTGGTACCTGCAGGCTCTCCCATGCCTCACCTCAGCCTAGCTGTGACACCCCACCAGGAAAGGCTATGTGGTCCCCAGCTACACCCAGAGGAAGGCAGGCTGTCTCAGCCGTGGTTTTGCTTTTTTGCTTTTTCCCTCAGCTTGCTTTCTGAACCATGATCTGAGAAACATAGCTCCCTGAAGCTCATAGTCTCAATCCTGGCTGCAGGAAGGTTAAGAGGGAAGCTGGTGAGATCCTAGATCTGGATGTGGTTCTGGTAGATAAACATCCAAAGGCACACACTATAATTGATTGTACTTGAACAAACTGGAGCTTTGAGTTTGAGACCCAGATGGATGGCACGTGGCCCCCAAGCAGGGATTGCTTACCAGTCCAGGGGCCAACTTTTTTGGAAAGGGACACGGGAGAGTGTTCCTCTTCCCTGTCACCCACAGTCTGACTAGGGGGAATGAAGACAATCACTAACTTTTATATTCCACTCCAGCTGAGACTACAGCCTTGACCTCAGACATGGAGAACTGAATCCATGGAGAACTAAAATGATAACATTGTTACCTTTACCAGAATCCACTTGTGTGCAGAGGAGGTCCATGTGGTTTCTGGATTCATTGCCACCTGAACTAGAACTTGATATCCCACAGGGAGAGAGATGTGTGAGCTCCAGACAAAGGCGTGTAGTGTGGGCACTGTGCCAAGGCCACCGGCATAGTTTGTCGTCAGACACAGCTGTCTAGAAGGTTAGACCATAAGATACCCTAGGCTCTGGTCCTGTGTCACTGCTGAAGTCTGGCCCCAGCTTTGTGTGACTGAAGGAGTATGCTTGCCCCTTGGGAAAAAATAGGAGGGAGCAGGATTAACCAACTGCAGGTCCTAGGGGTGGATGACAAAGACCTCAGGTAGGTGGTCTTGTTGGTGTTGTAGTTGGCAGTGCTGATCTCCCCTCTGTTGCAGGCTTCAACCATGGAGCAGCTGAGTTCAGCCAACAGCCTCTTCGCCTTGGAGCTGTTCCACACCCTGAATGAGAGCAACCCCACAGGAAATGTCTTCTTCTCTCCCTTCAGCATTTCTTCTGCCTTGGCCATGGTCTTTCTGGGGGCCAAAGGCAGCACTGCAGCCCAGCTCTCTAAGGTTAGCAGAAGCAAAACTGGCCAGGTCTCCCTGCCATATCCCTGCTAACATGGTGTAGTCAGACTTTTAGAAAAGCCTCCCCTTCTCCTTCCTTCTCCCCTCCGCTTCCAGCACCCCCCACCCCACCCCTAACACCCCAAGAAAAGTCACAGTGTTCCTTTACTACCAGCTTTAACTGAGCTCAGGGCAGTGTTTCTGTTCACATGGGGAAACAGAGTGAGAAAGACAATCCTGCAGGCTTTGAGCTCCCATTCACTGGAGTGAATCTGACAGCTTTCCTGTAAGCACTACACTCTCTGAGCTAGGAGCTAGCAGTTTCTTGTTTTCCTTTTGCATGGACCACCACTATTCATAAAAACATACCTGTAATACAGTATGTGTTAGCAATTCATCTAGGCTCTGCCCAACAGTTAACAGTTACCTAGCAACAGCCAGGTAGGAGCCTGGCTCAAGTATAAGGACTCTTTAGTCCCTCCTTCCTCTCCTCTCCTCTCCTCTCCTCTCCTCTCCTCTCCTCTCCTCCCTCCCTCTCCCTCCCCTCCTCTCCTCTCCTCTCTTCCCTCTCCCTCTCCCCCTCCCCCCTCTGTCTCTTTCCACAAAACCTTCCTCCTCTTACTCTCTTCCACTCTCCTCTCCTCTCTCTTTCTGTGTCCCCCGCTTTCTCTGCCTCTACCCCTTTCCAGGTCGCCCCCTCTGCTCCCTGTCTTCCTTCCCCCAATAAACTTCTGTTGTATTATGCCTTTAACATGGATGATTCCTCAAGGGGAACAACTTGACAGAGACCTCTGAGGTGCTCCGTCCTGCTGCATCACACCACCCTTTTATAAAACACAACAGTGTCACTTAGGGCATTCAGATAAGGGAACATGCTACAGGAGGCAGCTTGGTGATAGTACCTGTTTGTGAGGACAAGGTAAAAAGAAGACCATCTGTCTGTGTTCCCAGGGTTAGTCCTATGCTTCTCTTCAGCTTTATTTCACTGGCTGTGACTCTGCAGGAGGAGAGATTGGAAAGTCCCTGTGGCCTGGTGGACAGGACCCACATCCCCTCAGCCCACCCCTGGGAGACAGCAGGTCACCTTTGCCTCTCTCCCCATAGCTGCCTAGTCTTCTTTAATGAGTCTGGAGGGGACTTCTGCTCTTGGTGTTCCTTAATTCTGATAGGATCTGCTACCTTTGGAATCTTAGACAGAAGTAGACAAAGTGCTTCCTAACTGACCTGCCTGGCTACTCTGCACCTGCTGCTCAGTGCTTCTCACAGGCTGTGTCTGCTTCAGGGTTAAGGCGTTTACAGCTGACAGCTTCAGGAAAAAAAGTCTCAAGGCCTTTCCCTCCCCATTTCAATCTAGTAGTTGTGTCCAAGTATCAACCTAACAAGCATACCTCAGAGAGTAGTGTGGACTCTATGTGATTTTGTCCTTTGTATCTTAGAAGTGATTAACCAGCCCAGACCTCACACAACCATAAAAGGCTGTTGATTTAAAACTACCAGATGAGGAATTCAACTCTCGCTAGAATAAATGTAAGGAAGTTATTTTTCAAAGGAGTCCATTGTGGAATTTCATAAGCTAACCAAAGAGAATGGTCTCGGTCAATGCTACCTGTTTAGTTTTACAGCAGGAATGAGTCTTCTTCATATGGTTTATTTATGAGATTTTTTTTGTTGTTTTACCGAATTCTATACGGCATAAAATATACACATGTGCATACAATTTAAATCATTCTTGGAACGAAAATCAGATGTAAATATTGCTGTGTTAACCATTCACATTTATGGAATTGTTAAAAATTATTTAAAAGCCATATCTAATTATATCTCACTGAGCTGTACACTTCAGTCCTAGTTTGCTCTGTCGATGACATGTTAATAAATTATTAGACTGCAACTACTTGATATCAAACAAAAAAAAATAACTTGGTGGAAGTAGACACCAAAATTCTGAAGTAATCACTTCAGAACTTTGAAACAGATGATTGTATAAAGAATGTTTTCCTTCCTTTAGACGTTTCATTTCGACTCTGTGGAGGACGTCCATTCACGCTTTCAAAGCCTGAACGCTGAAGTGAGCAAGCGTGGAGCATCTCACACTCTGAAACTTGCTAACAGACTGTATGGAGAGAAAACCTACAACTTCCTCCCTGTAAGTCCTAGCACTTCATATTCTGAAACTTCCTGAAGTGACCAGACTTCCTGGCACAGCCATGTTGCAGGCCATTCATGAAAACAGCAAAGAATGTGTGTGGGACTTTCACCTCAGTTTTTCTAATGAAACGATCCCTCCTGGATGTCTTATTAAAGCAAAAGAAGGACTGAAGGGATGGCTCCACTGGGAAGAGAACTTTCTATGCAAGCATGAGAAACTGAGCTTGGATCCCAGAACCCATGAAAAATACCAGGCCTGGCTCTATAGTCTCCTATAACCCCACCCTGTGGGAGTGGAGCTATGAGGACCCCTTGGGCTTGTGGATCACTAACCTAGGCAGATTCAATGGAGATCTTGTTTTAAAGGAATAAGCCAGAGAGTGAGAGTAAGACACCTGACATCTTTGGCCTCCGTGACTGCACAGATATATAGATCTATACATCTATATAACAGATGTACACATACACCACACCACATCACAAACACACGTACACAGAGAGAGAGCAAAAGAAGTCTTTAAAAGCCACTTAAAGTATATTTAACATTTACTGATCTATGAAAATGTTAATGTAAGATCTAAAAAGTATTAGTAACCTTTGTACTAATACCAGAAATCTTAAATAAATGGCTAGACTTGCCACTACTGCACTATAACCTTAAAAAAAAAAAAAAAACTAGAACAGTAAATTCCAACACGATTGAAGACTCTAAAGGTTAAGTTTTAATGAAACATTTCCATTTTATAACGTTTTGCTTTCAATATTTTAGAAAATTTCTCTAAGGAATAGCAGTTGTTCATCGTGACACTTTCTTTCTTAAAAATAGGAGTTCTTGGCTTCAACACAGAAAATGTACGGTGCTGACTTGGTCCCTGTGGATTTTCAGCATGCCTCTGAGGATGCAAGGAAGGAGATAAACCAGTGGGTCAAAGGTCAAACAGAAGGTGAGAGGTTGAGCAGTGCTAACTCTGTTAGTCAGTTTCCCTTCTGTAGCTCACACCTGACACAATCAACTTGTGGTCTAAAGGCTGATTTTGACTCACAGTGTTGCAGGTTTCCCTTTATAAATGACTGGACTTAGTGATTTGGTCCTATGACAGCACTGCACCTCATAAAAAAAAAAAAAAAAAAAAAAGCAGAGGAGGCCTCTTCACCTCACTGGTGGAGGAGAGAGAGAGAGAGAGAGAGGAGAGGAGAGAGAGAGAGAGAGAGAGAGAGAGAGAGAGCAGCATGTCTCACAACCACTTTTAATAGCAGCACGCCTTCCCCAAGGTAGGTTTGAAGGTGAAGACCTACAACTCAGCACTTGGGAAACAGAGGCAGGAGGATTGCTTTGCACACACATGGCAAGACCCTGTCTCAAACTAAAACCAAATAAAAAGAAAACACACTTTCCAATGATTGACAGACCTCCACCTAGGACCTACATTTTAAAGGTTCGTCTGCCTTCCAATGCAGGATGGACCAGAGTCCAAACCTTTAAGAGAGGGACCTTTGGGGGACCCCCCTGGACCATAGCAGAGCCATTGTGCACAGGTTCTCACTCCCCTGCATTCTCTCACCTGCATCTCCTTTCTCCCTTCCACAACTTCCCAAATCCTGGCTTATGTGCACTGACATTCAGATGCTATTCCCTAGAATAAGGGACAACTTAAGAGGTCAGAAATTTAACAGTTGAGAAATACAGATATGATTTAATGGAATCAGTTGAGTACATATTGGTTCCCCCAAAGTACAATTGAAAGTTAAAACCAACATTAAAACACAGAATAATATTAGTAAAAATAACAGTCCAGAAGTGTTTAGTGCTCACATGGAAAGAAATGAGACATGAGACCTCATGGAACCATGAAGTCAGTCTTTAGAATCTGCTGCAGTCATAGTATTTTGGCCACCATCTTATCCAGTAACTCAGAAGTAGTGGGTAGGGAATGACTCACCCTCTGGGCTCAGTTGAGCTGTGTAATAGATTGTCCTCAGTCTTGTTTCTGTGTGAGTCAGCACCCAGGGCTCCTGTCTGGAATTCTATCAGTTGGCAGAAGTACATTAGACTGTGCAGAGAGTGGCTTCTGTTTCCATAGACTTACCCCTTAGATAAGTCTTATTATCTATTAGATATTTGTTCAAAGGCCTCTTCATGAGAGCAGGCTCCTACTTAGCATCTTTGAAAACTATTCACCAGTGACCAAAAACATTTCCTTTAAGGAATAATGTTTGTTTGGTTTTTGTTTGTGGTTTATTTTTTGTAAAGAATAACCATTCAAAAATAATGGTTACTGTTTCCTCCTGGAATGGAGAACCTTGTTGTTTTAAACTTTTGAAGACATTCAACTGACTTTAAGAATATTTCTTCCTGCTCAGGGGATGGACATGAAGGCCATAGAACACTAGACACAAGCCTGTTGGGTCTTAGAATTTGGTTTATTGAAAATAAAAATCGGACAAGTAAGTCTTTCCTGAGTTAAAACAAAATAAAGGGTGAAGTCTATGTTGAGTTAATAAATGATTGGTTTAAATTTGAAATTCCAATACAGACCTTTAAAGAAACTTACTTCATCTTTTTAGGGAAAATTTCAGAACTGTTGGCTGAGGGTGTGGTGGACAGTATGACCAAACTTGTGCTAGTGAATGCCATCTACTTCAAGGGAATGTGGGAGGAGAAATTCATGACACAATACACAACAGATGCTCCATTCCGACTGAACAAGGTCAGGTGACACCATCATCCTGGGATGTTCTTGGTTGTGTGTGTGTGAGTGCTGGAGATGCAGCATTGGGCCTCCTCCATGGTCAGCCAGGCCTTTATCACTGAGCCCTCTCCCCCAAGACCCCAAATTCCTCTCTGCTCTAAAAGACAAGATGGAATAACTTGAGTATTTTTGTACCTATCTTCAGAAAGACTCAAAAACAGTGAAGATGATGTATCAAAAGAAAGAACTTCCATTCGGCTACATTCCAGACCTGAAGTGCAAGGTGCTGGTGATGTCTTACCAGGGTGGAGAACTTAGCATGGTCATCCTGCTGCCTGAAGACATTGACGACGAGTCCACAGGTCTTAAGAAGGTAACTGGCTCTCAATGGCATGGTTCATATTTCCTTTCACTGTACTGCCCTTATAACTTCCCATGTGTTCACTGAACCACAAACACTTGTTCATCCTCAGATTTTACCCAAAATCCCTTGCCAGTATGCTCCCATTTTTGTCAGTATAGTTTATTGGTTTATACAGTTATTTTTATTATTATTACTATTAGTTTTTATTGGAGTGCCCAGGTGCCTTGGGCTAGGTAAATGTTCTGTCACTGAGCCACACTCTCAGCCCAGACACCTAAAGTATAAATGTTCAGAATATTTGCTGCCTTCAGTGAATCATTGTGGTAGGGACATCTAGAGATTCAAAAGTAAAGGTAACAATGATGACTAGTCCCTCACAGAAAGTTTCTTGAAGTAACTTTAAAGGAATTATAATGAGAAACCATTTACCTCTTTGGGAACTAGGTGTTTCCTGACAAGATTAGAAATAGACAAAACTGTGAAGATTACAGTTTTCGCTCAGAAATCCAAGCTGCCTTGTGGCTTGCTCCTGTTCCTTCCCAGCCTATACTTGCAATCAGGAAGGAGCCTGCTGTCATTTGAATGTACAGAGTCTGTACTGGCATGAATGTGGTGCATTTGTCAGTTTTCTGGATGGTAATTAAATGAGGCTCTAATCTCAAGAAAGAAATTGCCACTATCCATAAGCAAATTGGTTCTGTTTGGTCCAATGGAGAAACAATAATATTTGATATTATATAGTACTATATGCCAAACACTTTTTCTACATCAATTTATACAATGGTCACAACAATGCTACCAAGTTGATGTCATTAGCATACATACTATATTCTATGTATCTACTCTGTTCCACTCTACTCTACTCTACTCTACTCTACTCTACTCTACTCTCTACTCTACTCTACTCTACTCTACCCAACTCTACTCCTCTCCATATCAAGATCTTATTATATAGCCAAGATTGTCCTTAAAATCAGCTCTCCATCAGTGGCTCCTGAATGCTGCGATTGCAGAGTGTGTGCCCCCATGTCAGCTGGTTGTCCTTGTTTTAAATGAACTAAGTCCCAAACATTCTGTCTTTTTTTTTTTTCATTGTACTCAGGAGTTATTAGAGATTGTTTCAGCTCTAGTGGAGTTTATACATAGCTACAACTTTAGAAGGTTGCAGAATAAATATAAGAAATGTGTAAAATTTCCCTTGTACCATTCAAGCAATTAGAGTAATAAAACTTCTTATAGCTCATTAGTCAAGTGATTCAATGTAATAGGAAAGTAAAATTTCTGAGTGGATGGAAGGATAGATAGATGGATGCACTAAAGAAAGACTAGAATGGAAGGAGTGAGTAAGTGAGAGAGGCAGAGAGAAATTTATAGAAAACTGGGTGAATGATGGATGGATGGATGGATGGATGGATGGATGGATGAATGATGTATGGATGGGTAGATGGATGATGGGTAGACTACTAAATAGATGAATAAATGAATGACAGACACATTATTAAATTATTTTGTACTTGAATCCTCAAAGACCTGTAAAATAGTTCTGCTATATTCCACCAATTGACAGGCAAAAAATGGAATCTATACAGAATGTGATTTTGTAGAACAAATGAGGGTAACCTATAAGTTCTGGCAATTTGAGTCTGTTCATTGGCATAGTACCTTATTAGAGTAAGAAATTAACTGCCCTACATTAATTCCAGATTGAGCAGCAATTAACTTTGGAAAAACTTCGTGAATGGACCAAACATGAGAACTTGAGAAACATTGATGTCCATGTCAAATTGCCCCGGTTCAAGATAGAAGAGAGCTACATCCTCAACTCTAACCTGGGTCGACTGGGATTACAGGATCTCTTTAGCAGTAGCAAGGCTGATCTGTCTGGCATGTCAGGATCCAGAGATCTTTTCATATCAAAAATTGTCCACAAGTCCTTTGTGGAAGTGAATGAGGAGGGAACAGAGGCAGCCGCTGCCACAACATGTTTTATTGCATGCTCCCTGGGACATGAGGAAGAATTCACAGTGGACCATCCATTCCTTTTCTTTATTCAACACAATCCCACAGCTAATGTGCTCTTCCTTGGCAGAGTTTGCTCCCCATAGAAGATGGAGACTTTAGAGATACAAGGTAGAGCTTAGAGTTTCGTTCCTTGAGATTTTAATAGTGATTGTTTTCATATGTCCTTGACAATAAAACTACTATCAGAAACCAATCTTTCTTTCCTTTATATGTTCAACCCTGTTGGATTTTTATATCCATGTCTTTTGTCATGGGTATGTATATTTTGTTTTTATGCTGAAAAATAAAATCTAATTGTCACCGTCAACAGAGTCAAATCTAAAAGCAAAAGAATTAAATAGATGTATAGATGCATGACCATGAGGTAACCTGTGGGACTGTCATATGTTCCTGACAGGCATGAAAATATAGGGCTTTTTCCAAGATCAGTTGTTTCTCAGTCTAGAATTAGATTAAGGCAAAACCAATCAATAAAACCAACAAGAAATAAAGCACTAATAAAATTAATGAATCCATAACAACTGCTATCTACTTTGTTCTGTGATGTGTGAAATGAAACAACATTATTTCCTTTACAGAATTTAGGAACCCTCAGTAGAAGATATTCCTGATTGTTGAAGACAGGGTTAAAAGAAGATATGCCCTGGGAATAAATACAACTGAAGAATCCACTTCTTGTGAAGACATACTTTCTCCATGATTCTGCCCAGGGCATAAGCCTAACTTTGCCAATGTTACTGTCACTTTGTGTGAGGTCAGTCTTTCTTGGGTTTCTCACACCTTGTTCCTCTTTTCCATCTTAGATACACTCAAAATTGCCTTTACCACCCATGTTTCTGCCAGCTGCAGATCTAAGCCAGATAAGATCTCTCTCAGAAGGGTGAGGGTCTCCCCATCATCATCTATCACCACTGTCATCCTTAAAGCAACAATAGAAATCTCAAACTCTGCCACTCTCTGTCACCACTCACAATAGGAGCCATTGTCATGGTAGTGGGTGGTTGTGTGAACACAGTGCAAACATGATGCTAATATCTTACTTTGCTGTGTTATAACTCAATAGTGAAACTGAAAAGTTTGTTTACAAAATTTGCTTCACTTTTTGAGACTGAAAGCTTGAGTTCAAGGTGTTGGGAGGTTCTGCGTTTAGTGAAGGCTTCTCTCTGCTTCCAAGATGATGTCTGCTTGCTGAGGTTTCTGGGGGATGAGGATCACCTGATGAAGTAGAAGAGATGAAAATGGCAGCCCATCCAAACCCTCTGTCTTAGTCAGGGTTTTCAGTGCTGTGGTAAAATGCCATGATAAAAGCAACTTGGAGAGGAAATAACAGGTCTATTTCAGTTTCTGCTCAGGCCACAGGTCCTGAGGGAAAGTAGGGGCAGGAGTTCAAGGCAGGAATTAAAACAGACGCCATGCAGTAGTGACTTGGTTTGCATGGCATATATTAATTTTTCAATGCAATATAGTCTGATCTGGGTTTTACCTCCCTCAAATCCAACTAGACCCTCCCTCACCCACTCACCCCCACCCAACTCTCTCTCTCTCTCTCTCTCTCTCTCTCTCTCTCTCTCAACAAAATTCAAACCAAGTAGAAATGTTTAATGCACAAGAAGCACAGAGACAGAGAGAGAGAGAAAGAGAGACAGAGACAAAGAGAGGGGGAGGAATCATAAAATTGGGAACTATCATATAAAAGTGAAAGGCTGGTGAGAAACAAAAGCACAAATACAGCCCTATGAGGTAAAAAACATTTACAAAAGTACCACTGAGTTCATTTTGTGTTGGCCATCTATTGCTGGGCATGAAGCCTACCAGTAAGTGGCATTAAGTGTGGTCAATGTACCGAGACTCCATGGGAGAAAACCTATCATCTCTCCTTTGCAAGCAGCTGTCAGCTGAAGACAGCTCCTTGGTGAAGGATGGGAGGAGCCCTTGTCCACTCCTCCTTCTCAGTGCTGGGAGCCTGTATGGCTTGGACCTATGCATCCTGCCACAGTCCATAAGAGTGAATTATCTATGGGATTGCTGGACATTTCCACTTCTAACTTAGGAGCACGATTACCGTGAGCAACTGAAGTCATGAAGCAGGAGACTCCTGTGTTCAGTTATTGCTGCTGCCCCAGCCCTTGAGAGCAGCAGTGATTTACTCTTAGCCCGTCCTGATCTTCAGACGTGCTGTCTATACATTACTCTAGATTCTTACAGATACCATGAAAGCCTTTGATTTACACTTTGAAAGCATTTTGAATGAGCTTGCCTGTTCCTACTCAGTTTAGAAACTGTCTTGGGGTGACTAGTGACACTTTAAATTGATGTGGAATTATAAAATCTCACTATCACATTTTACTAAATAGTGAAATGTGATTGTTTTTTAATCTGTTTTTGTGTTTGAGACAGTCTTTCTGACTGTGCTAGAACTCCCTCAATAGAACAGGCTAGCCTCCAACTCTTTTTTTTTTAACTTTTAAACTTAGCCTATATAATGTAAAATATTGTATTTCATTATTACATTTTCATACATATATATCATCCTACTTGGTTCAGATAGACCCTTGGTTTACTATCTCTTGACCCCATTCCATTGGAACATAGGTCATTCTCCCCAATAGTAACACTTGTATGTCTTTAAAATCATCTAGGTTCCACATGGAAGCATTTCTGAAGAGGCTTTAGCAATCCTGAGAACAGCAAACATGGCTCAGGCCTTTCCCTTCACCCCTATTCCCTCTTCTTGCTAAAACTGTTAGATTGCTTTCTGAAAGCTGGCCACCAAGGTCTATTCCCTTATTTGGCCACTTGTTCATCCTGGGGCTAACTACCAAGGTCCAACTATCAAAGTATTGAAGTCCAGCAATCAAAAGTTTCTTGTGGTTAACCTAATTAATATGATCAATCACGATTAAACAGCTCATCCTAACATGGGGTTTTCTCTTTGACCTTTATAAGCCATGACCTGCCTGTGGGCCATGTCTGTCTCCTCTCTATCCAGTCCTTTGTCCCCCTTCCCCTTGTTCCTTTCCCATTCTTCTTAGTCCTCTGGCTCCTACCTTTGTCTCTTGTTCCCAGGCCTTTGTCCCTCTGGGGCAAATAAATCTGCTTTGTTATAAATCTACTTTGTGCTGAGAACTTGGTCTTGGGTGTCTTGAGCTGACTCTGAGAGTCCCTACAGTTTGTCCTTCTGAGTCTGGTTTATTTCACTTGCCAGGATGATCTCCAGTTCTGTTCCCTGTCCTGCAAAAGACATAATTTCACTCTCAGCAGCTGAGTAAAACACCAACCATTTTGCATAGAAACCTCATGAAAAGTGATAATAAAGGTGAATTATTTCCATGATTGTACCCTCTGAATAATATTTTTTTTATTTTATTACACATTAACCAATTGCTGGTGGGTATGCAAGCAGGTGAGTGCACACAGCGTGTTCACCACATGCAGTGAACCACAGGAGATCAGAGAACACCTTGCTAAAGTAGGTTCTTCCTTCCACCATGTGGGTCCAGAAGATTGAACCCAGGTTGTCAGTCTTGGTGAGAGGTGCTTTTACCCACTGAACCACCTCACTGGCTGTCAAAGATCATCTTTGACACCACAGAGTAAACTTAGGCAGGCAGAGAGGTGTGGTGTAGGTGATTGGGGTCAGTGCTGAGATCAGCCAATGAGAATCAGCACTAAGAGGGGCAGATGGGGGTTGGTTCAGATAATGACTGACCAGGACTGATGCCCATGACATACAGCAATTAGAGGAATTATTCAGCAGACTTTTATCTGAGGGATCAAAGACACAGGGCTGGCACTCCCTGTGTCCAGTCAAATACTCTGAACTCTTTTAACTCTTTGGGTTGGTATATAAGAAAAGGAAAGAGAGAAAATTCATGTGACTTCACACATGTTCCGCCACTGAGCTACAAACCATGCCCTTTAAATTTGTTCTTAATAACTTATTTTTAACTTGTTACAATAACTCCAAGTCCCCAAACTGACCAAAGCTCCTCTATAATGGTATGAAGATGCTGATTGACACTGAGCAATTTTGGACCCGTACTGCGGTTGTAGTTAACAAGGAAATCCTAGAAAAGTCTTATTAGTCCAGTGGCTTGAGTGACGAAAGTCATACAAATAGGAACACCAGCATCTCAGGGTTTCTTCTAGCTTTCATTGTCTTCTGCAGACCACAGCACACATTACTTTTTGAGCAGCACAGCACACCTGCTCCCTCCAGGGCAGACACTCACCCTTGTTATAAACAGCTTGACTTCTGGCTGTCCAATCCCTGACATTCACATGGCTTTTCCTTTCCAGCCAGTCGTTCTGTTCTCTCAGACAACTAGAATACCAATTCATGATCCTGCACTTTGGGTCACTTAAGCTAAAATTACAAACAAACCTACTTGGTTTCTAGTTTCCAAGAAAAGACTAAAAAACTACAACCAAATGCCAACAGTCTCTTTCAATCAGTAAGACAAAGACTTTCTGCTCTATTCTCAGAAAAAAAACCTTAGCCTCCACTTTTCTACTAAACTTAAACTTAGTCTACTGCACAGTCAACATCTCACCTTTAAACTCTGTATACACCTGCAATGAATCTTTCTATTAATAAATACCATGGCATGGACCATCTGCTTTTATAATAACCAAGACTCCTATCACATTGGAACCCAGTATAATTTAAAAGATTTTATCAATGATAAGCCAGGTATCTAAAGTTTAAGATTCGTCAAGGCATGACAGAACACTTCCAGCAGGGCAGACAATACGTACAGATTTGAAATGGAGATAATGGGACATGTTCAAGAGAAAATTCTGGGTCAAAAGTATGCCTAACCACTTTCAAGACATCGCTGCCAGATCTTTGGATACCACTACAGGTCCTCATTGGATACCCTACACTGGACTCTTGACTGACATGACCCTCAGCCCTGCTGGTAAATCATATCCACAGACACAGATTAGGAGCAATTATAAGAATCTTCTAGGGAAGTATTCCCATGAAGCTTGGAATGTTGACATCAAGGATTCATCCATGACAAGAGTCTCTGAAGAGAGTGCTCATCCCACCCTCATGAAGAGATAACATCTTGCTTTCTGTAACCCCTTTTTGCCATCCCTCTTCTACCATGAAGATTTAGAAGCCTGTGACCTGACACAGCCCCAGAACTCTGGAAATTCAGCCTTCAGGATCATGTACAGAATGGGTTTCTATTTGTTATCAGTAATCCATTATGTTAATCTGCTATTGAAGCCTAAAATAGGATAAGAAAGAAATGGCTTTATCCTTGAATCTCATGTAATTTATAACCTCTCCCACTAGAATAATGGTTGGCCCCATGGTCTCCTAAGCCTGTTGCTTGCCCAGGGGCTCTTGTGTGTGCCCAGGTGCCTTTGTAACTTAGCTCCACTCTCAAATAAACCCAGAGGAAGCAAGAAAATTTGCTTTGTAGGGAAGGTGTAGTAAGTCAAACCTTCAAAGATTGAGTCTTTGGAAGGAGCTGCTGCTCATTGTACAAAGAGGCTGATCTTGGACCTGAAGATTGCTTGTTCCAGGGTTAGCAAGCTGAGCAGGTGAGGTCAGGCCCCATAGTGAGGAAGGCTGAGGTATCCTGTGGGGAATGGTAAGGTGGAAGTGCAAGTAGAGAATACAGAAGGGAAATGAGGAACCAGAGAAGCTGGAATTTCGTTACTTTTTGTTCCTCTGTTGGGCAGGTCGACAGACACAAAATACTCGTGGCTAAGAGGGTGAGGAGTCCAGCACAAATGAGAGGTGTGAGTTGCCACCTGTGGGTGTGTCCTCCCCACTTCCTGGCCCACTCTTGTGGCTTCTCCCTGCTGTTTGATCTTTTTCTACAGAATGCAGGCTTTGGGGGAACAACCACAAAGAAAAAGGGCCACTGTCATCATAGCACATCATGTCATTGTGACTAAGTGCCATTTAGATGCAATTGATGATGACCTTGTAGCTGAGGAAGTAGTGTCTTTTCAGTTTCTTGGGTGTAATCTTTCTTCTCACGGTGACAGATACAACCCCACCATCCCATCATGCATTCTATTGCTCAGTTACTAATATCACTTCTCGATAAGATTCCAGACATACAGAAGATCCCAGGGTTCTTTGACACTGACACCAAGTGAAAGGTACCACAGTTCCTCCAGAGAAAGTCCCTTGGATTCATCCCCGCCTCTGCACACTGCGAGTTAGTAAGCTGGAGAGTCGCACCTGTGGGTTTTGTGTGGAATTTCAGCAATAATTTTATTTTAACATTTCCAGAGAATTCAGAAATTTTCCAGTTACATTGTAGAAATGAATCTCAACCTGACACAGAAAATTTCAAATGATTATTTTAATTGTCAACAGCCTCATAAACCTTTGCTATTTAATTTTTGGGTGTAGTCTGACAAGTTGGTGTGCATATGCAATGTGTAAAGGTCAAATGATAGTAGGAAACAATTATACCTCCTTAAACCTGCAGAAGCCTGTCTTTCCTTTCTGCCTCCATCCCCTGGAACTCTAAAGTTGCTCATGGCAGGCCTAGCTTTCTTCCTCCTGTGGCTTCTTTCTTGATTACCCTAACCCATCCTTATTCCTCTCTGTCAGCCTCCAATACCTAGACACACTTTCTACCTAGGACTTCCATTGGCCCCACCTGTCAGGGACTTAGAAGCATTCCTTACTAAACAACCCACCACCACACTCTCCTAAGATACAGGTAACAGAAACTAAAGAACAATGACCTCCCTGCAAGAAAGACAAGACCAGATATCAACATCTAACATTAGATTAACCCCTTACACAGATAATTAGACACCAGAATAAAAACATAATCAATAGCATCCAGGACAATATGTCTCTACCAGAGCCCAGGACCCTCTTACAGTAGACCCTGAGAAATACAATATAGCTGAAGGACAGGGCAAGGACCTCAAAATAGCCATCATGAGTATGTTCAAGGAACTTAAAGAAGATGTGAATAAATCCATTAATAAAATCTATGAGCCCACAATCAAACAATGGAATGAAATTAAAAAACTGTTCTCAAGACATGAAAGTGAACATGAAATCATTCAGCAAAATCCGAACTAAGCTAAAACTGAAAATGAGAAATTTAGGTAGTCAACAAAACACTCAGTGATAAGCTTCACCAACAGAGTACAAGACATGGAAGAAAGAATCCCAGGCATTGAAGAAAGGGTAGAAGAAATGGATATCCTGTCAAAGAAAAAGATAAATCTAAAACAATTCCTGGCACAACACATTCAGGAATTTTTGGGCACATTCAAAAGACCAAATCTATGAAGCATAGGAATAGAAAAAGGAGAAGAAATTCAATTCAAAGGCACAGAAAACATTGTCAAACAAATCACAGAATAAAATGTCCCTAACCCAAAGAAGAAGGCATCTCTCAAGATTCAAGAAGCACACAGAACATCAAATAGACTGAACCAGAAAATGAAGTCCTATCAGCACATAATAATCAAAACACTAAATGTACAGAACAAAGAAAGAATTCTAAAACTTGTAAGAAAAAAAGATAAAATAATATATATATATATATATATATATATGGATGGAAAAAAAGATAATTCAAGCAAATAGAAACAAGAAATAAGCAAGTATAACCATTTTTATATTTAGCAAAGTAAAACTTAATACCAAAAGTAATCCAAACAGACAGAGGACACGACACACACATCAAAGGAGAACTCCACCAAGGGGATATTGCAATTCTAAACATTTATTCACAAAACACAAGGGTATCAAGTTCATAAAAGAAGCATGACTACAAATAAAATCACATATTGACTTTCAGACAGTGATAGTGGGATAAGTTCCATACTGCACTATTACCAATAAACAGCCCATCCAGACAAGAACTAAACAGAAATGCTAGAAAAATCTCATTTTAAGTCAAAGGAGCCTAGCATGTCTTTACAAAGCATTTTACACAAAAGAATATACCTTCTCAGCAACTAACGCTGGATATCAACAACAACAGAAATAGCAGACAGCTTAGGAAGTCTTGGAAGTGGAACAGCTACTCACTACTAAATAAAAAATGGGTTGAGATAGAAATTAGGAAAGAAATTAAGAACTTTTTAGAATTGACTGAAAATAAAAGCACTCACGCCCAATATTTTGGGAACCAATAAAAATATTTTTAAGAGGCAAGTGTCGCCTCCCGATCCGACCAGCGGACAGAAGACAATGGACACTGGAACTTCTTCTCAACACCGTTTTCTCAGGAACCATTAACATACGAAAAACCTGCCAACCGTCGTTCCCCACCCTTAAATCTCTGTCTCCTCCAATCAGAAGCCATTCTGTATTGGTGCTCCACCCATATGTCAAACAGCCTGATCTTATGTACAAGCAATATGCACGCAGTAATGCCAGATCTACGTGCCCTGATCATGGTGCAGCAATGTCCAAGCTAGGGCTGGCAGATTGCCAGTCGTCATCTTGTGACACCAGCTCTCCACAGGCAAGTCCATAGAACTAAATGCCTCCATTTAAAAAAAAAAATGGAGATATAACACTAATAGGTTAATAGTAAAGCTGAAAGCTCTTGAACTAAAAGAATAGATCACACTCAAAAGGAGGACATGTCAAGAAATAATCAAACTTGTGGCAGAAATTAATATAGTAGAAACAGACAAGAAATATACCAAAAAATATCAATGAAACAAAGAATGGGTTGTTTTTTTTTTTTTTTAAAGAAAATCAGTAGAATTGATAAACTGTTAACCAAATTAAACATGGAGAGAGGAGATCCAAATTAACAAAATAAGAGAAGAAAAGAGGAATATAACAGCCATCGAGGAAACCCGGAGAATCATAAGAACATATTTTGAGAATTTGTACTCCACCAAACTGGAAAATCTAAAATAAATGGATATTTTTCTTGATATGTACCCCTTACCTAAGTCAAATCAGATCAGATAAGCAACATCAACAGAAATATAACCCCTAGTGAAGTAATTAAGTCTCTCAGACATAAAAGCACAGGGTCAGATTGCTTTAGCAAAGAATTTTAAAGAAGAATTAATGCCAATATTCCTCAAATTATTCTACAAAATAAAAACAGAAGGAATACTGCCAAATTCCTTTTATGAAACCAGAGTTACCCTAATATGTTAAACATATAAAGATCCTACAAAGAAATAGAATTACAGACCAAATTCTTAATAAAATACATGCAAACCAACTCCAAGAACGCATCAAAAAGATCATCTACCATCATCAAGTAGGCTTTATCACATAGATACAGGGATGAATTCAACATACATAAATTGATAAATGCGACATACCATGTTATCAGACTGAAAAATAACAGCCACATGATTATTTCATTAGATGCAGAAAGGGTCTTTGACAACATTCAATACCCTACATGATAAAAAGCCCTGCTGTAATAGGGATATAAGGGGCATACCTCAACATAATAAAGCACTTTATTGGAAGCCTATAGCCAACATCACATAAGTGGGGAGAAACTGAAAACAATTCACTAAAACTCAGAAACAAGACAAGGTTGTGCACTCTCTCCATATCTACTCAATATAGAACTTGAACTCTTAGCTAGAACAATAAATAAACTGAGAGAGGTTATGTGAATACAAGTCAGAAGGAAAGAAGGAAAAGTATCTTTATGTGTATATGATATGACAATACACATAAATGGCCTTTAAAAATCCCACTAGGAAATTCTTACAGCTAATAAGCACTTTCAGCAAAATATGAGGATACGAAATTAACTCACAAAAATCAGTAGTCCTTCTGTATACAAGTGACAAATGGACTGAGAAAAAAATAAGGGAAATAACATCTTTCACAATAGCCTCAAGATTATCTTGGGGTAACTAACCAAGCAAGTGAAAGACATATATAATTAAGACTTTGAGACACTGAAGAAAGAAATTGAAGAAGTTAGCAGAAGATGAAAAGATCTCCCATGCTCAAGAATAAGCAGGGTTAATATACTAAAAATGACCATTCCACTAAAGCAATCTACATATTCAATGTAATCCCCATAAAAATTCCAACACAATTCAGAGTGCACTACAGAGCTCTAGTAATAAAAAACAATAAAATGTTACCACAAAAACAGACATGTCGAACAATGGAATCACATTGACGACCCAGAAATAAGTCTACGCACTTATGGACACCAGCTGTTTGACAGAGAAGTCAGAAATACACACTGTAAAACAAAGAAGACAGCATCTTTAACAAACGATGCTCGTCAAACTGTATGGCTTTATGTAGAATAATGAGAATAGATCCAACCCTATCACCACGCACAAAACTCAACTCCAAACAGATCAAAGACCTCAATGAAAGGCCAGATACACTAACTCTGATAGAAGAAAATGTGGGAGATAGTCTTGAACTCACTGGAACAGGAAAGGACTTTCTGAACAGAACACTGCTAGCACAGGCATTAATATCAACAATTAATAAATGGACCTTGTAAAACTAAAACGCTTTGGTCCGACAAAGGACACTATCAAAGATTTCTCTTTTTTCCAACTATACACACATCTGACAGAAGTCTAATATCAAAACTATATTAAGAACTCAAAAAAAAAAACTGGACATCGAGAAAGCAAATAATTCAATTGAAGATTGGGTACAAATCTAAACAGAAAACTCTTGAAAGAGCAAACACAAATTTAAGAGGATTCCAGGAACCCTGCAAAAGAGGAGAACGATTGTAAGAGTCCAAGATGATGAAGGAGTCCAAGGAAAATTGACCATGTAGACCAGATGGAGCAATGCACATATGAACTCAGAGAAACTGTGTGAAGATTCTCTGTCTTTCAGGGAAACCAGAAGTTGCTGCCACATCAAGAACACTCCACCCCACCCCCACCCATGCCTCAGTAGAGCATTATAGCATGCACACACTGTGGGGACAGTTTCTGTATCTATCAGATTCTAGCAATGTAACAAACAATAACTGAAATAAGCAACTCAAAAGAGGAAGGTTTATTTTAGCTCAAAACCTCAAAGATTCAGTCTGCGGTTGCTCATTTGTATACTTTTGGGCACTGTCGTGGGCTACACTTCTCACTTGAGACTAAAGGAAAGAATGCAGAGTGTAAGGGTCTGGGTGGCAAAATCTCCTTCACAGGCATGTCCCACTCATTTCTTCCCCCAGTGAAGCCTTGCCTCCTAAAGTTTCTGCTGTCTTCCTACAGTACTGTCAGCGGAAAAAAACACTTCAGCATATATAAGTTTGGGGAAAACATTCAAGATTCAAAACAATAATTTTTCCTTGGTCCCTAAATGCCTATGTTCCTGATTTATTGCAAAATGAATCTTCCATACTCTTAACATTTTCAACACTCTACAACTATCAAGTGCTAGTCTACTCTGAGAGCCAAGGCATTTTCAAAGCTGTGGAAAACCAAAAGCAACATCACACATGCTTCCAATACACACTGACAAGTGCACACTCCCCTTCCAAACTGAGAGAATAGGAAACTATAAGGAGGAATCAGACTGGTGTGAGAACAAAAGCCAGCAGAGAAAGGTTAAATCCTTTAGCTTTGTCTGGCATCCAGAGTATGTGATGGCAGGACTCAAGCTCTAACAGGCCTGAGCAGTGCCAGCCTGTGGACTGGCTGGCTGCAGCTCTCCTGGTCTCAGTCTTTGATGCTGAATCTACTCTTTGTTTACAGCTTTTCCAGGCAGTAGATTTGGAGTTGTGTGGAATATGTTTCACTCTTACATGGATTCTGGCTTCTTGAAGTAGCATGGATCCTTCCACACACTGACCTCCCAAGCTTTCTTTTGAAATCTAAGCAGAAGCCTACACAACCCCACAGGAGAGGGAAGAAGGCCTACATGCACTGTGGCTGTGGTGACCTCTGAGTACCTGGATAGCTAAAACTTGAGGAAATGAACTCTAAAGACAAACATCCCAAGGCAGCTCTGTGCAGGCAGGACATGTCAGAACTCACTCCTCAGAACAAAGTCATTTAAAACAGTTTAATCCTCTTGAGTCTGTGATGAATGGGAACTTGCCAATTCCTGAGATGGCATCCAGCTGTCTTCCTGCTGTCCCATACAAAGTACTTGAGTGTGGGCTGTGTGTGTTTGTGTGTGTGTGTGTGTGTGTGTGTGTGTGTGTGTGTGTGTATCTGTGTGTCTGTGTGTGTGTGTGATCTTATATGTGTGCATGCGGAGGCCAGAGATCATTTGGTGTCTTCCTCTCTTGCTTTCCACTTAGATTTAGGCAGGATCTTTCATGAAATACTTGCTTGTATGTAAGTTCTGAGTATCCACTAGTCTTCCAAGGACCCCAGTGCTAGGTTATAGATGCATGCTTCCGTGCCAGGGCTTTTCCTGTATGCTGGTGTTTGACTGGGGATTTATAGGTCCTTGTGCTTGCAGAGCAAACACTTTACCCACTGACTGTCTTCTCAAACAATACTTGATTTCTTTTTAATGATGGTAATTGCTTTAACAACAACTGCATCCTCCCCAACCATTTCTGGTAAAGTAGCAAGGTTTAAAAAAATCCTTCCATTTGGCTTTCCAGTTAGACAAGGTTTTTGCAAAGATATCATGTGTGATGGTTTGCATATGCTTGGTCCAAGTAGTGGCACTATTAGAAGGTGTGGCCATGTTGGAGTAGGTGTGGCCTATACTTTGGGGCTGATTTATGATGAGGATAGAGTTTATTTGATTAATTACTACCTAGTAAATTGATACAATTTTATGTATTATTGGTTACCTTGAGTTATGTTGCTTGATAACTGAGTGGAAAGAGTCTCTCATCTTCTTGGCAAAGAATTCAATGCTGTGAGAAGCTTCACAGCACATAACTGAGAAGTTCTGAAGCCTGAGGGTATTACTACAAGCATTTGATAGAGAATTTTGCAGCTGGCACTGTAGAGAAGTCAGCTGTCTCTACACCACTGTTAGTAAGTTGAGTGACCTCCTGTGGCCTCTCAGGAACATCCTCAGCTTTGAACCGAATGGGCTTCTGGGTGAGTGCAAATGGGGTGTCAGTTTGATTTCAAACATGTAATAAGCTTTTCCCTTCAAGTATTTGCAGGTGTTCATTCACAGAAAATAGTATGGGGATCCTTTTGTCTGAAGAAGTGTCTCAACGAAAGCAAACAAGGTAGGCACATGTACACTTTGTTTTCATCTTTCCCCCCACAAAAGCTAGAACGATCAGACCTTTTCAGATAAATTGAGGCATGTTCTACTTGGTCCTCATGACAATGATAACTTTAACTCATTCAAGATGGCAAAGATATCTACAGAGTGAGCTATATTTTAATTCATCTTTATCTCTGGAGAGTGCTTTACACTGCAGCCTTGCACTCTGATTAAAAAATACAGTTTAAAAATGTTTCTGTGCCACAACCACTTCTCACTTCAAGGTGAAATAGCAGAAGCTTAATGGGCACATCCAACTGGCTGTGCAGTCATAAAAACGAGTCAACGGTTGTAATTGTTCACTTTTACAAAGCTAATATTCTTTTCATTACAAAGCTACTATTCTTTTCATTGCTTCTTGTAATTCTTGTAACAACATCTTCATTGCTAATATCTGACAATGAATTATACAGTGAATTCCAAGTATTTGGTGTACCTTTTGAGACTCTTTCTCTATCAAACACTGAAATCCCAATTGACATTCTAGTAACCACCATTCCTTTCCAAGAGATCTTGAGCACGTTCAGAAATGAACCAACTGTGCAAGTACATCATATGCAGTAGCTGTAGTTTCAAAATGTTTGCAAAAAAAGACTTTTTTTTAAAGTCACCATCATTAAAATACTTCATATAAACCAGTAACTGTGAACAGTTTACAACATCTGTAGACTCATTAAGCTGGATGCTGAATATTGAATATTGGAAGTGGAGCAGATTTATTTTCCTGGATTACTTGATCAAGAATATCAATAGACATGACATCTATTTCTCTGCAGACAATGTCCTTAGATTTAAAATCGCCATCACTTCTATAACAAATTCATCTCTGATCATAACTTGAACAATGTCTTTGACTGCTAGCCACAGTAAGTTCCCAGTGTTGGTGTGACATTCCATAGTTCTGGCAATTCTGAGTGACAGAACTATAAATCTTCAATGGCTGCTACCTTTTGTTTCTGGTACCTGCCAGCTGTTTCAAGTCTGGCTTTTGTGGGTCCATCAGCTTTGCTTCTGAGATAGTTGGTATCCTTGCCTGCAAAGTTTGGTTGCTTGCTATCAAAATAGCATTTTAGTTTGTTTGGCTTCATAGACTCAGCAGATAGAACTTAATAACAAATACCACATTACAGTTTCTCAATTCCTACTGTAATTATTTGGGTAAAACCATACTGTAAAAAAATAATTCTCACTATACTTCCTTTTCTTAACATTCTTCTCTACACAGCCCATTGTCATAAGATGGTTTTCTAATGAAAATAATGTATAACAATAGGCTTAGTAATACAAAATATGATACATGTTATAATTTAGTTCAATACTGTTCATTAAAGTGATTTAACATTTTTTACATGCTGGTTATTATCATAAGGGGGCAATATTCACATCAAACACAGCTGACTATAAAAAGACCAATTACTATTCAGATGCAGTTACCATGGTAGAGATTTTGTTTTGTTTTGCAGTAATTGATGAGTTTATATTTATTTAGCAATTATAATGCATGTCATGTTACCTTCAACGATGTTACTTTTAACATAGTAATTGCTCTCTTCAGATGTGTGAATGGTCTGCATAAGTACATCATGGAGCTCACTCTGTCACATACCCTTATATTTGTTTCAGGTATATGTGATGGGGTTGGTGTGATGATTTCATCAGACCAAGGGCTAATGTGTGTGTATCTTCATGTTGGCAAACCTTCCTGGAGACAGATAGAGGAGTGCTGTCTCAGTTACTAAGTCCATCCATCAGACATATGTGTTTTCCACAGTCTTAGGAAAACCCTCTGAAAGTGTCAGGCAACCCCCGCAAAGGGTCTTAACCCAAAGGTTGGGAACCTCTGTTCTAGAGGGATGTGCAGTATCTATAGTGATGGGGAGGCCATTTATTGCAGCATGGTAGCATCAACAGGAAGCAGACTGGCCACACTACCCAAACACAGGAAGCACAGAATCAGAAATAAAGCTACAAACCCAGAAAGCTCGTCCCCAGTGAAGCATATCTTCTAGCAAGGTGACACCTCCTAGAGATGGTTTACTATCCTCAGATAGCACAACCAGCTGGAACCAAATGTTCAAATGCACAAACATAAGAAGTACAGTTCTCTTTTAAAACCCCACACCCTCTCACTAAGGGCCAGCCTTCTGTACCTCTTGGCACAGGAAATTTTGAAATCTGCTCTAGGAATGAGTTTGTGGATGGGAAGGCATCTTTCCAGATAGAAAACAAACAAACAAACAAACAAACAAAACAGGTGATTATCTGCAGTCTCCAAAATATTGGATGATTTGGCTAAAAATTCGATTTGGTAAAGACATGACATACAGAAATCCTTGTGCATTTTGAGGGTTAATATAATCAATGGGGACATTGTAGGAAAAAATTCAGTGGGTTCTTTAAACCTGAATTGTGATCCCTCAATTCTAGCCCTAATCCATAGCCAAAGTTAATGAACCAGTATGTCAGGAAGACGGCTTTTGCAGCATTATCCAGAGTAGGCCCTGCTGTCATAGGATGCAGACTCACTTAGTAGTAACAGACAGTGCAGGGTATGTGACTATGGGACTCAGAGCTCAGGACATAAATGGTCAAGAGCTGGTCCAGGCAGGGTATGGTGACCTTCCTCAGGAAAGAGCACTCACGATATTAGACAGCAAATAAACAAGGGTCTGTGAAGGATTTTCCTGTTTTCCTTGGGGCAGATGAAACTGAGCAGAGCAGACTTCATCTGCAGAAGCTGGAGGAGAGACTTCTACTGAACAGGAATGTGTGTGGGAGAAGGAGGGTGTTCCTTAAGGCTCTGGTGTGGTTATGACCAAGGAAGCAAGAATAAAGAGAAAGAGACCTTATGTTCTTATCTACTCTCCCCTCCCTCGTTGACCCTCTCTCCCTCCTGCGTTCTGTATTTACTTCCTTCATCAGACAACCAGAAAAGTAATCAGTTCTACTTCAAGGCCTACAGAAGTTCACTTAGCTTCTCTGACTGCACGGATTTTTCTGATAAAGCTGTTGAGATTCCATTCAGTAGGTGTAACACATCCTTCTATCGGTTTCCTGTTCCTACAACACTGCTGCTTCCCAGCAGGCCACCAGACTCCTTGGATTTTTGTCATTCTCTGAGCCAGCATTGTTTATTCACCAAATACTTCAGTGGCATGCCAGATAACAGGCTGGGTCCTGGAACTGGGGAGTGAAACTGTCCCAGCCTTCAAGAAGGGTGTGCAGTGACCCTAACCACACACTGGCAATTCAGTGCAAGCACAGCCTGTCACCTCCCTGCCTGATTCTGAGTGCAGCCAGCTCCCCTCTGAGCTTGACTCCTATGGGCCCAGTCCAAGAGTTTGTAGTTTAACTTCCTTCCTTTGTCTCCTGAGTGTATCTTCACTATCAAATGCCTGAACTTACATCCCAGCTTTTGCTTCAAATTCATATGACTTACACAAATGTTTACTTTAATCTAAGACAAGTTACTCCCTTTCCCCACTCAGCTGCTCATATAAAAACAGGAGGGTTGATGAGTCCTGCTTTGCTGGTGGTTTTAAGTTTTTATTAAAACACCAAGAATATAGAAGGGAGGATGTGCACTGTAAACAATGTATACTGTGTGAAAGTGACAATATCTTGCACAGTACCATGTACAATGAATATATAGGATGAAATTTTTAAATGTGTATGTAAATAAAAGTAAAACTGAAACAATCAAGATAATATATTTTCAAGAGGAACTGAAGAAAAGAAACCCTTATACACTGTTTCTGGAAACACAGATCTGAACAAATATTATAGAAAATGATATGCAGTATGCTCCAAAAATTCAAAATGGAGCTGTAATACCAAGGAAGTGTTCGTGAACCTGAAAGACCAATCAAGAGCCGTTCTGATTGACAGGGTATTTATTTACAAGCTTGAGTTCAGGCTTAACTCACCTCAGACCTACAGGAAGGTTCCAGTGGAGAAAAGCCTCCACCATTCATAAGAACAAGGTTTTATAGGAAATGACAAGGGAGGGGTGAGTGTTTCTAGCCTGGCAAATATCTAATTGGGGGGGGAGAGCTACTGTGGCCTTTAGCTTAATTGGTTAGTGCTAAGAGTGAAACCATAAACTTAACTTCTGTTTTTCTCTTAATTGGTAACCACCAATTAGGCAGGGGTTAGTTTGTAGCCTGGAGGTGCAGATTTGTTGGGAAATCACCAGGAAACTGGTGCTAGATGCTAGATTTGTTGGGGGAGAATAGCCTGAAGACACAGGTCTTGTTGGGGTAACGTGGAAACTAAAGTTAGGAACTGGCCTGTTAGTTTACTTGACTTTAATTTAGGTCAGATTCCCAAAGATGGAGTCTGAACCCAAAAAAATTGGTCACTCAGAGCTACCATATGATATAGTTCAGCAGTTTCACTGTTCAGTATATACCCAAAGGAACTGAAATCTATACGTTCAAATGAAATCTGTATGAGCAAAAGATGGGAACATTCTGTTTTTAATCACCATGTTAATCCTAACAGCCTAATTAGAGATCTACCTGTGTCCACCAACAGATGAATAGAAAAATAGAGCGTGATGTGTAAAAACAATGAAACTGTGTTCAGCCTTAAGGAGAAAGAAATGCTGCATTCTAACACCACACACGGACCTAAATGATAGCATGTTACATTAAATCCGAAAGTCAAACAGTGGGAGTTAAAAGCCTGTAGAACGTTAAGATTCTTGAAAACAACTTAATCAAGTGGCCATTAGAGTAGAATGAACATGACACTTTACATGTCTACATGCACAAACCATAGCCCAACACAAACAGCAAGGGAAAAGAGGAAAGTTCCCCAACCAAAGTTCCAGGCCAAAAAGCAAACCAGCAAATTTACTTCTAAAAAGTTGATTTGCTTTATTTTCAAGATAGAATCAGACAAAACTTCCATCCATAATACAGAATAAGTGATCCTTGCTGTCTGTGTCTGCCCACTGGAGTCTGTGGTGAAAGGCAGGCGTGAACTCTGGTATCCGCTGAGGCAGGAATTGGTGTCATCAAGGCAGTAAATGAAAAGGCTCACAGTTAGACCGCAAGTAGGTACATAAATGTGAGAACAAAGAGAGCATAGTTCAAAAAAAAAACAGCCAGCAAGTCATCAGCCAAGGTCAAAGACCAGAAAAATCTGCAAGACATTGATTGGCAATGCTGACCAGGGACAGCAGCAAACAAAGAGCCAAGATCATCAACTAATAGAGCAATCTAGAGACAGGTGAGTGGGGCTTCAGTGTAGACAACGTTGGATGAGCAGTGAGTAAACAGCCCCTGATCATCTCCCTGCCTGGCCCAGGAGAATGGGCACAGTCTGTGGATCCATATCAGCCCCACCCAAGGGATGTCCAGAGAATTAACTAATCCCAATACAAATTACCATAGTCTGAGTGGTTGTTGCCATAAGCACCCTCCTCTAGATGAACAGCTCAGTGTTTTCTCTTCTGTTTGGAAGTCCTCCCACTCAGAGCCTTTCATTTTGCCTTTGATTATTTGCACAACTCTCTCTCTCTCTCTCTCTTTCTCTCTCTCTCTCTCTCTCTCTCTCTCTCTCTCTGTGTGTGTGTGTGTGTGTGTGTGTGTGTGTGTGTGTGTGTGTGTTCATTCTTAATCATCACTAGCCGTAGACAACACACTCAAATCAACTGCTCAGGTTGACTTTTGGTGACAGTTGATTGTCTGGTACCTGAGTCCCTGAATGAAGCAGAGCTGAGCTGAGGAGGACTCTTGCCCTCAGAGGTCTGCACTTCCAGTTGTAGAAATGCTCTGCATGCCTGCTGCCTTGCTATGTTCTGGCTTGTACTTAAGACAGACGTGTTTTCCTTTTGAAGTAGACAGCATACTCTTTGAAGAATGGCATGTTCTAAATACCTCTATGTTTTCCATTGGTCCTCATTTCCAAGAGTATTGACGTCATTGGTAGAGAGGTCACTTGAATTCTGCCAAGCTGGGCAGAGGAGGAAGGGCTCAAAGACAGAGAACAAACTAAAGAAAAGAGAAACATAAAACTAAGACGAGATTAGTCATTTCAAAGTTATTTTTCTGATAAACCAGGAACTGGGAGATAGATAATTAACTGGCTGGCTAATCCCTGTGCTATGGTTTGGACCCAGATTCTCCCTCAAAGTTCCAGGTAGGAAAGGCTTAGTCACCAGCCTGTGGCATAACTGAAAGTTGACAGAACCTTTAGAGCAAAGAGCATTTGGGGAAAGCTGGGTCATTGCTGGTGGGGGTGGTATGCCCTGAAAGGATTGTTGGACCCCTGAGCCTCTTCCTCTCCTTAAGCTTCCTGGCCAGTGGTGGAGAGAGGGAACAGTTTCCTACAGCTTAGACACTTCCTGCCGTGATGCTCTCCCACACCACAGGCCCCAAAATGACCGAAACAATCAACTGTGGGTATAGACATCTGAAACTGTACAGTGTTGTTGTTGCTTCTGTGGTTGCTGTTGTTTTTTCAGGGATTCTTCCCAGGAGAGAAAGTCGACTTACTTTTGTAAGAATCAAAGCAGAAGGATCTCTATGAATTTAGATAGTTTGGCTTTGACCTTTGTCTCTGATTCATCTGAAGGTCAGATGAAAACTTAGATTTGGCTTGCTATCTTCAATTACTGTGACAGACTCCATCTAGATCTTTCATCTGCTCTGTTAGGTATGGAGATTGGAGGAAGTCTTGAGTGAGAGAATTTCTGAATGAATATGTATTACTGGCATGGGTGTGGCCATGTGTGGAGGACTCCAATGCCTCAGTCCCATGTTAATGACAAAGCCTTACCTGGATGAGGTTCACAGGGATGGCAGAGCCTTACTTGGGGGCCTGAGTACAAGTATGATAACGCTGTCTCAAAAACTAGCAGTTGACACTTCCTCATCCTGGTTGATTGCAGTCAAAGCTGCTTGCCTACAGACACCTCCTATCTACACTAGCCATCCTCCGAATGTGCTGTACATAATAAACATACTGGGACTCTGAGTTGCCACAGTCATAGGTATAGCTCCACACCCCACTGGACACCAGCTTTTCTGAACATCTGTCTATCTCTATGTCCTGTCTTCATCCCCTTGTAGCCCCTAGTATGGGTTTCTGGACTCAGGACATTCAGATAGAGGTAATAAGGACCCAGACCAAGAACTTAGAATCCTCCAAAAGCAGCAACCTGAGATTTTATTAGCTACTAAGTTGTAAGAAGAACTTTCTATTCTTACCCATGGCAAGTACTTTCCACTCTAAACTCTGGATTCTGCAAATATTCTCTATACTTCCAATCAGGCTCTCTAAGGTTTAGTCTCAATTCATGAATGCTCAAATATACTCACTAAACTTTGAATATGCTTAGTGGTTTATTGTTTCTGTTTAAAAGCAGACCATACCTAATATTCATGAGAAAGGCTATGTTTCCCATAGGGGTACAGAGGCACAGTACTAAGTCTCCTATGTCAAGACAAAAAATCTGAGCTCCTTGTCAAGTCTCCTGTGCCTAAGGGCTCTTCTCAGAGGAAGCAAACAGATGACAGGAAGGAGAAGTCAGAAGTTCAACTCACTAAAAATATAAAATTGACTCAGAATACTCACATGATACCACAAAAAGGAAGCTCTCCTGCCTGGTGTTAAGTGCAAGGAGTGAGGGGCAGGCATATGTCTCCTTCACCAAAGCCATGCCACAGCAGACTAGAAGTGTGGCCAGTTCTCTCTTTCTTATGCCCTCTGGACTGACTCACCTCCTCCCTTGCCCTTAGAGTCAGCTCCACTATGTTGCCCAGATGAGGGGCATGGCCAGGTCTCCTGAGTGTGGGGGCTGGCAAAGGGTGGAGTCAGCTCAATACAGTGCTGCATCTGCAAGGCACTTACTGGAAACAGAGACCTGAGACATCCATGCAGATTCCAGCTGCCTTAGGACCATGAACACAAACATCACACCCAGCAGCAGCATGGATTTGGATGTCCCCATGGCCTAAGGTGGCAGCATGGGCCACTGAGGTCAGAATGTCCCCTCATGGCAACCCAGTCCTTAGACATCTACAAGGTTTCCAGTTGAAGCCAAGACAATGAACATCTTCTTGACCTTTGGTAGTAACTCAGGACATGGACATTGATACAGACTCTAGATGCAACAGGACTATGGACCCAAACATGGTCCTTGGAGGCAGCTCTAGCTAGTACCTACCTCACCACAGCCTTATCATATATATCTATACTTTGCCGTTGTCCATTCTCCAATTCCACCTTTCTCCACAGTGTAAAAACACCTCAGCTTCACGTTCTGTTCCATCTCTCCACTGCTTGCTCCATATTTCCCTCCTCTCCATCACACATTCGCACATTGTATCGTTGCCAACAGCAGATGCTTGGCTATCTCTCACCCAGCTGCCCTGGCCAGCACAGCTGGGGCAGGCTCTTGGGTCTGCAGTTGTTCTGTTGATGACAGTCGTCCTGATGAGAACCAGAGCCTCAGAGTAGTTTTAGTTGTATCTCCTTCATGAATCAGTGTGTTCCAAATCTTCACTGGCTGTTCTTACTTTTTTAAAAATTGTGTTCAGCTCTTTAGTAGATGTTTAAAAACCCTTTTCTTATTTAGCTTTTGAGTTCTTTGTATATTCTGGGTATTGATGCTCTGCTTCCCATTCTGAAGGCAATTTATTCTCTTTCTCCTCTAGCAGTTTCAGAAAGTGGAACACTAAGGCCTTTGTTCCATTTAGAGTTGGCTTTTGTGTAAAGGCAAAGAAGATGCCACGTGTTCCCAGCACTATCTTCCTCTAAAATTATGTTTGGGCATTTTTGTCAAAAACCAGAACCTGTATGGGCTTATGTCTGAATATTTTATATTATTAGAGCATCTAATGGTATTTTTGAGGGAAATACCATTTCCTCCTTTATAGTATAACTTGAAATTAGGGATGGTGAAAGAATTACTGCATTTACTCAGGATTACACTGGTTATCTGGGGTCTTGTGCTTCCAAATTATTTAATTTCTTTTACATTTCTATGCCAAATGGCATTGGTATTTTGATGGAGATTTCAGTACCTCTGTATGGTTCATTTACTAAGGATGGGCATTTCACACTATTGATGCTTCTAAGCCATGAGCCTGGGAGAGGAGGTTCATTGATCTTCTAGTGTTTTCTTCAGTTTCTCTCTTGATTGTTGTTAGGTTCTCATTAGCAAGGTCATTCCTGTCTTTGATTAGGTTTATTCCAAGGCATTTTTGTAGGCAATTTTGAATAGGATTGTTTGCCTGCCTTTTTTTCAGTCAGCATGTTTGTTATTGGCAGATAAGAACCCTGCTGATTTTTCTCTGTTAAATTTTTATTCTGCCAATTTGTTGAACGTCTTTACCAGCTCCAAGGATTTTCTGGGGGTGAGGAGATTTCTCAGTGGTTAAGAATACCAGATGCTCTTCTATCCATCACACACACAGCAGCTCACATCTGTCTGTCTATAACTGCAGTCCCCGGGCATCCAACACGCTCTTTTGCTTTCAGCAGGCATCAGGCACGCACACAGTACAGTGACATACATACAGGCAAAACACTAATACACCTACAAACAAATAAATAAATCTAAAAAATTATATTCTGGTGGAGTCTTTAATATCTCTCTGAAAGAGAATCATAGCTTCTGCAAATAATAATAATAATTGATTTCTTTCTTTCCTGTTTGTATCCTTTCTGTTTTGTTGTCTTCTATGCTTTAGCTAGTATTTTCAACTACACTTGAACAAGTGAACACCTTTGTCATATTTCTGGGGTTTGTGCTTTGTTTCACCCACAATTATCATAACATTATTCACATGTTCTTCAGGTTTAGTCTTTATTATGTTCCGATGTTTCTTTTATTTTGTGGTTCTTCAGGACTTTTATCATGCATGGATGTAGGATTTTGTCGAAAAGTCTTTCTACGTTTATCAAGATGACCATATGAGCATGAGTCCATTTATAACATGTGTTATATTTATCGATTTAATACATGTAAATATATTGAGCCATCTGTCCTAGTTTGATTTCTATTGCAGTGATAAAGCACTCACCAAAAGCAATATGCAGGTTTATTTCAGTTCACAGGGCACAGACCATCACGAAGAGAAGCCAGAGCTGGAGCTCAAGACAGGAACCTGGAGGCAGAAACCAAGACAGGGTCTATGAGGAGTGTTGTTTACTGGCTTGGTCCCCATGGCTGACTAAGCTTGCTTACTTATACAATCGACTACAACTTGTTCAGGGGTAGCATGACCCATAGTGCTCTGGGCCTTCTACATTAATCCTTAATCAAGAAAATGTCCTAGAGACAAGCTCACAGGCCTATCTGATGGGAGGAATTCCTTAGCTGAATATTCCCAGATGATGCTAGCTTGTATAAAGTTGACATAAACTAACCAGAACAGCACTCCCAAATCTCTGGAACAAAGCTGCTTAGTTATGATAAACTAACTCCTTGTTATTTTCTTAAATTCAGTTTGCAAGCTTTTTCTGAGGTGTTTTGTTTGTTTGTTTGTTTGCTTTTTGTCTTGTTCACCTGCGTTCAGGGAAATCAGTCTATAGTTTTCTCTTTGTGGGTACTTTAACAGCTGTATCACATTTTGACATGAAGATAATTCTAGCTTAGTGAAAAAAACTTGGTAGAGATCCTTCCTGTCTTATTTTATGTAATAGTTTAAAGAATGTTAGCCATTTATGTTCAAAATTCTGATAAACACAGAAATTAACCTTTTTAGTAAGGTATTTTTTAAAACATTATCATTTATAACAATGTGTTTGAATTATTTATATCATTTGACTTAATTTTTAAATATTTGTGCTTTTAACCAGGAACTTCCCTCCTAGGGCTACTATTATCATACCCACTAGGGTTAGAATGTTATTTTTTAATTATCTTATTCTTGATCTCTTTAATGACTCATTCACCATTCAGTAGCATGTTGTTTAACCTCCTTGAATTTGTTTATGTTCTATAGTTTTTTGTTGCTGTCGATTTGTAAGGTTTTTCCACTGAGAGCAGATAGGTTACAAAGCCTTATTTCAATTTTCTTTTCTTTGTTAAAACTCATTTTAGGTCCCAATAGATGATCTATTTTAGAGAAAGCTCCATGACTGCTATGAACAATATGCATGGATTCAGTATAAATGGAGCCACAGGCTAAAGCTATATTCCTTATAGTGCACTTAATACTGATTGGGTTCTTTGAATCATACTATCAAATTATCAAGCCAGAGAGGGGTTTATAGGAAGCCTCCTAAGTTTTGTGAGGCAGACATTACAAGTTTGGACAGTTTTTTAGGACTGGGCCCTTTAACATTGAGCTATCTTCTGACTTCAAGTGGTGAATATCTACATGGAATCAAGAATTGATTTGGGAGTGGAAATGATGTAAATTCAGTATTCATGTATGAATATCTCAAAAAATAAAAAATTGCATTAAAAAGTAATTGGATGTTGTAAAAATCAACAAACAAAAACAAATTCACCACCAAGAACAATAAAAGGACTTTTCCCCATACAAGCTATCAGTGGTAATAACTAAACTCCTTCTCTCTAAATGTCACATTAGCCAAGATCTCAGCCCTGCCTTGCTGATGTCCATTAGAAGTGCTAGGGAATCCCAATAATGTCCTCACCTCTCTTTAGGAAAAGCACTCATCTGAAAAAGATTTCAAAAGCACTGTGAGGTTTTTCCTTCAGTTTCCAAACATGAGGGAGGGCTCATGGGGTAAAATTTTCTCCTTAGTTCCACTGGATCCTTCATAATTTAACAGAGAGGTGACCTTTGGTCTGAATTGGAGCATTCAGAACAAAGCCATGTGATACAGTTAGAGGCACAGAGTCTAGTGTCAATTCTAATGGAGTGACATGTGGTGTTTATGGGTAGCCAGCTGTGCTCCAAATGTGACACTCTGATAAGAACCATAGGCGTACTGCTGCCCAAGCAGAGGTTCTCATGGAATCTGGTGTAAAGTAGTTTGTATTCCTGATTTCATACACCAAAAACTTAAACCTAAATGATTATATTGATTTATCTGGAGATGAGGCCTCTAAGAGGTGACTAAGATTAGATGAGATCAAAGGGTTGGGTCACCCGTGGCTTTATAAGAAGAAAAAGACAATGATGGGGGATCCAAGTTCACAAGTCTAGTCTACTCTCTTCCAGATGCTGCCCTCTGCCCCTTGGTGAAGCAATAAAAGACACCACCGGAAGTTGGTGCCATACTCTTGGACTTCCCACCATCTAGGATCATGAAGGGTAATTCCTGTTGTTTGTAAGTTACCAGTTTGTGGGATTCTGTACTACTTACAGGAAACAGAGTAAGACATGTGAAAGGAGACAGCTGATAAGCAGACTATCAATAAGAGACTCGACAGGAAAGTAATGGAAAGAGCTGGACATGAGGGAAACTCAAAGGTATACATGCCAAGGGGGACAGCAGTGCAACTGAAAGCTCCCTGAGGCCATCTGATGTCAAAGAAGCAGGAAGAGGTTGGTTGGCTCCAAATCACTGCTGTGTTTAGCCCTACACACTTGCAGCCATACTGTTACCCCGACCTGCCTCAGCACTCCAGCCATTTCCTGATGCAGCCTCTGTATGTACAAAGACTTTCCCATAGCACGGCTTCCCACTGCAGGTTTCCCCATACCTAAGACAACGGGAACACTATTTTAAGTGAGGCATGCAGATCCATCTGTCCTGGAGATATGCACTTTATGGAACGGTCTCATTCAACACTAACGACCCAAGGCATATTCATGGTGCATGGTGAGGACTGTGTTTCCCAAAGTTGAAGTAAGGAGGACCTTGCGTGATGTGTGGAGAAGCCATCCTATTTCTCTTCCTCGTTCATGGTGGAAGGATGAATAGAGCCAGCGCATTTTAGCACCACAGCAGCACTGAGGAAAGCTGATTGCCAACCCTGCTCTCAGAAGTTTTCGCTATTATCATGTATATGTATGTGAGATCTTCAGACAGCTATGCCATTTCCTCTCTTAGTGTGACTATTTCCTTCAGTTTGAAAAATTCCCTCTTGGATGGATGGGGTGAGCGGAGGATAGCAAAAGAAAGGTAAAAATACTCATAAGGAAGTTCCAAGACTCAAGAATCCCTCATTAAGGTTGTATGACAGTGAGAAATGCCTAAGGGAAAGGACACTTCAGTGGACCTGTCCTCGAGTTGCTCAAGCTGCTCCAGTGACGCCACATTAATGAGTGGCCATGGGGCTTGAGTGAGCTTTTCAAGAGAGCAGCTGTCTGAGTCTTTCATGCTCCTGAAAGTAACCCCACCAAACCAGACTTGGTGGAATTATTTCTCTGATATGTGTGTCCTTCTTATATTTCTTATCAATTTGATACAAAACAGGGCCTTCTGTTATACTAACAGTAAGAGGGAGAAAATTCAATTGAGAAGGACTCTGTTAAATTGGCCCATATGCAACACTAAGGGATATGTTCTAGATTAATTTTTGATAATGAGTGTGGTTAGGCAAAACAATCCAAGAGTTTCTCAGATACTCTGATGGAAGGAAATTTCAGTTCTGTGTACTAGCTCAGGAGCATACTTAACAAAGCTGGTCTAGGGCAGGAGCCAGAGCCTTGCATGAGTTATGACTTAGACTTTTGCTGACCTTGGCTGTTTTTCTGCCTGAAAATTATATACATATATACATAAACACACACAGATATACAGATACATACACACACATAGACACATACACACGTAGACACACACACACACATACTGTTCTCAGTATAAGTTAAGGGCATCAGGTTTCAGCATATACAAGACCTCATGTTTCCCGCTATTGCTGGCATCTGCTTTATTCCTCCTCTTTATTTATCATCACTTGACACTCACTGTTCAGGACCATTTTTCGTGTGGGTTGAGATCATGAGACAGCCTCGATTCTGTGGACAGTAACACTCTTAGGCAGGTGGTCCCGGGTTTTACAATAAGCAGGATATTGCCAAGATTCAGTATTTTGTTACAGTAGTAGGAACCAGGCTAATAGAAAGTATGCTTCATTCTGTCTCTTTAAAATGAGGCACCGTCTGTCTACCAGACTGGAAGTACATTACATTTGACTTTTGTCTAGTTACAGTTTCTACTGCTGTGATAAAGCATCATGAACCAAGCATGTTGAGGAGGAAAGGGAATATTTGGCTTATAGATCTATATCATTGTTTATCACCAAAGGAAGTCAGGAGAGGAACTCAAACAGGGTAGGGACCTGGAGGCAGGAGCTGTTGCAGAAGTCACAGAGAAGTGATGCTTCCTGGCTTGCTCCTCCAGGCTTGTTCAGCCTGCTTCCTTATAAACATAAGTGGTTGTTCCACCCACAGTGGGCTGGGGTTTCTCACATCAACCACTAATTAAGAAAATGCCTTACAGGAGGCATTTCTCAATTGAGGCTCTTTTCCTATTCAGTGACTTTACCCTGTATCAAGTTGATATGAAACTATCTAGTATAACTTATTAACTCTCGGTTCAGTATTCAGTGTACAACATGATTTCTTTATTTACTGTGTGAGATTGACACCTGGATCCATTATTTGCTGCTATAAATGTGGCTACAGAGATCATCCAAGTCACTATCCTTTTGTGGACATGTGTGGTGACATCACTGGGATATGTCCTGGAATTGAATCTTCTGGAATCTGTTAGATGACAAAACTATGCCAGGAAACTTGATAAGATAGAGTAGGTTGAGACCTGGAGACTTGTGGGCACACACCTGAGACTTAGGTGATTCCCAGCTCCCTACCAGACTCCTGGTCTGGAACATGTGCCACACTCCTCACCTAAAGAAACATGTCCTATGATCACCTAGGCCCAAAACAGAGTTCTCCATGCTAATGAGGTACTAGAGGCCCTGAGGGCTTAGCCAATAAGCTTCCTTCCCCAGACCTTCCTCCCTGCAAAAAGGTATTTAATCTTGGGTCAGACCCTGAGAAAAGGGTTATGCATCCATTTTCCACCATGAACAACAGATAAACTGTTTAGAACAATAAACTGTCTCATCAAAATCCACTTTGGGGAGCCATGAAGAAGGCATTTACCTATAGAGCCGCAGCTTAATTCTCACATAGAAGGCCTCTCTGTGCTCCCTACCACAACCACCACCAAGCTTGTCTCTGCCAAGATAAGGACAATCACAACTGGGACAAGCCAGAGATTCCCTTTCCCCTACCACCGCCCTGGTCCCATACTAGACTCTGTCCCAGACTCCTTTCTTGGCTCTTCTGAGATGCCCACAGGTGCCTGGATGTCCAAGAGTCAGAGAACTCCTCGGTCCTGGCCTCATTGCAGGCCTGGGGACCTCAAACCAGCCCTGGCTTTCCTATATCCTGCCCAGGTGGAAGCACAGGCAGCTTGAAATAAGCTCAGTCAAACTTCTGGCCTTCTGCCTCCCCAAGAGGTCATACATAGAGGCAGGGAAGAAGCAGATCCACAGAACCCAGGACACATGCCGCCGTATAAGAGTATATCCTGGCTTAGTTTTACCACTTTCAGGATCTCTTGGGCCCCTATTACTTTACTTCCTGTCTTTCCCTAGCAAGATTAACTTCCTGTTTGGAAATAAATAAATTTTTTTCTGATTATTAACTGAGTGAATCATTTAATCTGATTTATGGGAATTTTTCATCTATTTATTTGTGCATGTGCATTCCATGGTGCATAAGGTGAGGTCAGAGACAACTTGTTAGAGTCAGTTTTCTTCTTCCACCATGTGAGTTACAGAAATAGAACTCAAGTTGTCAGACATGGCAGCAAGCACTTTTACCTACTAAGTCATCTCTGAGGGCCTTGATTACAGAATTTTTAATGTTTCCTCCTTCATTTCCTGTTCATTTCTGATATTTTTCTTTCACTCTTGTGGTAATGTTCAATATATGTATTGAGTAACTTCTATCCTACCCCACTAGCTGAAGCATTTTTTTTTCTATTCATTGGTCATTACCTCATGATTCAAAGCAATTACAAGTACTGGGACAACTAACTGTTCATAAATAAAAGAATCACACTGGGCTCCTACACCAAACCATATATGGAATTGAATCCAAACTGGAACAGTGACCTAGATATATAAGCTATAATCCATGAAAGCCTTGGAGGAAAACATAGGGGCAGTTATTTCTGTACTTGACTTTAGGGGTGAGATTCTTAGCTGTGGCATGAGTACCTCATGATCAGAACAGTATTAAATAAGGAGAATGTCATTGAAAAAAAAAAAGTAATCTGTGTGTGCATCAAAGAACATTATCAAGAAAGCCAAGTGGAAATCTATATAAAATGTCCAAAATAGATAAAGCGCCAGAGACACAGGCAAGATTGGTGGTTATGTGTCCAAAGGGAGGAAGAATGGAGAGTCACTGCTTGATGGGTACACAATGTGTTTGAAAGGGATGAAGATAAGATCATGGCATGTCACTGATGTTTACCTGTAAATTGTTGGCTCTGTACACAAGAATAATGGAACTAAAACCGGAAAAAGCCACAACAGCAGCTATTATCCAACCATTACTGAAATTTAAGACTCTCTTTTTAAACTTTTATTTATTTTTAAAAATTTACATGTTTGTGCGTAACTCTGAGTGAGGATATGTGCATATGCAGGGTGCTGGAGACAGCAGAAGCCAAAAAAACGCATCAAGTCATGGATGGAAACCGGAATTTCCAGAGGTTGTAAGCAGCTAAGTCTGTGGTGGGAAATGTCCCTGTGTCCTCTGCAAGAGCAGCAACCTTTCCTAGCATCTGTGCCTTCTCTCCAGCTCCGTTATAGCATTCCCACACAGTGAAATCAGTCCTAACTTGCTATAAATTATTGGCTATAAGTTATGGATATCAGTGGCATAGCAGAGGGAATATGGCATCTTTAGACATAACTTGGCAAAGGGCACTGATGCATTCAAGACAGGGAGAGCTGAATGCTGGCATCATAATATCAGGAAGAAAGTGCCCTCATCTTGGAACATGGTTTCCCACTACTTGCCCATCCTGACAGAGCTGTAGAAATGCTGGAGATACTGAAGTGTAAACTCTCCTCACATAGTAAATGTGTCTTTATGGAGATGAGAACCTGCCACAGAACAGGATGCTGTTGGTTGGGTTGTGCCTGATGAAGAAAAGGAACGGGTGGTCAGCACAGAATGTTGGGACAGCAGAGGCACAGCAAAATTCTATGACGGCAGAGGCTGCTGCAGCCTCTGTGCCTTCCTCATTGACCTCCACTACACTCTTGTGAACAAACTTGGACACACACAGGTTTCTCTCTGGAGACATTGCTGATAAGTCAGCCTTGTCCTCTTGGAAGACATCCACCATTCCCAAGCGCCGAAACACAGACTCCATGTCATAATCTTCTTGGAGTTTAAATTTTGGAAGGAAAACCTCAACATCGGTGCTCTCCATAAAGTTTTCTTTGGTCCAGGCTGTTAACTTCTCAAAAGTGAGATTGTTTTCCACCTGACAAAGAAGAATTAGAGAATTTCAGATTCACTGTTGAGGTCTTCCTCAGAACCACAGAGCACTCCTCTTCACAGCACCCTCTAACACTATTCAAGGCACACTGTTTAGTCAAATGAACAGGCAGGGTGACAGCCCACTGTCCTGCTAAGTCATATGTGTCTTCCCTGGTGGGCATGGCCGACAAGCAGTCCAGGGATAAAAATACGTGGCTGCCCTCTCCTAAATCACTTCTGAGGTATCTTTTATTCCGACAGGTTTCCATGTCCAGGTGATAAATGGTTTAGGTTGTGTTTCCTTTTGTTTTCTTGGACTACACTTTGTTTCAAGATAGTGAATCACTGTTGCTAAAATAAAAATTAAAAAATCTGAAAGAAATAACTTTTGCTGTGAGCCACACCAGAGGTTGATCCAGGGCAGAACGCTATGTGCTTGGTGAGCTGTTATGGCTTGAATATGAAATTCCACCCAAAGGCTCATAGCAGACCCTTGTTTTGAAGCTTGTGACAACATTTTGGGAGGAAGCCAAAATTTTAGACATGAAGTGGGTCTAGCTGAATGAAGATCTTAGTTGCTGGAGATGTTTCTTGGAAGCTTTTCTTTGATCCTATGTGTCCTTTCTCCTTTCTACGCTTCCTGTTAACCAAAAGATCTGTATTCCCTGCAATGTGCAGCTGCCACGATCCCAACCAGTGATGAATGAATGCTCTGAAACTGTGGGCCTATATAAATCCTTCCTGCCCTAGGTTATTGATGTCACACATTTTGTCAGGGATGAAAAACTAGTAATATCCTAGAGAAACTATGCCACAGTTAGGGAGCTGGATGCTGAGAACTATGGAGCTGGTCTGCTTACAAAGACCCCTTAGGTCATGCACACTCTCCTGCCCACCATTCAGAGGACGGCTCATACACCATGGGAAATCCTGCTGCAGAAAGATCAAAAACTGTTATCATGAACTGCTTGACTCTGTTCTCCTCAGCTGCACCCCTCTTCCTCCTCTTTGTTACGTCAAAGTGAAACAATTTTTCTACACATGTTCTCTGATATTGAATAACACACTGACAAACATCATGACATGGATTATATTTATGGAGGAGGATTATTTTCTAAGCACTGTGCTAACTTTACCATATGAGTTGTCCAGATTTCATGCTATCAGGTAGCCACTGCCCATTCTAATGATGAATTTATGTCATATGGCAAGAGCACAAAGCCTACAATGGGAGTCTTGGACACCACAGCTTTGAGCTCAAAGCCCAGTGCCAACACACACAACTCAAAGCTGGGTCTGTGAGTACCACCCACTCAACTAGTACTAGCCAAGGTAAAATCATTTAGTTCTGTTCTAATGACAAAGGACACCAGGGACACTGGATTCTTCTTGAAGAGATTTAGAGTGATGAATGCTGTGGACTCTCCTGGCTCACCTTGCTGATGTCCACACCATCATCTGGGAGCAGGACCACGAAACTTAGCTCCATGCCCTCATAGGGCATCACCAGCACTTGTGCCTGGATTTCCTTCACATAGGCGAGGTCAAATGTGTCTTCATGACACATCATCTGCACTGGCCTTTTCTCATCCTGAACATAGAAATACATGACATAAAGCATATTATTGGGAGTGGTCATGGTTTCCAAATGAGCTGCAGTTAATTTCACACCTCACAGTGAAATATTTAGCACTCACAATGTAAACAATATTCATGTTTCAGTCAACAGACAATGTCTACCCTCCTCTTCCTGATTCCATTAAAGATGCTGAGTGTAAGCAGATGTGGGACAGTTAGGCTGTTTCCTATGTGGTAAAACACCACGCCAAAAAACATCTTAGGGAGGAAAGGATTTTTTTCATAATACAACTCTCAGGTCACATCCATTACTGGGGGAATTCAGAGCCAGAGCTAAGCTGAAGCTGTGAAGGAATGTTACTTATCGGCATCTCCCCCATGTTTTCTCAGCATGCTTTCTTACGTAACTCAGGACTATCTGCCTGGTTTTGGCATCACCCACAACATGCTGGGCTCTCCTCCAGTAACCATTTAGAACATGCCTAACAGATTTGCCTCTAGAGGAATCTTATGGAGTTAATTCCTCAATTTAGAGTCCTTTCTTTTTTTAGCTTGGGTCAAGTACACACACACACACACACACACACACACAAGAACAAAACAGAAAAACAAAAAAACAAAAAAATCAGGACAGGGTCTAACTGCAGAAAGTCAATTGTGTTATCCAGAAAAAGAAACATAGCATTCACATATTAATATTCTAAAACCCTAGAGTTGGGTTTGAGTGTTCCACAGAGGCTCATGTTTCAAAGCCTTTGTCCCCAGATAGCCACTATCAAGAGCTAGCCAAACTTTGAGGAGGAAGAGATTGATGGAAGAAAGCTAAATATTTGAAAAGGGGTTCTTCTGAAGGCACTCTAGCCCCTGTGTGTTTTTTTTTCTTTTGCTTCCTGAGTGCTGTGAGGTGAGCAAGCCTTCACCACGAATTTCCACCATGCTGTGCTTTACCACCACAACCTGGAATGATTGGGCCAGTGGACCGCAAATAAAACTTTTAGAACCATGAGCCAAAATAAACATTTCCTGCTTTTAAGTTGATTATTTCAGAGAGTTTGTTACACTAATGGAACCATGACTAACATATCAGATGCAGGACTTTTATCATTTAATGTGGCCATCAATCATATCTAAGGAAACAGCACAGTCACTTATGAGTAACAGAAAAAAATCATAAAATAGACTGGAATATTTTCATAGTGCTGTGATGGGCCTATGGACAGACGCATCATCTCAGAAAACAGCCTGACAACAGGAGCACACCGGCTCAAAGGTTCACTATGGGTCAAAACCTTCTAAGCCATCACAAAGCAGAAAGCTCAAGAACACAGACACTCACAGGCTTAGGGCAGAGCTACATACTGACAGCCCATCAGAGGGAAGGGAATTCCCAAGTTAAATTACTCCAAAATGGGAACCATATGGACATGTTATTATGTGATGCAGTAACAGTCTGATAACCCATCACAAAGCAGAAAATTCTTGTCAACCCATTAAAAGTTAGGGGACCATCTGAATACCTTTTTGTCCTTTATTCCAGCAGATTCAGTTCTACTAGTTGATCAGTATTTTTCAAACTTTTAAAGTTTTTCAATCATATGTGAAGATTTTAATTACAATGGTACAATAAATGTAAAAATTTGCTACAGACCATTCATTATAAAGGTTAAATTCCCAAGTTAAAAAAAAATTCTTTTACAAACATTTTCAGAGTACTGTTAATAAAAAGAGAATGGAAAGTTTAATATTTATAATGCTCCTAAGTGCATTAAATTATATTTTATAGGTATTGAGTAAACTCTTCTAATATCTACATTAACTCAAGTTATATTCTAATTTGGACTGAGATCTGAATCATTGTTTTCAATATTAGAAAGCTATAAATACTGCTTAATAATGATAAATTGACCAGTAATTTAAAATGTTTATTTTAATTAAAACATTATTTACTATATAAATGTTTATACACTCCTTTCTATCCTGCTCATGCTCCATACATGTTTTATACTACCTTAGCACCTATGTTGTTGGTATCTTGAACTTAAAGGAAGACGTAGTTTTGAGACTTAGACAGAAACAAGGCTTTATGAGAAATGATGAAAAGCAGCATGAGTCACCAACAGAACGCAAAGTCAAACAGCAGCAAATGCTCTGTATTCCCACCATTTTTCTGTGGAGTCTATCCTTTCATTCAGAAACATACATGTCAAATGGTGTTGGTGGTTTCCTGTTTTCTTTCTTTCTGGTCTGAGAGTCAAGGCCAGCATCCCACACAGGATATGCAGTCTCTACCACTGAGCCATGAGTTACACATTCACAATTAAAGCTTTCCATGCAATATCTTCGTCACACCAGCATGTATTTTTAGATGCTGTTCCTTACGTTATCTACTTTAAAAAATATTTCCACTGTACATTCTTCATGAAACTGTTGTTGCCACTTTCCTTTGAAATAAAAGGAAATTGCCCTTTGAATGTTTGTGTGCTGTTTCTTACCTTGTTTATTTTAAAGGGCATGTCCATTGTGTATTCTTTGTTAAATGGTTGATGCCACCTTCCTTTGAAATATAAGGCATTGACGAGAACCAATCTGGTCTCTGAATCAACTGAGCCACCTAACAACAACTCTGGAATTTTGCCTGTTGAGAAAGCAGAGACTTCATTCAGTTTTCATTTATATACGTGTGAGACATAAACTGGTAAGACATCTGGGCAGATCTAAGCATCACGTTTTCATATTTGCTGAATTTGGATAAACATATCAAAAATAAATCAAAAGAAAGCACTAACACCCATATTTGACTGGAGGCTACACTCCCTGGAGGAACATCATCAGGTGAGGATGGTGAAAGACTTGTAGGTCCATCAAGGAAAGCAGGTTTGGGCAAAGCAGAAAAAGAGATTTCAGGATGAAGAACAAAACAAGCAGGAAATGTGGGGAGGAGGGAACCATGGTTACCCCCTGGGCTCGCTACTGTTGGTTACTATCTTAATTGGTTCTGAAATCAAACAACATGTCTCTGGTCTTTGAGGACTTTTCCCAGAAAGACTAAGTAATGGACAGGAAGCTCCCTAGGGTGAGCAGCACAAGGGTGCCAGATATAAAGGTCTGAGAAAGAAGAAGGAAGAAGCCCCGCTTTTTTCTGCCTGCCTTAAGTCCTTGCTGTAGAGTGTACTGTTCAAGCCACTGTGCCTGCCAATTTTAGCTGACAATTGATTTGGCCACCATGAGGATAAAGACTAGTGTCTCTGCAAAATCCTCTAGGCCTTCCATGCCAGACTGAGCCTGCTAAAGTCTCCATTCTCATAAACTCAGCGGCTACCAGATTCTTAGTCTCACCACATGCAGATGGTCACTATCCATTAAGCCTGCACTGTGTATGCCAATCTACTGAATCCTCTTTATAATATGTATCATTCTATTCCTCCAGCGAGCCCTTACTAATACACTAATGTTAAATACAGAGTCTCATCTAACACTCCACGGTCATGCCCAGGTCTAACATACCACAACATGTCAGAAATTCAAAATCAGAAAGATACTGGTGAAGGAGGCACAGCTGAGTGCTGTCCATCACTAGAAAAGAAAATGTGGGTAAAGGGACAGATTCCTTTCTTCTCTATTGAGGGATATCTTTTCCCTGATCAAGGCAATCCTTGATAATTTACACTATCAAGAGTGCAGAAGAGGTAAAGACTCTAACAAGAAATGTGCAAAGAATTGATGAGTCTAAGAAAAGATTCTCATTTTTTACTCTCTGTCCTTTAGCAGAAATAAGAATGTACCTAGTGATAGAGAGGGATCTGAGTGGTTCAAATATCAGACAATGATCTCAAAGACCAATGCTGGAACCTGTCACCTCTGAAATAAAAGCAAATAAAGTTCAACCCTACATGGGAAGCTCTTTCAGGTTAATGTATCTGAGCAGCTGACAGGATCTTCAATGGAAATCAAGTCTAATTCTGTCAAATATAAGTAACCAATCTGAAGCAGAAAATGTGGAAGCAGAAATAGGGGTTCTCTTCAGAGGTAAAGGTGGAGAGAGCTGAGACCACAAAGACTCTGGGAAGAAGCTGTCCTAGAGCAGGATTGTGGGGAAGGTCTACCCATGAATCTCCTTCTCAGAGACGACAGAGTCGCATGACCTGTGAATGCTGCAAACCACCCAGGTCTTCTAATGTAAACTGTTAGATTGAAAATAAGACCCATGAGTTTTCATCACATTTGCATCAGTCCTTCTGTCCTAGGGAAATATACAAACAACTCTGTATTTAAAATCTAAGTGGCTGAGTAGAATCTCCATGAATTCATAGAGCTCTAAATTATACCAGATGATCTAGATAGTCTGGATGACTTTGACTCTGAAATAACTGTGAGATCAGTCTGTGGTGGGGAGAGGGGGAATTTTTAAAAAGGGCATAGAAGGAAGAAGAGAGGGGGCAGATGGAAAGGACAAGAATGTAGTCTGTGAAATAATTTGAAATTCTGACCTTCAGTCTGTTTGGAGACCCATGTGTTTATGTGTCTCCTAGACTCTTCTGCATCTTTGGCAAAGGAGAGCTGCTCCATCTCTGAGTAGTAGAACTGAAGACAGGACTCCTTAAAGGTCTTTGGAGAGAAAATATTCAGGGAAGTAACATTACAAAATGACATTTCAGCAAGCATTCCAACCTATTGAATACTATGGCATTAAAAACAAAAACAAAAGTAAAATGAATGTAGACATCATTTTAAACAACCAACATCTTTAAGTACTGGAACTTTGCAACTGAGACCTGAGTAAATGAAAATTACAAGTAGTCAATTTAAAAAGATTTCAAGGTATCATTATAGAATTGTGATCTTTGGGGAGGTTATTTAGGTGAGTCTCATTATGTAGCCTAAGCTGGCCTAGAACATGTGACCCTTCTGTCTCAGCCCTCTAAATAAAGGTATTATAAATGTGTAGCATCACACTGAGTAGAACATGATCTGTAATTTTCTCAAATTCTCTAGGGTCCTTCTCCTTGGATCTACAACAACTACTACCTTGCATTCAATTGATATTATTCTACTGATACAACTTACTGGGAGGACTTCACAAGTTTTGTCTGCAAAGAACCTGTTGGCCACTCTGAGGATGTACTTTCTGTCTGGCTTGTTCAGGTTACTGAGAAGCCACTGGAAGCCCTGATGGATGTCTTCCTTTTTGTTCAAACCAAGTGCCTGGGAAGAAAAAGATGAAACATTATGAGTTTAGTGATAAAACATTTTGTTTCAAAAGGAATTGTCAAGGTAAAGAGATGGCTCAGAAAGTAAAGTACGTGAGGATCTGAGTTGGAGTCTCATTGAGCATAGAAGATGGGCCCAGGGGTGCATGGGGGTCATCCCAGCACTGGGAGAAATCTGAGGAGAGTAAGACACTCAGCACTGACTCCTGGCTCCCCAACAAAAGAGATAGACAAGGGCATGTATACACACACACACAAACATGCACAGGCACACATACATGCACATATATGCACATACATGGTATACAATACATAAGCTCTCTATAAATGTTTATTAGTGAACCTAAACCTAGAAAAGACCATGAGAACTTCCCTTAGGAAGAAGCCTCTGTACATTTTCATGTCCTCATGGACTGTGTTTGGAAATGATAAGGATGAGCACTTATACCTGGAAGGATCTTCATGAAAAAGAAAGTCCTGGCAAACTACAGAGCAACAGTGATGACTTCTCACTATGAAGCTGTATGCTGAGGGTTTTTTTTTCTCAGACAAATAGCTCCTGCCTGTCCTGGAACCCTCTGAAGTCAGAAACTCATTCCTAATCTCCTGAAATGTTCTCAGGATGCTTATTAAAAGTAATCTACCCAATGCCCAGTTAGGACATGCAATAGCTCCACACATTTGCCCCTTCAGTATTTTAGCTGAAGCAAAGCATATTGGACAAAATTAAGAGAAGGAATTATCCTTTCTTGCCAACAAATAATTACAAAGTCTGTTTTTCTAAAAATAAGATAGATTCCAGCAAACTTTCTTTCAAATAATTTCAACATCTTTTTATTTTCTCACTTTGCAGTCCTTGAGACTGTATCTAAGTTGTAACCCTAAGATGCTCCCTCCATCTTTGAAAAAAAAAAAAAAAAACTTTGATTTTTTGAAACTAATTTGCCCAGGCTAGTCTTGGACTTGGGATCTTCTAGTCTCAGTCTCCTTAGTAGCTGTAATTAAAGGCTTGTGTCATCAAGTATAGTATTACTTATGCAGTACTGTTAACTGAATTCTAGACAAAATATTCAGAGTTACCCCCAAGTTATTACTCGGGAAATCTCATTACCCTTAAAGAAGTCTTACTGGAGGAGACTCTGCCCTTCCTCTTTAGCCCCTGCTCCATGAAACAGTATGTGCATATTCCTACTGTTTCCTTCTCAGCAGCTCTTATGCATGTAGCACAGGTGTGGTTATGACAGAGAACTTACCTGAGATATCTGGACTGCAGACTGTCCCTTCGCACCCAAGAGGACCATAGCTAGAGCAGAAGAGATGCTCACAGGAGAATAACATATATTTTCTGAAGGGTCATTTTGACATAACATCTTCAAAAGATGGATGGCAAAAGTGCCATTTGCTTCAGACAGAGTATTCATGATGCAGAGTCTGGGGGGAGAGGAGATACAAAATTCAACATAGAGCTGAAGGTTCATTGTTCTGAGGCAAGGAAATCTGGGACTCTATTTCTCGTTGTCATTTTAATGGTCATAGGTACTTTAAATTAGATTTCAAAAGTTAATTCTAGGCCATAATCTTTCCAATTTTAAGGTTATTAGCTAGGTTTGGTCATTGCAGCAGGCCAAACTAGCTTCTTTCTCATCTGCACAGGTAGAAGGAGGATCATCAGGATCACAGACAAAAAACACAGCAGAGAGAGGTGGCATTCAGTCTCCTTCCATACAGACCAGCTCCTCTCTTCTGAAGAAGGTACAGTTGGGAGAAGGAAGAAGAGGAAACAAGGGAAAAATAAACAACTATGAACACTGGATCCTCTTGCCTGACTCAGCAACTCTGTATTCTGGCCTCTGCTTGTGAAGACTCCTCCTGCGTTATCCATGAGGAATTAGACAGTACCCTCCCCATTTTTGAGATGCTACAGAAAAGACTGAGATGTTGAATGAGACCCAAAGATAAGCTGGCATTATTACTGTGCTGTGTATCGAGGAGCATTCTCCTGCAGTGGCTACTCAGGGGACCTTGCATCAGCTGCAGACACCCCGGCTGCTTTTCCACTGAGCATGCTTCATCTCCCAGATGAATGGACAACTTGACCCAGACCAAGTAACTGCTCCTGATACCTAAATCCAATTCTGAGACACTGTGCATCCAGCGGCTGTGCTCTCACTATTATATGACCTTTGAACCCTGGAAGTGGGTTCCAGAGTGCTTCCTACTGTGCTAAAATGCAGACTAAAAACCTAGGGAACCTCAGAACACCCCAACCCATGCTTCTTCCCACTCCTCAGACAGAGGGACGCAGCATCCTGGGAGTGTACTTAGATCCTTTGACTCCTCCCCCGTAAGTCTTCCAGGGCTCTGGAGGAAAGGTGGGGCTGCTTTATTTCCATGACTTACCTTCTTGTTGATCCTCTCAACTGACCCAGCTTCCATGTCTACATTCCTGCCCATCCTTATATCACTTTAAAGTTGCTTCTGAGTCCTTGAAGTGCTGTTTATTCCACCTCGAAGGTCCCCTACCCATCCCTGTCACTGAGTTCAAACTTCTCATCCTTCTCACATTCATTGGAACAGGACAGCCTCAGGGCCTCTGCTGTCCTACTCTAGTGCAGCTGCCCCACCCCAGGTCTGCTCATCACTCCTAAGTGTAATCCTTTCTCTAACTGATTGCTCTTCACCATCCTCCCTACTCCGGTGCTCCGTGAAGGTACAGGAGATGTCTGGAACTCTAATAGCAAGCACCTGGTTGCATGCTTAGAAAAAGCGGATGCTCGATTGCTCGGATAAATAATCAAAGATCACATTACTGTCAGCATGGAGGTAATTATTTTATAAATGGGAATGAGCAGTGCTCAAATTTAGCCTAGGGCCCCCAGATGTTTAAAAGGCCCGAAAGTAAGTGAGAGATTACTTTGCAAGATCCACAAGGAGAAGGCAGAGACCTTCAAATTGCCTAGGTGGTAGGGACTGAGAGGAAGTATAAAAAGAGGCCAGTGGAGAGGCTGCCAAAACCCTGCGGTCCCTCAAACAAGTTGAGGAGGAGCCAACACAGCTTAGAATACCAGCCCTAGGATCCATCTCCCTGCCATTGGCCGGCTGGAGTTTCTAGAGGAGTCACCATTTAAAAAGCCCTTCAGACACCACCTCCTGTCTCTTTCCCTAACTCAAGCAGTCCTTGTTTTCCCTCCTGGACTCAGCCTATGCCTTGTAAACCTGACCTCTGAGGGTCCCACAGCGCCACCCTGAGCCAGGTGCCCACACCTACCACTGTTGTGGCTTCCCAATCCAGAATTTGCAGCCTTGATGCTCCCAGTAGCCTAGCAGAGTGGTCTGTGGGTCTCTGCTGGCCCTAATAGTACAGGGTGGAGCCTAGTTTAGGAGCCAAGGTCGGGGCGGAGAAAACTGGCTCTGAGAGAAAGTGAAAGCAGGAGAGGAGCTTTTGCTGTGTGCCACGGGAAAATGTCTGTGATATTTTTAATAGCATTCAGGGCCTGTGGGGTGGCGGGTGGATGGGCCAAGCACCCAGTATCCAAATGCATTTCCACACACCCAGCCTCTTCTCCTGGCAAACACTAATCCATTCACTGCCTTTTTAAACCAGTCATGAGCACTTTGTTTAAACAGAGTATGTGGTCGTGTGTGTGGTCTTTTACTAACCTGATGTTTCCAAGGCTCAGCCTTAACTGTTCAAGGTGGCAGTGGCACAGGCAACAGTCTTGCTACAGTGTCGTCCGTGGGAGTTGGATTAAGTTCAGAAATCTCAACTCAAGTGAAACCACCATTATTTACTTTGCCACAGAAAGGAATTTCAGGAAGAGACAGTATGAAATGGAGTTGGATTTATTAAGAAGCAAACACAAATATATTTAAAGAGAGTAATATATAAAGAGAAGAAAAGTAGGAAAAGAGAGAATGAGACACCCCGAGGCATGCAAGGCTCTCAAGGAGAGCGTGGCTTCAGTGTCTCCGCAGTAGCAACACGTGTGGCTGTGGTGCCTCTCAGATGTTACATCTTACAACGTTGCTGAGAAACCCTCATTCTCCTTTATACTTAATAGAGATCCAGTATTTATTTGTTTAGTTATTTAAGGACAAACTTTTAAAACTACAAAGAATGAAACTATATGAGGCCAAGACACACAAGCAGAACTTCAACACAGGAAGCTTTGGTGGAAAACAGGAACATTAGGAAGACTTTTCAAACACAGGAAAGGCTCACCCCGTCTACAGATCACTCATCTAGCTCTCTTTGAGAATGTTCAGGTTTCACCTTGCTCAGCCCGAGAGATCACTCAATCTCAAACTCTGTGCTGTACCCAGTCTAGAAAGCTTTCTTTTCCATGTGCTCTCCTTGTGGTTTATGGATGGGCAGCTTTTCTCCAATCTCTTTCTCCCTGAAGCTTGCTGGGGTGCACTTTGGGTTTCTCGGATGCTCATCTTCTCTGCTCAGCCCCACCTTTCCACAAGAGGCCTCTCACACCACTTGTCCTCTAACCCCTGACCCAGCAGGAAGTGAGCACAGCTGCAGGACCTTTAGCTCATGGCTTTCTTGCTCATCTTGCTTGAGGATAAATTTGGCTTCCTTCCTTATTTCCTTCTCCATCACCCTCTGTTCTCCACCAGGAGAAGGAAATTCAACCACCTGTCCCTTTAGGTTACTGTATTTCTCTCCTTTGACCAACAGCAAATCTGACCATTTCCTGTCTTAACTTTTGTTCTTGGGGCCAGTTTTCCCCTTGATCCCACATCCCTGAAGCAGCTGGCCCACTGGTCTCTTCCCCTTTGTCCTTGTATCTTCTGACACAGTGTCTCTTTTCTGCTCTGTCTCTCCTTCTTCATCCCTGCTCACTCCAGAGACTTCCCTGCCACCTTCCTCTTCATCTTCTCACAATAAATCAAGTTACTTTTTCTTCTTGGCTAGAATGTTCCAGCCTCCTTTCTACTCACTCACTCCTCCAACTTGGTTTTCTGGATGTAGTCTGATAGAACATCCCTTTAAAACAGCACTCACTCTACAGAGCACAGATCCCATAGTAGTACACTTTTCCATGGACTTCATCTCCCTTAAGTAAGTTATTGTGATCATCTCAATGCACTTCCTGCTTGATGGCATGTGTCCTCACTCTTCTCACACCTGAAGAATTTTATGGAGTCAAAATTTTGCATATCTTTGTTGCTTGGGGGTTCTATCCCAGAGGGCTACAGTAGCTGCTCCCTATGCCAAAGCTTTCTTCCTTGTTTTTCCTAAATAAATGTGACTTCAGGAGTACCTTGCATAGGAATTATAATCAGGTACGATAAAGCATGTGTTAGAAGGCTGCTAAGGAATCTCTTGGACTCTGAATAGGTTTTCTTCTAAGAGTCCTAAGACTTTGCATGTCTACATTTGGGAAAGGAGAATGATTATGTATGCTTAGGCTGTCAGCATGATTGCTGTTTTACTGTTCTTCTTTGAAATATCCATGCCAAGAATGGGTATTGTGTGTATGTCAGCAAACCTTCACAGAAACTGTTAACTGAGCTGGCAGGAGTCTTAATCAGACCCAGAAGTGAAGGAATTCATTCCTTTCCTGAATCTGCTTGACATTTTTGGTCTTTCTTCAGTATTTCAAGACAATACTTGTCAGACATTTGTTTCTTTGTCTGGCTAAATACATTAATAATAATATTATCTAAAATAAGTTTTTATTCAATTGATCAGCTTTATATTGTTTCTATCTTTCATCTAGTATTAATTTTACTATGAACATTTATGTATAAATTTGTGTATAGACATATGCTCTCTTGGAGTTACCAAGGCACAGCCCGAGGAATTTTTTTGGTCATATGACAACTCTACATGTCACACTCTGTAGAACTACCTAGTGAATTTGAAGGTTTCTGTGCAATTATATGTCCCCACCAGCAAGTTATGAGTTTCAGTTTCTTCCTGTGCATGGTTTCTCTTTTCTTATTTTAACCAATAGCTGTGATGTGGTTACTCATTATGATTGTGAGTTTTCCCTGAAGAGTAATGACATCAAGCATAAGCTCATATGCTCACTGAACCTTTATAAATCCTTCTCTAAGAAGCCCTACTCAAATTACTTCCTATTTTTAGTTGAGTGGTCATCATCTTCATATTGCCAATGAATTGCATGACACAGATTTCTTAACTGTGCTTCCTGGTTACCTTTTTCTCTCTATAGTAAATTCTAAGACCTCCAAAGACATGTCAGGTGATTCTGTCATCTCTGTGACACATGATTCACGGAAAGTTCCTCCTAGTCATAGTCCCAGCCTTGGTCTGCCTCTTCCTAGAATCTGTGTGGCCTCAGTTAAAAAAAAAAAAAAAAAAAACAACTTCCTCTCATGCCTCTGTAGCTCTCACTCAAGCCCCTTTAATCGGACTTAATCATCTGAGACTTGATTGGTTCACTGTGGACTCTTTCTTGGGGTTGACTGGGTCCAAACACTGAAGATGCTCTCACTTTAAAGATGAAATTTTTGGAATTCTGTTCAGAAAATGGCATGTCCTAACCTATGTTTTGTTTTGTTCTTGTAGGTGAGAGGCTGGAGCCTGAGACTGCCTTCCCCAGCCTGTCTGTAGGTCTCTATCCCTACATTCCTGTGGCTTGTGTACTGGACTGTCTAGGCCTATGAGTTCCTGTGTGTGGACTATGTGTGTCATCGTGTGCCTGGGCCCCTGCTGGAGCTGCCAGCCTGGTGGTCTTCACTCACAGTGAATAGATATGTTTCATTTGTCCATGGCTCCTCATATTTTTCAACCCCCAGCCTCCTCTGATCCCCTCCTGTCCCGGAATCAGAATGTAGACTGCACAGTGGCCAGAAGGTAGCCCAGACTGGAAAGTGCTTTGACTTTGGTGGGTGGAAAGAGTGTACTTGAAAGAAATACTATGTGAGAAGCAATACGGGAGAGTTTAATAAATTTCAAGTGAGGGTTGTGTTGTGAAGACAGTCTGTGAACTATTAATCCCCAAAAAGAGTCATTATCAGACTTTCAGCACGGTGAACAAATAAATCAGTGACTGCTGGGTGTGGTGGCACACATTTACAGTGCTAGAATCAAAGAGAAGCAAGCATCTCTGTGTATTCAAAACCAATCTGGTCTACATATGAAGTACCAGACAGCCTGGACTACAAAGTGAGACTCTATCACAAACACACAAAGGAAATCAACAACCATATCAATCAACTGTTAGGGTCAGAGCCTGTGCTCTGGCAGCCCTAACAAGCCTGGCTTGGCAAGCTGTCCTTAAAAGGCAAACTTAAAGAGGCATTCATAGTGAAACAAGACAAAGGAGGTTTAATCAATATGGCCACATAGGGAAGAGGTACCAATTATCCAGTGTGCTTTGAGGTCCATCAGTGGAATTCTTTACACAAGATTACAGAAAGCAAAAGACTTGAGTTGATAGAGCTATGCAGCCATTATGAGGTCCTGCCAATCATTGTCCCAGTGCTGTCTGACCCCATTCTGTCCTCCAAGGTGGTCAGAGAAATCAGAAACCTCTCTCTTGGAGACAGTTTTCCTCTGGAAGGATCTGGGATTTTGTACCCATCAGAATGGTGCTCCTAAGTAAATGAAAATTCACTGGGGAACACTGTTTAAGTGGTTTTTAGCCAAATGAAGAACAAATGTCTGTTTAGAGATACCTTGTCCTTTGTCAGGCAGGCTGAAAACAGTTCTCTACTTGGTTCTAACATCCCAGTCTTAGAGTATAATAGGCCTTTGTCTGAACAAATGGTGCAAAAGGAATACAAGTGGAGACCAAGATTAAAACACATCCAGTTACAGTCAGGAGACAAGGAATTAAAAATATTTGTCTATAACTTCTTGGCTTTGGTCACTTGGGTAAGAACTTTCCTGAGCAACGCTTTCTTATTTTGAGACAGGGTGTCACCTTGAAAACTAAGAGATGAGATTTAGGTTTCCTAGGCTTGGGACTGCTAGGAGAGAGAAGAGGGAGATCCACCATGTTTTAGGAGAATGTGGAAAGACACAGAGGCCTCCATGGGCTAGAGAAGCAAAGAGAGTGTCCTGGGCTCTGGGTCAAGAAAATACAGCCTGGATTTCTAGAGTGGCCAAGATGAAACATCGAAATTCGTAAGTAGTACCTCGTAATTATTGGCAGGAGGTAGATTCCAGCAGCATGGAGGCTAGGCAGTCGCCTAGCTATTGTGTTGCTTAGGGCATGTTAAATATAAAGGCTGTGAGTGTATCTTTCATTCTGGAACATAAACCATTGAGGTGGGTAGCTACCCTGATTCGCCAGGATTATTAAATGTTAATGCTACATGGTGATACAGGCCTACTATTCCAGAACTTGGAAGGGACAAGCAGAAGAAACAGAACTTTAAGATCATCCATATCTGTTTATCTCCTCAAATTTTAACTGAGAAAGGGAAAGGGAACATTATTATTATTAATATTATTATTATTAATCTTTCCTAAATTTGCCTGAGTCTGAATTTCTCCTATGTAAGTGGATTTCTATATGGAAAAGCAGAGTCAAGTCTTAAATCCAAATGACATCCTGTCTCCACAACACCTACTCCATTGCTAAACCAGGCATCCATGCAAGTAGATGGTGAATCCTGATCCAAGGCAGTCTGTGGATGTTTTCTTATAAATACACCTAAACCTTCATTTTCTCTTCTATATTTATTAGCGCCAGAGTAGAAAATGTTGAAAATATACAGTTGCTTATAAGTACTATCTACCCTATTTTTAAAAAATGCATATGTATGTGTATGTTTGTTCATTTTGAAACAGTTTTTCATTGTGTAGCCCCTGCCAGCCTGGAATTCACTTTGTAGACCAGACTGGCTTTGAACTCACAGAGATATGCTTACTTCTGGCTTCTGTTTTTGTTGTTCTGGGGTGTTTGTTTGTTTGTTTGCTTGGTTGGTTGGTTGGTTGGTTGGTTTGGTTTGTTTTTCGAGGCAGGGTTTCTCTGTATAGCCCTGGCTGTCCTGGAACTCACTCTGTAGACCAGGCTGGCCTCGAACTTAGAAATCCGCCTGCCTCTGCCTCCCAAGTGCTGGGTAAAGGAGTGTGCTACCACAGCCCGGCTTACTTCTGACTTCTGAATACTAAGATCAAATGCTTACTTCTGACTTCTGAGTACTAGCATCAAAGACTTGGGCCTCCAGATCAAATACCTAATTGTAAATTTTTGTATGACATTCTAGTCGAAATTATGTGTGTGCACTGCCTGTTATTTTAAGTCAGAAAAACAGTTTGAGAACGGAAAGACAAAGGTCATGGTTCAGGATTATTCCTGCTACAAGTGAAAAGAGAAAGAAAAAGAAACATCTGGAATCTTTTGATCAGGAAGTGAGGGAAGGTCACAGTTGAGAGACTCAGAACAGGGACTGCCTCCAGGATCCCCGTCTTCCTCCTGAACTAAAGTTGGCTTCAGTCCTCTGAGTCCATCACTCCTCTATTTAGCCAGCCATAAGGAAGAAAGAACGGACAGAAGGGGTTTCTGTTAGTCTCTCTCCCTTCTCCTGCTTGAGCCTGTAAGCTTACACCAGTATTACAGAGAGGTCTCTTTTCTCTGAAATTCTGTCCCATGAACATGCGGAAGGAAGTGCATGCACAAACAGGAGCAAGTCTTTCTTCAACCAAATGGCCTGTGTGTTCCCACACCAATCACTAACTTAGAAAATGCACTACAAGCTTGCTCACAGACAGCTGAGAGCATTGTTTCAGGTTGACACAAATCTAGCCAGCCTACCATGTGTAGGATAGTAGAGTCTAGAATGTCACTTAGAAAACAGAGTCTGTAACTCGTATCCTCCACGGAATGGGGAAGTTGGGTACAAGGATTAGCTTTGAGGTTGGGACATGAGGCAGCATTTCAATTGATGCCATCCCTTTGTGCTTTGTATCTGCCTGTTATGATAGTCTGCTTGACCTCGGTATCTCCGGCACACAGCCTGTGCATCAGCTCTACTGGCCTTTCCTATTTTTTTTTTTTTTTTAATTAGCTAAGGCAGATCTCATAACTTGGCTTATGGTAAGAGCCTCTAGACTTACAAAAGAAACCAAAGAATCTGTGTCCTCTGCTGTGATATGTGGGCAGCAAGTACTATTAGGAGCCATGGTTGACTCTGTAGAGCTGTAGGATCTTATACAATCACTAAGTGTGCTGGATAAGACACGGCTATCATATCTTTTTTTTTTTTAACTTAAACATCTCCACAAAGACCAACTCCAATGCAATTCCTTCTTGAGGTACCAAAAATTTGGACTTCAAAATATGAATACCAAGGAACACAATTGAGCTCCTGGTGATAGCGATTCAAATACTATTGTCACATAATTATTGGGACCCCTGTTTACCCCTCCTTTCAGAATGTGGAATGATATTTGTGTATTTTTGGAATTCTTTCTTGGAAGCATTAACATTGGTCCTCACCAGCAGCAGTTATACACAAGGGTACTCGATTGCCATGCATACCTGTGCTCACCAAAGACACGTGATGGTATTCATCTAGCATCAAAGGCTAAGTATTCCTCTTTGGAAACACCAAACATCCCCACTCCAAAACATTTTTGTTTTACAAATTTAATTAAAGTACCACATACTATTACCATCAGCTATGTGCATAGGATGTATATGAAACAAATTAATTTTATATGCAGACCTCAAGATATCTCCAAGATAACACATTACATACTAAAAATGTTTCAATACCTCAAAAAATATATAAGCCACAACCTTTCTTGAGACAAGAATTTTAGCTATGAAATCCTCAGTCTGTCCTGTTGACCACCCTACATACGTGAATTCTCAACAAGCTCTTTAGTGGCCTCAGCCAGAACTCTCAGACTTTCTGTCCCTTTGCTCAGGGTCCGTCACAGATTAATGAGAGCCGTCCAGGGTTAAGAATTATCACGCTAGGCTCCTTACCTGCATGGGTCAGCTGTGCTGTCTGAGTGTGCACCTGTCTGTTTTCCCCTGCTGATCAAACACTTCTAGGAAAGAGGCCAGACTGGAAAAAACTTCCACGTTAGTTTGTCTTACTAGAATGTTAGTTTTGGTTTTAGGGATAATGTTCTGGACATCCCCCTCCCCCGCCCCTCATTTTGAACAGCATCATTGAAAAACACTCCTGCCACCACTCTCAAACAGAACAAGATTTAAGGGTATGTGTGTGGTCATACTTTGGCTTTTTATGTGGAAGCTTTGGGTTTCAACTCAGATGCTATTGTTTATACAACAAAAGCTCTTACCTACTGAGCTGGCTAAGCTTTTCGTTATTTTTTTTTTTTCTTACACAGAGTGACCCAACTTATCTTATGAGGCTTTATGCCTTGAAGAACCTTTGCCTCAAGCTGGGAGAGCCAGCAGTTGTCTGTAGTCACAGTGACCCAGTAAGAACAGCCCTTGAAATGTGAAGATTAAATATTAGGAACCTAAGTAACATGAAAAGTCCCCATCTCAAAAACAAAGTTCTCAAATAATCTGTGCTGTGGTTGAGCACCACCAGAACCAGCATATGCCAAACTCTAACATACCAGGAATGTGTGCTCTTGATAAATAGATGGCAAACCATTCCAAACTATGACCTTTGTTGTTTTCACATTCAAAGGGAGCATAGAGAATTGCTTAGAGTTTACTCTAACAGCCAACACTACATTTTTGTGGTCAGAACTATATAAAGATGATTTTAAAGCAGCAAACAGCTAATGCTGTTTCGGACACTGGAAAAGGATCTTAGTATATACTGATCAATGTAATATGGTGCTCAGCCAGTTGTGGTGATGTCACCCATAGGTCCAGTTAGCGGGGTCTCAGAGGCAGGAGGATCACTGGAGCCCATGAGGTCCAAACCACCCCAAAATACAAAAAGATAATACCATAAATATGTTGGCTGTCTCTGCACTACACAGCTTAGTGGAAATCCCCTTTATAAATATTATGGTTAGTCATGGAAACTAGATATGGCCAAATGTTACATAAATTATTAATACAATAATAATAGATTATCTTATCTCCTACATCCCCACAAAAATGATACACAAGAGACACAAAGTCCATTCAAAGTTGAACTAATAATTAAGAGAATATGATATAGGTTATTTATCATTCCATTCAAAAGTCTTCCCTCTTTGGTATTATTCTTAGGACTTCACAGCACCTACATAAATATTTCTTTCTCTGGCTGATTTTCAAGGATTTTTCCAGATGGTGGACAAACTGAGCTCAAAGAGGAAGCATTTTTTTCTGAGATTTTCCAGTATTGTCCAAAGAAATATTCGGAATCTGAGCTCATGACAATAATTAAAAGTGTATTCTTTCCAACAAGCATAACTTCAAGATCAGAACAGTGGAGTCCTACTGCTGGCTTCAAAGCCAGGAAAGCACACAAAACAGTCACAGTGATAACATTGATCAGACCCCACCCAGCCATGCTTCCTGTAAAACTCCTAATTCACTGAAAGCACAGCTTCTCAGCAACAGTCTTCTCTGTGACCATGTCATTATGTCTCTGGATTCCTCTCTGCCTTCATTAAAGGACAGTGCCTCTGTAGGGCTTTTGAGGCTGTGGAAAAACAACATGACTAAAAGCAACTTGTGTGTGGGAGAGTGGTTTACTTCAGCTTATGACTCTCAGGTCACGGTCTATCATTGAGAGAACTCAAAGCAGGAACTCATGGCAGGAAGTTGGAGGCAGGAGGTGAAGCAAAGTCCGTGGTCTGGTTCCGAGTCTATAGTCACAGATATGACGTAAAACCTCCACTGCTTTCTATTTCAACAAAACCTGTATTTTACACATTCTCCGTGATTTGAAACTCACTCAGGTTGCAGATCACACAGCAGGACAAAACTTTACAACTGTCCCAATAGATTTTCTGTAGAGAAGCTGTCATCCATGTGGCTTTCGGGGACAGGTTTTCCTGTTTTATTGAAAACACTGGCTCTCCCTTGCCCATTCAGATATCTAATAGGTGACAGAATGGGATGCAAAGGCTTGGTCTTCACATTGTGTCTAAAACCTTTACTGTCTTAACCTGTGAGTTAGAGACTCTGCTCAGCTCTACATATTGGATGTCCTAGGAATGTATTTTCCAGAACTATAAATAAAGGTTGAAGACTTAGACTTGCCTAGGCTCTCTCTCACTTAAGGCTAATGATAGCAAACAGCTGTCTGACATGAAATGCCAGGCCATAAACAGACTGGGGAAAGGTTCTAGGAAGGTGTTTCCCATACCCAGAGAAAGCATTGTTGTTCCTGCCTTTTGTTCACCTCCCTTCTTCCCTCCTGATCTTTCCCCCGCCCCAGGTTTTTTTTAATTCTTTCATTAGGTTGTAGGTATTTACAGTGTTTCTCTGTTTTGGTTATTAGTAAATAATGCTGCCATGAACACTGTGCACCATTCTTGGCATGGGTATATGCAGTTCTCTTTAATACATATTTTAAAAGGAACTGTTTGTATCATAGAATTTCTATTGCTGTGATGAAACACCATAACCAAAGCAACATGGAAAGGGAAGGGTTACTCAGTTTATACTTGCACATCACAGCTCCTCATCGAAGGAAGTCTGGACAGGAATTCAAACAATCAATATCCTGGAGACAGGTGCTGATGGAGAGGTCATGGAAAGGTGCTTCTTATTGGCTCGCTCTCCATGGCCAGTGGCTGTAAAATATACGAAGGAACTCATAGTAGTAGTTTAAAAGAAGAGACCCTGGGAGCTGCTTGCATCCCTGCTTTATATGAGAAATTAGCTGGAGGGTGTGATGGTAGAGAGCTATGAAAAAACCCTTTATTCCTGAAGGTTTCCATTGAGAGTATTGTGGGGACCTAGAAAGATATGTGTGGTCCAGGATCGCAGCCATGGAGCCCAGAGAGCATGTGATTGATGGTCAACATTGTGCAAAAACAGGTTTCAAAGTTGAATGAAGAGGCTGGTGAAGAAAGAAAGTGAAAGATTCAAAGAGGGGTTTGTTTGTTGTATATTGAAGTACTAGTGTTTAAACTCAGTGCCTTTCACAAGCCAGGTTATCTATCTAACAGTTAGCTAAACCTCCAACATGGGCTAGAGCTGGCATAGAAATGCCCTGCAGTTATTTGGCAGGAAAAGGACATAGAAAATCCCCCAAGAAATGTTTTTACATTTTTGGTTTTGTTTGTTTTGTTTTGTGTTTTGTTTTAACTGGAAATGTCAAAATGCTAGGAAAACCAATAAGTCTCTGAAAACGGAACCAACAAGGGTAACTCATGTAGAACTTGCTTATGTGTGACAGAAGAAACAAAGCTAAGTATTCCTGTCACCAGCTGCCCTCCTGGCTAGTCTCCTATAGGGCAACAACCCTCCTTCACTTTTCCTTCACCTGCCTTGGATCTCCATCTCTTCCCTCCCCAGTATTTACCATTTGGTCAAAGATCTCTGCCTTGGCACTATGCCACCTGGCATACCTCTCTTCTCTCTCTCTCTCTCTCTCTTTCTCTCTCTCTCTCTCTCTCTCTCTCTCTCTCTCTCTCTCATCACTTTCTTCCTTTGCACTGCTCTTAAATCTTCAAAAGTGTTTCAGCATAAGAACCACACCTCAGACTTCCAAAAGACATTACTGCTTTTGAAAAGCACAACTCTGCTTCTTGTACAGCACATTTGAAATCTGTTCCAGATCGGTTTTGATTTTTATTGCTTTGCATCTTCAGTTAAAGCACTGTGCCCCCTGTGGATGGCAAAGTCATCAGCACACAGCTCTGTGAGATAGGAACTTATGCAACTGGCACCTATGTATCAAAGAGTCAACATGCAGTCTGAACCCACATATCACCAACTCCAAAGTCTATGCTGCTGTGTTTGGAGAAAGAGGGAAGACCACCAAGGAACTGTAAATGGATTCAGGCACTCAGATGGGAGCATCAGAAGCAGTTCTTTGATGTGTCAGGTGTGTGACAAGGTCCTTAATGCAGGAAACCTTAAAGGAACATCACCCCTGTCTCTCAGTGAAGAAACATGAGTAGGTAAAGTGGCTTAGGAGTCATTCATCTCAAGACAGCTCACTGTGGAGGAGTTTCCTTTATCCTGCCCATGGAGGAATGGCCATCTCCTCCCTGACACAAGTTCCCTACCTTCTCCTCTCTCTGTCTTTAATCTCTTCTAATCCACTGGAGTCATCTTCTTATTCTTATAAATATGCTCACTCTGCTCCATATTTAAATATTTAATCATGTTTCCTTTATTGCTGGTGCCTGGAGTACCACCTTATTGTTTCATCCTTCTATTCCAGTTGCTTCTAGGAACCATGACTTAATCTCACTTCTGGTTCTTTCATCATTCCATAGAGTTTGACTTCCAGTCTAGTAAACCCCAAAACTATCCCCATGGAGTCATTAGTACACTATCCTCTACACAGCCAAACATACACAGAGCTCCAGTGGTGACATTTAGTCCTTCAGTTTGGCCTTTCCTGAGTTTCCAAGTGACCTTTCCACTGTTGTCTTTCCTTTCCATCCACACTTTTTTTATCCTGCTCTGAGGTGCTAAAACACTTCATTCCCATGCTGTAGTGTTCTTCTTGAACAGAACAGACAAGTTCCAACACCAGACCAACATGTGAGCTATAGACGTTATTAGCCACGAAGCTGGTATGGGCTCCTTCTCTTGTTCTGAAACTAAGTCATCCAAATTTGTATCATCTCATTATTTGCATTTCTTCATATCACATAACCATGCTGATCTAAGGTGCACACTGAAGTCCACACGGTGATTCCAAATCGAACCGTGCACACCAAGGTTGAGCATCAGCATCGTCATCACATTCTCTGAGCTCGAAGAGCAACTACAAACTACAAATGAGAAGGCAGAGCCTAAGAGAAACCACACCAGAGTGAGACATGTGGGATAATTCACATTTTCAACTTGATGGGTTCTAGAATCACATGGGAGATGAGCCACGCTTGTTGATTAGGTTAAATGAGGTAACAATACTTACCCAGAGGGGGCAGCAACATTTCACGGGCTGGGGTCTTAAAAGAGTAAAAGAAGAATTTGAGCTGAGAATACTTTGCTTTCTGCTTCCCAACTATGGATGCAATGTACCTACCTGCTTCTGACACTATGGTGGACTATATATAACCTTGAACCATGAGCCAAATAAATGAATCCCTCTTTCCTTAAATTGCTTTTCTAAGTTATTTTGTCCCAGCAGCATGTAGAATAGCTAATATGCTTTGTAATCTTTGATATTCCTAATTAACTATGGGTTGGAACAAGTGTATGAGGACGTGTGTCCAACACTGTGGCGCCATCGTACAGAACGAGAGTCATTATGCTAAAGCCTTCTGTGCTTTGCTGAGACATCCTCACCAGACTCACAACCCTGCCAACCACTGATCTCTTCCCTGTGTAGCTTCACCTTTTGTATAATGTCAAATCATTTGAATTGCATAGAATGGCCCTTTTAATATACAACGCAGTAATATACACACAAGGCTCCTGGCTGTCTTTATACGGCTAGGTGTCTTGTTTTCAGGAATGAGTAACAGTTCACAGTGTGGTCGTAAGACCTTGATCTTTTCCTCTGAAGGCCTTCAGCTGTATCTCCACTGACATTTGAAAGAACAAATACCAAATCCTATGATTCAGAGGCTGGGTGTTGGTGATTTACCCAAAGTGACTCATAAAATTAATTCTCACACTGGGGTTTCTGTTTCTCTTTTAGTTTAGGGGGCACCCCTATAAGTAGGTTGTTAAGGTGAGGACAAATATAATCATATCTGTGTTTTATAAAGGCCACTGACTACATATGACAGGTACATCATGAGAGCCTATTGTGATGGGCAATGGTGAAAAAGAGGTGTTTCAGGATCTGCTTGGATCCACGCAACTCAAAAGCCAGTGTAGGAAGGAAATGTTTGTTATCAAGCCACTAACTAATTCATCAGGGATCCAGAACAGATTTGGGAGTTGAACTATGACTGTAAACCAAACATTACAGAGCTTTTAAGTACAAAAATAAATCACACAAGCCACATTTGTGTGTGTGTGTGTGTGTGTGTGTGTGTGTGTGTGTGTGTGTTGTCAAGTTATAGTTCCATTTTCCACCCATCAAGATTCAGGGACAGAGGACTTTCCTAGGGACATTTCTTTGTGGTACACTATTCTGTTCTCATTTGTGGCTTTATTCATCTGTAGTGGGGCAACTTGCCCAGCATTCATGTCAAAAAGGATTTCAGTCATCCAGGGAGGTCTTGGGATTTTAAACTTCTTTGAACTCCTATGCAAAATCGAAGTTTTATTCAAAATGACTTCAGTTTGATTGGGACCGTGACAGGCAGAACACACAGGCCCCAGGCACACGTGGGAGTTTTCAGTTACCCGACCAGGTTCAATCCTATGATTCAGAGGCTTAGAAACCAGTCCCAGATCCCCCTTTCACCACTCACAGCTCTTTATCCGATGCGTCCAAGGATCTGTATCAAAGGTAAACTTAGATGCTAATGAAAATTGTAAGAAGACACTTTAATCCTTACAATAAGTAAGAGAATCCAGAATGAACCAAACACAACTTTGTGTAGAGATGATTGGAAGCTTTAACAATTGAAGGAGGAAAGGGGATAGGGCAGAGAAAGGGCAGTTGGAGAAATAGAAAACAAGAATATGAAAGTAGAACAGGCCAGCTATGGAATATCCACATTTAGACCCATTCCGTCCACAGAGACTGGGACACAGGTCTGTGGGATTTCTCATCCCGGAGAAAGACACTGATGTATAGTAGAGGATACTTACATGAATCAAGGGATGAGAAATTCTAAGTCAAGTTTAGTAAATGCTTTCAACAAGGAACTTTAGGGCTTACGTTCAGGTATTTGGGGAAATAGATTGCAAAGTTTTTGATAGCCTTGAGATTTCTCAGACAGGTACTAGGATATTTGCCTTCATTCTAGAGACAAGATCTTGAGCTGTTAGAGATCACGATAAGTATTAGTTCACATCTATTAATGTAGAAGGGCAGAGAATCCAAGTCATTTGTGCTGACTGCATAGTGTATACAGATCAAAGCTGAGGCCTGGTGAAGATGGGAAACCAAGCAGACCCTTCTGGAAAGATACCCATGGCCTATTGCTTCTCCATTCCCAGTCAACTGCAGATATGCTTTTTCTAACTCCTGTGACTCTAGCCTTTGCAGATCTAAGCAAGAACTTCAGCTGAATCTCTAACTGGTTTCTTTTATACTTCAGAGAGTTAAGGTGATTTCTTGGGATACCGTAATCACCCTAAACTCCTGGCTGTTAGATGAAGAAATACAGTAGATTCAGGAGATCAGCCAGTGCTAATTTAAAGTGTTGCCCTTAGTCTCAGTAGACTTCCAGGTTTTACATGCAGCCTGAGGCAATCACCTTATAAAGAGGAAAGGTTCATTCTGGATCATGGTTTTAGAGGTCTCAGTGTATGATCAGTTGGTGCTGTTGCTTGGACCTATGATGTGACTGAGAATCAGGACAGAAATACAAGGAAGCAGCTCCGCTCATGGGAGAGGGGGGGGGGGGTCAGGGGCAGCCCTGCTTATACACTGAAGGCCTAAAAAGAGAGATGAGAGAGAGAGACAGAGACAGAGAGACAGAGACAGAGACAGAGAGAGAGGTGTCAGGGGCAGCTCTGCTTATACACTGAAGGCCTAAAAAGAGAGATGTGAGTAAGAGAGAGAGAGAGAGAGACCCTACCTCCCAAGTGTTTCAATTCCTCATTTAGTGGTATAGTTTGAGACTAAGCCTTTAGCACATGGACCCTTGAGGAACATTTCATGTCCAAACAACAGTAGTAAGGAGTTAAAGCGTGTCTCCGCACAGTCTGTGTGGTTTTTTCCCCGACTATTACACTCAGCATCCATATCAGAATTTGATTATAGCTTCCATCTGACTGCAAGACTTGCCTTGCATCCCAGATGCAAATACCCTCAGAATAGGAGCCAAGGAAGCATATGCAACATAGTTGGGCTGTTATATAATTTTAGTTGGGCTGTTATATAATTTCTGAGCTAAGGTAGGAGGGATGTTTGTACATTCAAATTAGAGATGTGAAACATGTAATTCTCTATATGAGAGCTTTAAAGGGAGTAATTAGCATCACACTACAGTCACAGATAGACAGACAAACAGACAGAGACAGACAGAGAGAGAGACAGAGAGAGAGAAAGAGAGAGAGAGAGAGAGAGAGAGAGAGAGAGAGAGAGAGAGAGAGAGGTTCTGACAGGAGAAAGTCTTCAGTCCTCTGGAACAAAGGAAATTTCTTGCTGCTATAGGAATTTTGTTAGAGCTGGTTGCAGGATGGGGGTGGGGTAAGAGGAAAGGTTTCAAACCATGTACTTAATAAGTAGCCCTTCATACAAATTAGCTTACTTTCTAGGAATCCTCCAGATGTGAGGTAGGTTGTAGAAGTCAGAAAGGTACCAGATAAGAGCAAAGTTATAATTCAAGGCTGCCCCAGGCCTGAGCAGCAGGGATCTGGGCTGTCCTCCTTGCTCAGGGCCTAAGTACTCCATCAGTTATATCAGGGACTACTGTAACACCTTCAGAAGTTGACCTCAGACTTGTAGATCTCAAAGGCACTCCCTGTAGTAGAATAGTCTTGTCACCCAGTTGCTTTACCAGAATTCCCTTTTCCCAAATGCTTTAAAAAATAACTGGAACATTAGCGGTGGTGCCAAAAAGCTGTTGTCCTAGCTACCAGGTGGCTGAGGTAGAAAGGTTTCAAGTTCAAGATGTACTTGAACTACAGAAAGAGTTTAGGGCCAGTCTGGGCAACTCAATGAGACCATCTCCCAAAGGAAGAAAACATTCTTTTTAAAGGAAATTGTGGATATAATTTAGTGTGTAGTATTTGCCTTGCATATGTAAGACCCATAGTAAATCTCCAGTACTGTAAAAAAAGAAAAAAATTACAAAGCAACCAAAAAATTGAAATCTCAGGATTGCCGCAGAGAGGATGAAGGGTGCTCACTCGGATGAAGTTTATCTTATGATGGTTCACAGCATAAACTACACTCTTCCATGTGTCCCTAAAGTTACTTCAATCTTGAAGGTTACAGTCTAGGAAAGGGTTAATGGAGGGATCAAGGGATTAGATTAAGCCCTGTAAGAATGGTTTATTCATAAGGAATTTTAACTTCACATACTGCTCAACACTCTTTCATGACCTGTTGTTGTGAAATCATTTTCCCTAGAGCTATAGAGAAGCCCCAATTGTGTTCTGCAGCTTCTAAATACTTCTTTTTTATAAAGCATCCAGATATGGGTTTATTATTTTCTTTTTCTATTGTTTTGATTTGATTTGGTTTTGTGTTTAATGGCCTAGGATAGCCCCGGCTTGCTTTGAACATGCTATGTAGCTGAGGCTAGCCCTGCTTGATGTCTGATTCTTTCACCTTCATCTGCTAAGGGTTGGCTTTACAGGTGTATGCCACCAAGCACCGAATTGTCACAACATTTACTGATCCACAAACAAACCATGAGAAAGAGAGTGGGCAAAGGCAGTGGGCTGACAGCACAGCATCCTTTCTCACGGGAGGAGAACCGGCCACAGAACACAATCCCATTGGTCCTGCAGTGCTGGATGAAGAAAAGGAAAGGACGGTTGGCACAGAAATGGGGGACCATACACCTAAAAGCTACATTGGCTGCGGTGGCAGCTGCAGCCTCTGTGCCTTCCTCATTGACCTCCACAAAGGACTTGTGAATGATCTTGGACAGAAACAAGCCTTCCTTAGATGATATTCCAGAAAAATCTGCCATGTCCTGCTCAAAGGCATCAGTCATGCCCAGCTTGCAAAGGACATCTTTCATGTCATAGTTCTCCTCCAGTTTAAACCTTGGGAGGAAAACCTCCACCTCTTCTTCATCCATCTTGTCCAGTCTTGTCCACTCTATGAATTTCTTGTAAGTTATTTCCTTTTCCACCTAGAAAAGAGTTCAAGACCTTAAGTCAGTGCTCCTGAGGTGGGGGGAGGCTCTATATGCCCAGGGAAGTGTAGCTGTAACTTAATATGGTAGCTGGGAAGGGTTAGGGAGACTCTCTGGTCTGTTTGCTAAGCATGCTTCAGGCCCTGGGTTCCATCCTAATGCCACAAATGAATAGAAAATAAAAACATGATCATGGAAGCCTAGGAGAGCTTCCCCAGCAGAAACCCAAATGCTACTCTTTCTCCATTACAGCTCCATCAAGGCTCCATGATCTTTACCATACTCAGTTCAACGTGTTCGTCTGGAAGCATGATGATCATGTTCAGCTCATTGTCAACATAGGGAAGCAACAGAATGGTGGTGGATATCTCTTCCACATAGCTCATCTTAAAGGTAGACATCTGAAACATCATTTGCACAGGTTTCTCCTCATTCTGTAAATAATGGATAAATATTAAGTAGAAAGAGACACAATGAATACTTTGGGCAACTGAGGTAGCTACTCTCTGCCTATAGAAACACTTTTGATTAAACTTCTAGAACATTCCCTCTACCTCTGGAGTAATTTAGATCTTACATATACCTCACAGGCCCATTTTTCAAAGCATGGTCCTCAGAGTAGAGTTTTGGAAGGAGGTGGAATCTTTAAAAAGTGTAGCCTAATGGCGGGTATTTAGGTCCTTGGGATGTGCCCTTGAAGGGGACTGTGGAACCTTGGCCTCTTTTTTCTTTCTTTCACTTTCTAGCCTTGAGGCGACCCATTTTGCTCCCCATCTGATCCCACCATCACCTGTCAGCACCCCTATAACAGACCTATGTCATGGATTTATTCATTGGGAATTGGAACCCCTAAAAGTGAGTCAAATGAACCTTTCCTCTTCTCAACTTGATTATCTCCATATCTGTTAATACAGTGTCCGAATGCTGACTGACGCAATCTCCAAACACATTGGATGTCCTGGACCAACAATTCTTTTCTATTGAGGATCTCATTTATTCTCATGACTTTGAACATGATTCCAATTTTCTCTCTTAGGACTCTAAACATACATTTTACTTCCATTTGAGGCCTTCCTTTAAAGAGAAAGAAAGCCCCAACTTAAGATAAGGCAAGAACTCCATACTTTTTTTTCAAATTTGATCTTCCTACAATTATTGTCTATCTTAGTCAGTGTTCTATTGCTGTGAAGAGACACCATGACCACAGCAACTCTTATAAAGGAAAACATTTATTGGGGCTGGCTTATAGGTGCAGAAGTTTAGTCCACTATCATCGTGGCAGGAAGCATGGAAGCACACGGGAAGACATGGTGCTAGAGAAAGAGTCAAGAGTAGAGTCTACATCTGGATCAGCAGGCAGCTGGAAGAGAGGGGGCCACTGGGCCTGGCTTGTACATCAGAAACCCCAAGGCCAGCCACCAGTGATGAACTTCCTTCAACAAGGCCACATCTCACAATGCCACTCCTTAACCATTCAATATGAGTCTATGGTGACCATTCTTATTTAAACTACCACATTATTTCTCATGCTCCTTCTACTTGTCAAAACCATTACCTCTCTTTCACTCAATCCTTTCTCACACCCTGCATCTGCCCTATTACCAAAATGTATTTTTCTGCACCTTTGAAATATAACCAAAATTTGACTTTATTTTTAAACCTCTACTATCATCAGCACAGCCCTGGGACACTCTGATGACCTCCCTGTCACTGACCCCAGCACAGCAGACATATATTCTAGCACAATGCAAGTCAGACCATATCACTCTGGCTCAACGCCGTGGTACAGTGATGCTCTACAGTTGTGATCACCACACAGGCTGCATGTAAGACATCTAGAATATCAGATATTTACTCTATGATTCATATCAGTAGAAAAAAATACAGTCATAAAGTAGTAACAAAAATAGTTTTATATCTGAGGGTCATAACCACATGAGCAACTATATTAAAGGGTCACAGCATTAGGAAGGTTGAGAACCACTGCTCTATCTGGACAAAAGGTGATGACTTTAGAACAACCCAGAATCAAAACAAGAACTTGCCCTGCTTCCACACCCCCTCACCTATACTGGTCCTCATCCTTCACGTCTCCACCATAATCATGGGGCAGTTTGTGGTTTAATGGAAAATGAGCTTCACCCTCTTTCTTCCCAACAAACTGGTCATCAGAACATAGAACCTCAGATCTTTACATTCTGGTGTCAGCTCATATACCAGTGAAGACGTCCTCATATCTTTCACCCACAACCACATCCTGTCCTGGCTAGTTTAATGCCAGCACAAATAGAGTCATCAGAGAGGAGGGAACCTCAATTGAGAACCTCTATGAGATGCAGCAGTAGGACATTGATGGAGGAAGGCCCAGCCCATTGTGAGTGGTGCCATCCTTAGGCTTGCAGACCTGGGTTCTATAAGAAAGGAGACTGAGCAAAACATAGGAAGCAAGCCAGTAAGCAGCCTAAGCATAGCATACAACTAGCTCCTTTGTGCATCTCTGGAACCCCTCTTCCAACTAGTGTTCATATCTATGTTAAGTGCTTAATGCCTCAGGAAAAAAGAACTTCGAGTGTCTGGGCATGTGGGACTGTGAAAGGATAGCTTGGTTCCTGGTCAATCACAGGCCTTGAACCCTGGACCCTAATGGGACGGGAGGTGTTCGGCCTTGCTCCCAGACTCCAGGCTCCTGACATGAAATTGAAGACCTCCATTGATCCGCACCTTTCAGTCACGCCCCAACAGCCTCTCCCAAAGAGAGGTTTGTGTCACCTAGCATAGGTAGACGGAGTGACCACAGGCCTCAGAGCCTCAAGAGATCTCCATATTAATGAGATACTTAAAGGGCAGAGGGCATAGTCAATTAAGCATTCCTTCCCAGACCCTCCTCCTTACAAATGGTATTTAACCAAAGGCCCACCCTGAGAAATGGGGGGAGTACAGCTACATCCACTTTCCCCCATGACAATAAACCTTTTAAAACCATGGACTTCCTTGTGTCTTTGGGGCCCCGCCACCGTGGGGAACCGTAGAGAAGGCCTTTGACTACGGAGTCAACTGTTTAATCTCCCACTAGAAGATTTCTCTATGTTCCAGCCACAGAGCCCTGCCAACTCAAGCAAGCTAGCTGACCCAGCCAAGTGAGTGCCATAACCAAGAGTCTCTCACCCCAAGGGGTGCTGCCAGAGCTTCTCCCTCTAGTCTCTCTCGGCTGTGGGCTGGTCCAGCCTGTATGCCCACTCTGTCTCAGTTCTTCTGCAGCTCCCAGGGGCGTCTGGGAGCCCAAGGACAGAGACCACTGGTCTCCTGGTCAGTCACTTTGGCCCGGAGACCCCCACTCAGGAGCTCTGCCCCCACCTGACTTCAGGCTGAGACCTCTCCACACCTGGGCAGAGCCCCACAGCTTTTCAGCCCAGCACCATATGGAGTGAACTCAGTCAAATTCCCGTGCTTCTGCCTCCCTGAGCCATGACAGACATACGGGAACCACAACTCAGCCCAACAGGACCCATGTCCACATGCGGGCACAACAGCCCCTCATGGGCACACTCAATAAGTTAATGCCAGGGACTCCCTAGCTACACCTGCTAACTACATTAGTAACAAGCTAGTGAGCAGCAATAGTGAGGGCCAGGCAAAGTGACTCCTTACTAGAAAAGAACTGTAATGTTACCAGTCCAGCTTTAACCAGAAATGGTTATGTCCTCTCTAACCATCCTTCTCTGTTCCTGACCATGCTTGTGGTTTAATTCTAGAAATGAGTACGGATTTCTTGAGTGCCTTATGAAAAACACAGCCAAAGGCCCTTTGTGGTTTCAGTTCTCTGAAACAGCACACCATTCTGAATCAAATGTGGCAAATGTTGTTGTGTTCTCTCTTTATCATATCTGCCTGAACTAACCTTGAGCCAAGTAGCCACCTGTCCATGTCTCTTCAGCCAAGTCTTTGGCCTGCAACTAGCATACTTTAGCCATAACAGACCAGGATATAAGAATTCTTCATCCTGTGGCCCATATACTTTCTGTTACAACTACTCTCATCTGCTGTTGGAGCATCTGTCAATAGCAAGCAGGAGTGTGTCCTAATGAAACCTGTCTAGGAAAATGGGCCTGGGCTGGCATTGTCCATAATCCACAAGGTGTTGATCTCTGCCTTTATCAGTTTCTCCCCATTCACCTCCAGTTCCTAAGCCTCCAAGCATATAATATAAATAGGCCCAATCTTAATAATTTAATGATTCACTAATTTGTGTCTATAATTCCTATTCATTTAGTAATATAGAATTTAAATAAAAGGCCTTATCAACACAAACTCTTGTGTTTTGGATCCCTAACTACTGCAAGTACATTATACTGGTAATTGTCATGTGTTGTTTGAGCTCTCTGAGAAGCTGTACCTGTAAGAGAGGAGCCTGTCCCCTCCACAGGTTTACAAACCAAACATGTTTATGTCAAGTGTTCTCCTAGGTGCCTTGCCTAGGGATCAGCTGTCCCCTTCCCCCCAGCTCTGTGACAAGAAAGGCAGGAAAGTCCAAGAGGATAAACACTGCATCCTTGAGAACAGTTAGATGATTTTAGTGTTTATTCCACAATGTAAAAGTACATGCAGTGGGAAAGCAAAGTTGGAAGTTTCACCATTGGAGCCTCAGCCAGGGAGAGAACAGTCAACTGGGGCTCCTGATCACTGCTTCAAATTCCCAGTAGGTTTCTAAGGGATGTTATAAACCCCAGTTTGATGGTGTTATCTCCATCTGCTGGTATTTAGTCTTTTACTTTAAAGCCTCATAGAGGACACATCTAGTCTGTCTCATGGAGAATTCTAGCTTGCTATCTTAACGGGGTTTTCCTCAGTTGGTTTGTAGAGAGTTTGTAAGTCCCAAGTTTGATGATGTCATCTTCCTGCTTTCATTCTTCTATTTGGAGCCTCATGTGAGCAGACACTGTCTCTACCTGGGGCTTTCCCTCTCGGGAACAACTCCAACTGACTGCTTTATCTGATAGGGTTCTCTCAATCAATTTTTAGGTGATGTCTTGAGTTCCCGATTTGATGATAGCCATGCATGCATACATCTATCCATCCATTTACATCTATCACTTCTTTTTTTATTTTTTCCTTTAACTGATTGTATTTATTGAACTCACTCATTCAAAATAAGAAGATTATATAGCTGCTGTAGCTCATTCAGACTCTACAGACCAGCTATGCACACATATGGGTTGTGGTCAAACTCCACTGTCTTCATCTTTCTCTAGTACAGAGATAAGAAAGGCAGGTAGAATGCAATGTATTGGAAAGATTTTTCTCTGGATCCAAGAACAGGATTCTCAAAATAGAGGCTTTCTGCTCCCCTTCCTCTGTCGTTTTCCATGTTCTGATAAAGTCAAACTCAAAATCACGGTATGAGCATGATGTGGATGAACCTCTTGGAGCCAGAAAAGACTCAGCACTTAAGAGCACTTACTTGTTGCCTTTGCAGAGGACTTAGTTTCAGTTCCAAGAACCTATATGCTAGCTCACAAGCATCCATTTTAGCCCCCCCCCCATGCCTTACTCTCTGACCACCATGGGCACAAGGGAAATGCACATACATGCAGGCAGACAAAACACTCACACAGAGGCAATAAAAATTTAAAATACAAATAGAATATTAGGATCCTGTGCTGAGGATGGTAGAATAACAGGTGAGATCCATCAACAAGTAACATCCTCCAAGGTGGAGGTTGCTAAACTTAGGGTCTGTCTACACACCTGCCTTTGTTTGATTGTCTGTAAGCAAAAGCTCCGTCCTTTTCCCCTCAAATCCAAACTGAACTTCACTCACTGATTCGGTGTTTACTGAAACTTAAGCTAGCCTCTGACAGACAATTGTCTCCCTCTGTTGCTTTTTCAGCCAGGTGACAAAAGTAGTTGACTGCCATGTTGTCTTATGGACACCAGCCAGGAGAATGGGGGTAGACAGTGGGTGGAGCTTCCTGGAGGACAGTGCTGGACATAAAGCGAATCTGGAAAGATGGACAAGATCTGGAAACCCAGAGATCTTCCTATACCACATATAAATTTTGAGCTTTATCTAAAAAGTTGAGAAAAGCCAAAGGCCCAAAGAAAGTAATGGAGAGAGCCATAAATTGTCCTGCAAACTTGACAGTAGATGTGCAGATCTGACACCAGCAAGAGCATCACAGGTCGTAGAAGCAGGGTGCTGACAAGAAACTGGGGAGCAAGGAGATATCCATGGTACCATATGAGATGAAAAGGATGAGCGAAAAGCCCCTCAGGTTACTGGGGAGTCCTTGACTAGCTAGCCAAAGCCATATGAAGCACAGGTTACATACGACAGCCTCTAGTGTGTTTTAGAGGCTGATGTAAACAGGGGGGCACTCACCTTGGTGACTTTGAAAGGCATTTCTTGAGTGTCCTCTTTGTTAAACTGTTTCTCCCAGTTTCCTTTGAAGTAGATGGCATTCACAAGGACCAGTGGAGTGTTTGAACTGATTGAACCTGAAGATGGCAACTCTGTAATTTTATCTGAAAGGAAGAGTTAAAAAGCCAGTTAGCTAAAGTTTGGCTGATGCATGCACAAGGCTGCTATACAGAGGGGTCACCTTCGTGAATGGCCAAGTACACATTTAAGGGATTTCACTGCCCCTTAAATATTAGTCAGGAATTTGTCCTTAAAGCAACACAACCATCACTGAAGAGGATGCACATTCGAAAGGAGCACATTTTTCAAAATTTCTGAGAAGAAAAAAATTAAACAAAAGAAAATAGTCTAGAAATAAAAACATCATTGTTTCAATTAATTCAGAAAATGTATGAGAAGTGTTAGTACATACAGTATGAATCCTTAAAACGTGATCTAGAAAGAAGGAATTTTAAGTACTTTTAAAAATAGAGTGTTTGCTGGAGAGATAACTCGGGAATTAAAGTGTTTATACTATAGCAAAGGACCCTAATTCTATGTCAAGTGTCTCCCACATATCTGTGATTCCAGCTCTGGGGACCTGATGCTCTCCCACAGGTGGACATACAGACTCATATATATATATATATATATATATATATATATATATATATATATATAACTTAAAAGTACTTTTTTATAAAATGTTTTGGACAAACTTAAACGTTAAAAATAGGGTTAAGGAGATAGCTCAGTCATTAAAGTGTGTGCTTTGTAAGCACAAAGTTCTGAGTTCAATTCCCAGAACATACATAGACAAACAAACAAATCAAAAACAGTGATGTGATCATGCATGTTTGTAATCTCCACACTTTGGAGGTAGATTCAGCTGGATCTGTAAAATTCATTGAACACCCAGCATGGCCTACTTTGTGAGTTCCAGTTCAGTGAGAGGCTTTGACTTTAAAAAAGAATGGCAAAGAGATGGCCAGGACCTGAGAAGCAGCAGCCAATGTCCTCTGACCTCCACACATGCAGAAACAAGTGCACACTTGAACACACAGGTGAGCTTGCATATGTACACACATACACACAATATTTGGATCAATAAATATATTGGACCCTCTCAGAGAAAGATTATATGTGTTGAAAATAACACAGAGCCCCATACATATGTATAATTTCCTGTATTGGGTTTTAAAACCTCAATTTAAAATTAGATAAGCAGATATGCAGTGTTCCTTATGAGTACACAGCACAGCTTAAAACCACAGCTGAAAGGGGGCAAACACAACCCACCAGTAGGAATGCATAGAACTGTAGATTATGAGCCACGCCAGAGCAGGAGCTCCGGACTCAGAGTGTAAGCTGTTCCTCACACTTTTCATAAAAAGACTAAAAGAAGGAAGGAAAAAAAGAAAGCAGCAGGTAGATAGAGAGGGAGGAAGGAAATGGGCTCTAGAAAAGCTGTGTAAGATATTGGGAGACATCATGGATACACTGTTTAGAGAAGAATAAAGCTAGACCACATGTCAGAAACTATTAATTTATCAAAGGTAGAATTGTAAAGGTAGCGCTAATTTAGAGAAAAGCTTCTTTTCCTTTCGAGACAGAGTATCACTATGTTGCCCTGGCTAGCCTAGAATTCACTATATATAGACCAAGTCTATAGAGCAAGTTGACCTCTAGTTCACAAAGATCCTTCTGTCTCCGTCTCCCAACTACTGAGAATAAAAGCCTGTACCACAACACCTGGTCATACATCAGATCTTCTTAAGATGGGGGTCCTTATCCCATAATGTATCCAAATGAGGTAGGAATGGAAAATTTTGTAAAAGTGAAAGAAATTTGAATGCATAAAAGCCAAAAACTAAAATCAAACTTTGAAATCAAACATGTAATGATCGTGGGGTGGTTCTGGCATCAATGATCTGCACTGTATCACATGAATTCTCTGCAGCCTTGGTTTTGAGCACTCATATGAATTCGCACTGTGCATCCTGTCATTCCTATAATGCTAATTCACACTGTCTGAAACACTGTGGCTCAGAGTCAAGACTCTTGTAAGTTGGGAACTGCAATGTTTTCCTACACACGGTTTCTGTTGTTTTCCAAACAGAATGGTTTAATCATAAAAGACAAAAACTCTTAATATTTTTCTATAATCATTTTCAGTGAATATATATATATATATATATGTGTGTGTGTGTGTGTGTGTGTGTGTGTGTGTGTGTGTGTGTGTGTGTTTGGGTTGGAAAAGCACTACAATCTCATTACTATAAAAATGTACTATAAATGATAACATATATATACCAAATAATTGTTCAGATATCTAAGTTTTTATTTGTTTGGTACATGCTGCTTAATCACATAAAATATATTAAGTATAAAGGAGTCACAGATGGGAAAAGGCTCTGATTTAAGGCAGGGACTATAGCTCAGTGGTATGGTGCTTATCTAGCACGCATGAAGCCCTAGAATTGCCTCCTAGCATGGAAAAAACATAAAATAAAAAGGAAGCATCACCTTAAAAAGCAAAGAGATATTCTACTTTACATTTGATGTCCTTCTGAAGGAGAAGATAATAAGACTACTAAAGTAGGCTAACTGGCTGACAGCGACTAGGAGGTAACTCAGTAATCAAGAGTCTCTGAGCATGTTCAAGGCACTGGGTCCCAGAGCCAAAACTATCCAACCAACCAAACAGAACAGAACGACTCTGTGTTCACCTTCTGTCTTTTTGGCTACCCAGGTGTTGATGTGCTGTCGAGACTGCTCTGGAGCACCCTGAAAGTCCAGCTCTTCCATCTCTGCTTCATAGAACTTGCGGCAGGAATCCTTAAAAGACTGAGACAGAACAACATAATTATACAGCCATGAATGTGATTAGCACCAACAGCCTCCTACCTAATGTGAAAAGCAAGAATTCAATAATGTACAAATGTATCTGCTGTTAAACAGGGAGTGTGGGGATCTATAATAAACCTCTCTATACTCAACTTTTTTGAATTTTAGTTACTGAATGAGGTAAGAGAATCATCTTAAAACGCCACAAACAGCAGATCCTCTGGGGACTAGCTGTGGTTGACTGAAGTCATTAGGAAGACCCTTGAGTGCAGTTACTGCAGTGTGTGCAAAGTGGGGGTTGGCCCCACAGGAACTACAATAGTGTTGCATGATGTCACATGGGAAGTCACTCTGTACCTCCACTCTCACAGCTTCTTTGAGACAGAAGCTACATAAATGGACACCATTCGAGCACAATGTCACTTATGTCCATAGAGTGCCTGAGTATGACACGTGAAGTGAAGAAACAACCATTTCATTTATTTTATTATTTTATTTTATTTTATTTTATTTTATTTTATTTTATTTTATTTCATGTAACTGTTGGTTTGGATTTTAAATTGCTACATGTGCCTAGTGGTTACCACACCAGGTGGCTCAGCTTCAGAAGTGAGTAATTCACAAAAAAGCAATCAGTCTGGGACACAGTCTAGTGAATGATTTAATAGGGATAACTGACCTAGAATGCACAAGGTCCTGCTTTGATCTCCAGCTGCACAAACAGATGTTCAAACTATATTCCTGACACATGCTATAAAGTGGTATCAACATAATGACAGCCTACAAACCGCCATGTTAGAACAGAAGATGATGTAGCACAAATGGACTGAGACGTGCATTATGCTGACAGCATATACAGAATGATTCTCTAGTCTTCCTTTCAAACAGCTTGGGGCTACATTTTTCATTTCTTTTCAGAGTACTAGTTTTAAGGAGAACTTCACAATTCTCCTTAGGTGCTAGAAAGTCAGTCATAGCTGTACCTCAGAGGGTCCCTGTAGGTCCAATTGGGAAAGTACTTAGTAATACATACTACAATCTCAGTGCTTTACATTCTTCATTTTACAAACACATCTGGGAGCCAAGTGTGTGTGTATGTGTGTGTGTGTGTGTGTGTGTGTGTGTGCGCGCGCGCGCTTGCGCAAAATCATATTCAACAATATCAGATTGGTAATGGCCCAGACAGCATACAAGTTAAAATCCATCGATGGGCAAATGGCTTTCCATGCCATGAATCAAGTATACTCAGGACTATCAGATGATGACAGATCATAGTGAGCAGGCCTGGGACTGTGGCTCAGTAGTTGAGTGTGTGCTTAGCATGTGTGAGGTCATGGTTCTAACCTCAACATCAATAATGACATAGAGTAATAATAGGGTAATAATAAATGATGATATAATAATCTATAATACAACATAAATACAAAAAATGAAAGAAACAAATTATGGAATGATATATATGTTCTGATGTTCATATGCAGAGAAATTATTCACAAATAAATTTCTGTATCTGTAGGAAGACAAACATCAGCTCTATAAACTTTCTTATCCTTGGGTGGGATGAAAACTGGAAAACAGATTAAGGAGGCTCACACTTTGCTGACTTAATTTGTATTCTGTACAATTCTATATAGCACAAATGCACATGAACATATACAAAAATTACACTGGTGCTCAAATAGCTGGGGGAACTCCCAGCACACATACTCTCTGGTGAATCACATAATTCCTCTCTCACTCTGATTCATGAAAACTAGGAAGACTTACAGCTAGGATATCAAAAGTCTTTTCCCCGTAGAGTCTATTTGCTGTTCTGAGCAAATACTGTGTGCCAGTCTTGTTCACTTTGGTAAGAAGTGACTGGAAGCCCTGGTGGACGTCTCTACCTCCTTTGCTGCTGCATTTATCCAAAGAAAGTGCCTGAAATCAGAACAGATTAAAAACACAACTTCATCAGCCCAACTGACAAAGGAAAAGAGTCAACACTAAACTCATCCTCAGAATTTCACAGATTCCTGCTGCCACTCAAGTGCAAATACCATGAATGTTCCCTTCTTAGGGTCCTCCCTGTGCCTTGTCAGCCCTGAAATGAACAGAAATGGACCTCCAAAACCCTCAGTTCTTCATGTTCACTACCTATTCCCTGGCTAAAACCATGGCTGCCAACCAATTTCCACTGGCTTGACCTTCAACTTCAGCAGTCTCTCCTCTGCCCTTTGGGCTAGGCTGGCTCTCCCACTGTCTGACTGTGCTAGACAGTTTTATGTCAACTTGACACAAGGTAAAGACCTCTGAAAAGGGGGTGATTTAAATGTGGTTGGCTCATGGGATGTGGCACTATTCAGAGGTTCAGCCTTATCTGAGGTGTGGCCTTGTTAGAGGAAGTGTGTCACTGTAGAAGTGGGGCTTTGAAGTCTCACATAAATGCTCAAGTCTGGTTAGTGTGACAGAGCCTCTAGCTGCCTGCAGAAGATAGCTCCCTTCTGTTGCCTGTTGATCAAGATGTAGAACCTTTGGCTTCTCCAGCACCATGTCTGCCTGCACACTGCCATGCATAGACTGAACCTGTGAAATTGTAAGCCAGTCCCAATTAAATGATGTCCTTTACAAGAATTGCCTTGGTCATAGTGTCTACTCACAGCAATGAAACTCTAACTAAGACAGCCTCCATAAGATCAAGCTGTTGATAGGTCTAGATAGGACATTTTCTTAGTGATTGGTGTGAGAGGGCCCAGCCAATTTTGAGTACTACTATCTCTGGGATGGTGATCCTAAGTTCTATAAGAAAACAGGCTGAGAAAGCCATATGGAGCAAGCCAGTAAGGAACACTCCTCCATGGCTTCCTCACCAGCTCCTGCTTCCAGATTCCTCCCTTGTGTCAGTTCCTGCCCTCACTGCTTTTGATGATGAGCTGTTTTATGGAACTTTGAGTAAAATAAACCCTTTCCTTTCCAAGTTGCTTTGGTGGTGGTGTTTGATTACAACAATAATAACCCTAAGTACGTGGTACCTCAGCCATGAGATCAGCCACACTGGACCTTCTGCTGTTGCTAAAAGAGCCCACCAACTAAAGATGGCAGCTGATCTGGTTTCCCAGTAAGCAGAGGAGCTCCTCATGGACCCAAGATTCTGAGAAACAATGTCAGCAATGCTTTAGCTTATTATATGTCAGGATGGCTAAGTTCTAAAGAAATAAATGAGGCACACAGTAACTCAGAAATTCAACTAATGGTGTTGACTTTGGAATTAACATCCATAAAGGTCAGGAAAAAAATATGAAGTAATAACAATTGAGACCTGGAGAACAGGGTTTGTGGTGTGGTAAATATTGGCAGAAATATTTATTTGTGGTCAAAAGAAATATGAGACATTGCCCCTGTGGCCTTTGCTATCTGTCTAAATAATTGTGACCGTCAGCCTGTAAGGAAAGAGTAAAGTTAAAAAGAGGTCGTAAGAATGAAATATAATCCAGTCTGACAAGTGTCCTTATCAGAAAGGACATTGGGTAATGGCAAACAAGAAACACATTGTGGGGTCACAGGGAGTAGCTGCCATCTATGGACCAACAAAACCCATAAATGTCAAATATACCTGAAGCACTGCTCCAAGAATAGCTTCATCTGGTTCTGTCTCAGGTGTCCTAGCCAAACCTGACCCAATGTGATAAGAAACTTCTGGGAACAGTCCATTATACTTGGCTTGTTGGAAGACTGAGTCCCATGAGGAGCCAGAAAACAGATAGTGAAGTCATGAGTAGACTTGGTGCAAAATTTTTGGTGTTCCTGCCCGAAGTCCAATTAATACCCAACCTCTGTGGGACTGGGGAGTCCTGGGACCAGGGAGAGCTGGCCCAGAGTAAAAGTGAGGTCAAGGTGTTTCCAAACCTCAGAAATCTCATCCTGAGATTGCAGGAAAAGGACCACTTCCCCTCCCCTGCCCTGGGCCTGCATGTCCAGCACATTTAGACCTGTGCCATATCAACCTTGCTCCCACCCCGGGAGGTTAGGTAGCCAGTAGTCAGTAGTCGGTTAAACTTTCTCTTTCCTTATAAGATCAAGTCCTGTCAGGCGGTGGTGGCGCACGCCTTTAATCCCAGCACTTGGAGGCAGAGGCAGGCGTATTTCTGATTCGAGGCCAGCCGGTCTACAGAGTGAGCTCCAGACAGCCAGGGCTACATAGAGAAATCCTGTCTCGAAAAACCAAAAAAAAAAAAAAGATCAAGTCCTGCAGCACCTGGAGTTCCTTCATATGCAAATGTGTAGGAGGAGCTAAGGAGGAGAGAGAGAGAGAGAGAGAGAGAGAGAGGAGAGAGAGAGAGAGAGAGACAGAGAGAGAGACAGGAGAGAGAGAGAGGAAAGAGAAAACAGAGAGAGAGAGAGACAGAGAGAGAGAGAGAGAGAGATGTAGGAGCGATGGAGACGGATGTTCATGTGTCTGTAGCAGTCAAAGGTAGTTGGTATACCTAGGCTGGGTATTGTGTTACACTTCTGATTGTATGGGTATCTTGTTACTGATCATTGCCAAATATATAACTTGGATTAATCTATAAGAATTAGAGTCTCATTCTCTTACTGGGCCCACATGGATGGCAGAATGGTCTGGGCAATGCCCTGCCTTGCAGAGACAGCGTGGAAGATTGGCAGAGCCATCTCTCACACTGGCATCTAATGGGTGCCAGGGCTGGTGTTTCTGGTGGCCGCTTCTAGCTGCAGCACGCATGTGGCCTCCAGCTGAGAAACATATTGCTAAGCTAGGCAGAGCCACTGCAGCTTAGATAATCCGCCTGAGCAAGAGGCCTTTTTAAATAATTAATACAACACAAATGAGGTATCCCCAGCATCCTGTCTCCAGCCAATGATGTAAACTCACCTTAAAAGCCCTTACCCATCCCCCAAAGATTTAAGTAGCTTTTGCTACCCCCATTAAAAGAGCTGGCTCTTGCTGAAGCCTCTCCGTTGAGTCTTTCTCATTGCACTCACACCCACCTGTGGTCTCGTTCATCCCTGGTATTCCCTCCCCAATTCTCAGGACTCAGGATCCACCCATCATGGTCAAGGCTGATTGTGCCAGAATGTGAAGGGAAATAAGTCCTGAATAGAAAACCTCCACCCTGACAGCACTAACTGATCAAGCTACTCATGCCAGGATCCCAGCAGGGGTAGCACATCCTTCCCGTCAGATACAACCACACCCCTATGTCACCACCAATTGTATATCAAGAGCAGTCACTTTGAGATCTGAACCAGCTCAACTGATCATCAATGATACTTAGCTGCTGTGAAATGGGCTGGTTACCTGAATCATCTGGCTTGCAGTTGTTCCTTTTGCCCCCATGAAGACCATGGCCAGGGCTGAGGAGATGCTCATGGGTGAGAAAAGTATGTTTTTTGAGCCATCTTCACCCAGTGTTTTCAAAAGGTTCAAGGCGAAGGTTCCATTTGCTTCCAGCAGAGAATCCATGATGGTGAGCCTGGAAGGAGGGATTAAAATCAACCTCACATTAACACAGGCTGATGTGTAACCGCATCTTCTCTGTCATTCACACGTGATGCTGTGGCTTAGCACACAAAGGGACACACACAGCATGGAAGGTAAAGATCACACTCATTAAATGATAAGCCCTGCTGGAACAGATAGGCTAATTCAGGGACAGAGCCATGTCTTTTTAATGTGCAAGGAATCTTTAATTACATGAAGAGTCACAAAGAGTAAGGAGAGAGGACAAAGGGCAGAAATAGACTCACTAGTTAGTAATCAGAAATCAGCAAATGATCATCAAGGGCTGGAAGTATGAGACTGGAAGAGCAGGGCCTGTCTGCTCTGACATCACTCACAAATAGTAACCAAAATCCTGTTTCCCCAGCCAAACATCTCCTTCCATTCCAAAATGCTTCAGTGAGTCCCCGAGGAGTGTGTGACAATAGGTCGAGCAAGAAATGAGGCAAGAAAGTACCAGCAAGGGACAGGACCCAAGCTCTAGGGCATGTGAAGAGACAGAGTACATCCTGGCCGTTAGCTGTGGTCAGACTGACGAGGACACTGAACATATAGATCCAGGTCTCAAACCCTTGAGCAGATTGAGTATTTCAGATAATTGGTATTTTTTATTCTTTATGCTCAGAACTATTCTTCTTGGCTAGTAAGAATCTCCTTAAACTATATTCTTGGCTCTGAGCTGTTAGTTTGAAACATTCCCTGGCTTTGTGGCAATAAAAGCACCTTACATCCTCTGTTCAACATATCTGATCCAAGGATATAATATTGCTCTTCTCCTGCTTTCTGTTAATAGAACCATTGTGAGTACAGTTGAGTCCAGGAACTAAAAACTCAGCTGCTGCTATTGGGCACACCAGCAACAAGCTAAAAGACACACGTCCTGTCACGCCCAAGTGGACCATGCAGTAAAGTCACCTTGGAAATTCCGGTTGCCCTGACTCTTCTGAGACACACTTGCACTTGCAGTCATTCACCTGGGCACAGTTCATTCCTCTTAGGTTTCATTATGCAAGTGTGTTCATGGACCACATTGTTCACAGGACTCCATTTTGGATGCATGCTCTGTAAGTTCTGCCCAGCTCTGTCCCTTTGCCAGTATTATCTGTTCTGGGACAAGATAATAGTTCCTGTTTCATGCCCTCATTCTGATAACTCAAGCTGCCCAATCAGTTATTTTGATTTATTGTTTTTCTGATATGATCATTATCCTTCCATTCCACCTAGAGGTTACCAGGGTTTATAATTGTCTGGGTGTGATTTTTACATGGAATCTTTGAGCTATTGGTTAACTGTTTTCAGCCATCAGCTTTATCATTGAGAAGTCTGGTTGACATTTGACCCCAGATCTACTCTCCTTCCCTTGTCCTGAACCACCCCTGACTCTGAGGGACTTGTTCCGCCAAGACAGCAACTGTGGCCCCTTCTGAGCTCTCTGTCCCACACCGACACAGAAACTTCCTTTAGCAACCTTCTCAATCCAAATGTCTACAGGCTCCTCCTGTCCATGTCCTGTTCACCCCTCTCTTGACCTGACCTTGCTATGATGACTTAAAAGCCTCTCAACTGTCAGTTTAGCTTGGATTCTAGGAGAACAGGGAGATAAAATACATAAGACAAACTATTTCAGTGATCATAATACCTAAATCCTTGAATCTCTAAAGCCCATATATTTTTGTTCCACCACCCCCTCTCCATTTTCGACTAGGTCAAAACCAATTCTCAATTGTCATGATTGCCAAGAGACATGAATTTGAAAATAACCTATTACACAACAACAAAAGAATTTCACTTTCAGTTTGCAATATATAAATCTTTAACAATCAATTAGTCAAAGGCTAAAAACATCCCATGCTAAACCCAATGCACATAAATCATTATATAATTTGACAATGTTCACTTCTGTACAATTACCATTACAGGATTGACAGTACAGGCCAGTGATAGAACACTTGCCTGTGTGTCCCAGGCTCTGGGGGGCAGGAGGGGGGTGTCAAACCTAGCATTGCACAGTAAAAAAATCACATCACTATTAAAAATGAAAATGAATTTTAATCAATGACATAGGACATGTTAAAAATCATATCACCATTAAAACTGGAAATGTTAATAAGGACATAGGACATGTTATTACTGTGTTAGAACTGCACAATTTTTTAGACTTTTAAAATCAGCCCCATGAGTCATTTGGGATCACTTTCCCTTGCAAGCATCATTACTAGATTTGGACACTGGCTGCCATCAGTGGATAAGGCTTAGTAAGTTAGTAAGTCAGGAGTCACCACTGGATTGTGCTTTTTGATCTCCTTAAGGATGCCTTCATTTCCCCACACAGTGTGACCATTTGAATGCTGGTTTAGTGAGCAGTTGGGCCCTTGTTTTGTTCACATTTCCTATGCAAGAGGAGGAAGGTAGATGGAAAAAAATCAGGAGTTAGACACACTATTGTCTTGTTCTGATGTCTTTTTGGCCCAGGTTTAACAAGCTTGGAAACAGGGGCTTATGGTCTTTATGAGATTATACAACATCTACTTGCTGTCCTAGTTTGAGACATGGGGAAAACTGTTGACTCTGCTCGGATTCCATCTACTGTTTCTGTATTGAGCGAGCTGTGATTCGATAAACTATAATAAGATGCTTCGGACTGGTAATTGTCCTGATATAAATTTAAATATTCATTCCCATGTACTGAAGACTGTTAGTTGGAATCTGAAGATACCAAAATCCTCAGTTGCTCAACTCCTTTATATTAACATAGTAGTCTGGGCATGTGGCTGAGAAGGTAAACATCTTGCCTCACAAGCAGGACCAAGAACCAGCATAGAAGACAGGGGGGCACAGTATCCATCTGTAATCCCATCCACTGGAGGAGGAGGCAGTGTATTCCCTGAGCAAGCTAGCTAGCCAGAGTGGCCAAAATGGTGAGCTCTGCATTCACCGAGAGACCCTGCCTGAAAATATAAGGTGGAGAAAACATAATAAAAGATACCAGACATTACACGTTTATACACATATGAACATACACGCACCCACTCAAGGAAACACACATGATATGCAAATAAGTTAAATTAAAAAATAAAATAGTATTTAATATAACCAATCTACATCTTCCTGTATTCTTTAAATCATCTGTAAATAACCTACATTACCCAGTACAATGTAAATGCCAAATAAACCAGTCTTTATACCATACTATTTAGAGAAGAAAAGGAAAAACAGTCTACCCATGTTTGGAGTCTCACTAAAGTGTTACCCAGGTTGACCTCCAACTTTTATCCTCCTGCCTAAGTCTCTTGAATGTTGGAATTACCTACAGAACACCTAGCTTCTCCCCAAATAGTTTTTAATCTGCTGTTGACTTCTAACTACTGAGTCTGATTGACTAAGTGTGAAATCCATGGAAGAAGACACGGGGATCCAAGCGAACTTGCTTTAAGGAGCCAAGTGTGAACCAAACACCCTCTCTGCATGACAGCAGAAGCCATGGTGGGTATAGTTACTCAGGGTAGTTATCAAATACAAACAGCAGCCATTCCTGTAACTACATTCATATTACTGAGCCCCAGCACGGCTCACAGGACCTTAACTCAAATGTTATTTAATAGTCAGAACCGCGCACACACACACAAACCACAGTGCAAGGAAATAGTCAGCCTTGGGTACAGTGTTCTCAGAAGCAGCTGTTTCCCATGCACTCTAAAAACAGTGTAGAAGAACCAAACCTTACCTAGCTTCCTGATAGCACATGAAAGCTAGATTTCCATACTTCTGATTTTCTTTTTTTTTTTTTTTGGTTTTTCGAGACAGGGTTTCTCTGTGTATCCCGGGCTGTCCTGGAACTCACTCTGTAGACCAGGCTGGCCTCGAACTCAGAAATTCGCCTGCCTCTGCCTCCCAAGTGCTGGGATAAAACGACTCAAGGCAAGAAGGGGGAACAGCCAGCCTGGGGCTCTGGGTCTGAGCAAGTGTTCAGCAGAACAGGCTCAGGGTTCATCAGCGAAACGGAGGAAGGGAGGAAAACCTGAGCACTCATTCCAATTTTCATCTGGAGCACAAACCTTATCATAACTTTGCCTATATCCTACCAGTCCCACGAACATCATCAAATCTTGCACCACCCACCACTACTGCCGTGAGTGTAATAAAACAACAATAACAAACAAAAGAACAACAGCAAAAACAAACAACCAACACATCTGGAATTGTCCTGGGGTATCAATCCAAGCTAAAGGTATTGAGGATAAGGGCAACCCCCTGAGAACAGCCCAGTTCTGTCTCTAAGACCAGGCTCAGCCAGCCAATAAGAGGCCACAAGGGTGGCAAAGCCTGCTGCCCTGGGCAGACCACTAGGTCCCTCTTGGTTTCCATACCTCCTGGTACCAATCCCTCCAGGATTCTTATGTCACGGCTCATTCCGTATGCCAAGTTAGCTTCTCCCATCCTGGTCCCGCGACCCCAGCGCCCCACCCCAACCCCTTCAGCCAGCTTGCAGCAGAGCTTACCCGGGACCCCAGGATCAGGCCGGCAGCAAGCAGGACTTAGAAAAGGAAGAGCCTGTGCTCTGGCGTCAAATAGCTGCAGGGCGCAGGATGTAGAGGTCTCAGAGTCAGGAAGTCCTGGGGGGAAGCAGCAGAGGGGCGGTGGGCTGTCTGGGTGAAAAGAAAAAGCAGCAGGGTAGATCTCTGCACTTTGACTGTTGTCTGCAGTCGAGTCCAGCGGCTAGCTGCAGACTGGTTTAGTTAGATCAGGAGTAAGACTACATACTTCAGAAAACCAAGGGATTTAACCAAACCGCCTGGATGAAGCAATTAGGAGGGTGTCTACTAGCAGCAGCAGCAGCAGCACTCGCGCGCGCACGCGCGCCGCGCGCGCGTTCTCTCTCTCTCCCCCTCCCCCCCTCCCTCCCTCCCTCCGGTGTGTCGTGTGTGTGTGTGTGTGTGTGTGTGTGTGTGTGTGTGTCCACACCTGCACGAGGGTTACGGCCTCAATGAACAAGATGTGCCAACTCTCAATGGGAATAAACGAGACAGCATTAAACAGGAATTTTGGGAATTCCTTTTAGGGTTATGGCCAGGGGCCAAATGCCTGCCTAGGATTCACAGAAAACCACAGAAGCCTTCCTTGTCGTTACTGTGTCCAAGATCGACTCCGCTACTCTTCCAGCCCTCAGGTACTGGCATTTTATATAAATGGCGGGAAAAACTCGGACATCTCACATCTCTCCCATAGAACAAGAAGACCCGGTGGGAGAATACTGGCCAGGTTTTAAAGATTGGTCAATTTTGGAAACCTCAGATTCTTTTCGGCCTCCTTCCTTCTCACACTAGACAGGATTCCCAACCCTGACCTTACTGACATTTGAGTTAGGTGTGTCTCGGTTGTGAAGGCTGTAAAACCTTATAGAATGTTTAGCAATGCCCTGGCCTTTCTAGATGTCAGTAACAGACCAGGCCACCACACCAGCTGTGAGATGTGACTCTTGACGTACAGAAACACAAAGGAACGCTCCACTTAGCCTCTGTATTATTTCCAACGCAGCTTTGTTGCTTCTGGTTTATCCTTGCAGCCCACCCTTTCCGAAACTACAGGGCACATAATCTTTGTACGCGTGCACATTAGGATTCTCTGTATAACTAATTTCCTACTTATCGTCAACAGGGAGCATTCCTTCAGTTCTCTACCACAGATCTATGAGTTGCTATTTAAAAATATTTGGGTGATCTCCCTAAAATATTGCGCAGAACTCTCTCTTATTTCTTTCCTGGCTTCCCTGGCTTCCTTTGTGTGTATTTTGATTGTTGTTTCAATTTTAGACCACTTCAAATGTTGTCATAACTAGCATACAGCTAAGCTCCCTTCAATGTTAATTCACACACAGCAGGGAGTCAGTATGTGCATTCCAATTAAATAAGTCCTGAGATGGAAAAATACCCTGAGATGAATCCAAATTCCTAAAAGGACAGTGGGCATAAAATGTTAAATACTCAGAACTTTTGGTTGGTTGTTGAAGTCATCCGCATAGGGACAGTACCTGATGAAGATCCTCTGCTGGGTCCAATTCCAGATTCTGGATCTTTTGCCAAGTTTATGTATGTACCTCCTGGTAAAAATCCATATTTTTGTTGTCTCATTTTGAAATAAAGTCTCACTACATATCCTGTATTAGCCTCAAACTCTGATCGTCTGCCTCTACTTCCTCACTGTTGATACTACAGTCATGAGCCCTCATGCACACCTGTAAAATCCATCTATTACAAGAATTTTCTGTTAGCTAACCAAAACTCTTCCTCTTCTATACCTGATCAGTCTTGATATCTGACCAGCAGCCAAAACTCTTCCTCTTCTATACCTGATCAGTCTTGATATCTGACCAGCAACCGTGTCTCCCAGACAGCATCTGATCACCCTGGCCTGTCTTCAGTAGGGGTCAGAATGCCAGTCACCTGCAGTGTTTGCTCCTAGTAATTTTTTTTTAACCTACTATCACCTGCCTGCTCTTTGGCTATAGATTACATGATGTACATAGTGTGTCAAGAACTGAGCCCCAATCTCTGTCTCCCATCACACTACCCCATTGCTGATCCTGATGATTATTGGCAATGGTTTCCATATTACAATCTCTTAGAAAGTTAAGAACAGACTATCTTTTCTTGTCTAATATTTCCTAGAATGTTTTGGTTGGTTGGTTTTTTATTTGGTTTTCAGATCTCTGTCTCTCTGTCTCTGTCTCTCTCTCTCTCTCTCCCCTTCCCTCCTTCCCTCCCTATCTCTCTTTCTCTCTTTCTCTCTGTTTTCTCTGTCTCTCCCCACCACCACCGTGTGTGTGTGTGTGTGTGGTGTGTGTGTGTGTATGTGTGTGTGTGTATGTGTGTGTGTGTGTGTGTGTGTGTGTGTGTGTGTTATGAGTTGAGACAGGGACTTATATATATAGCTCAGACTAGTCTCAAATATCACTAGATGAACATAAATGTACTTTGTAGCTGAGTATGACCTTGAACCTTTGATCTACCTGCCTTCTTCCAAGTGCAGGGATTACAGGTCTGCAACATGATGGACCACAGAGGTAGGGATGACCAGAGTAAGCTCAAGTACCAATGTGGTATATATGTGCACAGACAAGACCCAGGCCTTTGGCCTCAGTATTTGCATCTAACATGGACCCAACTGCTGCTCTGTAAAAGGAAAGACCCTCTTGAAATCCTGTTTCACATATGGAGTAGGGTACACTGACAAAGATTGACCACCCAATCCCATCAACTGCCTCTCTAACATGGTGTTTCCTCTGCACTCTGGCAGCTGCTGCTTTGTGACTGTGGTCTGTGACTGTGGTCTATGACAGTGATCTGTGGATGGAGAGGTTCAACTTCTTTCTTCCTGTCTGAACAACTGAGCATTCTGAGGCTTCCTATCTGCCCTCACCACCATAGCCATATTCACAGAGAGGCACATAAACTTCTTTCTCAGTTCAATAACTACTGCTTGCCTAAAGCAGTGTGGATTTTCTTGAAGCAACTTCCAGAAGCAGACAGTAGATAAAGATCAACCGGATGCAACCCTAAGCCAGAACTGATAAGTTATACGGACCTTTTGTCCTCTTTTACAGTTTGTCCTATTCAATCAAGGCTTATGTCAGTGTCCTAAAGAGGAACTTGAGGTCACTGGAACCCCTTTTCTGTTGCTCTCCCCATTGTGCTGCACTGATTGAATCTCCATTTCTCTTTTTCCCATGACTACTTCCACCTTAGTTCAGTTATTATGATCCCAAACCTGGGCTGTTTGTTGTAACCCTCCACTAACATTATCATGTGTCAGCTCCATCTGTCAGTGTGAGCTGGGATCAAAAGCCTCAGTGTGTGTGTGTGTGTGTGTGTGTGTGTGTGTGTGGTGAGAGGAGAGAGAGAGAGAGGAGGAGAGAGAGAGAAGAGAGAGAGAGAGAGGAAGAGGATTCTGAGGAAGAAATCTAGCCCTAATTTCCTCAAATGTACTAGTATTTGGCCAGCTGATCGACAATTGCAGGCAATCAGCATGCAAGGGTTTCTATCCTGGAATCCATGGTGAAGAGTATAAAGAAGGAGCAAAGTGAATGAAGAATTTCCAGGAAATTATAATCAACAGATTGTAGACAATGTACTTTTGCACACATACAGTCCTTCACACATGTACACATTCACATACGGCACATTCATGCTTATCTATTGTGATCCATTAGTGGATTCAGTTTGAGGTTTAATTAGGACACAGAGATCTGTATAGTTTAACCATTGACCTTTTGCTGAGGCATACTTGGAGCTAGCCACTAACTTAAAGGATTCCCTGACACTGTGTCTCTTCGTGTGTGTGTGTGTGTGTGTGTGTGTGTTGTTGTGTGTGTGGCTGCGCGCAGCGCGCGCGTGTATGTCTCACTTCTTAGCTCTGTCCTGTCTTCCTTCTGTCTTCCTTCCATCTCTCTGTGTCTACCTTCTCTCCACCTGCTGGAACTATCTACCAGTTCTTCTTCCTGAACTCTGCTGCCAGGTCTTTATTCTGCAAAAACCCACATTCCAGTCTGAACCAATCAGCAGCAGGACAACACCAGATCCATCTCATTGGATTGCTCTTTGGCACTGAGCATTGTGTGACCTTCACCATCAAAACTTGCTTTTTAACATGATAAACTTTCTTTCAATAATTAATTAGTTTATTTACCTCACATCCCAATCGCAGCTTCCCCTCCCTCTCCTCTCAGCCCCTCCCTTTCACCTATTTTCTCCTCATGCCACCCTCCATATTACCTTCCACAGATATCATTCTGCCTTAGCATACCATGTTGCAGGACTGGGCACATTCTCTATTGAGGCTAGACAAGGCTGTCCAATTAGGGGAAAGGGATCCAATAATCTAAGAGAATCATCTTTTGGGCAGTCAAGGAAGGAAAAGTATTTACCTATAGGTGATGGGTCATAAGGAGTACAATACTACCAGCAGTTAGCTCTGCTTGTACTGCAACAAACAACTGAAACTACAGGAACACACCTTCATTCATTGTGGAGAGAAGGTCATCCCAACACGTATTAATACACACATTTATACACGGTTACACACACACACATGTTCTATCTCACATACACACCAGCCAGGATTTAAGTCTAACTCACCTGAATGGCGAAAGCTCTCACTCTCAGAGGCAACAAATTTAAATTTTATTGGTGTGACTAGGATCTCAATTTTACTGCCCTTTACTGAAGTCTTTTATTTCTACCATCTTCATTTGGGTCCAGTGCTTGCCCCTTAAATAATCTTGTTTGTCCCCTAGCTTTTTATTTCCTTACCTTTCTCAAGTGTAAGGTGAGGCAGGAGATTGACCAAGGGTAGATAGACCTGACTTCTAGCAGCCACTAAGTGATAGCATTTTAAGCATATTTGTTTTAGAAAAAACTGTTCGTTATGGGTTATGGAATTAACACCATCATGAAAAGACCACAGACTCGATCCAAATAATAGTTAGATGAATTTATCAATATTGCTATCAGAGCAAGAGCCTGAAAGCTAAATCAGAAGTGTGCCTCCCAGAAGGGGCTGGAGGAAGGATTTAAAGATGGAGACCATGACTATCTCTCCTCTGTGGAGCTGGCAGCTACATGAGAAATGCTTCAGTCCCTTCAGCTACTGCCTCCCTCCCTCCCTTATACACAGTGATAAAGGAGCTGTCTCACTGCCTGTTACATACAACAAGCAGGTTTAAAAAAAAAAAAAAACAGAGAAAGATTAATATCTAATAGCATATCATCATTCTTGGAGCCCATCTTTAAGAAGGTTAAGTTAAAAGTGCATGGCTACTAAGAGTCTGCCTGGTACAATGGGGATTCCTCAGCCATCACAGTGCATAGGGCACAGTTGTGACATTATACTGCTATTATATTTTCCTTGCTTGTGTTTTCACCCATTATTGGAAACAAAAGTGATTTCCTTTGTTGGGCTATCTTGTATACTTAGATACTGACTGGGAAAATAAAATGTGAGTTATTCTATGAATTTTGCAGGCAAATGGATGGAACTGGAAAATATCATCCTGAGTGAGATAACCCAGACCCAAAAGGACATACATGATAGTACTCACTGATAAGTGGATATTAGCCAAAAGTACAGTATACCTAGGATACAACTCACAGACCATAAGAAGTGTAACAAGCAAAAAGGCCCAATGAGGAGGTTCCAATTCCACTTAGAAGGGGGAAGGAAATAATCACGGGAGGCAGAGGAAGGGAGTGGAAGGCGAAAGGGAACAGGATCAGGTATGGGGGGAACAGGAGAGAAGCCCAGAGGGCCAAGAGAATGAATGGAGATAAGCAGCATGGGGGATGGGCGGTAGGGGGACCCTCTAAAATACCAGAGACTTGGAAGATGAGAGACTCTAAGCACTCAGTGCAGGTGACCTTAACCAAAATGCCCAATACTGGGGAGAGAGAACTCAAAAAGTCCACCTCCAGTAGATAGACAGGATCTCAAGTGAGGTACAGGGTTACTAACCCACAGTCAAAATTTCTGACCCAGAACTGTTTCTGTCTAAAAGAACTGCAGGGACAAAAATGGAGAAGAGACTGAAGGAAAGGCCATCGAATGAAACCACTCAACTTGGGATCTGTCTCATGAGAAGGCACCAAGATCTGACACTATTACTGATGTTATGATGTGCTTACAGATGGGAGGTCCAACCACCAGCTGACCAAGACAGAAGCAGATACTTACACTCAACATTAAGTTGGGGACTCCTATGGCTGAATCAGGGGAAGGATTGAAGAAGGTGAAGGGGAACGTGACCCATAGGAAAACCAGCAGTCTCAATTTACCCAGACTCAAACAAGCTCCCAGAGACTGAGCCACCAACCAGGAGTACACACTGGCCCATCTGAGTCCCCTGGCACATAGCAGAGGACTGCCTGGTCTGGCCTCAGTGGGAAGATGTGCCTAATCCCCAAGAGACTTGAGGCCCCAGGGAAAGGGGAGGTCTGGTGGAGGAGTATGGGGGAAGAACCCTCTCAGAGGAAAGAGGGGAAGAGGAAATGGATGAGAAACTGTGGGAGAAGGGACTGAGAGGAGGGCAATGACTGGACTGTAAATAAGTAAAATAATAATTATAAAAAAGGTGAAAAAAGTATCCCAGAAGGAATCATTGAAAAGGAACTTTATATATGTCTGTTTAAAACAGTATGATTGAATGCAGTGGATTCCTATATTGGTGAGTGTAAGCCAATCAGACAACGTTAAGACATGAAAAGTAGAGAAGCCCTTGTTGCCTATGGCTGTCAAGGACATCACAGGAGTACATCATGGTCAGTGCCTGTTGTACTGCTTTTCAGGGAGCCTGTGCATTTTTTTTATGTGAAAATGCTTATAATGTGGACACATTCCATGCTCAGTTAAGGAGTAAACTTTCCAAACATGTTCAGTTTAAGTCATAATATAAGCAGAAGAGATGACAGACACAACAGGGGATATTATTTGCTCAAGGTGACAGTTTACCTTAGAAGGGATAATGAGTTAAGTATTGAAGGTTCTCTACAAGCTTTCTCTTGATTTTGCTTAGGCCTCTGGATAAAGATCTTCAACTTAGGGGATGCCCAACCCCGCTAAATATTTTTAACCATCCTGGCAACAGAAAGAATTTGGGTAGAAAAATTCTTTGAGAGAAAAAAAAACGGGCAATCGTATGTTTGGAAATTTTGGGAGAATGTCCTTTCCTAAGAATTTAACTGGAGCTGCTAGAACTGTGGTTTCTGTGAATGGACTGTGCATAGTCTCTTGGATCTCGTCTATCTTGGATATATGGTAGCTGTAGTTTAGAGAAAGATTAGGATGCTGTAGTCGAGCATAATGGAAATTCTAATGCAATGCAGAGGAAGAGAATGCTGTGTGGAATGTGGAAAGTCAAGGTTGTTCTGTTCTAATAAAAATGTTCTGTTAGGAATTGGATCAGATACCATTCAGATGACATCCTGAAAAAGAACTTGTCTAACAGTTGTTTAAGCCTTGAAACTTTGTGTAAAACACTACGGAGTTCAAGGTGGTGAACTACTTGTTTATGTGGAAGATCTTTCAAAGCACCACATGCAAGGTATGTACTCACTGATAAGTGTATATTAGCCAAAAAAGTACAGAATACTTAGAATACAATCCACAGAACTCAAGAAGGTTAACAAGTAGAGGGCCAAGTAAGGATGTTTCTGTTGAATTTAATATTTAAAAACAGTGCTGGCTCATGCCGACTAAGCTGCAGCGCTCTGCCTAGCCCAGCGCCATGTTTCTCGGCCGAGGCATATGTGTGCTTAGCTAAAAATGGCCAACTAGAACCAGCCCTGCCACCCAGAGACGCCAGTGTGCAGATGGCTCTGCCAGTCTTCCACACTGTCACCACAAGGCTGGGCATTGCCAGACCATCCCGCCAACCACGCGGCTTAGTAAGAAAATGAGACTCTAATGCTTAAAGATTATTCAAAGGCTTTATGTTTGGTAATGCTCAATAACAAATGTCCATACAAAGAGAGTTGTTTCCCAATTAGCTAACCTAAATAAAAGTTATTACCCGCGACTGCTCTCCATACCTGCATGGCTCTCCATTGCTCCTACATCTCTGCTCTCTCTAACTCCTCCTCTTCCTTTTCCTCTCCCTACTCCTCCTCTTCCTCTCCTTACTCCTCCCACCTTAGCTCCTCCTACATGTTTCAACCCCATTTGGAAAGGAAAGAAAATAATCACAGGAGGCAGAGGAAGAGAAGGAGGGTCCTGGGTGGGAGAAGGGAGAGGGAGGGGAAATGGGGAACATAATCAGGTGTTGGGGGACAGGAGAGAAGCTCTGAAGGCCAGCAGAATGAATGGAAATATGGCAATCCCAGAAGTGGTAAGTAGGGGACCCTCTAGAAAGTACCAGAAACCTGGGAGGTGAGAGACTCTCAGGACTAAGAGGGAGAGACTTTAGATGAAATGCCCAACAGTGGGAAGAGGGAATTCTAAGAGTTCACTCCAATAGAAAGACAAGGCTAGTAGAAAGACAAGTAGAAAGACAAGTAGAGGGATGGGGTTACCATCCCATAATCAAAAATTCTGACCCAGAATTGCCCTGTCTAAAAGAACTTCAGAATCAAAAATGGAGAAAAGACTGAAGGAAAGGAGGTCCAGTGACTGGCCCAAATTGGTACCCACCTTATGGAAGGGGGGGGGTTGGACACCAAGGCCTGACACTCTTATTGATGCTGTGCTGTGCTGTTACAGACATGGAGCCTAGCATGCTGTCTTCTGAGAGGCCCAACAAGCAGCTGACTGAGACAGATACCGATACAACCATTGGACTGAGGTCAGGGACCCTTGTGGTTGAATTAAGCTGGAAGAAGCTGAGAGGAAGGGGACCCCATAGGAAGACCAGCAGTCTCAACTAACCTGGACCTCTGAGATCTCTCAGACACTGATCTACAACCAGGCAGCATACAGGAGCTGGTCTAAGGCCCCCAACACATATATAGCAGAGGACTGCCTGGTCTGGCCTCAGTGGAAGAAGATGTCCCTTGAGAGACTTGAGGCCCCAGGGAGTGGGGAGGCCTGGTGGAGAGGAGTGGGGACATCCTCTTGGAAACAGGGGAAGGAAGAATGTGATGAGGAACTATGGGAGGGAGACCAGGAATGGGTCAATGGTTGGACTGTAAAAACATAAAATTAATTTTTAAAAAATGAGATATAGTTTCTGTAGTTACAACTTCTGATTTTTGTTTTTATGCTTCTAGTTGTAATTCATATGTCCCATAAAGTTCCCTGCATTAAATCCATCAGGCAAAGACAAGAGCATCTTTGTACAGTTGCCTGTGAGAAATAATCTACATTAGGGTACTTGAGGAGGAAGACATGCTCTAAAATTAGGTAGATCCATATTGTTTGCTGTTTTCATGGACAGAATGAAAGGCCAGCAGAGTTGTGACGAGCAATATTTAACTTAAATCTATTTTTGACAAAAAAAAAAAAAAAAAAAAAAAAAAAAAAAGCTATGTGAATTACTTCTCAGACTTCTTCTGCCATGATTTCCTGAATCTTGATAGAATCTGTTCTAAAAAATAAGCAAACAAATAACAAAAAATACCAAACTTGCTTCTTTACCAGAAATGGCTGGGAAAGGAGCTTGTTGTTAAAGCAATTACTACCATTAAAAAGAAATCAAGTAGGGTTTGGGAAGATGGCTCAGTGGGTAATGTGTTTGCTTGCAAGCATAAGAACAAATCTCCAGTCAAATCACAAGTATGGGGTAAAACCCATGCACAGTAAGCATGTATCTATAACCTAACACTGGAGTCCTGGGAAGACAAGTGGATACCCAGAAATCACCTGCAAGCAAATGAATGGCAGTGATCCTGCCTCAAACCAAGTGGAGAGCAACAGAGGAAGACACCGAATCTTAACCTCTGGCCTCCATGTAGCACACATAGAAGATCTCACACACACACACACACACACCACACACAGCTCACACTCAAGTACTTTGTATGGGACAGCAGGAAGACAGCTGGATGCCATCTCAGGAATTGGCAAGTTCCCATTCATCACAGACTCAAGAGGATTAAACTGTTTTAAGTAACTTTGTTCTGAGGAGTGAGTTCTTACATGTCCTGCCTGCACAGAGCTGCCTAGGGATTTTGTCTTTAGAGTTCATTTCCTCAAGTTTTAGCTATCCAGGTACTCAGAGGTCACCACAGCCACAGTGCATGTAGGCCTTCTTCCCTCTACTGTGGGGTTGTATAGGCTTCTGCTTAGGTTTCAAAAGAAAGCTTGGGAGGTCAGTGTGTGGAAGGATCCATGCTACTTCAAGAAGCCAGAATCCATGTAAGAGTGAAACATATTCCACACAACTCCAAATCTACTGCCTGGAAAAGCTGTAAACAAAGAGTAGATTCAGCATCAAAGAGTGAGACCAGGAGAGCTGCAGCCAGCCAGTCCACAGGCTGGGACTGCTCAGGCCTGTTAGAGCTTGAGTCCTGCCATCACATACACTGGATGCCAGACGAAGCTAAAGGATTTAACCTTTCTCTGCTGGCTTTTGTTCTCACGATAGTCCAATTCCTCCTTACAGTTTCCTATTCTTTCAGTTTGGAAGGGGAGTGTGCACTTGTCAGTGTGTATTGGAAGCACATGTGATGTTGTTTTTGGTTTTCCACAGTTTCAAAAATAAGGGTGTCTTGGCTCTCAGACCTTGTACCTTTGCACATTGTTGGAACTGTTAAGGGTATGAGGGATTCATAGACTGATTTCATTTTGCAATATATAAGAAACATTGGTGTTTAGGGACTGGGAAAATATTATTATTTTGTATTTTAAATGTTTTCTCCAAACTTGTTGAAAGTGTTTCTTTCAGTCAACAGTAAGCAGAAACTTTAGGAGACAGGGCCTCACTGAGGGAAGGAGTGAATGGGGCATGCCTGTGAAGGAGATTTTGATGCTCAAACCCTTCCACTTTTTACATCCTTTCCTCTAGTCTCTACAGAGTGAGAAATGTCCACACAAAGGGCTCACTGCCAAGATGCACTATCTCAAGACAGCGCTGCAATAATACAAATGAGCAACAATAGACTGAACTTCTGAGGTTATGAGCCAAAATAAACCTTTGTCTTTTGAGTTGCTTATTTCAGTTACTTTTTTCACACTGCTAGAATCTGATTAAGAAACTGTCCCCATAGTGTGTGTGCATGCTGTAATGTTCTTCTGAAGCCAGGAAGGAGGTGGGGTGGAGTGTTCTGTTCTGTGAGTGTCAAGTTCACATAGAACTTGACAAAGCAAAGAACAAGGGAAGTCAGCCTTCACAGAGGGCAACAAACTGTTTTTATGAGAAGACATTGCAGAGCTGGAGAGATGACTCAAAGGTTATAGACCCTGGCTGCTCTTCCCAAGGTCCCAAATTCAGTTCCCAGTACCTACACAGTGGCTCACAGACACTTGTATCTCCATTTCAGATGCAGTCTTCGGTTTTCAGCTTAGGTTCATGTGTAGGGCACACATCACATGTAGGCAGTACACATCACAGTAAAAAGTAAATTACTTTGTAAAATGAAAAAATTGCAACAGTAAAGATTATCTTTCTGTAGAGTTAAGATCTCTTTATAGTTTTTATTAGAGTTCCCAAATGCCTAATTATTTTTTAAAAAACTTTTTATCTTGAAATTTCTTTTATGTTTTCATTTAATTTCTTTTTTTTTTTCTTTTTTTTTTTTTTTTTTTTTTGGTTTTTCAAGACAAGGTTTCTTGTGTAGCCCTGGCTGTCCTGGAACTCACTCTGTAGACCAGGCTGCCTAACTCAGAAATCTGCCTGCCTCTGCCTCCCAAGTGCTGGGATTAAAGGTGTGTGTTCACCACTGCCTGGCTAAAAATGTTTTTTTCATAGAATATATTCTCATTATGGTTTCTGCTCCTCCAACCCCACCCCCAATCCTCTCCACGTGTCCTGCTACCTAAATCCATCCCCTTTCTTTCTCTATCTCTCATCAGAAAAGAAAGAGACATCTAAAAAATAATAGTGAGATTAAAAAATAAGATAAAATAAGTCAAAATGGGACTAAGACAAAATAAAACAAAGAGAAGAAAAAGAGACAAAGAAAAACAACGAGATACACCTTGACACAGAGATACACACACACTCACACACAGATACACCTTGACACAGAGATACACACACACTCACACACAGATACATCTTGACACAGAGATACACACACACTCACACACAGAAATTCCTTTAAAAACACAAAACTTAAAAAAAATATTTACAAAAATGAGGTTAAAAAAATAAAATAACCAGACAAAGAGAACCTCCAAAAATGGCTTTTAGTTTGTTTTTCGTTGACCTAGCTATTTCCAGGCCTGAGTCCTGCCCTTACGAGTTGCTGTAATCCCAATGAGACTCCACTAAAGATAAAAAAGCATTTTTCCTTTGCTAGTAATTATTCATTGGAGCTAGGTTCAAGTGTATGGAACCTTGTGTCCACTTCCCTTCTCGGCACTGGGCCCATCATGCAGGCCCTGTGCATGCTCCCACAGTTTCTGTGAGGAGAATGTGCATTGCTTCTGCTGTGGTTCCAAGGCCATTTTCTTGGTGTTCTTCATCATCTTGGACTCTGACAGTCTGCCTCCTCTTCTACAGGGTTCTCAGAACCCTCCTTTGTCTGTGTTTCCTATTTTGAGAATTCTCTGATTAGATCTGTACCCCATCTTTGTGTTATTTGCGTTCTTGATGTCCAGTTTGTTTGTTTTTTTTCTTTTTTGAGTTCTTAATATATTTTTGATATTAGCTCAGGTAAGGCCGTTGGGCAAATTACAAGAGAGACCAGGAGGTGGGGAGGACAAACCCATGGGGTGTATCTCAGATCTTGCAGTCGTCCTGGACTCTGTAACTTCTTAGCCACAGAGCAGTTGTATTTGTGTCTGTTGACCTGCCCAACAGAGAAGCAAAAGCTACTGAAATTCCAGCTTCCCCCTTCCTCATTTCCCTTCTGTATTCTCTACTTGCACTTCCACCTTACCATTCCCCACAGGAAACCTCAGCCCTCCTCACCATGGGGCCTGACCTCACCTGCTCAGTTTGCCATCCATGGAACAAGCAATCTTCAGGTACAAGATCAGCCTCTTTGTACAATGAGCAGCAGCTCCTTCTAGAGACTCCTATCTTTTTGAAAGTTTGATTCACCACACTGTCCACACCATGCAAATCAAAGGTGTCTTGCTTCCTCTGGGTTTATTTGGGAGGTGAGTGGAGCTAAGTTACAAAGGCACCCGGGCACACACAAGTGCCCCCTGGGCAAGCAACAGGCTTAGAAGATCCTGGGGCCAAGCATATTCTAGTAGGAGAGGTTATAAATGACATGAGACCCAGGGATAAGGCTATTTCGTTCTTAGCCCATTTTAGGCTTCAGGAACAGATAAATATAGAATGGATTACTCATACCAAATAGAAACCTGATCTGTACATGATTCTAAAGGCTAGATTTCCAGGGTCTAGGGGCTGTGTCGGTCACAGGCTTCTGAAATCTTTTCATGGTGGAAAATTGGAGACCAAAAGCGGGCTGCAGGAAGCAAGCTGTTAATCTCTTCATGAGGGTGGAGTCCATATGACCTGACAGCTTTCTTCAGGACTCAGTTGTCTTGGATTGGGGATTAACTTTCCAACCCATGTCACTACGGTAGCTATCTAAGCCATAGAAACTTCATTATTGAAGATTGCTCCTTCCTCTGTGACAGAATGGTTCTGTGATATGAATTTACCAGCAGGGCTGAGGAACCATGATCCAGGTCAGAGAGCTGACATGCTAGATTGGTATCCAACTGAGGCAACCTGGCCCAGTGTCTCGGAAAGTCTCTGACAAGCATACCAGTTGACCCAGAGGATGGGTAGTAACTTTGACATGTCCAAATGTTTCATTGTAAATCTGTCTCTGTAGTTTCCCATTCCTCTGAGCAAGTGTACCTGTCTGCCCTGCTGATGAGTGTGTGTAATTGCGGAGCTGTGGCTTACCCACCTTCATAAAAAAACTTTTAAATACTACAGGGGTTTCCAATGTGATGGGAGTTTCTCTGATTATTCTGATTATTCATGAGGTCTCTGGCCATGCCATGGTGTTTATTAATAGACTTGACCCATGCCAGGCCTACACCGAGTTTCAAAGTGAGTCTGTGCCAAGTAGACTAAGTTCAAAGCTTGAGAAAAATGATTGAGAAGCATCAGCATGTTGGAACTTGTTCCATACATTCTATGTGTGAATGTATATTTCTGTCCTGTCTGTAGATCTGTATGTATGCATGTATACATGCATGTATATATGAACATATGCGTGCGCACGCGCGCGCACGCGCGCGTGTGTGTGTGTGTGTGTGTGTGTGTGTGTGTGTGTGTGAATTTTCTCTCTTTCCTTTTTTTCCCACCAGCTTCTAAGAGTAAAAAAAGTCCAGAATTTTTTGCTGGACAGAGGGAGTACCAGCCCTAGAGTCTTAGTTAGGGTTTTGCATCTGTGAACAGACACCATGACCAAGGCAACTCTTATAAAGGAGAGCATTTAATTGGCGCTGCCTTACAGGTTCAGAGTTCAGTCCATAACCATCAAGGTAGGAAGGAGCATGGCAGCATCCAGGCAGGCATGGTGCAGGAGGAGCTGAGAGTTTTATATCTTCATCTGAAGGCTGCTAGGAGAATACTGACTTCTAGGCAGCTAGGATAAGGGTCTTAAAGCCCACACTCACAGTGACACACCTACTTCAAGGCTACAACTCCAAATAGTGCCATTCCCTGGCCCAAACATATTCAAACCGCTACACCCAGTGAATCAAGCTTTGTTCCTTCAGAGAAAAGTCTGCTGAGTAATTTCTCTAATGCTGGCAGCCATGGGCAGCAGTCCCCGTCAGTCGCAATCTGGACCAACCCCCATCAGTCTATCTTAGTCCTGACTCCTGTCAGCTGCTCTCAGCATGACCCTAATCACCTACTCCACACCTTGCTGCCTGCCTCAGTTTACCCTGTGGTGTCAAAGCTTGTCTTTGAAAGCCGGTGAGATAGTTCATTAGGTAAAGGGCCTGTCACCAAGACTGACAACCTGAGTTCAATTCCCTGGACACACATGGTGGAAGGAAAGAATCTATACCAGTAAAATGTCCTCTGACCTCCTCATGTTCCCTGTATGTGGTGAACACACTGGGTGTGCTCATATGCTTGTACACCCACCAAAAATTGTGTCATAAAATTAAAAATTATTATCCAGAGGGTACAATCGTGGAAATAATTACCTTTAAGTCACTTTTAATGGGGTTTGTATGCACAATATGGGTGTTTTCTCAGCTGCTAAGAATGAAATTATGTCTTTTGCAGGACAGGGAACAGAACTGGAGATCATTATGGCAAGTGAAGTAAACCAGGCTCAGAAGGACAAACTGTAGGGACTCTCAGTCAGCTCAAGACACCCAAGACCACATTCTCAGCACAAAGCAATTTATTTGCCCAGAGGACACAGGCCAGAAAACAAGAGACAAAGGCAGGAGCCAGAGGACTAGGAAGAGTGGGAAAGGAACAGGGGAAGGGTGACAAAGGACTGCCTCTGGATAGAGAAGGAGACAGACATGGCCCACAGGCAGGTGACGGCTTATGAAGGTCAATGGGGAAACCCTGTGGTTGGATGAGCTGTTTAGTTTTAAATAGGCATTTAATTAGGTTAAGCACAAGGTGATTTTGATTGCTGGACCTTGGTTGTCAGTCCCAGGAGAGCAAGTGGCCAAATAAGGACATAGACCTTGGTGGCTAGCTTTAGGAATGCACTCTAGCAGGTTTTAGGAAGCACAGGAAATGGGGGCAAAGAGCAAGGCCTGATTCATGTTCGCCATTGTCAGGCCAGCTAAAGCCCCGTCACAAATCCTTCAGTGTGGAACCCTGATTTTTTTTTTTTAAATATAAAATGTGAGTTGAGAGACCTATGTTCCCATGGAATGGGGACAAGAGAGAGTAAAGAGGGGTCGATGTGAGCAAAGTATGATATATATATGTATGAAAATGGAATAATGAAAGACATTAGTTTGTGTTATAGGCTAAGTTTAAAAGTTTAAAGCAAGATTTGAAGGCTAGCCTGCGCTATAGTAGTAGTTTCAGGACAGCCAGAGAGACTCTGTCTCGAAAGAGAAAAAAGAGAAAAAAAAAAAAAGAAAAAGAAAGTTTAAGTCCAGGAGGGAAGCAGCAAGCAAGAGATAAAACGAATAATAATAATAATAATAATAATTGATTAAAAACAAACAAAGTTTAAAAGTTAATCACATTTCACTATTTCATAAAACTCTGCTGTTAGACTTACAATTCCTCATTAATTTAAAGTGTCACAAGTCACCTCAAGACAGTTTCTAAACTGGATGGGAGGAGAACAAGCTAATTCAAAATGCTTTCGAGTGTAAAGCAAAGGCTCTCCTGGTATCTGTGAGAATCCCGAGTACTGGATAGACAGCACGTGTGAAGATCAGGACGGGCTAAGGTAAATCACTTCTGCTCTCGAGGGCTGGGGCAGCAGCAATAACTGAACACAGGAGTCTCCCGCTTCATGACTTCAGTTGCTCACAGTAATCCGTGCTCCTAAAATACACAATGGAAATGTTCAGCAGTCCCATGGATTTCAAGGGAGGTAGGTCCTAGGCAGAAGCGGCTGCAGAAGGGGATCCACCGCAGAACCAATGCTATTGGAGTCCAGGGTTTGTGCCACTGCGAAGTTACCTCCAAGAAGATGTTTCCCAGAATTAAAGATGGCCCTCTTCCAAGATTCCTGTTGGGGAGAAGGGGGGAGGATGCCGGAGGCGGTGGTGGTGGTAGAGAATGATTAAGTACAGCTGCAGCCTGGGAAAGCCACAAGCAGTGGACTCAGCCTGTAAGAGATCTGAGCACGCGCCACCTAGTGGTCATGGGAATGAGGTTCGCTGGAGTCGTGGACAACCAACTAACTACCCTGCCTTCCCTAAGTGTGTGTCCAGAAGGTGAACCAGGGAGGTTTGATGAGGTATTCTCAGCCTCATGTCATCATAGTGCTTGTAATGCTGAGCTTTGGGAGTTTGTAGGGTCACCTCTTTTTCCTAGCCTATCACTGGTTTTTAAAAACGGAAATTCTGTCTTAAACTGCATCTGTTTTATTTTGGAAGAAACTAGCTTGTTCATTTCACAGACTCCCTAAGAATAACATTTTGAACTTCATATCTAATTTTGGTAATACTAGAATAAAGATTGAGTGGCATGAATTAATATATTTTGTATGTGAATAGGTCTATGTCCGTTTACATTATTATAACAAAAGACTTGTGACTGGATAACTGTATCCATGGTCCGGCTGCGTATCTGAAATAGCCTTCTCAGGAAGTGTAAGGCATCACAGAACAAATCAAAACCAAACCAAACAAACAAACAGAAAAACTGGGAGCACATATGCATCTCTTCTGGTCTCTCTCTGTCTTATAAAAGCAGAGAACTGAGGCAGAAGTAGAAGCACCAAGATGCTATGTCCGTTGGAGCCAGGTTTTGTGCCACTGCTGAGTCCCACCAAGACAGTATTTTGCAGAGCTGAAGGCAGGGCCTCCTCCCAGATTTCAGACTGCAGAGCTAAAAGATGAAGTATAGCAGCAACCTGGGAAATCCACAAACATTGGATCTAGTATCTAAGAGCTGGGGCGTGTGCGCCACCAGTGGTCATGAGGATGATATTCTCGTATTCAGTCGGGGGTCCCCACCCTGAAAACCTTGTGTAATTTAATCACTTCTCAAAGGCCCCACCTCCCAAACACCACACAAAGTTTCTACCTTCTGATCCCTCACAGTGGGCATTATATTCGACCCGTGAGTGCTCAGGAGACACGCTCACACTATATCCTAATTGTAGCAGACACGGGTTTGAGGAGAGCAGTGCTGGTGGGTAGGAAACTGCTGTTTGAATGTGTTAATATTGAAAGTTAATCCTCTATCTAACAGTATTTAATCAAGTCCCTTGTGAGTGGGACTGGGACCTTATAAAAGATGTATTTTTAGCCTTTTTAAATTTCACTTTCCATCTTTAAGGGCACAGCAACAAGAAGATGTTTTAGGGTTTGTTTGGTTTTTGTTGTTGTTGTTGTTGTTTTTTAACATTTGTGTGTGTGCACAGGCATGACTGTGCATTCTGGGCACCTGCATAGAGGTCAAAGGACAAACTTTTGGAGTCAGTTCTTTTTTTTTTATCAACTCTGTGGGTCCCAAGTTTCACAACTGGATCATAAGCCTTAGTGGCCAGTACCTTGACCCACTGAACCATCTCACCGTCTTCACAGGATACCATATTGAGAGCAGACAGCAAACCCGCTGGCAACTTGAACTTCTTAGCTTTCAGAACTACAAGACAATTTTTCCTTGTTATAATCCTCCCATTCTTGGATACTTTAATATTCATCACAATTGGCTTAAATAGGCAAGTACAACAGAATTCAGTTGCTGGATGAAATGATACATTAAAACTATCATGGCCCCAGATAAGATACCAAAAGACTAGCAGGCTCTACAGGCTACTTGTCAGCTTGCCAGGAAGTCACCAGAGTGACCTCTAGTGGATGCTCCAGCTCACTGTGGTTAAGGGTCCAGGATGCAGAGGTGTGGCCACTGATGACTCTGTAAAACTGCAATCATGAGGGTGCACTGCACATGGCTGCCATCTGGACACTCTATAGCTACCTTCTGACCGAGATTGGATATAATATGTCCAATAGGCCCTGCATCATGAGGGTCATGCTGGCCACCTCTGCCACCACATCCAGTCACATGACTATGGTGTCATTGTTGATAGTCCGGACTCTTGGTCAGTGTGGCATCTGAATGAATGGACTAAGGATCCCTGTGGGGTAACAAGTACCAATGGAAACAACTTGCTTCTCAATGGGGACATATTCAAGTCACCTTTGTGGAGGTTGGGACTTTATGACCAGACTTACCAGAACTATGCTGGGTGTATTTATATCTCCTAGGGGACGTCCTTCACTAGAACCAAAAATTATCCTCTCATACCCAAGCAACATGACAATAAACTCAATCCCATGAAATAGGGTAAGTCTGCTCACCTTGCCACTCTCAGACCAATGGACTTATTGAAGGATGGGTCATGACTCAAACAACAATGAAGATGGGACATCAAATGACCTGCTAGTGGGATGGCACCATCTAACTAGGGCACATGGTCATCAAACCCTGCACTTCCAGCAGAAGGAAGTGCCCTGCATCAATGCTGAGAGACACTGACCTTGGATGTAGAGGTGGACAGGACAGCTGCCTGACTGCCATGCTTTGGTGTACCAGTCATTCTTCCACCTCTGCCCTTTACAGTGCATGTCTTGGGGTTGTTTGTAGCTCCAGTCCTCCAGTGCCCCAGATGGGAGCTCTGAGTCTGCCCTGGTGATGAAGCCTCCTCTGATGCCTTCCTTCAAGGAATCCCATGGGCTGCTCCTGGAAACAGGGATGCCAGGTGCTCAGTCCACTCAGTACCACCAGGGCCACCTGATCATTCCTGATAATGGGTGACACTACCAGATCTGTCAGGTTTGTACAGAATGTGACTTCCCCTACTTGGCTGCATTGATCAATAAAGTGAATAAGATGAGGTCGTGCCTGCTTCATGTGGTTAGTTAAGCATGGTCAGTAGACTACACTAGGCCAGGGGGGGGCAGGTGGAAGGGAAAGAGAGGAAAGTAGTAAGATGAGAGGGGGCAAGGAGGAGGTAGAGCCAAGAGAACCAAGAAAGCCAAGAGTGCTGAAAACCCCAGAAAGAGAAATTGGGGGAAGAGAAGCAAGGGCCCTGAGCTGGAGAAGTTTAGTAGGGAAGGGGGTGTAGACAGCTTAGAAGAGCCACAGGTACTAAACTAGACTAGAAACTAGCATGCACTTTGGTGTGCTAACAGGCAACACAGTTAGCCATTTTTTCCTTTGGAAACTGACATAAAGGTCATCATATCATATATACATGTATAAGTGTGTGTGTTGTGTGTGTGTGTACATGAAATAATTTTTATCCAAATGGGTTAGTATACAGGAGAGCACCAACAGAAAGAGTCAAAAAATTGTTTTTCAGAGCACTGTTTTCCTTTCTTTTGACTTGATCCATGAATGGAACCCAGGCCTCCTGAGTGTGCCAGGCAAGGACATTCCCATAGCGGAGTACCTCCTGCCCTATGTCTTTAATTTCAGTGTTTAGATTTTTATTTTAGTCGTTTTAACTTCTTCTTGTCAAGGGGCTTCTCCAGTTTTGTAGGAAATATCAGTTGCCTGATCTGATCAAGGCATGACAACTAACTAGGACAGCTGTAAACTGTATTCTCTCCCTGTTTTTATTTCATTTGTTTGTTTGTTTTCACATCATGGCTCTTTTCCTTTGTGGTGAGTGGTATGCATGTGATGTGTGTGCATGTATGTAGGTAGGTGCACAGGTACATGTGCATATAGAAGCCAGGAGTCATCACTATGAATCTCCCACTATCATTCTCCACCTTATTTTTGCAACAAGGTCTCTCACAGACCCAGGAGTCCACTGAGTGAGCAAGACTAGCTGGACCTTGAACTCCTCTTAGGAATGCTTGCTCCTACCCCCACCCCAGCACTAAGATTACAAGGGCTCAGAGACCCAAACTCAGGATCTCATGTTTCGGTGGTAAATTAGGTACCCAGGACAAGCAATCTGGTTTCTGGTTGAGCACAGGCTGGAAACTGCCAGAGACCCCAGGTGATCCTAAGGGATGGAATGCGTTTCACCACACTCTCAGACTCCAGGCTCCTGACATGAGGCAGCAGCCCTCCATAGATTTGGGTCCTTCAGTCCCATAAGGGCAACAGCCTTACTTGCTCCTCTACATGTAGAGAGTGTGACTACAGGCCACAGAGCCTCAAGACACATCTCCATATTTATGAGATGCCTAAAGACCAGAGGGGCATAGCCAATTAAATATTTCTTCCCAGACCCTTCTCCTTGCAAAAGATATTTAACCTTAGGCCCACCTGAGGAAACTGGAATACAGTCTCTCATCTACTTTCTGCCATGACAATAAGCATCTTAAAACCATGGACCGGTTTCATCAAAATCTGCCGTGGGGAACAGTGGAGCAGGCTTCATCTACAGAGCTGTCTAATCTCCTGCAGGACTGTCTGCATTCCCAGCCACGGAGACCACCAACACAAGCAAGCAAGCCAAGCCAGCCATGACCCAGCCCCCACTTTGTTCTCGGCCCTTCCGTGGCCCTCTGCAGCACTTAGTGGCCTCAGGGCCTGAGAACCAGATGAGCTAGCTCTAGCTCCCGGCAGGACCTCAGACTGCGCTCCCCAGTCCCAAGCCTGTTCCCTGCAGCTTCAGGTAGCCTGACGCCTGCCCAGCGCTGGCATGGCACAGTCAACTTTCCATGCCTCTGTCTTCCTGGAGCTGCTGAGCTGCCGCCCTAACCCCTTGAGGGGACAGACACATCAACCCAACAACTCAACTCATCATCTCCCCATCTCCCTTTCTCCTCTTTTCATTAGTTCCCAGGTCAAAACAAACACCAACCCATGTGCTGTGACCTTCAGTAACAGTAGGATTCCTCCTTTGTCTTCTGAATAAAGATAAGAAACAATAAAATCTTCTGTGAATTTACAGATTCAGACACTTCAGGGGAGACTAAAGCTGAGTCCCTGGAGGTCATGATGACCTGGGCTAATCCATTCTAATTTTAGTTTGATGTGGAGGGGTGTGTCCAAAGTTTTAGTCTAACAGTTGAGATTGGTGGCTTGAGGGCTGCTCCAGCTGTGACACCTGAAAGGCAGAGCAGCCAAGGATGTTGCTTGAAACTGCTGCTCTGGGACCTTATCCAAGGAGTCACAAAGGTATTTCTCCTCCACCACTCACATGCCTAAAAAAGAAAGAAAGAAAGAAAGAAAGAAAGAAAGAAAGAAAGAAAGAAGAAAGAAAGAAAAAAAATTCCTTTCAATTTTGCAGTGTTTCATGGAACTTCAGTGGAATTCAAAAGAAAATCGTTTAACCTGTAAGAGAGGACATTTATCCTCTAGGTCATTTTTTCTGAGGAAAAATAACTTAATGGGTCTCGCTTAGAGACATAGAGAAAAGCCTGGAACTGAGGAAAGTAAGGGCCCCTTGGGAGTGCCTGCAATTTTCTGCTTTTATTTTGAAAGGCCTGCAAGTTCAGTTTTAACCACTCACCAGAGAAAAGGCCTCTCTGTCCTCCTTGGACTTGCCAGTAAGACACTCCCCTTCTGTATACTCTAAAGGCAACAGCAGGCTCTGAGCACTTCGTCCTCCCTTCAGCAGTGGAGCCAGAGCTGCTAAGCAGGAAGTACAAGTACGGTCCCCAAGTAAGGTCTGTGGATTCCCAGCCACACCCCTCTCTAGGCCAGAAGGTAATCCTAGCCACAGTTTTTCTTTCCCTCAGTTTTCTTTTTGAATCTTGATATGAGAGACAGTGCCCTGCAACTCCATGGGGTCAATCCTGGCTGCAGGCAGGCTGGGAGGGAGGCTGGTGGGAGCCTAGATCCTCAATGATGAGAACTGGGTGCGGCCCTGGTAGATAAACAGCCAGAGACAGGCAGCTGTGATTGGCCTGTACTTGGACAAACTGGAGATTTGAGTTTGGGACCCAGATGGATTAGCAGATGGCTCCCAAGCAGGGCTTGCTTACCCACTTCAGGGGCCAGCTTGGTTGCAAAAGGGACACCAGAGAGTGTTCCTCTTCCCTGTCACCCACATTGTAACTAGGGAGAGTGAGTGGCAATCAAAAACTTGCATCTGTCACTCCAGCTGAGACTGAAGCCTTGACCTCAGGCATGGAGAACTGAATCCATGGAGAACTAAAATGGTAACATTGTTATCTTTACCAGAATCCACTTGTGTGCAGAGGAGGTCCATGTGGTTGTCTAGATTCATTGCCCACATGAACTAGAACTTGACATCCCACAGGGAGAGAGATGTGTGAGCTCCAGACAGAAGGCTGTGTAGTGTGGGCACTGTGCCAAGGCCACTGGCATAGTTTCTCTTCAGACACAGGTGTCTGGGAGGTTAGAGCCATAAGATACCCTAGGCCCTGGTCCTGTGTTACTGCTGAAGTCTGGCCCCAGCTTTATGTGACTGGAGAAGTGTGCTTGCCCTCTTGGGAAAAACAGGATGGGGCAGAAATTCCAAGCTGTAGGGTCCTAGGGGTGGGTGGAAAAGCTGAGGTAGGTGGTCTTGCTGGTGTTGTAGTTGGCAGTGCTGATCTCCCCTCTGTTGCAGCCTTCACCATGGAGCAGCTGAGTTCAGCCAATAGCCTCTTCGCCTTGGAGCTGTTCCACACCCTGAATGAGAACAACCCCACAGGAAATGTCTTCTTCTCTCCCTTCAGCATTTCTTCTGCCTTGGCCATGGTCTTCCTGGGGGCCAAAGGCAGCACTGCAGCCCAGCTCTCTAAGGTTAGCAGAAACAAAACCAGCCAGCTCTCCCTGATATCTGCATGCTCACAGCTGTGTCCTCAGAGCTCTTCTGGTGTTTTCTGTGCCGTGTTGAACAGGGTTCATTAGCTACTCATGGTGCAGTCAGACATTGAGAAAAGCCCCCCCATGGAAAGCCAGTTGTTCTTTCACTATCAGCTTTACTGAGCACAGGGCAGTGTCTCTGTTCACTTGGGGACACAGAGTGAAGAAAGACAATGGCAATACCTGTGGGTTTGGCTCTCCCTTTCCCATGAGTAAAGCTGGCAGCTTCCCTGTAAGCCCTGCACCTCCTCAGAGCTAGCTGTTTCATGTCTTCTTTTTGCATGGGCAAGCATTACTCATAAACCATGCCTGTAATACAGTGTCACCTTCAAGCATGACAGATACGGGAGCATGCTCTGGTACCTGTTTGTAGGAATATGGTAAAGACAGCCATCTGTCTGTGTTTCCGGGCTTAAAACCCTGTGCCTCTCTCCAGCTTGATTTGACTGGCTGTGGCTCTGCAGGAGGAGAGATTGGAAAGTCCCTGTGGCCTGGTGGACAGGAACCACATCCTCTCAGCCCACCCCTGGGAGACAGCAGGTCACCTTTGCCTCCCTCTCCACAGCTGCCTAGTCTTCCTTAATGGGTGTGGAGGGGACTTCTGGTCTTCGTGTTCCTTAATTCTGAGAGGGGAATTCTGCCACCTTTGGAAGCCTAGACAGAAGTAGACAAAGTGTTTCCTAACTGACCTGCCTGGCTACTCTGCACCTGCTGCTAGGTGCTTCTCACAGGCTGTGTCTGCTTCAGTGTTAAGGCTTTTACTGCTGACAGCTTCAGGAAACAATACTCTCAAGGCCTTTCCCTCCCCCATTTCAGTCCATGTAGCAATCTAGCATGAGAGAGTAGCATGGACTGGACCCTGTGTGCTTTTTGTCCTTTGTATCCTAGAAGTGAGTAAGCAGCCCAGACCTCACACAACCATAAGAGGCATACAACCATAATTGTTGATTTACAACTAACAGTTGAGGAATTAAACTCTTACCAGAATAAATTTAAGGAAGTTATTTTTCAAGGGAATGAGATGTGGACCTTAGTAAGATAACCAAAGAAACTAGTTCAATCTTTTGGGTCTCAGAAAAGGAATGAGTCTTATTTACACTATTTATTTCTGAGATTTTTTATTTTTATTTATTTATTTATTTTTTTAGCAAACTGGTATATGGCACAGAATAGAAACATGACTACAATATTTAAATCATTTTTGGAAAAAAGAATTCAGATATAAATATTTAATATGTTAACCATCCACATTTGGGGAACCATTAAAAATTATTTTGAAGCCATGTTTAATTATGTCTCACTGAGCCATATATTTTTGGTTCCATTTGTTTACTTTGTCAGTGATATATTAATAAACTACTAGGCTGGAATTACTCAGTATCAAATCAAAGTAATTTGGTGAAGGTAGACAACACAGAATCACTTCATAACTTCAAATGAGATGATTGCATAAAGAATGTTTTCCTTCCTTTAGACGTTTCATTTCGACTCTGTGGAAGACGTCCATTCACGATTTCAAAGCCTGAATGCTGAAGTGAGCAAGCGTGGAGCATCTCACACTCTGAAACTTGCTAACAGACTGTATGGAGAGAAAACCTACAATTTCCTCCCTGTAAGTACCTAGCACTTCACATTCTGAAACTTCCTGAAGTGAGGCAGACTTTTCCTGGCACAGCCATGTTGCAGGCCATTCACAAAAACAACAAAGAATCCTTGTGGGACTTTCATCTCATAGTCTTTCTTTTTTAAAAATCAATTTATTGGTTATGCTATTTATTTAGATTTCAAATGTTTTCCAACTTCCTGGTTTCCCCTCCAGAAACTCCCTATCCCACCTCCCTCCTCCTATTTCTATGAAAGTGCTCCCCGCCCAATCCACCCACACCTGCCTCATCGCCCTAGCATTCCCCTACACTGGGGCTTCAAGCCTTCACTGGAGCAAGGGCCTCCCCTCCCATTGATGCCAGATAAGGCCATCCTCTGCTACATAGGCAGCTGGAGCCATGGGTTCCTCCATGTGTACTCTTTGGTTAGTGATTTAGCCCCTGGGTGCTCTGAGGTGTCTGGTTGGTTTATAATGTTGTTCTTCCTATGGGGTTGCAAACCCCTTCAGCTCCTTCAGTCCTTCCCCTGACTCCTCCATTGGGGTCCCCCGCGCTCAGTCCGATGGTTGGCTTCAAGCATCCACATCTGTATCAGTAAGGCTCTGGGTAAGCCTCTCAGGAGACAGCTATATCAGGCTCCTGTCAGCAAGTACTTCTTGGTATCAGCAATAGTGTCTGGATTTGGTGGCTGTATATGGGATGGGTCCCTAGGTGGGGCAGTCTCTGGATGGCCTTTCCTTCAGTCTCTGTTCCATTTTTTGTCCTTGTATATCCTTTAGACAGGAACAATTCTGGGTTAAAATTTTTGAGAAGGGTGAATGGCCCCATCCCTCAACTGGGGCCTTGCCTAACCTCTTGATTTGGTCTCTACAGGTTCTCTCTCCCTATGTAGGTTATTTCAGCTAATGTCATTCCCATTGGGTCCTGGGAGCCTATTGCTTTCCTGATGTTTGGTACTTTCTGTTGGCTATGCCCAGTTCCCCATCCCCTATTGCTAAACACCTCTGTTCAATTTCTTGACCTTCTGTACATCTCCCCCGTCTCCTCCCACACCTGATCCTGCCCCTCGTTTTTCCTCTCCCCCTCTTCTATTCCTCCCAAGTCCCTACCCACCCTCTACCTCTCGTGATTATTTTGTTCCCCCTTCTAAGTAGGACTCAGGCATCCACACTTTGGTCTTCTTTCTTCTTGACCTTCATTCAGTCTGTAAGTTATATCGTGAGTATTCCGACCTTTTTCCCTAAGAGCCACTAATCAGTGAGTACATCCCATGTGTGTTCTTTTGTGATTGGGTTACCTCACTCAGGTCTCATAGTCTTTCTAATGAAAGGATTCTTCCTGGATGACTTACAAAAAGAAGGACTGAAGGACTGACTCGTTGGGGAAGAGAGCTTCCTGTGCAAGTATGAGAAGCTGAGTTTGGATCCCAGAACCCATGAAAAATGCTAGACCTGGCTCTATAGTCTCCTGTAACCCCAGCCCTGACACTTCATTTATTTAAAATAGGACTTCTTGGCTTCAAGTCAGAAAATGTACGGTGCTGACTTGTCCCCTGTGGATTTTCAGCATGCCTCTGAGGATGCAAGGAAGGAGATAAACCAGTGGGTCAAAGGTCAAACAGAAGGTGAGAGGCTGAGCAGTGCTGGCTCTGTTAGTCAGTTTCCCTTCTGTAGCTCACACCTGACACAATCAGCTTACTCAGAAAAGGCTGATTTTGGCTCACAGTGTTGAAAGTTTCATTTTATTAATGATTGACCTTATTGCTTTGGTCCAACGGCAACACTGTGCCTCTTGTTGTAACAGCACAGCAGAGGAGACATGTTCACCTCACTGGTGAATAAAAAGAAAGAGGAGAGACCAGTGTCTCACAGCCATTTCAATACCAGCAAGCCTTCCCTAAGGTAGGTTTGATGATGAAGACGTACAATCCTAGTACGTAGGAGGCAGAGGCAAGAGGATTGCCTTTAGCACACACAGGAAGACTCTATCTCAAAATAAAAATAAATTAAAAAACATTTCCCAGTGATATATAGGTGGGTAGACCCCAACCAAGGACCTACATTTTAAAAGTTTCTTTGTCTTCCAATGCAGGATGGACCAGGGTCCAAACCTTAAAGAGAGGGGCCTTTGGGAGATCCCTCTGAACCATAGCAGAGCCATTGTTCACAGGTTCTCACTCCCCTGCATTCTCTCACTTGCATCTCCTTTCTCCCTTCCACAACTTCCCAAATCCTGGCTTATGTGCACTGACATTCAGATGCTATTCCCTAGAATGAGGGACAACTTAAAAGGTCAGAATTTGGGGGGCTGAAGAGAAGGTTCAGTGGTTAAGAGCACTGACTGCTCTTCCAAAGGTCCTGAGTTCAATTCCCAGCAACCACATGTTACTCACAACCATCTGTAATGGGATCTGACTCCCTCTTTTGGTGTGTCTGAAGACTGTAACTGTGAACTCACATATTTAAAATAAATAAATCATTTTTTTAAAAAAAGATGTCAAAATTTTATTAGTGGAGAAATATAGACTTGATTTAATGGTAGTAATTGAGTACCTATGGGTTCCCCTAAAGTACAATTGAAAGTTAAAACCTACATTAAAAAATTAATAAATAATGCCTGTCCAGAAGTGTTTAATGCTCATATGGAAAGAAATGAGACATAAAACCTCATGCAACCATGAAGTCAGTGCTTAGAAACTGTTGCAGTCATAATAGTTTTGGCCACCATCTTGTCCAGTAACTCTGAAGTAGTGGGTAGGGAGTAACTCACCCTCTGGGCTTAATTCAGCTTGGAGATGGATCTGTCTTCAATCTTATTAATGTGAGAGTCAGCATCCAGGGATCCTGTCTGGAATTCTATCAGTTCCCAGCAGTGCATCTGGCTGTGGGGAGAGTGGCTTCTGTTTCAATAGACTTACCTATTAGATAAGTCTTATTATCTCTTAGATATTTGTTCAAAGTCCTTTTCATAAGAGTAAGATCCTACTTAACACATTTGAAGACTTCATTTACCAGTGATCAAAAACATTAACTAGGGAATCTTGTTTCTTTTTTTATAAATAGCCATTCACAAAATAACGGTTACTGTTTCCTCCTACAATGGAAAACATTCTTGTTTTAAACCTTGAAGACATTTGACTGACTTTAAGAATATTTCTTCCTGTTCCAAGGATGGACATGAAGGTTATTGAAGACTAGACAGAGGCCTATGGGGTCTTACAATTTGGTTTATTGAAAATAAACATTGAACAAGTGAGTCTTTCCTAACACTGAGTAAAACAAAATAAAGTTTGAAGTCTATGTTTGAGTTAATAAATTATAGGTTTAAATTTGGAATTCCAATATAAACCTTTAAAAAAGCGTACGTCATCTTTTCAGGTAAAATCCCAGAACTGTTGGCTGTGGGTGTGGTGGACAGTCTAACCAAACTTGTGCTAGTGAATGCCATCTACTTCAAGGGAATGTGGGAGGAGAAATTCATGACACAAGACACAACAGATGCTCCATTCCGACTGAACAAGGTCAGGTGATACCATCATCTTGGGATGTTCTTGGTTGTGTGTGTGTGAGTGCTGGGGTTGTAGCACAAGGATTCCCCCACGGTCAGCCAGGCCTTTACCACTGAGCCCTCTACCCCAAGACCCCAAACTCACTTCTGCTCTAAAAGACAAGAGAGAATAATTTCAGTGATTTTTTTTACCCATTCAGAAAGACACAAAAACAGTGAAGATGATGTATCAAATGAATAATCTTCCATTTGGCTACATTCCGGACCTGAAGTGCAAGGTGCTGGTGATGCCTTACCAGGGTGGAGAACTTAGCATGGTCATCCTGCTGCCTGAAGACACTGAGGGCGAGTTCATGGGTCTTAAGAAGGTAACTGGCTCTCAATGCAATGGTTCATGTTTCCTTGCACTGTACTGCTCTTGTATTTCCCATGTGTTCACTGAACCACAAACACTTGTTCATCCCCAGATTTTACCCAAAATCTATTGCAACTACAGTCCCGTTTTTGTCAATATAGTAGTCCATCAGGTGTTACTGGTCTGAGGCCTCATGTTTATACAGTTTATTATTATTATCATTACTATCATTATTATTAATTATTATTCCCAGTGCCCAAGTACCTTAAGCTAGGGACATGTTCTGTCAGTGAGCCGTACTCCCAGCCCAGAGGCCTAAAGTATAAATGTTCATAATATTTGTGCCTGCAGTGAATCATTGTGATGGGGACCATCTAGAGATTCAAAAGTAAAGGTCACAGTGATAAGTGACCTCTCACAGAAAGCCTCTTAAAGTACCTTTAAAGGAATTATAATGAGAATTGATTTACATCTTTAGGGATTGTGTGTCTTCTGACAAGAAATAGACAAAACTGTGAAGAGTAGTTTTCCCTCAAAAATCCTAGGCTACCCTGTGGCTTAGCTCTTGTTCCTTCTCAGTTTACACTTGCAATCAGGAAGGAGCCTGCTGTCATTTGAATGTACAGAGTGTGTACTGGAGTGAATGTGGTCCATTTGTCAGTTGTGTTTTCTGGCTAATAATTAAATGAGGCTTAATCCCAAGAAAGAAATTGTCACTATCCATAAGATAAGTGGTTCTGTTCTGGTCTAATACAGGAACAACAATACTTGATATTTATATGGTACTTACTATGTGCCAAACCTTTACATTTATCAGTTTAGTTAATGGTCACAATAATGTTACAAAATTGGTGTCATTAGTATCCTTCTTCTATTCTATGTATCTACTCTATTCTATTCTACTCTTCCCTACTCTACTCAAGTCTACTCTACTCTGTGGACAAGGTCATGCTATACAGCCTAGGTTGGCCTTCAGCTTACATCCCTCCTTCAGTACTTCCTGAATGCTGTGATCGCAGGGTGTGTGCCCCCATGTCAGCTGGTTGTCCTTTTAAATGAACTAAGTCCCATACATTTTGTCCCTTTTTATTTTTTCCCAGGGATTATTAGAGATTACTTCAACTCTAGTGGAGTTTATAAATCACTAAAACCTTAGAAGGATTCAGAATAAGTAAAAGAAACATAAAATTTCCCTTGTGGGGGGGTCCCAAGGCCTGACACTATTACTGAGGCTATGGAATGCTCACAAAAAGTGACCTATTATGACCACACTCTGGAAGACCCAACAACCAGGTGAACAAGTCAGATGCAGAGATTTTCCCCCAACCAATAGGAAGAAGCTACTGACCCCTGTGGTTGAATTAGGGAAAGGCTAGAAGAAGCTGAGGAGGAGGGAGACCCTGTAGGAGGACCGGCAGTCTCAATTAACCTGGACCCCCAAGATATCTCAAACACTGGACCACCAACCAGGCAGAATATACTAGCTGATATGAGGCCCCAACACATATACAGCAGAGGACTGCCTGGTCTGGATTCAGTCAGAGAAGATGTACTTAATCCTCAAGAGACTGGGGGTCCCTGGGAGTTTAGAAGTCTGGTTTGGAGGGACTTGGGGGGTGGGAACATCTTTGTGGAGACGGGGTGGGGGTAGGGAGAAGGCATGGGATGTGGAACAGTCAGAGGGTGGACCGTGGGGTGAATAAAATCTGGAGTTTAAATAAATAAACAAACAAACAAATAACAAATAGGAAAAAAAGAAGAAAAATTCCGTTGTACCTTTTAAGCAATCAGGATCATAATCCACTTATAGCCCATCAGTCATGTGATTCAGTGTGATAGGATTTTTTAAAATCCTGAGTGAATGTAAAGGTAGACGGATAGGTGGACTGAAGTAGGAGTAGAATAGAAAGAATAAATGAGTGTGGTAGAGAGAATTGGATAGATGAATGGATCATGGATGGATGGATGATGGATGGATGGAGTGATAAACAGACATGTGGATGAATAGATGACAGACATGTTGTTAAAAAATTTTGTACTTGGACCCTCAAAGACCTGGAAAATAGTTCTGCTATATTCTACCAATTGACAGATACAATTAAATCTATATGGAACCTGTTTAGGTAGAACACATGAAAGAAACTTTGAGTTGTGGCAACTATGAGTCGGTTCATTGGAATAGTACCTTATTACAGTAATAAATTAACTTCTTTCTACCTTACATTAATTCCAGATTGAGAAGCAATTAACCTTGGAAAAACTGCAAGAATGTGAGAACTTACAAAACATTGATGTCCATGTCAAATTGCCCCGGTTCAAGATGGAAGAGAGCTACATCCTCAACTCAAACCTGCACTGCCTGGGAGTGCAGGATCTCTTTAGCATTAGAAAGGCTGATCTGTCTGGCATGTCAGGATCCAGAGATCTTTTCATATCAACAATTGCCCACAAGTCCTTTGTGGAAGTGAATGAGGAGGGAACAGAGGCAGCCGCTGCCACGGCAGACTTTGTTATTGGATGCTGCGATGGGCCTGAGGAAAAATTCACAGTGGACCATCCATTCCTTTTCTTCATTCGGCACAACCCAACTAGTAATGTGCTCTTCTTTGGCAGGGTTTGTTCTCCATAGAAGGAGACTTTAGAGATACAAGATAGAGCTTAGAGTTTCATTCCCTGAGATTTTAATAGTGATTATTTTCATTTATCCTTGACAATAAAAACCTCTATCAGAAGCCAAACTTGAGTTTATTTTGTAAGAAAGAGCACAACTCTGTTGGCTTTTTATATCTATGTCTTTTGCCATGGGTGTGTCTATTTTGTTTTTACACGGAAAAAAAAATGCTATTGTCATTGTCAACAATGTCACATCTAAAGTCTAAAGGATAAAATAGATACATAGATTCTTGACCATGAGGTAACCTGTGCAATTGACATATAGTACAGACAGGAATGAAAATATGTAGCTTTTCCTAAATCAGTTTTTTTCTCAGTCTAAAATTAGAGTAAGGCAGAAAGAAAGGAAGAAAGAAAGAAAGAAAGAAAGAAAGAAAGAAAGAAAGAAAGAAAGAAAGAAAGAAGAGAAGAAAGAAAACAAAAGTAATAAAGCACTAATAAAATTAATGGATCCAAAACAACAATTGCTGTCTATGTTCTTTTGTGGTTTTTGTAAAATGAAACAATGTTATTTCCTTTACAGGTTTTGGAAGCCACAATAGAAGACATCCCTGGCTGTTGAAGACAGGGTTAAAGGTAGATATGCAAAAAAAATATTAGATATGCCATGGGAACAAATACAACTGGGTGTCCCCTTCTTGTGAAGACATACCTTCTCCATGATTCTGCCCTGTAGGGTTAGAATCCTCATTAATCAGCTTCTCTGTTTTTTTTTGATAAATACTCTTGACTGTCATTATTCGGGTAGCTATGGTGATAGGATGGCTTTGTGCAATGTGAAGTTGTGTTGGAGACTACTGGGTTGGTATGACCCTTTGTCCAAAGCACTCCTTTGGATGGGTCTTGAGATTCTACACTTAAAACTTCTACAAGATTGGTGGATTGTAACAAACCTAAGATTTGTTGGATCTGTAAGACAGATGATGCCTATCTCTTTCTCCCTGGTCTCAGGCAAACCAAGGCTACATTCGTTAGGATAATTGGCCTGACAATACAGATGTGCTGAGAACTCAACTGGTTGGGGAAAAAAAAAAAAAGGACCTTTAGCAGATTACCAGGAAGCTTTTCTTCCTTTTCTCCCCATTCCCTGACCCAAATACCAGTGCCTACTGTATCCAGGTTCTCCTATCTGTGGTAGAAAAGACAAATTAAGCAGGCATGGCCTCTGTAGCCCTTACTTTGGGTTGCTTGCTTTAGTTTGTATCTGGAATGTTCCCCAAAGATCCATGTCTTAATAGGCTTTCCCCAATATAGTGTTACTGGGAGATGGTAAATCTGTTAAGAGGTGTACATGGAGATGGGGTTCAAGAAAGCCATCAGATCATTGTGAGGTGTGTCCCTCAAGTGGATGTATGACCCAGTCTCTTCTTTCTTCTGTTCTGTCTCTATGTGTGCTGTTTTGGTTACTCCCTGATCCATGCCATTGCCATCTTGCTTTCCCACCCAGACCAAGTGATCATGGACAGGAGTCGAGACTGAGACCAAATCTTCCTTTGCTTTTTATAGGCTGGTTATCTAAGGTGCTTGTCATGGTAATGAGAAGCTGACTCACACATTCCTCCAGCAAAACCCACTCTTTTCATTCTAAATTATGTTCATCATCCAGAAACTAATCTCAAGTGTCTAAGCAACTCTGCTCAACTCCTTTTTCTCTGTGAGGAAACTAGAAGTAAGTTATTAAAGATCAAACATATTTTTAAGCACAGATCACAGACTAGATTTTAATTCAGATATTATATAAATATATATATATATGTATATATTCCTATAAGTATATATGTATATATTGTAAGTATTTATGTATGTGTAAATACAGTGTGTGTGTGTGTGTGTGTGTGTGTGTGTGTGTGTGAATGCAACCCCTAAGACAACTATAACATCAAGAAAACAAGCACAGTCAGTAATGGGATGCTATAGGATGGGAAGAAATACTGCAAAATTCAAGAGAAACTGCAAACTCAGGGGCAAATCTGGCCACTATACCTCGGCAGCACTTGCCAGTCCAGAGGAGGTAATGATAACTGAATTGCAGATTGTGTCACTGTTAAGGCAAAGGGAAACAGTTTGTCCTTCCAAGAGTAGGACTCCCATTTTCCTCCTCTGTTTCTGTGCATCAAAAGTTCACAGCTGTGCTTCAGCCTTTGGAAAAACCCAATTTCCAGCTCTAGATTTGGATCTGCTCTCTGCGGATGCCTGCAGATGCAAACTAAAGTCATGTCTGTCCGGGGTAGGGAGGTAACCTTAAGCCTCAAATCATTATTACAATCTGCTTTTCAAGTATAACAGCCAGAGTATAATCAAAGATAACTCTTTGGGTGGGCAGCCATGGCAACAGAGACACACAGCAGCACAAACAAAAGAGAATGACAACAGTAGAAGGCTCTAAATGCTGCTGCCATCCATACAAACCAGAGAACAACAGTTTGTGAAGATAATATTGATGAAATCCAAGGTCAGATACTTTAGCAGGCAGTTGGAAATTTTACAAACTACACTGCATGTCTGGATGAAAAGGAACAAGAAACCCCAGAGCTTAAACTTATAATAAATTATTTCCATAGAAAAACTTAAAAGAGAAAGAATTTGTGGATTTTTAAAGTCTGATGAAGAAATCATTAAAATGATTAATTAATTAATTAATTAACTGCTTTTAGTTTCTTCTAGAAAGTCAAATGTAAAACTCCAAAATCAAAAGTAAGTATGGAAAATACGGAAGAAATAAAGAGTTAGAATGAAGCCAGGCAGTGTTAATCCCAGCAGTCAAGAGCAGCCTCTATGGTTGAGGCTAGTATGGTGTACTGAGTGAGTTCCAGGACTGCCAGGCCTATACAGAGAAACCCTATTTCAAACACACACACACACACACACACACACACATACACACACAAAGATGATGAAGATGCATAAGAGAGGAGATAGGTAGAGGTACAGAGTAGAATAACATATGAAGAGCAAACATTTGGACCAGGAAGGTGGCTCAGTCAGTGAATTGCCTCTCCTGCAGCCATGAAGACCTGAGTTTGGATCACTAGCACTCACATAAAAATCCTGTGTGGAGAGGTGCATGTGTAACTTCAGCACTGTATTGAGGGAGGACAGAGACAAGTGGATCCCTGTAGACAGCTGGCTAACTAGCATTGCCAATCACTATGTCCAGGCAGGTGCAGTAAGAGACAATGTTCAAAATATATGGTGGAGAGTGGTGATCTGTGGTCTTCGATGCATATGAATGTGTGTGCACAGACACCCACAAGCATATATGCATACATGTGGAGACACATCCACTTCCACACAGGTGTACACCTTCACCAACAGATACATTCCTCCCCCCATACCAATACACAAAAAGAAAAAAAATGCTAACACTCAAAATGTTGGTTTCAAAGTAGGTAAACGGCACCAGTGAACACTCTAAACCCTACAGAGGAAACAAAACAACTCTGGCCTAGAAAGAAAACAGAACAAAGCATATCCTAGAAAAGCTGCAGATGTCTTAGATGTCTTAGATCATAAACACAACCAAATGGACTGGCTCATACAAGGCAGCCATGTTAACCACACACAGCCACAGGAGCCCTGGAAGCCAGGCCACAGACAGCTCTTCCAGTGTGTCAGGAAAAGCAAACTCCAAACCCTATCAAACTCCAAACTTCAACTTAGTCCATATCTGGGGAAAATACCTTTCAAGATATATTTTAAAAGAAAAAAAAAAAAAAACTAAGAGCAATGATGGAAGTAAACTTTGCCTTTAAACTATTCTGAAGAATCTTCTTCATGCACAGGAATGGCCGAGTAGGAAAGAAGAAATTAAAGAACAGGAATGTGCATTCGTGATGAATGTAGGTGAATACTGACCATATGAAACAGTAGCAATAGTATTTACATAGTTTGCCATGTATACAGAAAAATATAAAGTAATTTAACATAAATGATAAACCATAGTTAGAGGTTATGTCTGTAGCTCTAGATTCCTAGGATGCTGATGAAAAAGAATTTGAGCTCACATTTTCAAAGCTAGCTGCTACAACATATTGAAACTATAGTCCTAAATAAATAAAAATGAATAATAATAATAATAAAGAAGTCATAGCATATGGAATGGAGTTTGATGTTCTGGTGGGATACAGGCATCCATCAGTCTCTAGCACTGCATTTCCTTAGAGAAAAATTCCAAAGTCCTCGCATTGTAGGGAAGATAAGCCATGGATTGGTGCTGAAATCTAAGGTCTAGAAAAACAGTAAAATGCTTTGGCAGCTTCTATATTGAACCAAAGAGAAACAAAGAATGTACAATCAATCCAAAGACGGCAAGAAGGAGGGAAAAGATCAATACAAGAAGCATAAGAAACAGTGAAATGAGATGTGAAGTGGGTATTTAAGTAATTACTTGAAATGAAAACTGACTGAGTGGTTTAGTTAAGAGACTACAGTGGTCAGTCTGTATTGAGACTGTGTAATATTTAGAGGAAATATACTTTGGATGGAAAAAGAAGAAAATATCCCTCAAAGGTTCATGTGTTAAACACTTGGTCCTTAGCTGTTGGCTCTATTTGGGGAAGTTCTGGAAACTTTAGAAAGTGGAGCCATGCTGGAGTAAGAATATCAATGGGGTGTGGTTGTGGGGGGCTGTTATCTTATCTATCCCCATCTCTATCTTTCTACTTGTTGTCTGTCCAGAAGTGAAGTAAAGTCTCACCATGTAACATCCACCCTCACAGATATGAGGTAGACAAGCAACGGTGCCAGACTACCAGAGAGTGAAACCCCTGAAGCCATCAGCACAATCCATCTTTCCACCATTATACTACCTCTTAGGTGTTTAACTGCCACAGTGAAAAAACTGTCTGCTGGCCATCTTGCATTTTGGGTGAACTCTGTCAGTTCCAGTAACAATAGTCAATTGGTTTCCAGAATACAGTGAACTTGTTTCTTGGGTTCTTGTCTCCCTGTTCCATTGGCCCCAAGTCTTCACCAACTGGGAAATATACTCATCACATATGCTCTTGATCCCCACCAAAGCCAACCTTGGGCTAAAAACAGAAACATTTCAACCTGTCCTTAATTCTTTCTCAAAAATGTACAAGGCTCCTTACTCCTTTACACAGCTGCATCTGTTCTCAGTGTCCAGCCGTGCTCCAGTCTGTTTGTCAATCTATGATGTCAGTAACTCCTCTAATCTTGAATTCAAAGAACAATCTGCCTCTGTGTCCCTTAAACTCCTAACTGCAAATGTTTCATAGACTAACATTCCATGCAAACATTAACCATAGAGATAGATGTAGCTATATTAATACTAGACAAAAATAAATACTAGAAATAAACATTTTATGAGAAAAAGATTCAGTGCACTAGAAAATATAAAAATGTAATATTTGGATGAGCTCAGTAGCATTCCCTCAAAATGAAATTACAAAAATAGAAAGAAATTAAAGGAGAATTGCGTATGCGAAATAAGAAGAGAACAAATGCTCTTAGTGATTAATAATTAAGAAAGATAATTAATAACTGATAAATACTAAACCAGCATGTTAATAAAGAGTCTAGCTAAAACAGATAATTAGAAGGGAAGAAAATAATCAGGGGAGGTGGGGGGAGAAGCAACTTGGGAGGGAGAGGGGACAGATGGGGGAAAAGGGGAATAGTATCAGGTATGGGCTTGGGTGAGAGGTGAGAAGCCCAGAGGGCCAACAGAATGAATGGAAATATCCAACCACAGAAGGTGGGAAGTGCAGGGACCCTCTAGAAAGCACCAGAGATCAAGGAGGCCAGAGACTCTCTGGACTCAATGGGAGGGACCTTAGATGAAAGCCCAACAGGGGGAAAGAGAACTCGAAGAATGCACCTCCAGTAGATAGGGCTTCAAGCAGAGGGACAGGGTTACTAACCCACAGTAAAAATTTCTGACCCAGAATTGTACCTCTCTAAAAGAACTGCAGGAGCAAAAATGGGGAAGAGACTGAGAGAAAGACAGTCCAGTGACTGGCCCAATTAGGGATCCATCTCATGAGAGAAACCAAGGCCTGACACTATTACTGATGCTATGATGTGTTTACAGACAGGGGTGTGGTATGGCTGTCCTCTAAGAGACCCAACCAACAGCTGACAAAGACAGATGCAAATACTTATACCCAACCACTGGACTGAAGTTGGAGACTCCCAAGGTTGAATTAGGGCAAGGATGGAAGAAGCAGAAGAGGAGGGCAACCATATAAGAATACTAACAGTCTCAACTAACCAGGACCCCTGGGGGCACCCAGACACTGAACCATCAGCCAGGCAGTATACATAAGCTGGTCCAAGGCCCACAACACATATATAGCAGAAGACTGCCTGGTCTGGCATCAGTGGAAGAAGATACACCTAATCCTCGAGAGACTTAAGTCCCGCCCCCCCGCCCCCCCGGGGAGCAGGGAGGTCTGGGGATGGAGGAGTGTCCTCTCAGAAACAGGGGGAGGAGGAATGGGATGAAGAACTGTATGAAAGGGGGACTGAAAGGGCAGTAAAGGCTGGATTGTAAATAAATAAAGTATTAAAAGAATCATTCTAGAAAGGAAGAAGAAAGTTCATAAAGTTTGAGATATTTTCATAGGAAATTTAAATTTGTAGTATTGAAGGGAGTTAAGTACCTGGAACTCACTCTGTAGACCAGGCTGGCCTCGAACTCAGAAATCCGCCTGCCTCTGCCTCCCAAGTGCTGGGATTAAAGGCGTGCGCCACCACTGCCCAGCTACAAAACTAATTTTTATGTCCATGTAATCTTCACACTTGGATTTTTAAATTAAGAGTTAATCAGGATACACTCTAGTGTCTCCGAATAAGTCCAATAAAGATGTTCAGGATTCTATATAAAAAACTACAAACATCATTAAGAGAAATATGAAGAATTTCTGAATAAATAGAGAGGCACGTTATTGGATGTGACTTGGTGACTTTAAATCTGTAGTATTTTATTTCTGTGTATGTGTACACACATGCATGTGTGCTTGTTTGTGTAACTTCATTCTTATCTCTTTCTGTGTGTGCCTGTATGTGTGTGTGTGTGTACACACTTTTTCTTCTATCACTCTCCACCCTGTATCTTGAAACACTGTGTCTCAGCATCTGGAGCTCCTAGTTTAGTTAGTTTTGCTGTCCAGAGGGCCCCTTGATCCATTTGTCTTCATCCTCTAGTGTTGGGTTTTTGATGTCTACCTGTATGCTGGGGATCAGAACTAAGATCCTCATGTGTGTGACACAAGCACCTTACTCACTAAGCCATCTCCCCAGCCTGTGATCCAGTATTTCAAAAACACTATTTGATATCTGGAATATACAACCCCAGTTACATCCACATCAGCTCACTTTTGCTTTACTCTATGTGGTGGTTGGTATGAGGATAGCCCCCATATAATTGAATGATTGGTCCACAGTTGGTGGAACTGGGACGGACTGAGTATGGTCTTGTTGGAGGAGGTGTGTCAATAGGGGTGTGACATTGGGGTTTCAAAAGTCCAGGCCACTGCAGTTCATACATGTTCTCTCTCTCTCTCTCTCTCTCTCTCTCTCTCTCTCTCTCTCTCTCTCTCTCTCTTTGCCTCTTTGCCCCATGATTATATTATAAGCTCTCAGCTACTTCTCCTACCCGCCTACTGCCATGTTCCCCTCCATGATGGTCAAGGACTCAGTCTCTAAAATTGTAAGCAAACCCCCAATTAAATGCTTTCTTATATGAATTGCCTTGGTCCTGGTGTCTCTTCACAGATACAGAAGAGTAACTAAGACATCTTCTTTCTTCTGAAATAGGACAAGTGCAGCTAATAGTTGTGTTAATTTTAAAAGGCCAAGAATTTCCAAGACTAACAAGAAGACAAATTCGGTAAGAGGACACACTGAGGCAAAAACTTTCTAGGGTAATGCTGCAGAAATGAGTCAGGACAGTTTATATGTAGGGATGATCAAAAGTGGATGGAACACAAAGCCTAGAAGTCACCCTGCTCATTATGAGCCCTGCTTTCTGATGAGGAAGACTATGGATCCATTTCCCAGAGCAGCCTGTCTATGCCTCTAATCCCAGTGCAATCCCAGTTACCCCAGATACATGGTTCCACATCACAGAGTCAATCAACTGGAAATGAAAGGTATTTAAATTTGTGTCTTTGTGTCTGTATTGAGCACATGCAGATATTTAGTTCTTGTTATAATCCCCCAATAAGTAAAGCAGAATGATTTATGCTGTTTGTACATTGTATCAAGCATTACAAGTCATTAATGATAAGTCAGCTTCTTATAGGGGAGGATGTCCGGCCATGGGAGGGCCCATGGGCCTGGAACCCTGAGATTGCAGGTGTTCGACCATGCCCCCAGAAGCCGGGGCCCTGACCCACAGTCTCCATTTAACCTGTAACTTCAGTCACCTAAGACACAGGTAAAGGGGCATGACTAAGAGTCTTCTGCCTTGAGATTTACATTTTAATAAGGCCGGGGGACATAGCTAATTAAATTTTCTCCTCCCTAGCCCGTCCCCTTTCCACTCCTAAATATAAGGGAGTTCCTCCTGGCACTTGGGGGAAGCACACATCATCCAGATAATAAAGCTATTCCTTAGAAATTCAGTCTACGTGTCTTCTCGGGGCTGCTTCCAGCATCTGAGACTCTAGACCTCTTTGAGTATGTGGGAACCACTGCAGGAACAATCCTGGCCCTGGATTCTGGGTCCCCCGCCAGCCGCCCACGGGCCCAGGCCCTGGCCGCCCCCCCCCCCTTCGTTTTTTTTTTCTTTTTTTAAACCACAGGAAGATATGTATAATTATACAAATGTTGTGACCTTAGGTACTTTTGGTCCTCTGCTTTATATCCATGGGAACAGGGGAATGACCACAGGGTGTGGTCTTAGGACCATAACCCTGCAAATACCTGGGGACAACTATTCCCAATGCCACCTTTTACTCTCATCTTTACAAGGAATTGATTGGTATTAGAAACCACTGACCACATATTGACAATAGATGGAAGCTCTCCAGGGCAGAAGCTGAAAGGAGGAAATTTCTCATTTGCTGTATTTGAACATTTAGGAACCTATGTGAGAAAAGATGAAATTGACTTTTTCCTTACATCCTGTACACAAATTTACAACAGCTCAACTGTTTATCAGCAGTGCTTATCATCTATAAGAATTTTGGGGTGGAATTTTTAAGGTCATTTTTGTATACTACAATATCATCTGCATTGGTTCACTTTGTTTTCTTAGCTGATCTTTGCATGCCCTGAGAGAGAAATGCACCACAGAACTTCTGGTGATGTTCCTTCTGCTTCGTGCGGCTTCCACTGACTTTTGTTGATTTGGTGGAGCCTTGTTGTTCCCTCCAGACCAAGCTGTTCCTGATGGTTGTGTTTGGTGACACTATTGAACTGGACTCCTTGTATCTTGACAACGAAGATTGAACCCAAAGAACTTCTAAACAGAACCACAACCCTCATTTCCTATTAATCTTTCCTTTCCCCAACATTTGGTAGGTGGTCTAGAAGGGAGGTTGAAGCACTAAAAAACCCTAAAGTAGGTTTTGAAAAATCTAATCCAACAATATTGACTATGGGCTTCCTTTATTATGTTGAGGAATATTAATTTTATCCCCATCTCAATAAGACTTTAATCATGGAGTGTTGCATTGTGTCAGAGGCCCTTTCTGCATCTAGTGAGATGATCATGTGGTTTTTGTTTTCCAGTCTGTTTATATGGTGCATTAAACTTATCAATTTATTCATGTTGAATTTATCCCTGTGTCTATAGGATAAAGCCAAGTTGATCATGGTGAATGATCTTTTTGGTGTGTTCTTGGATTTAGTTTTCAATTATTTTATTAGAAATTTTGGTCTGTAATTTTCTTCCTTTTATGAACAATATATGGTTTAGGTATTAGGCTAATTCTGGATTGATAAAAGGAATTGGTCAGTGTTCCTTCCATATCAATTTTGTAGAATAATTTGAGGAGTATTGGCATTAATTCCCCTTTGAAATTCTGGTATAATTCTGATTTAAAAACCATCTGGCCATGAAATCTTTTGGCTGTGAGATTTTAATTACTGCTTATATGTCCCTAGGAATTATATTTGTTAAAATTGCTTATAGAATCTTAATTTGACTTAGGTAAGTTGTATATGTCAAGAAAATGATCCATTTCTTTTAGATTTTCCAAGTTAGTGGAGTACAAGTTCTCAAAATACATCCTTATGATTCTCTGGGTTTCCTTGGTGGCTGTTATATCCCTCTTTTCTTCTCCAATTTTGTTAATTTGGATCTTCTCTCTCCATGTTTAATTTGGTTAAGGGCTTGGCAATTTTATTGATTTTCTTAAAGTACTCTTTTCTCATTAATTTGTATGTTGGGGGGGTGGGTTTGTTTGTTAGGGTTTTTTTATTTTGTCTCTATTACTTATTTCTACCAAAGGTTTATTTCTTGACATCTACTCCCAAGAGGGTATGATCTCTACTTTTTGTTCAAGAGCTTCCAAGTTTGCCATTAAGCTATTAGTGGCAATGTGCCCAATTATTTTCTAATGTAGACACCTAGTTCATAGCACTCTTAGAACTACATTCATTGTGTCCCCAAAGGATGAGTCTCAGAGTTTTCATTTTCATTCAGTTCTGAAAAGTGCTTCATTTTTTCCCCTAATTTCTGTCTTGACCAATTTTTATTCACTAGTGAATAGCTGTTTAGTTTCACTAAGTTCATAAGCTGGCTGCTATTTCTGTTGTTGCTGAGATCCAGCTTTAGTCCATGGTGGTCAAATAGGATGCATGTTGTTATTTCACTTTTCTTGTAACAGGTGTGACTTGGTTTTTTTGTGCAATTCTGTGGTCAATTATGCAGAAACTTTCATGAGGGGCCTTAATAGTCACTTTATATGTGGAAGACAGAAGCTGGAGGACTAGGAAGCGTGGGAAAGGAACAAGGGGAAGGGTGACAAAGGACTGCCTCTAGATAGAGAGGAGACAGACATGGCACACAGGCAGGTGATAGCTTATAAAAGCCAAAGGGGAAACCCCATGTTAGGATGAGCTGTTTAATTTTAATTAGTCATGTTAATTATGTTAATCACAAGGGATTTTTGATTGATATATTTCAATACTTCAATAGATAGAACTTGGTAGTCAGCCCCAGGAGGAGGAAGTGACCAAATAAGGGAATAGACCTTGGTAGTCAGCTTTAGGAATGTAATCTAACAGGTTTTAGCAAGGAAAGGGAATGAGGGTGAAGAGCAAGGCCTGCCAGGGCATGCTTGCCATTCTCAGAACAGCTAGAGTCCCTTCACTGATGTAGCATTTTCCCTCAATGTGGAACCCAGATTTATTTTAAACACATAAAAGTATAAGGGGGACCAACACATCCACAAAATTTTGACCAAAAATGTATCTTGTCTACCAGAAATGCAGGGATGGGGAGGAGGGTTGGAGCAGAGATTGAGGAAATGGCCAACCAATAAGTGGCCCAACTTAAGACCCACCCCACTGCTAAGCACCAATCTCTGACACTATTAATGATACTCTGTTATGCTTCCAGACAGGAGCCTGGCATAACTGTCCTCTGAGAGGCAGTTGACCAAAACAGATGCTGAGACCCACAGTCAAACAGAGGATGGAGCTTGAGAACTCTTCTGGAAGAGTTAAGGGAAAGATTGAGTGCCCTGAAGGGGATAAGAACTCAGCAGGAGGACCAACAAAGTCAACTATCATGGACCCTTGGGGCTCTCAGAGACTGAACCACTAACCAAAGAACATAAATGAGCACCCTGCACACAGGTAGCAGATGTGTAGCTTGTTCTTTGTGTGGAGAAAGAGAGTTATTGCTAATGCTGTTCCCTGTCTGTAGAGTTCCCTTAGCTGGGATGCCTTGTCTGGCTTCAGTGGGAGAGGATGCTCCCAGACCTGCAAATACTTGATGTGCTAGGGCCTGCGGGGGGGGGGGGTATTTCTCACCATTTTCAGAGGAGAAACAGAAGGGGGATGGGGTATAAGGAAAGAAACTGTGTAACAGGAGGGGATAAGCGGGGGAACCAGGAGGGAGGACAGCAATCTGGAGGGAAAGATTTTTTTAAAAAGACATAAAATTGACTATTGGGGAGGAGGACCCATGTTCTCACTTAGGGGGACAAGAGTCAGTAAAGCAGGGGTCGATGTGAGCAATGTATGATGATATATATATATGAAGATGGGATAACGAAAACCACTATTTTACATTATATAGGCTAAGTTTAAAAGTTTACAAAAGAGAGTTGGAGGCTAGCCTGATCTGCAGATGGAGATCCAGAACAGCCAGAGAGACCCTGACTCGAAAAAAAATGTTTAAAATTTTACCACATTACACTATTTCATAAAGCACTATTGTGAGATTTATAATTCCTCATCAATTTAAAGTATCACAAGTCACTCCAAGTCAGTTTCTAAACTGAGTAGGAGGAGGACAAGCTAATTCAAAATGCTTTCAGAGTGTAAAGCAAAGGCTCTCATGGTATCTGTGAGAATCCCGATAGACAGCACGTGTGAAGATCAGGACAGACTAAGGTAAATCACTTCTGCTCTCAAGGGCTGGGGCAGCAGCAATAATTGAATACAGGAGTCTCCCGCTTCATGACTTCAGTTGTGCATGGTAATCCGTGCTCCTAAGTTAGAAGTGGAAATGTTTAGCAATCCCATAGATAATACACTCTTATGTACTGTGGCAGAATGCACAGGTCCAAGCCATACAGGCTCCCAGCACTGAGAAGGAGGAGTGGACAACAGCTCCTCCCATCCTTCACCAAGGAGCTGTCTCCAACTGACAGCTGCTTGCAAAGGAGAGATGATAGGTTTTCTCCCATGAAGTCTCGGTACATTGACCACACTTAATGCCACTTAATGGTGGGTTCTGTGCCCAGCAGAAGATGGCCAACACAAAATGAACTCAGCGGTATTTTTATAAACTTTTGTCTCATGTCGCTTTATTAGCTTTGGTTTTCTTTTCTTAATGGCCTTTTACTTAAGGTTTCCAGTTTTGTGATTATCTCTGACTGTATGTGTTTCTTGTGGTTTTTTTTTTCTTTTTAAAATTCTGATTTATTGGATGTTTTGTTTTCTACAGAGAGATAGAGAGAAGGGTATGATGAAGGGTCGGTGAGTGGGTGAGGGACGATCAAAAGGGATTTGGGAGAGGGGAAATCCAGATTAGAATATATTGTATTGAAAATTTATTTTCAGCATATGCTAGCATATGCTATGGAAAGCAAGCCAGTAAGCAACACTCGTGAATGGCCTCTGCTTCAGTTCCTGCCTTGAGCTCCTGCCCAAAATTCCTTCATCGGGGACTTGTGACCTGACCATAAGCTGAAATGAACTCTTCTGTCTCCAGTTTGCTTTGATCATGGTGTTTTATCACAGCAGTAGAAACCCTGATTGAGACAGAGGGTTTGGATGGGCTGCCATTTTCATCTCTTCTGATTCATAATGGTGATCCTTATCCCCAGAAACCACAGCAAGCAGGCAACATCTTGGATGCAGAGAGAATCTTTAGCCAAATACAGAACTTCCCAACATCTTAAAATCAAGCTTTCAGTCTCAAAAAGTGAAACAAATTTTGTAAACAAATTTCTCAGTTTCACTATTGAGTTATAACCCCACAGAGTAAGATATTAGCATCATGTTTGCACTGTGTTCACACAACCAAGCCCAGCCATGACAGTGGCTTCCACTGTGAGTGATGACAGAGACTGGCAGAGTCTGAGATTTCTGTTGGTGGGGCTTTAAGGTTGACACTGATAACAGATCCTAATAGGGAGCTGTAGGGAGGGCCCAACAATTTGGAGAGATGTCTTATCTGGCTTAGATCTGCGTGTTGGCAGAAACTTGGATGGTAAAGTTAATTCTGAGTGTATCTAAGATGGAAATGAGGAACAAGGTGTGAGAAACCCAAGGAAAGACTGGCCTCCCACAAACTGACAGTGACCTTTGTGGAATTATGCTCAGGCCCTGGTGCTTTCTGGGTGAAGGAATGTAAAAGCAAGGAACTAGAATTTTGGGTGGATATCAAAATTTTAAAAATCTCTGTGGAAATTTTTGAGAGTGCACTATGCTTTCACGTACAAAAGAGATGGCAACAAGTTAAAGGCAATTTATAATCAAAAGAGAAGCCAGGGGTGAAGGCACACACAAGACTGTCATTCTAGCCACATGGGAGTCTGACACAGGAAGATGGCCATTTATGGGTCATTTTGAACAATTTAGTGCTTCCCTACAGATAAAAACAGTGACAAGACAGGTGGGCTTAATCAATAACACACACACACACACACACACACACACACACACAGAGGGAGAGAGAGACAGAGACATAAGGAGACAGGGGGGAGAAGGAGAGACGGAGGGCTAGTGAGCATAAAACTTAAGGATTTGGAAATTCCCCACCATGTTAAAGAAAGAAACCACATGCTCAGGAAAGAATATGGAGGCTGTGACAAAGGCAACATTTAATAAAGAGATTAATATGGCAAGAAGCCAGAGGATATTCATTACTGCCAGTCAGAGTGAGTCAAAGTCATCAAGGGATTATTCCAATTGCCATGCCTATCACACACCAGAATGCCTCTGAAAAGAGTTTCAAGGGAGGGATCCAGGTAGGGACCCAGTGCACTGTGGGTCTTGGGATGCCACAACTGCTCCCACAGTATAATGTGGCTCTCTTTGGTTCTGCTGTCTTTCTGGATGGAAGTCTTTGATGTTGTGTCAAGATGTCTCAGGCCATCTGGTTGTGAGGTGGTGCAGTGTGGCACATTCTCCTTCATTTAAAGGGATGTCTTTATGAAGTAGGTCCTAGGCAGACATGGAGTCACCGCAGAGGGCTGCTCATTAGAGCCTGGAGTTGTGGCACTGCAAAGCTCCCACCAGGAATGTGTTTCCCGGAACTAAAGGCGGCCCTCTTCCAAGATTCTTGTGCGTGGGTGGTGGGAGGTGCGTGGAGCATTATTAAAAACAGCTGCAGCCTGGGAAAACCACAAGTACGGGACTCAGCCTGGAAGAGCTGCTGTGTGGATCGCCATCTAGTGGTCATAGGCGTGAGGTCAGCCAGAGCCTTGGACATCCAGCTACCCCACCTTCCCTTACTGTGCCACCAGGGAGGTTTGATGGGGTATTCTCACGCCTCACGTTGTCATAATGTCATAATTACAAATGCTGGGCTTTGGAACCCTGTAGGATCTGCAACTTTGTCCTTGCCTGTCACTGATTCTTAAAAAGAAACTTTTATTCTAAGCTGGCTCCATTTTAATTTGGAAGAAACTAGCTTATTTGATTTCACAGGCTCACTAAGAATAATATTTTAAATCTCGTATCTGATTTTGGTAATGCAAGAATAAAGTCGGGGTACTTAGAATATTCGAATATATTTTGCACGTAAAAAGGACTATATCCATTTATGTTTTTATAGAAAACATTTGAGGCTCAATAACTATAAATTCTCCATTTTCAAGATTCGGCATCTGAAATTGCCTTTGTCTGGACAGGGTCCCAGGATGTGAAAAGTATCAACACACCACAGTTTTTAAAAGGGTGGCAAGGGGGAGGGAACAGGTGTGTCTCTTCTGATCTCTCCCTGTCTTTAAAACAAACAAACAAACAAACAAAAAACAGACTAGATGAAGACAGTTGAATCCCCTCTGGACGCTGTTTCTAGGAGCTATAGGCGGGGCCTCCTCCAAGATTTCAGAGCTGAGGTACTGACAGCTAAGGAACAGCAGCAGGATGGATAAGCCACAAGCACCAGACTCATAGCCCTTAAGAGCTGGAGCATGCGCGCCACCTAGTGGTCACGAGGATGATATTCTCGTGCCCCGACCCTGAGAACCTTGTGTAATTTTAATCACTTCTCGAAGTCCTCACCTCTCAAAAACCACACACTAAGTTTCTATCTTCTGATCCCTCACAATGAGCATTATATCCGACACGTGAGTGCTCAGGAGACACGCTCACACCGTATCCTAACTGTAGCAGACATGAGTTTGAGGAGAGCAGGACTCGTGGGTCAAATACTGAGGTTTAAATGTGTTTTTCTAAAATTTCTCGCTGAAAGTTAATCCTCTATCTAACAGTATTAAAACAGTCCCTTGTGAGTGGGACTGGGACCTTATAAAAGATGCATTTGGCCCTTTTATGATTCTGCTTTCCATCTTTGAAGGCACAGCAACAAGATGGTTTTTTGTTTGTCTGTCTGTTTTTAACATTTGTGTGCGTGCACAGACATGGCAGTGCATGCTGGGCACCTGCACAGATGTCAGGGGACAACGTTCTGGAGTAGGTTCTATTTTCAGCTCTGTGAGTTCTAGGCTTCACACCTGTATCATCAGCCTTAGTGGCCAGTACCTTGACCCACTGAACCATCTCACCGTCTTCGCAGGATACCATATTGAGAGCAGACAGCAAACCCTCTGGCAAGGTGAACTTCTTCAGCCTTCAGAACCACAAGACAATTTTTCATTGTTATAATCCTCCCATTCTTGGGTACTTTGATATTCAGCTCTTAAATAAACAAACACAACAGAATTCAGATACTGAATGAAATGATACATTAAAACTTGGCCCCAGATAAGATATCAAAATACCAGCAGGCTCTACAGGCTACTTGTCAGCTTATCAGCAAGTCACCAGAGTGACCTCTAGTGGATGCTCCAGCTCACTGTGGTTAAGGGTCCAGGATGCAGAGGTGTGGCCACTGATGACTCTGTAAAACTGCAATCATGAGGGTGCACTGCACATGGCTGCCATCTGGACACTCTATGGCTACCTTCTGACCTAGATTGGATATAATATGTCCAATAGGCCCTGCATCATGAGGGCCATTCTGGTCACCTCTGCCACCACATCCAACCATATTTTTACTGACTACAGTATCATTGCCAATATCCTGAACACTTGGTCAGTGTGGCAGCTGAAGGAATGGACTAAGGATCTCTTCGCCTTGGAGCTGTTCCACACCCTGAATGAGAACAACCCCACAGGAAATGTCTTCTTCTCTCCCTTCAGCATTTCTTCTGCCTTGGCCATGGTCTTCCTGGGGGCCAAAGGCAGCACTGCAGCCCAGCTCTCTAAGGTTAGCAGAAGCAAAACCGGCCAGCTCTCCCTGCCATATCCCTGCTAACATGGTGCAGTCAGACTTTTAGAACCAACTTTACCCAGAACAATCAGTCGTTGGTTCACATGCAGCTTTAACAGAGCATGGGGCAGTGTTTTTCCTCAGTTGGGGACACAGAGTGAAAAAGACAATGGCAACACCTTCAGGCTTTGAGCATCCATTCCCATTCCCAGGAGTCAATCTGAGAGCTTTCCTGTAAGCCCTGAATGTCCTTGAAGTTAGCTGTTTCTTGTTTTCCATTTGAATTGACAGCCACTACTCATAAATCATGCCTGTAATACAGTGTCACCTTCAGGCATGACAGATATAGGAACATGCTATAGGAGGCAGCTTGACGGTGGTGGCTTCTGGTGGGGACAAGGTAAAAACAGCCATCTGTCTGTGTTCCCAGGCTTAAAACCCTGTGCCTCTCTCCAGCTTGATTTGACTGGCTGTGGCTCTGCAGGGGAGATTGGAAAGTCCCTGTGGCCTGGTGGACAGGACCCACATCTCCTCAGCACACGCCTGGGTGACAGCAGATCACCTTTGCCTCCCTCTCCACAGCTGCCTAGTCTTCCTTAATGGGTGTGGAGGGGACTTCTGCTCTTGGTGTTCCTTAATTCTGAGGGGGGAATTCTGCCACCTTTGGAAGTCTAGACAGGAGTGGGCAAAGTGTTTCCTAACTGACCTGCCTGGGTACTCTGAACCTGCTGCTAGGTGCTTCTCACAGATTATATCTCATTGCCACTTGGACATACACACACAAAACAAAAGGAGATGAGAAAAGGCACTTGGAGTATATGCAACATTTGCTGATTTATGAAAACGTTAATGTAAGATTCAAAAAACATGAGTAAACTTCGTGTTAACAGGAGAAACTTTAAGTAAAGGACTATATTTGCCACTACTACACTGTAACCTTAAAAAGTAGTTAGGGCCTTTGACTGGGGCAGACCCATAGCTGGTCTGCTCCTGTGGAAACACCGGATCCTGAGACATCCTAGAGGGACCCACTGCACCCAGAGCAGAGGGTAAGACACCTTGCCCACTACCCCAAACCCCAGAGTTACAACCGGGAGCCAGGTGGGGCTTAAGGAACTAGCAGGCACCCAAAGCCCGCCCCTCTGGACTATAACTTCCTTTGCACCCAGACCCTAGTTCTTTGGCCTGGGGCGGACCCTTAGCTGGTCTGCTCCTGTGGAAACACCGGATCCTGAGACATCCTAGAGGGACCCACTGCACCCAGAGCAGAGGTCCCTTAGCTGGTCTGCTCTGGTGGAAACACCTGATCCTGAGACAATCTAGAGGACCTACTGCATCCAGAGCAGAGGACACTTAGCTGGTCTGTGCCTGTGGAAACATCTGATCCTGAGACATCCTAGAAGACCTACTGCATCCAGAGCAGAGGGAGCTTAGGATCACTGGAACACAGAGACATCTGGAATCCGAGGAGATCTGACACAAGCAAGATAACTGGTAAGACAAACTCCAGTCAGGCACAGTGAGCACAGGTAACACTAGAGTCAACCAGATGGCGAAAGGCAAGCGCAAGAACACAAGCAACAGAAACCAAAGTTACCTGACATCATCAGAACCCAGTTCTCCCACCATAGCAAGCCCTGGATACTCCATCACACAGGAAAAACAGGACTCAGAATTAAAATCACTTCTCATGATGATGATGGAGGATTTTAAGAAGGACATAAGTAACTCCCTTAAAGAAATACAGGAGAACACAGGTAAACAGGTGGAAGCCCTCAAAGAGGAAACACAAAAATCCTTTAAAGAATTGCAAGAAAATACAACCAAACAGGTGAAGGAATTGAACAAAACCATCCAGGATCTAAAACTGGAAATAGAAACAATAAAGAAATCTCAAAGGGAGACTACTCTGGAGATAGAAAACATAGGAAAGAGATCAAGAGTCATAGACGCAAGCATCACCAACAGAATACAAGAGATAGAAGAGAGAATCTCATGCACAGAAGATACCATGGAAAACCTTGACACAACAGTCAAAGAAAATGCAAAATGCAAAAAGCTCCTAACACAGAACATCCAGGAAATCCAAGATGCAATGAGAAGACCAAACCTAAGGATAATAGGTATAGATGAGAGTGAAGATTCCCAATCTAAAGGGCCAGTAAATATCTTCAACAAAGTTATAGAGGAAAATTTCCCCCACCTAAAGAATGAGACACCCATAAACATACAAGAAGCCTACAGAACACCAAACAGACTAGACCAGAAAAGAAATACCTCCCGTCACATAATAATCAAAACACCAAATGCACAAAACAAAGAAAAAATACTAAAAGCAGTAAGGGGAAAATGTCAAGTAACATATAAAGGCAGATCTATAAGAATTACACCAGACTTTTCACCAGAGACTATAAAAGCCAGAAGATCCTGATCTGATATCATACAGACCCTAAGGGAACACAAATGCCAGCCCAGACTGCTATACCTAGCAAAACTCTCAATCACTATAGATGGAGAAACCAAGATATTCCATGACAAAACCAAATTTGCACAATATCTTCCCACAAACCCAGCACTTCAAAGGATAATTGACGGAAAACGCCAACACAAGGAAGGAAACTACAACCTAGAAGAAGCATGGAAGTAATCTTCCAGCAACCCCCCAAAAAAAGGTAGCTACACAAACATAATTCCACCTCTAATAACAAAAATAACAGGAAGCAACAATCATTTTTCCTTAATATCCCTTAACATCAATGGACTCAATTTACAATAAAAAGACGTAGACTATCAGACTGGATACATAAACAGGACCCAGAATTTTGTTGCATACAAGAAACGCACCTCAGTGACAAAGACAGACATTACCTCAGAGTAAAAGGCTGGAAACAATTTTCCAAGCAAATGATCCCAAGAAACAAGCTGGAGTAGCCATTCTAATATCAAATAAAATCGACTTTCAACCAAAAGTAATCACAAAAGATAAGGAAGGACACTTCATACTCATCAAAGGAAAAATCTACCAAGATGTACTCTCAATTCTGAACATCTATGCTCCAAATGCAAGGGCACCTACATACATAAAAGAAACTACTAAAGCTCAAAGCACACATTGCACCTCACACAATAATAGTGGGGGATTTTAACACTCCACTCTCTCCAATGGACAGATCGTGGAAACACAAACTAAACAAAGACACATTGAAATTAACAGAAGTTATGGACCAAATGGATTTAACAGATATCTATAGAACATTTCATCCTAAAGCAAAAGAATATACCTTTTTCTCAGTGCCTCATGGTACCTTCTCCCAAATAGACCATATAATTGGTCACAAAACAGTCCTCAACAGATACAAAAAGATTGAAATAATCCCCTGCATCCTATCAGATCACCACGGACTAAGGCTGGTCTTTAATAATGACAGAACCAAGGGAAAACCCACAATTCATGTGGAAACTGAACAATGCTCTACTCAATGATGACTTTGTCAAGGAAGAAATAAAGAAAGAAATTAAAGACTTTCTAGAATTTAATGAAAATGAGGAAACATCATACCAGAACTTGTGGGACTCCATGAAAGCAGTGCTAAGAGGAAAACTCATAACTCTAAGTGCCTACAAAAACAAATTGGAGAGAGCCCACATTAACAACTTGACAGCACACCTGAAAGCTCTAGAACAAAAAGAAGCAAATACACCCAAGAGGAGTAGGCATCAGGAAATAATCAAACTCAGGGCTGAAATCAACCGAGTAGAAACAGAAAGAACTATACAAAATATCAACAAAACCAGGAGTTGGTTCTTTGAGAAAATCAACAAGATAGATAAACCCTTAGCCAGATTAACCAGAGGGCCCAGAGACAGTACCCAAATTAATAAAATCAGATCTGAAAAGGGAGACATAACAACAGAAACTGAGGAAATTCAAAAATCATCAGATCCTACTACAAAGGCCTATACTCAACAAAACTGGAAAATCTGGATGAAATGGACAATTTTCTAGACAGATACCAGGTACCAAAGTTAAATGAGGAGCAAATAAACCATCTAAACAGTCCCATAACCCCTAAAGAAATAGCAGCAGTCATTAAAAGTCTCCCCACCAAAAAAAAGCCCAGGACCAGATGGTTTTAGTGGAGAATTCTATCAGACCTTCAAGGAAGACCTAATACCAATTCTCTTCAAACTATTCCACAAAATAGAAACAGAAGGAACTCTACCCAATTTGTTCTATGAAGCTACAATCACACTCATACTTAAACCTCACAAAGACCCAACAGAGAAAGAGAACTTCAGACCAATCTCTCTTATGAATATTGATGCAAAAAATACTGAATAAAATTCTAACAAACCAAATCCAAGAACACATCAAAACAATCATTCATCATGATCAAGTGGGCTTTATCCCAGGAATGCAGGGATGGTTCAATATTCGGAAATCCATCAATGTAATCCACTATATAAACAAACTCAAAGAAAAAAACCACATGATCATCTCATTAGATGCTGAGAAAGCATTTGACAAAATTCAACATCCCTTCATGGTAAAAGTCTTGGAAAGAACAGGAATTCAAGGCCCATACATAAACATAGTAAAAGCAATATACAGCAAACCAATAGCCAACATCAAACTAAATGGAGAGAAACTTGAAGCATTCCCACTAAGATCAGGGACTAGACAAGGCTGCCCACTCTCTCCCTACCTATTCAATGTAGTACTGGAAGTCCTAGCCAGAGCAATTAGGCAACAAAAAGAAGTCAAAAGAATACAAATAGGAAAGGAAGAAGTCAAAATATCACTATTTGCAGATGATATGATAGTATACTTAAGTGACCCCAAAAACTCCACCAGAGAACTCCTAAACCTGATAAACAACTTCAGCAAGGTGACAGATTATAAAATCAACTCGAACAAATCAGTAGCCTTCTTCTATGTGAAAGATAAACAGGCTGAAAAAGAAATTAGGGAAATGACACCCTTCACAATAGTCACAAATAATATAAAATACCTCGGGGTGAATCTAACCAAGCAAGTGAAAGATCTGTATGACAAGAACTTCAAGTCTCTGAAGAAAGAAATTGAAGAAAATCTCAGGAAATGGAAAGATCTCCCATGCTCATGGATTGGCAGGATTGATATAGTAAAAATGGCCATCTTGCCAAAAGCAATCTACAGATTCAACTCAATCCCCATTAAAATACCAACTCAATTCTTTACAGAACTAGAAAGAGAAATTCTGAAATTTATTTGGAATAACAAAAACCCAGGATAGTGAAAATCATTCTCAACAATAAAAGAACTTCTGGAGGAATCGCCATCCCTGACCTCAAGCTGTACTACAGAGCAATAGTGATTTAAAAAAAACTGCCTGGTATTGATACAGAGACAGGCAAGAAGATCAGTGGAATAGATTTGAAGACCCAGAAATGAACCCACACAACTATGGTCATTTATTCTTTGACAAAGGAGCTAAAACCATCCAGTGGAACAAGGACAGCATTTTCAACAAATGGTGCTGGTTCAACTGGAGGACAGCATGCAGAAGAATGCAAATCGATCCATTCCTATTTCCTTGTACAAAATTCAAGTCCAAGTGGATAAAGGACCTTCACATAAAACCAGACACACTGAAACTAATAGAAGAGAAAGTGGGGAAGACCCTCGAATACCTAGGCACAGGGGAAAAGTTCCTGAACAGAACACCAATGGCCTATGCTCTAAGATCAAGAATTGACAAATGGGACTTCATAAAATTGCAAAGTTTCTGTAAGGCAAAGGACACTGTCAATAGGACAAAACGGCAACCAACAGATTGGGAAAAGATCTTTACCAATCCCACATCCAATAGAGGACTGATATCCAATATATACAAAGAACTCAAGAAATTAGACTCTAGACAACCAAATAACCCTATTAAAAAATGGAGTAAGGAGCTAAACAAAGAATTCTCAACTGAGGAAATGCGAATGGCCGAGAAGCACCTAAAGAAATGTTCAGCATCCTTGGTCATCAGGGAAATGCAAATCAAAACAACCCTGAGATTCCACTTCACACCAGTCAGAATGGCTAAAATAAAAAACTCAGGTGATAGCAGATGCTGGTGAGGATGTGGAGAAAGAGGAACACTCCTCCATTGTTGGTGGGATTGCAAGATGGTGCAACCACTATGGAAAACAGTCTGGCGGTTCCTCAGAAAATTGAACATATCACTACCTGAGGACCCATCTATACTACTCCTGGGTATATATCCAGAAGATGCTCTAACACATAACAAGGACATATGCTCCACTATGTTCATAGCAGCTTTATTTATAATAGCCAGAAACTGGAAAGAACCCAGATGCTCTTCAACAGAGGAATGGATACAAAAAATGTGGTACATTTATAAAATGGAATATTACTCAGCTATTAAAAACAATGAATTTGATAAATTCTTATATAAATGGATGGAACTAGAAAATATCATCCTGAGTGAAGTAATCCAATCACAAAAGAACATACATGGTATTCACTCACTGATTATTGGATTTTAGCCCAGAAGCCTGAATTACCCAAGATTCAACTCACAGACCACATAAAGCTCATGAAGAATGATGACCAAGTAGGGGGGGCTTCCGTCCTTCTTAGAAGGAGTAAACAAAATACTCAAGGGTGCAAATATGGAGACACAGTGCAGGACAGAAACTGAAGGAGGGACCGTCTACAGACCATTCCACCTGGATATCCATCCTATGTGCAGTCACCAAAGGTAGAGGTTGATGTGGATGTCAGGATGTACATGCTGACAGGAGCCTGATATAGCTGTCTCCTTAGAAGTCTGCAAGAGTCTGACATACTCAGAGGCAGATGCTCACAGTTAACCATTAAACTGATCATGGGGTTCCCAATGGAGAAGATAGAGTGAAGGCTGAAGGAGTTGAGAGGATTCGCGACACCATGAGGAAAGCAACAATCCCAACCAACCAGAGCCCCCAGGGTCTAAACCACCAGCCTGGAGTGCTTAGGGAGGGACCCATGGCTCCAGCTATATATGCAAGGGAGCTATATATAAGAGGGAGAAGAGATCCTTGATCCCATGAAGGCTGGACGTCGTGGGGGAGGGGATACTCGAGGGTGGGGAGGTAAGGTACGGGGGAGGGTGGGTGGGGGTACACCAACGTGGAGGCAGGAGGAGGGGGGAAGGGATAGTGAGTTCCTGGGAGGGAGGGGGGAAATGGGGTAAGGAGAGAACATCTGAAATGTAAAAAAATAAAGTAGTTAGGACAGCAAATTTAGTGTTATTTGTTTTACAACACAATACAGAGTATACAGGTTAAGTTTTAATTAAACTGTTTAATTTTTATAACTTTTTTCTTTTGGGGAGTTTAGAAAACTTCTGTAAGGAATAGATATTATTCATGGTGCTTCCTTTTTTAAAATCATTTCTTGGCTTCAACCCAGAAAATGTACGGTGCTGACTTGTCCCCTGTGGATTTTCAGCATGCCTCTGAGGATGCAAGGAAGGAGATAAACCAGTGGGTTAAAGGTCAAACAGAAGGTGAGAGACTGAGCAGTGCTGGCTCCGTTAGTCAGTTTCCCTTCTGTAGCTCACACCTGACACAATCAGCTTACTCAGAAAAGGCTGATTTTGACTCACAGTGTTGCAGGTTTCTCGTTATAAATGACTGGACTTAGTGATTGGTCCTATGACAGCACTGCACCTCATACTAAAAGAACATGGCAGAGCAAGCCTGATCACATCCATTGTGGATAAGAAGAGGGAGGGAGAGACTAGAGTCTCACAACCACTTTCAATAGCAGCACTCCTTCCCCAAGGTAGGTTTGATGATGAAGACCTACAATCTCAGTACTTGGGAGACTGAGACAGGAGGATTGTTTTGATCACACATGGCAAGACCCTGTCTCAAAATAAAAACAAATTAAAAAACATTCTCAGTGATCTATAGGTGGGTAGACCCCACTCCCACCCCCACTTAGGACCTACATTTTAAAGGTTCCTCCATCTTCCAATGCAGGATGGACCAGAGTCCAAACCTTTAAGAGAGGGACCTTTGGGGGACCCCCCTAAACCATAGCAGAGCCATTGTGCACAGATTCTCACTCCCCTGCATTCTCTCACCTGCATCTCCTTTCTCCCTTCCACAACTTCCCAAATCCTGGCTTATGTCCACTGACATTCAGATGCTATTCCCTAGAATAAGGGACAACTTAAGAGGTCAGAAATTTATTAGTGGAGAAATATAGAAGTGATTTAATGGAACCAGTTGAGTACTTATGGGTTCCCCTGAAGTACAATTGAAACTTAAAACCAACATTAAACACAGAATAATATTAATAAAAATAACAGTCCAGAAGTGTTTAGTGCTCACATGGAAAGAAATGAGACATGAGACCTCATGGAACCATGAAGTCAGTCTTTAGAAACTGCTGCAGTCATAGTATTTTGGCCACCATCTTATCCAGTAACTCAGAAGTAGTGGGTAGGGAATGACTCACCCTCTGGGCTCAGTTGAGCTGTGTAATAGATCTGTCCTCAGTCTTGTTTCTGTGTGAGTCAGCACCCAGGGCTCCTGTCTGGAATTCTATCAGTTCTCAGCAGAGAGTGGCTTCTGTTTCCATAGACTTACCCTAGGATAAATATTCTATCTCTTGGACATTTGTTCAAAGCCCTTTTCAAAACAGCAGGCATCTACTTAGCAGATTTGAAGACATAATTCACCAGTGACCAAAATATTTCCACCAAGGAATATTGTTTCTTTTTTGTAAAGGATGGCCATTCATAAATAAAGGTTGTTGTTTTCACAGGGGAATGGAGAACATTTCTGTTTAAACCTTCAAGACATTTGACTGACTTTAATGATATTGTTCTGGCTCAAGGATGGAACTTAGGATCTCAGCAACATTAGACACAAGCCTATTGTGGTTTTACAAGTTGGTTTATTTCAAATAAAAATTGAACAAGTGAGTCTTTCCTAACTTAACACTGAATTAAAACAAAATGAAGTGTGACTTCTATGTTAGAGCTAAGAAGTTATTGATTTAAATTTGGAATTCCAATATGAATCTTTAGAAAAGCTTACCTTGTCTTTCCAGGGAAATTCCAGAACTGTTGGCTGAGGGTGTAGTAGACAGTATGACCAAACTTGTGCTAGTGAATGCCATTGACTTCAAGGGAATGTGGAGAGAGAAATTCATGAAATGAGACACAACAGATACTCCATTCTGACTGAACAAGGTCAGGTGACACCATCATCCCGAGATGTTCTTGGTTGTGTGTGTATGAGTGCTGGGGTTGTAGCACAGGGCTTCCTCCATGGTCAGCCCAGCCTTTACCATTGAGCCCTCTACCCCAAATTCACCTCTGCTCTAAAAGACAAGAGAGAATAATTTCAGTGATTTTTTTTTTTTTACCCATTCAGAAACACACAAAAACAGTGAAGATGATGCATCAAAAGAATAATCTTCCATTCGGTTACATTCCAGACCTGAAGTGCAAGGTTCTGGAGATGTCTTACCAGGGTGGAGAACTTAGCATGGTCATCCTGCTGCATGAAGACACTGAGGGTGAGTTCATGGGTCTTAAGAAGGTAATTGGCTCTCAATGCAATAGTTCATGTTTCCTTGCACTGTACTGCTCTTGTATTTCCCATGTGTTCACTGAATCACAAACACTTGTTCATCCACAGACTTTACCAAAAATCTATTGTGACTACAGTTCCGTTTTTGTCAATACAGTCCATCAGGTGTTAATGGTCTGAGGTCTCATGTTTATACAGTTATTATTGTTATTATTACTGTTATTCTTGTTGTTACTATCATTGTCATTATTATTTATTATTCACACTGCCTGAGTTCTTTGGGCTAGGGACATGTTCTGTCACTGAGCCACACTCCCAACCCAGAAGTATAAACATTCAGAAGATTTGCTGCCTCCAGTGAAGCATTGTGATGGAGAACATCTAGAGATTTAATATGAAAGGTAACAGTGATAAGTGGGCCCTTACAGAAAGTCTCTTAATTAACTTCATAGGAATCATAATAACAATTGATTTACAACTTTGGGGACTGGGTGTCTCCTGACATAGTCTGAAGTAGACAAAACTGTGAAGATTATAGTTTTCCTTCAAAAATCCCAGGCTACCCTATGACTTAGCTCTTGTTCCTTCTCAGTCTACATTTGCAATCAGGAAGAGGCCTGCTGTCATTTGAATGTATGAAGTGTGTACTGGCATGAATGTAGTCCATTTGTCAGTTATGTTTTCTGGCTGGTAATTAAATGAGGCTCTATTCTCAAGAAAGAAATTGTCACTATTCATAACACAAGTGGTTCTCTTCTGGTCTAATAGGAGAAACAATAATGCTTGATACTTATATGGTACTTACTATGTGCCAAACCTTTATATTTATTCAATGGTCACAACAATGCCACAAAGTTAGTATCATTAATATCCCTATTCTATACTATGTTCTTCTCTATACCACTCTACTTTTCTCTAATCTACTCGATGAATCTACTCCCCACCATGAGCAAGGTCGTGCTATACAGTCTAGGTTGGCCTTCAGCTTACATCCCTCCTTCAGTGGCTCCTGAATGCTAGGACTGCAGAGTTTGTGTCGCCAAGTCAGCTGGTTGTCATTGTCTTAAATTAACTAAGTCCCACACATTTTGAACTGTTTTAATTTTTACCCAAGGATTATTAGAGATTACTTTAGCTCTAGTGGAGTTTACAGATCACTACAACATTAGAAGGTTTCAAACTAAATAGAAGAAACTTCTAAAATTTCCCTTTTACCATTCAAGCAATCAGGATCATAAATACTCTTATAGCCCATCAGTCTAGTGATTCAATGTGATATGGGTTTAAAAATCATGTGTGGATGAAAGGATGGATAGATGGGTGGATAGGAATCATAATAACAATTGATTTACAACTTTGGGGACTGGTTGTCTCCTGACATAGTCTGAAGTAGACAAAACTGTGAAGATTATAGTTTTCCTTCAAAAATCCCAGGCTACCCTATGACTTAGCTCTTGTTCCTTCTCAGTCTACATTTGCAATCAGGAAGAGGCCTGCTGTCATTTGAATGACAGAGGCAGAGGGAGAAGCAGGAGGAAGTCGAAGCAGTAGGAAGCTGACAATTGAGGAGCTGGAGCTGGACAACCATGTGGCCTGGATGAATCGCAAGTTATAAGGGATCTCATAGCTGGGGATTAGAGTAGTGTGATGGTAAATCTGCCCAATCCAGGTGTGCAATTTATACCAATAATTATTGAGTTATGTTTTCCTTTACTGGTCTCCTTCGGGTAGGAGATTTTACAGCAACAAACTTGGTGTTTAAATAATTTCTTCTACTAAAAATTGGCACCCAACGTGGGACTTATAGTCTCACAGCCAATGCAGGCTATTTACTTTGAGAGGATAGTTTTCAGGTGGCATTCATTTTAAAGACAGGGCATAAGCCAGGTTCAGAACTAAGCCTTTTTGTTAAGGGAGATAGCAGAGGTTCTATTTAGTTAACAAAAATGATAGACTAGGTATTAGGTCTGCCTTGCACTTTAACAATTACAACATGGTAATATAGTTTGTGCTCAAATTTATATCTGAGAGAAAAGAGTCTTTTAATTGGACAAAAAGGGGGAAATGGTATAAATTGCACACCTGGATTGGGCAGATTTACCACTACACTACTCTAATCCCCAGCTATGAGATCCCTTATAACTTGAGGTTTATCCAGGCTGTGTGGTGGTCCTTCCGGCTCCAGCTCCTCCGTCATCGGCTTCCTTCTACCACCAGCTTCCTTCTGCTTCGACTTCTGCCTTTTATATCCAATTCCTCTCACTCTCTCATCCCCTAAGACTTTTTCTCCGCCTCCCCTTCTACTGCCCAATCACTGGCTCTAGCCTTTATTTTACAAGTTTTAATTGGACAGAAGATTTACAAGACGTCACCTGTGTACAGATTCAATCATCCTCTGCAGCCCCTCCCAGGAAAGTGAAACTAGGATCAAAATACAAGGCTTGGGCTATCCACTGGGAACTAGGATCAAAATACAAGGCTGAGGCTATCCACAACATTATCATTAATCAGCTTCTCTGTGTTTTGTTTTGTTTTGTTTTGTTTTGTTTTGTTGTTTTGTTTTGTTTTTTGATAAAGCCTCTTGACCCCCATTTGACTCAGGTAGCTATAGTGATAGGATGGCTTTGTGTTGGATTGGGGACTCTTGGGTTGGTATGACCCTTTGTTAGATGCACTTCCTTAGATGGGCCTTGATTTATACATTTCGTTCTTCCACAAGACTGGTGGATTGTAACAAATCTAAGATTTGTTAGAATCTGCAACCCAGATGATCCCCATCCTCTTGCTCCCTGGCTCAGGCAAGCCAAGGCTACATTCATAAGGACAATTAACCATAGAATATGCATGGTAGTGAGAATCTCACAGGTTAAAACCAGATCTGTAACAGATCATCAGGAAGATTTTCTTCCTTTTCTCCTTGCTTCTCCCCACAAATACCAGCACCTACTGTATCCAGGTTCTCCTAGCTGAGGCAGAAAAGACAAAAGCAATGGGCACAGCCTCTGCAGCCCTTCTTTTGGGTTGCTTCCTTTAGTTTGAATCTGGAGTGTTCCCCAAAAGCCCAAGTCTTAATAGTTTTTCCCCAATATAGTGTTACTACTGGGAGATGATGAATTTTTTAAAGAGGTGGGGTGGGGATAGAACTCAAGGCAAGTCTTCAAATCATTCTGAGATGTGTCCCTGAAGGAGATAGATGGCCCAAGTTTCTTCTTTCTTCTGATGTGTCTCCATGTGAGCAGTTTGGATTTACTTCCTGCTCCCTGCTTTCCAACAGAGACCATGTGATCCTAGACAGACTGAGGCCAAATCCTACTTTGTTATTTATAAGCTGATTATTTTCTAAGAAGCTTGTTATGGTAATGGGAAGCTGACTCACACATTTCTCCAGTGAACCCTACTGTTTTAGATCTAAATACTATTCAACATACACAAACTAAAGCCAAACAGTCTAAACAACTCTACTTAAATCCTTTTTACCCATGAGGTTACCACAAGTAAGTTGTTGAAAGTCAAACATATTTTCAAATTACAGATACTAGAGTAGACTCTGAATGATATATAAATTGAGAAAACCAGAAAACACTCTAGTGTCTAAGAATAGGTTCAATAAAATATGTTTAGGATTATATATAGAAAACTACAAATATCACTGAGAGGAATATGAAGATGTGAATAAATGAGAGATACTTTGTGGTCATGACTCAGTGATTTGAAATCTATACATGTGTGTGTGTGTGTGTGTGTGTGTGTGTGTGTGTGTGTGTGTGCTTTTGTGAATGTATTCTTATCTGTTTGTCTGTGTGCATGTTTAAGCTGAAGGTGGATGTCAAATGTTCTCCTCTTTCCTCTATTGATCTCTACTTTATATTGTTAGACAAAATGTGTCATACACTCTGGAGCTCCCTGTTTTGGTTAGTTTGGCTTCCAGAGAGCCCCTAGATCCAATTTTTCTTTATCACCTAGTGTTGGGTTACAGATATCCACCTGTATGCTGGGGATCTGAACTAAGGTCCTCACCTATGTGATACAAGGCCTTTACTCTCTAAGCCATCCCCACAGCCTGTGATCCAGTATTTCAAAAACACTATTTGATATCTAGAGCTATACAACCTCAGTTACATCCATAGCAGTTCCTTTACGCTGTCCTCTATGTGGTGGTTTGAATGAGAATAGCCCCTATAGGCTCATATAATTGAATGTTTGGTCCACAGTTGGTGGAATAGATGGGGAACGATTAAGTATGGTCCTGTTGGTGACGCTGTGTCAGTAGGAGAACTTGGGGGTTCCAAAAGCCCAGGCCACTGCAATTACTACACCCCCCCTTTCTCTTTTGTCTCTACACCATGAGTATTGTCTCAACACATAATCTCTCAGTTACTGCTCCTGCCGTGCTCCCCTCCATGATGGTCATGGGTCATGGACTCACTCTCTGAAACTGTAAACAAGCCTCCAATTAAATGCTTCCTTTTATGAATTGCTTTGGTCCTGGTGTCTCTTCACAGCTACATAAGAGCAACTAAGACATCTTATTTCCTGTGAAATAGGGAAAGTGTAGCTAATAGTTGAGTAACTTAGAAATGGCCAAGTATTTCCAAGACTAACAAGAAGACAAATTCGGTAAGAGGACACACTGAGGCAAAAACTTTCTAGGGTAATGCTGCAGAAATGAGTCAGGACAGTTTATATGTAGGGATGATCAGAAGTGGATGGAACACAAAGCCTAGACATCATCCTGCTGATTATGAGCCCTGCTTTCTGATGAGGAAGACTATGGATCCATTTCCCAGAGCAGCCTGTCTATGCCTCTAATCCCAGTGCAATCCCAGTTACCCCAGATACATGGTTCCACATCACATAGTCAATCAATTGCAGATGAAAGGTATTTAAATTTGTGTCTTTGTGTCTGTATTGAGCACATGCAGATATTTAGTTCTTGTTATAATCCCCCAATAAGTAAAGCAGAATGATTTATGCTGTTTGTACATTATATCAAGCATTACAAGTCATTTAATGATAACTCAACTTCTTATAGGGGAGGATATATATAATTATACAAATGTTGTGATCTTAGGTACTTTTGGTCCTCTGCTTTATATCCATGGGGACAGGAGGATGACCACAGGGTGTGGTCTTAGGACCATAGCCCTGCAAATACCTGGGGACAACTATTCCCAGTGCCACCTTTTACTCTCCATGTTAATTAGGTTAACCACAAGGGAACTTTTGATTGATGGACTTTAATACTTTGATAGATGGAACTTGGTAGTCAGCCGCAGGAGGAGGAAGTGGCCAAATAAAGGAATAGACCTTGGTAGCCAGCTTTAGAAACGTAATCTAACAGATTTTAGCAAGGAGAGGGAATGAGGACAAAGAGCAAGCCCTGCTAGGGCCATGCTTGCAATTCTCAGGACAGCTAAAGTCCCTTCACTAAATATAGCATTTTCCCTCAATATTGATCCCAGATCCTTTTAAAGACATCAAAGTATAAATGACACCAACACACCCACAAAACTTTTATCCCAAAATTTATTCTGTCTACAAAAAGTGCAGGGATGGGGGATGGAGCAGAGATTGAGGGAATGGCCAAACAATAAGCAGCCCAACTTGAGAACCATCCCATTGCTAAACACCAATTCCTGACACTATTAATGATACTCTGTTATGCTTTCAGACAGGAGCTCAGCATAACTGTCCTCTGAAAGGCTCTACCCAGCAGCTGACCAAAACAGATACTGAGACCCACAGCCAAACAGAGGATGGGTCTTGGGGACTTTTATGGCAGAGCTGGAAGAAGGATTGCAGGCACAAACAGGATAGGAACTCCACAGGAAGACCAACAGAGTCAACTAACCTGAACCCTTAGAACCTCTCATAGGCTAAACCACAACCGAAGAGCATGCATGGCCTGGACCTATGCCCCTTGCTCATAGGTAGCAGATGTGTAGCTCAGTCTTCATGTGGGTCCCCCAACAACTGGAGCAGGAGCTATTGCTAAAGCTGTTGCCTGTCTGTGGAATAAGTTCTTCTAACTGGCTGCCTTGTTTGCCTTCAGTGGGAAAGAATGCTCCTAGACCTGCAATGACTTGATGTGCCAGGGAGAGGGCATACTCACGGGGTTCCTCCACCCTTTCAGAGGAAAAGGGAAAAGACAGTTAGGAGGATGGGGTGAGGGACTGTGTGAGCGGGTTACAGGAATAGAGGGCAGTGATCTGAATGTAAAGTGAAGAGAAAAAGACACAAAGGTGTGAATGGGAAGGAGGACCCAAGTTCCCATGGAATGGGGACAAGAGTCAGTAAAGCAGGGGTCGATCTGAGCAAAATATGATGATATATATGTATGAAAATGGAATAATGAAAGCCATTATTTTACACTATATAAGCTAAGTTTAAAAGTTTACAAATCACTTCTGCTCTCAAGAGCTGGAGCAGCAGCAATAGCTGAGTACAGGAGTCTCCCTCTTCATGACTTCATTTGCTCCTTCTTCAGTTGCTCATGTTAATCTGTGCACCTAAGATAGAACTGGAAATATCCAGCCATCCCATAGAAACACACTTATCCAAACCATTTGGGAGTCTGACACAGGAAGATGGCCATTAACAGGCCAATTTGAACAATTTAGTGCTTTCTGATGGATAACAACAGTGATAGGATAGGAGGGCTTAATCCTCTATCTCCCCCAACACACCCTACCCCCACCCCCCACACACATACACACACGCAGAGAGACAGAGAGAGAGACACACACAGAGAGAGACAGAGAGACAGAGACATGGGAGAGAGAGGGGAGATAGAGGGAGGAGTAGTTAGCATAAAAGTTAAGGATTTTGGAATTCCCCACCCCCACCCCATGTTAAAGAAAGAAACCACATGCTCAGGAAAGAAGATGGAGACTGTGACAAAGGCAACATTTAATAAAGAGATCAATATGGCAAGAAGCCAGAGGATATTCATTACTGAAAGCCAGAGTGAGTCAAAGTCATCAAGCGATTATTCCAATTGCCATGCCTATCACACACCAGAATGCCTCTGAAAAGAGTTTCAAGGGAGGGATCCAGGTAGGGACCCAGTGCACTGTGGGTCTTGGGATGCCACAACTGCTCTCACAGTATAATGTGGCCCTCTTTGGTTCTGCTGTCTTTCTGGATGGAAGTCCTTGATGTTGTGTCAAGATGTCTCAGGCCATCTGGTTGTGAGGTGGTGCAGTGTGGCACATTCTCCTTCATTTAAAGAGATGCCTTTATGAAGTAGGTCCTAGGCAGACATGGAGTCACCACAGAGGGCTGCTCGTTAGAGCCTGGAGTTGTGACACTGCAAAGTTCCCACCAGGGAAGATGTTTCAAGGAACTAAAGGTGGGTTCTTTTCCAAGATTCCCGAGCAGCAGAGCATTATTACAGACTTCTGCAGTCTATGAGGTCTTCTGCATCATCGCCATCTAGTGGTCATAGGGTTGAAGTCCACCAGAGCCTTGGACATCCATGAACCCTGCCCTCCCTGACTGTGGAAACAGGGAGTATTCAGGCCTCAAGGTGTCACAGTACTTGTAATGCCAGACTTTGAAAGTCTGTAGGACCTACCACTTTTTCCTTGTCACTGATTTTTAAAAAGGAAATTCTGTTCTAAGATGATCCCATTTTATTTTGGGTGAAACTAACTTATTGGATTTCACAGGCTCACTGGGAATAATATTTTGAATTTCACATCTCATTTTTGTAATACTATAATAAAGTTGGTATACATGGAATGAATATATTTTGTATGTGAAAAGGACTATATCCATTTATGTTATTATATAAAAAAAAAAAAAAAACACTTGAGGCTGAATAACTATGAATTCTCCATTTTCAAGACTTGTCATCTGAAATAGCCTTTGTCTGGACAGGGTCCCAAATGTATAAGGAGGCATCAAGGTATCATAGGGGAAATAAAAAAGAGCACAGGTGTGCCTCTTCTGATCTCTCCTCTGTCTTATAAAAGCAGACTGCTGAGTCCTCACCAGGACTCTGTTTCTTAGAGCTGAAGGTCTCCAAGATTTCAGAGCTAAGATACTGACAGCTCTGAAATAGCAGCAGCCTGGCAAAGCCACAAACTCCAGACTCATAGCCCTTAAGAGCTGGGGCGTGCGCGCCACCTACTAGTCATGAGGATGATATTCTCTTATTCAGCCAGGAGTCCCCACCCTGAGAACCTTGTGTAATTTTAATCACTTCTCAAAGCCCCCACCTCCCAAACACCACATACGAAGTTTCTATCTTCTGATCCCTCACAGTGGGCATTATATCCAACACTGTAGTGCTCAGGAAACACGCTGACCCATCTCCCCATCTTCCTTTCTCCTCTTTTCATTAGTTCCCAGGTCTAACAAACACCAACCCATGTGCTGTGACCTTCACTAACAGAACAAATCTTACATTGTCCTTCTGAATAAAGACAAGAAACATTAAAAACTTCTGTAACTTTACAGATCCAGACACTTCAAGGAAGAATAAAACTGAGTCCATGAACCTAACGATAACCTGGGCTAGTCAATTCTAATTTAAGTTGCATGGTGAGGGAATGTGTCCAAACTTTTAGTCTAATAGTGGAGAATGGTGGGTTGAGGGCCTCTCCAAGATGGTGTGGTCCCTGAGCTAGCCTTGGCTCCTGAGAGGCAGAGCAGCCAAGGATATTGCTTATAACTGCCAATCTTGGACCTCATGCAAGGGCTACAAAGATATTTCTCCACCCCTACCCACACACCTCACAAAAAAAGATTCCTTACAATTTTGCAGTGTTTCAGTGGAATTCAAAAGGGAATCTTTTGACCTGGAAGAGAGGACATTTATCCTCTTGGCTGTTTGCAACTGAGGAAGAAATAACTTACTGGGTCTCTGCTTAGAGAAGTAAAGAAAGGCCTGGAACTGAGGAAAGTAAGGGCCCCTTGGGAGTACCTGCAATCTTCCGCTTTTATTTTGACAGCTCTCCAAGCTAGGTGTTAAACACTCAGGAAAAAAAAAGCCTCTCCACCCAGTTTGGGCTTGCCAGTAAGACACTCCCCTTCTGGATACTATAAAGGCAACAGCTGACTCTGGTCACTTCCTCCTAGGTCAGCCAGCAAGTGGAGCCAGATCTGCTAAGCAGGAGGTAAGATTCTCAGGGGGCCTAGCAGGGAGTGAGGTGACTGGCACCTCCTCCAGGAACCAGTATGTTCCTGGTACCTCACCCTCACTCAAGAGGTGACCTGTAAATGCTCTGTGGATTCCCAGCCACACCCCTCTCTAGGTCAGAAGGTAATCCTAGCCACAGTTTTTCTTTCCCTCAGTTTTCTTTTTGAATCTTGATCTGAGAGACAGTGCCCTACAACTCCATAGGGTCAATCCTGGCTGCTGGGAGGCTGGTGGGAGCCTAGATCCTCAATGATGAGAACTGGGTGCGGCCCTGGTAGATAAACAGCCAGAGACAGACAGCTGTGATTGGCCTGTACTTGGACAAACTGGAGATTTGAGTTTGGGACCCAGATGGATTAGCAGATGGCTCCCAAGCAGGGCTTGCTTACCCGCTTCAGGGGCCAGCTTGGTTGCAAAAGGGACACCAGAGAGTGTTCCTCTTCCCTGTCACCCACATTGTAACTAGGGAGAGTGAGTGACAATCACAAACTTGCCTTTGTCACTAAAGCTGAGACTGCAGCCTTGACCTCAGGCATGGAGAACTGAATCCATGGAGAACTAAAATGATAATATTGCTATCTTACCAGAATCCACTTGTGTGCAGAGGAGATCCATGTGGTTTTCTGGATTCATTGCCAACATGAACTAGAACTTGACACCCCACAGGGAGAGAGATGTGTGAGCTCCAGACAGAAGACTAACAGTGTGGGCACTGTGCTGAGGCCACTGGCATAGTTTCTCTTCAGACACAGTTGTCTGGGAGGTTAGAGCAGACACCCTAGGCCCTGGTCCTGTGTCACTACTGAAGTCTGGCCCCAGCTTTGTGTGACTGAAGGAGTATGCTTGCCCGCTTGGGAAAAATGGGAGGGAGCAGGATTAACCAACTACAGGTCCTAGGGGTGGGTGGAAAAGCTGTGGTAGGTGTTATTGTTAGTGTTGTAGTTGGCAATGCTGATCTCCCCTCTGTTGCAGCCTTCATCATGGAGCAGCTGAGTTCAGCCAACAGCCTCTTCGCCTTGGAGCTGTTCCACACCCTGAATGAGAGCAACCCCACAGGAAATGTCTTCTTCTCTCCCTTCAGCATTTCTTCTGCCTTGGCCATGGTCTTCCTGGGGGCCAAAGGCAGCACTGCAGCCCAGCTCTCTAAGGTTAGCAGAAGCAAAACCGGCCAGCTCTCCCTGCCATATCCCTGCTAACATGGTGCAGTCAGACTTTCAGAACCAACTTTACCCAGAACAATCAGTTGTTGGTTGACTAGCAGCTTTAAATGAGATTTAAAGGCAGAGTCTCTGTTCAGTTGGGGACACAAAGTGAAGAAAGACATTGACAGTATCTTTGGGTTTTTTTTCTCCATTCATAAGAGTGAATAACAAGCTTTCATGTAAGCAAGCCCTGCACCTTCCCTGAGCTAGCTGCTCAGAAATCATGCCTGTAATACAGTGTCACCTTCAGGCATGACAGATATAGGAACATGCTATAGGAGGCAGCTTGACGGTGGTGGCTTCTGGTGGGGACAAGGTAAAAACAGCCATCTGCCTGTGTTCCCAGGCTTAAAACCCTGTGCCTCTCTCCAGCTTGATTTGACTGGTGTGGCTCTGCAGGGGAGATTGGAAAGTCCCCGTGGCCTGTGACAGGACCACATCTCTCAGCCCATGCCTGGAGACAGCAGATCACCTTTGCCTCCCTCTCCACAGCTGCTAGTCTTCCTTATGGTGTGGAGGGGACTTCTGCTCTTGGTGTTCCTTAAATCTGAGGGGGAATTCTTCTGCCTTTGGAAGTCTAGACAGGAATGGACAAGTGCTTTCTAACTGAACTGCCTGGCTACTCTGTACCTGCTGCTCGATGCTTCTCACAGGTTATGTCTGCTTCAGTGTAAGCTTTTCCTGCTGACAGCTTCAGGAAATAATAGTCTCAAGGCCTTTCCCTCCCATTTCAGTCTAGTCGGTGTGTCCATGTAGCAATCTAGCAAGCATAGCTCAGCATGGACTGTGGACCCTGTGTGCTTTTTGTCCTTTGTGTCCTAGAAGTGAGTAAGCAGCCCAGACCTCACACAACCATAAGAGGCCTCTTGATTTACAACTAACAGAAGGGGATGTAAACTCTCAACAGAATAAACTTAAGGAAGTTATTTCTCTAGGGAATGTTGTGAACCCTAAGATAAGCAAAGAAAAAGGTCTCACTCAGTCCCATCTTTTGGGTCTCACAGTAGGAATGAGTCTTATTGACACTGTTCATTTATTTCTGAGATTTTTTATTTTTTATTTTTTTAGCAAACTTGTATATGACACAGAATATAAACATGAGCATACCATTTAATCTTTATGGAAAAAACTCAGACATAAATATTTAGCTTGTTAACCATCTACATTTGGGGAACTATTAAAAATTATTTAGAAGCCATGTTTAATTATGTCTCACTGAGCCATATATTTTTGGTTCCATTTGTTTACTTTGCCAATGATATGTTAATAAACTACTAGGCTGGAATTACTCGGTATCAAATCAAAGTAATTTGGTGAAGGTAGACAACACAGACTTCAAATGAGATGATTATATAAAGAATGTTTTCCTTCCTTTAGACTTTTCATTTCGACTCTGTGAAGGACGTCCATTCACGCTTTCAAAGCCTGAACGCTGAAGTGAGCAAGCGTGGAGCATCTCACACTCTGAAACTTGCTAACAGACTGTATGGAGAGAAAACCTACAATTTCCTCCCTGTAAGTACCTAGCACTTCACATTCTGAAACTTCCTGAAGTGAGGCAGACTTTTCCTGGCACAGCCATGTTGCAGGCCATTCATAAAAACAGCAAAGAATGTGTGTGGGACTTTCACCTCAGTTTTTCTAATGAAGGGATCCCTCCTGGATGTCTTTTTAAAACAAAAGCAAGGACTGAAGGGATGGCTCTGTGGAGAAGAAAGCTTCCTGTGCAATTCTGAGAAGCTGAGCTTGGATTCCAGAACCCATGAAAAATGCCAGGCCTAGCTCTATAGTCTCCAGTAACCCAGCCCTGTGGGGAATGGAAAAGCTATGAGAACTGCTTGGGCTTGTGGACCAGCAGCCTAGGCAGGTTCAGGGGAGACCTCGTTTTAAGGGAATAAGGTAGAGAGTTACAGTAAGACTCTGACATCTTTGTCTGACCTCCATGATTGCACAGGTATGCACACCCATATATGCTATGTACACACATACACTATGCCTACATACACACACACACACATACACCACACACACAAAACAAAAGTGAGTTTTGAAAAGCCACTTGAAGTATAATCAACATTTCCTCAATTATGAAAATGTTAATGTAAAATTAAAAAAGAATGAGTGGCCTTTGTTTTAACAACAGAAATGTTATATACTTGCCACTACAGCACTGTAACCTTCAAAGATGACTAGGACACAGCACATGGGAGGCAGAGGTAGGAAGATCTCTGTGAGTTCGAGGCCAGCCTGGTCTACAAAGTGATTTCCAGGACAGCCAGGGCTGGTACAAATAGGCACCCTATCTAAAGAGACGTGGGGGGGGGGCAGTTTGCGAAGGGAGGGAGAGAGAATGAGAGGGAAGAAATGAGAGAAGGAAGAAAGGAAAGAAGAAAGGAAGGAAGAAAGGAAGGAAAGGAAGGAAGGAAGAAAGGAAGAAGGAATTGAAAAGGGAAGGAAGGAAGGAAAGAAGAAAGGAAGGAAGGAAAATGGTTAGGACAGCAAATTTATTGTTGTGTGGTTTTCAAAAGAATAGAAAAGTCTAAAGCTTGGGTTTTAATAAAACATTTTCAAATTTTAGGACTTTGTTATTTTCTTTTGGGGATTTTAGAAAACTTATGTAGTGAATAGAAGTTGTTCATGACACTTCCTTTTTTTTAAAAAAAAATAGGAGTTCTTGGCTTCAACCCAGAAAATGTACGGTGCTGACTTGGCCCCTGTGGATTTTCAGCATGCCTCTGAGGATGCAAGGAAGGAGATAAACCAGTGGGTCAAAGGTCAAACAGAAGGTGAGAGGCTGAGCAGTGCTGGCTCTGTCAATCAGTTTCCCTTCTGTAGCTCACACCTGACACAATCAGCTTGTAGACTAAAGACTCATTTTGACTCACATGTTGCAGGTTTTGTTTTATTAATGATTGACCTTTTTGCTTTGCCCCTATGGCAACACTGTGCCTCTTGTTGTGACAGCAGCAGAGGAGGCATGTTCACCTCACTGGTGAATAAAAGAAAGAGGGAGAGACCAGTGTCTCACAACCATTTTCAATACCAGTAAGCCTTCTCCAAGGTAAGGATTGATGATAAAAGACCTACAATTCCAGTACTTGGGAAACTGAGACAGGAGGATTGTTTTGATCACACATGGCAAGACCCTGTCTCAAAATAAAAACAAATAAAAAACATTCCAGTGATCTATAGGTGGGTAGACCCACCACCTAGGACCTACATTTTAAAGGTTCCTCCAGCTTCCAATGCAGGATGGACCAGAGTCCAAACCTTTAAGAGAGGGACCTTTGGGGGACCCCTAAACCATAGCAGAGCCATTGTGCAGGTTCTCACTCCCCTGCATTCTCTCACTTGCATCTCCTTTCTCCCTTCCTCAAGTTCCCAAATCCTGGCTTATGTGCACTGACATTCAGATGCTATTCCCTAGAATAGGGACAACTTAAATGGTCAGAAATTTATCAGTGGAGAAATCAGCATGATTTAATAGAACCGGTTGAGTACGTATGGGTTCATCAAACAATTAAATGTTAAAACAACTTAAAACGCAGAATTATAAAAAATAAAAACCCTGTCCAGAAGTGTTTATCTCTATGGAAAGAAATGAAATGCGAAACCTAATGGAACATGAAGTCAGTCTTTAGAAACTGCTGCAATCATAGTATTTTGGCCACCATCTTATCCAGTAACTCAGAAGTAGTGGGTGGGAGTGACTCACCCTCTGGGCTCAGTTGAGCTGTGTAATAGATCTGTCCTCAGTCTTGTTTCTGTTGAGTCAGCACCCAGGGCTCCTGTCTGGAATTCTATCAGTCCTCAGCAGAGAGTGGCTTCTGTTTCCATAGACTTACCCTAGGATAAATATTCTATCTCTTGGACATTTGTTCAAAGCCCTTTTCAAAACAACAGGCATCTACTTAGCAGATTTGAAGACATTATTTACCAGTAACCAAAACATTTTCACTATGGAATATTGTTTGTTTTCTGTAAAGAACAGCCATTCACAAAATAATGGTTATTGTTTGCATGGCAGAAAGGAGGATTTGCTTGTTTTAAACCTTTGAAGACATTGACTGATATTAATGATATTTTTCCTCTGGTTAAAAGGATAGAACTTAGGGTCTCAAGAAGCACTAGGCACAAGCCTGCCTGCTCTTAAAATTTGGTTTGTTTAAAATAAAATGAGACAAATGGGTCCTTCCTAACTGAACACTGAATTAAAACAAAATGAAGTGTGAAGTCTATATTAGAGCTAAGAAATTATTGGTTAAATTTAAAATTCCAATATGAATCTATTAAAAAGCTTACTTTTTCTTTTCAGGTAAAATCCCAGAACTGTTGGCTGTGGGTGTGGTGGACAATATGACCAAACTTGTGCTAGTGAATGCCATCTACTTCAAGGGAATGTGGGAGGAGAAATTCATGACACAAGACACAACAGATGCTCCATTCCGACTGAACAAGGTCAGATGACACCATCATCCTGAGCTGTTCTTGGTTGTGTGTGTGTGAGTGCTGGGGTTGTAGCACAGGGCCTCCCTTATGGTCAGTCAGGCCTTTACCACTGAGCCCTCTACCCCAAGACCCCAAATTCCTCTCTGCTCTAAAAGACAAGAGGGAATAACTTGAGTATTTTTTTTTTTAACATTCAGAAAGATACAAAAACAGTGAAGATGATGTATCAAAAGAAAAAATTTCCATTTGGTTACATTCCGGACCTGAAGTGCAAGGTGCTGGAGATGCTTACCAGGGTGGAGAACTTAGCATGGTCATCCTGCTGCCTGAAGACATTGACGACGAGTCCACAGGTCTTAAGAAGGTAACTGGCTCTCAATGCTATGGTTCATGTTTCCTTTCACTGTACTGGTCTCAGATTCCGCATGTGTTCACTGAACTGTAAACACTTGTTCATCCACAGACTTTAGCAAAAGTCTATTGCCACTAACACCATCAGATGTTACTACTCTGAGGCCTAATATTTATAAGTTATCATTACTATTATTGTTATTACTATCATCATTATTATTTTATTATTCACAATGCCCAAGTACTTGGGCTAGGTAAGTGTTCTGTCACTGATACACACTTTCAGCCCAGAATTCTAAAGTTTAAGTGTTCAGAATATATTCTGTCTTCAGCAAACCATTGTGATGGGGGAACATGTAGATATTTAAAAATAAAGTTAACAGTGATGAGTGGTTCCCCATAGAAAGTCTCTTAAAGTAACTTTAAAGGAATTATAATAAGAATTGATTTGTCTTAGGGGATTGGGTATCTCCTAACAGGGTTGGAAGTAGACAAACTGGGAAGATTACAGTTTTCCCTCAGAAATCCCAGACTGCCCTGTGACTTAGCTTCTGTTCCTTCCCAGCCTACACTTGCAATCAAGAAGAGCCTGCTGTCACTTGACTGTATAAGTGTGTATTGACATGAATGTGGTGCATTTGTCAGTTGTATTTTCTGGCTGGTAATTTATCTCATTACAAAAAGATGCTCTGAATCTAAAGAATGAAATTGTCAGTATCCATAAGATAAGTGGTTCTGGTCTAGTCCAATAGAGGAACAACAATACTTAATATTTATATGGTACTTACTATGTGCCAAACCTTTACATTTATCAATTCATTCAACAGTTACAGCAATGCTCAAAGTTGATATCATTAGCATACTATTCTATTCTATTCTATTCTATTCTATTCTATTCTATTCTATTCTATTCTATTCTATTCTATTCTATTCTATTCTATTCTAATGTTCTACTCTATCCCACTCTACTCTACTCTATGCTACCCAACTCCATTTCATGGACAAGGTCTTGCTGTGCAGCCAAAGCTTACAGTCCTCTGTCAGTGGCTACTAAATGCTGGATTGCAGGGTGTGTGGCCCCATGTCAACAGCTTGTACTTGTTTTAAATAAAGTAAGTCCCATATATTTTGTCCCTTTTTTATTTTTACCCAGGAGTTATGGAATAGTACTTCAGCTCTAGTGGAGTGTACACATCACTATAACTTCAGAAAGTTTCAAAATAAAGAAACCTACTAAAATTTCCCATGTACATTCAAGTAATCAGAGTAATAAAACCTGTAACAGTTACAATAGTCCAGTGATTCAGTGGGATAGAGGTTTAAAAATCTTGAGTGCATGGAAGAATAGACAAATGGGTGGACTGAAGGAGGAATAGAAGGGAAGAAGAAAATAAATGAAAGAGTGAATAAGGCAGAGAGAAATGAATAGATGAATGGATGAAAGATGAATGGATAAATGAATAGATGATGGATGTATGGATGGATGATGAATAGACAGATAGATAGATGGGTGGATGAATGAATGAAAGACTTGTTGTTAAATGTTTTTGTACTTTGACTTTCAAAGACCTGGAAATAATTCTGCTATATTCCAGAAATTTACAGATAAAATTAAATCTAAGTGGAATCTATTTGGTCAGAAAACATAAAGGAAACCCTGTGAGTTGTGGCAATTGTGAGTCCATTCATTGAAAAGTACATTATTGTGGTAATAAATTAACCTCTATCATTATTATTATTTTATTATTCACAGTGTCCAAGTACCTTGGGCTAGGTAAGTGTTCTGTTACTGAGCCACACTCGCAGCCCAGAAGGCTAAAATGTAAATATTCAGAATGTATTCTGTTGTCAGTGAACTATTGTGATGGGAGAGCATTTCTGTGACCATCAAATAAATTTATGTATGTAGAGGGTTTGGTATATACTAAGTATCATATAAATATCAAGTAAGTAAATATATATCTGCTTTATGTTAATTCCAGATTGAGGAGCAAATAACTTTGGAAAAACTTCGTGAATGGACCAAAAGAGAGAACTTGGAATACATTGATGTCCATGTCAAATTGCCCCGGTTCAAGATAGAAGAGAGCTACATCCTCAACTCTAACCTGGGTCGACTGGGATTACAGGATCTCTTTAGCAGTAGCAAGGCTGATCTGTCTGGCATGTCAGGATCCAGAGATCTTTTCATATCAAAAATTGTCCACAAGTCCTTTGTGGAAGTGAATGAGGAGGGAACAGAGGCAGCCGCTGCCACAGCAGGCATTGTCACATTCTGCATGTTGATGCCTGAGGAAGAATTCACAGTGGACCATCCTTTCATTTTCTTTATTCGGCACAACCCCACTGCTAATGTGCTCTTCCTTGGCAGGGTTTGTTCCCCATAGAAGAAAGCGACTTTAGAGATACAAGGCAGAGCTTAGAGTTTCATTCCCTGAGATTTTAATAGTCATTACTTTCATTTGTACTCGACAATAAAACCTCTAACCAGAAACTAATCTTTCTTTCTTTTGTATGTTCAACCCTGTTGGCTTTTTATATCCAGGTCTTTTGGCATGGGTATGCCTATTTTGATTATACAATGAAAAAATCCAGTTGTCACTGTTGACAGCAACAAGTCTAAAAGAAAAGTATAAAACACATGTATAGATTCTTGATCATGAGGTAACCTATAGAATTGATACATTCCCAAACAGGCAAAAGTTGTTTCTCAGTCAAATATTAGAGTAAGGCAAAAATGAAGAGATGAAAACAAGTAATAAAGCGTTAAAAAAAGTTAATGAATCCAAAATAAGAATTGGTATCTAAGTTCTTTCATGCTTTGTGACTTGAACCACGCCCCCCCCCCTTTTTATGGAAAGAGATTGGAAGCCATATCAGAAGGAAGGCATTCCAGGTTGTTGAAGGGAGGACTTAAAGGCAGATATGTCATGGGAACAAATACAACTGGGTGTCCCCTTCTTGTGAAGACAAACTTCTCATGCGCCCTGAGGGTAGAACCTCATTAACGAGCCCCAGGGGTTAAAAGCCTCGACGCCATCTAGGTAGGGATAATGGCTCTGTAATTGAAGGAAAGCTATTGTGGGAGCATTGGATGACCCTTTGTCCTGATGCATTTTGAAGGGGTGGGATTCATATTGAGTGCAGTGAATACTGGTGTTACAAATTTTGATTCAGAATCTGGAAGCTGATATGCCATCTCTGCCTGGGTAGGAGAAGGCTAACTCGTAAGGGCGATTTGCCTGACAAAACATTTGTAAAATTTCAGTTGATAACAAAACTGTAGCACATTACCAAGAAGCTTTCTTCCTATTCCCCCACCCGAATACCAACACCTATTGTACTCCAGGTTCTCCTATCTGTGGTAGAAAAGACAAATACAGCAGGCATCTCCTTGGTAGCACTTCTTTTGGATGGCTTCCTTTAGTTTGGATCTAGAATGTTCCCCAAAGGCCCATTTCTTGATAGTTTTGCCCCAATATAGTATTGCTGGGAGAGGTGAATTTTTAAGAGGTGTGGAGGAGGGAGGGCTCTAGAAAAGCCATCAGATCATTGTGGGGTATGTCCCTCAAGTAGATGTACGGCCCAGTCTCTTCTTTCTTCTGTTCTGTCTCCATGTGTGCTGTTTGGGTTACTGCTTGCTTCTTGCCATTGCCATCTTGCTTTCCCACCCAGACCAAGTGATCATGGGCAGGAGTTGAGACTGAGACCAAATCCTCCTTTGCTCTTTATAGGCTGGTTATCTAAGGTGCTTGTCATGGTAATGAGAAGCTGACTCACACATTCCTCCAGCAAAACCCACTGTTTTCATTCTAAATGGTGTTCATTATCCAGAAACTAAATCCCAAGTGTCTAAGCAACTCTGCTCAAATCTTTTTTATCTGTGAGGAAACTACAGGTATGTTGCTAAAAGTCAAACATATTTTTAAGTCACAGATCACAGACTAGATTTTAATTCAGATATTTTGTAAATATACATATATATGTGTATGAATACAGACACACACATATATATATATTATGTATGTGTCTGTCTGTGGTCTGTGGTAGGGGAGGTAAGTAAGCCTTAAGCCTCAAATCATTGTTACAATCTGCTTTTCAAATATAACATCCAGAGTATAATCAAAGATAACTCTTTGGGTGGGAAGTCATGGCAACAGAGACACAAAGCAGCACAAACAAAAAAATGTGAATTATATATATATTTATATATATATATGAAACTGCAAACTCTCAGGGACATATTTGGCCACTCTGCCTTAGCAGCACTTGACAGTCCAGAGGAGGTAATGATAACTGAATGGCAGATTGTGTCACTATTAATGCAAAGGGAAACAGTTTGTCCTTCCAAGAGTAGGACTCTTGTTTTTCTTCTCTGCTTTTGCATGACCTCCAGAGTACATCAAAAGTTCAGTGCTAGGCTGAAACTTCTGGACAACTCCACTTTCTCATCCTTAATACTTTAGCAGGCAGTTGAAACTTACAAACTTCTCAGAAATGTACAAGGGCTGGGCAGTGGTGGCGCACGCCTTTAATCCAGCACTTGGGAGGCAGAGGCAGGTGGATTTCTGAGTTCAAGGCAGCCTGGTCTACAGAGTGAGTTCCAGGATAGCCAGGGCTACACAGAGAAACCCTGTCTCGAAAAACTAAAAAAAAAAAAAAAAAAATGTACAAGGATCCTTACTCCTTTACACAGCTGCATCTGTCCTCAGTGTCCAGCCATGCTGCTGTCTGTTTGTCCATCTATGATGTTAATAACTCCTTTAATCTTGAATGCAAAGAACAATCTGCCTTTATCTTAATCTCTTAATCTCCAAACAGAAAACATTTCATTGGCTAACATACTATGCAAACATTAACCATAGAGGTAGATGTAGCTATATTAATAGTAGGCAAAAATAACTTTTCCTATTCGGGAAATAAACATTTTATGAGAAAAAGATTCAATACACTAGGAAAACATAAAAATTTTAAATTTGGATGCACTCAATAGCATTCCCTCAAAAGGAAAGAACAAAAATAGAAAGAAATTAAAGGAGAAAATATCCATATAAAATGAGAAAAGAATGCATGCTCTCCATAATTAATAATTAATAAATGTAATTAACAATTGATCAATAATAATCTAGTATGTTAATAAAGAGTCTAGCTATAATTGAAAAATATAGAACTATTTTGCAAAGGAAGAAACTTCATAATATTCTAGATTATTTGTTAATAAAATTTAAATTATTATTATTGAAGGGAGTTAAGTAAGATAGTTGGTTCAGTTTACAAAACCACTTTTTATGTCCATGTAATCTTCACACTTGCAGTTTTAAAATGAAGAGTAAATCAGAAGATACTCTAGTGTCCAAGAATAAGTCCAATAAAAGATCCTCAGGTCTCTATATAGAAAACTACAAACATCACTGAGAAAAAGATCTGAATAGAGAGGTATCCTGGGGTCATGATTCAGTGATTTGAAATCTGCAGGTGTGTGTGTGTGTGTGTGTGTGTGTGTGTGTGTGTGTGTGCATATATAAGCTGAAGGGTGGATGTAAAATGTCTTCCCTTTCCTCTATTCTCCACTTTATATCTTGAGACAAAGTGTCTCACAACATCTGAAACTCCCTCTTTTGGTTAGTTTCACTGTCCAGAGAGCCCCCTGGATCCATTTGTCTTCATCCCCTAGTGTTGGGTTATAGATGTCTACTTGTATTCTGTGGATTAAATCTAAGGCTTCTCATGTGTGTGATACAAGGACTTTACTCTCTAAGCCATCTCCCAGCCTGTGATCCAGTATTTCAAAAACACTATTTGATATCTAGAACTAGACAACCTCAGTTGCATCCATATCAGCCCACTTTTGCTTTACTATATGTGGTGATTGGTATGAGGATAGCCCCCATAGGCTCATATAATTGAATGTTTGGTCCACAGTTGATGGAACTGGAAGGATTAAGTATAGTCTTGTTAGAGAAGGTGGTAGCAATAGGGGGCTGTTGGTGTTTTCAAAAATCCAGGCATGTTTGTACATATTCGTTCCCCCACCAAGCCCCATCTCTCTCCTTCTCTCTCTGACCTATGACTGTTGTCTCATGTTAGCTCTCTACTGCTGCTCTTGCCTGCCCCTGCTGTGCTCCACTCTGTGATGGTCATGGGTCATGGACTCACTCTCTGAAACTATAAGCAAGCCTCCAATTAAATGTTTCATTGTATGAATTGCCTTGGTCCTGGTGTCTCTTCACAGCTACAGAAGAGTAAGATATCTTTCTTGTCAAAGAGGGCAAGCGCAGCTAATAGTTGTGTTAATTTGAAAAGACCAAGAATGTCCAAGACTAACAAGAAGACAAATTAGGTAAGAGGACACACTGAGGCCAAAACCTTCTAGAGTAATGCTGCAGAAATGAGTCAGGACAGTCTATACATAGGGATGGTCAGAAGTGGATGGAACACAAAGCCTAGAAGTCACCCTGCTCATTATGAGCCCTGCTTTCTGATGAGGAAGACCATGAATCCATTTCCCAGAGCAGCCTGTCTATGCCTCTAATCCCAGTGCAATCCCAGTTACCCCAGATACATGGTTCCACATCACAGAGTCATCAACTGGAGATGAAAGGTATTTTTAATTTGTGTCTTTGTGTCTGTATTGAGCACATACAGATATTTAGTTCTTGTTATAATTCCCTGATAGTAAAGCAGAATGATGATGCTGTCTGACATTGTATCAAGCATTACAAGTCATTAATGATAACTCAACTTCTTATAGGGGAGGATATGCATAATTATACAAATGTGATCTTAGGTACTTTTGGTCCTCTGCTTTGTATCCATGGGAACAGGAGGATGACCACAGGGTATGGTCTTAGGACCATAGCCCTGCAAATACTGGGGACAACTATTCCCAATGCCACCTTTTACTCTCCACAAGGAATTGATTGGTATTAGAAACCACTGGCCACATGTTGACAATACATAAAAGCTCTTCAGGGCAGAAGGTGAAAGGAGGAAATTTCCCATACATTGTTTTCAAACATTTAGGACCTGTGTGGGAAAAGATAAAATTGAATCTTTCCTTACACCCTGTGCACAAATTTACAACAGCACAACTGTAGATTTAACTGTGGAAGCAAAACAAAGTATTCAGAAGGTGACAGAATATCAAATATGTGTTTTTTAATCAATTCTTGAAAAAAGTGATTTCTAAGCAGAATATACACACAAGAAGTAATTCTTTTATTTGACTTAGACATTTTGAAAGGTACTAATATGCTGTTTTTAATTTATGTATATTAGCATTTTGCCTGCAGGCATGGTATGCCTATTGGCCATGGAGGTTAGGAAGAAGATATCAGCTGGGAAACTGGAGTTAAGTGTTGTGGTGAGCTGCCATGGGCATACTGAATCCAGGTCCTCTGCAAGAACAGCAAGTATGGCAGCTGGAGAGATTATGTAGCAGTTTAGAGCACTTGTTGCCCTTCTACAATACCTGTATTTGATGCCCAGCATCCATGTGGTGGCTCACAACCATTTGTAAGTCTGGTCTTCTCTTCCAGATTCTGAAAGCATCATACATGCATATAGTGTACACATACACAACACCACACATCACACACACACACACAGACACCACACCCACACAGAGAGAGAGAGAGAGAGAGAGAGAAGAGAAAGAGAGAGAGAGAGAAGTTTCTTATCTGCTACACCATCTCTCCAGTCCTAGGCATTTGGAGTCCCTATACCTTCCTCATTTCTTCCATTTTTACTTTCTTTCCTTGTTTGCTTTCTTCCTCTCTTTCCCCACTAAACTTTCAGACTCAAGCCATCCTCCCACTCAAACCTCCCAAGCAGCTATGTTTATAGGTGTTCACAACCACATTCAGCTTGATTTGGACATTTTAATATTTTTTATTCGTTAAATTTAGATTTAGCCAACTTAAATCCTCATTTTTGCAAAATGCACACTTTGAGTTAAATAGCAAGTTTCCTAATAATTTGCATGGTCCACAGCCCAATAGAGAGGTAAAGTCTAAATAAGGTCCTAGAGAATGATCTGTGGGAAGAGCCCAAGTCCAGAACTTTTCTCATTGTATCTCAAATGAAATAAACAAAAAACCACAGCTGACGGCAGGGAGAGCTTTGTGAAGTCGCCGTGGCAGAAAACTGACTTTCTAATGGATTCTCAGCTTTTATAAGGTGGAAACACTGCCTTTAATGGCCCAAGGAAAGGGATGGCTGATTCTAAGAGGGAGACAGGAGCGAAATCTGGCTGAGTGCTACAAAACTGAGGTGTTTTCGTTCATTTAAGGGTACTTTACAAATCATCAAAATTACAGCAGACGTCTGACACATTTTGCACTGCTCTGTTTCCTTAAAATTATTACTGTATTCATTACAAATTTTCTACTTAAAAGAAAGTCATGACAATGTAACCTAGGAGTCTCGTCGGAAGAGAGCCTTATATCCTGTTATGGTGGGAGAAATCACTAACACAGAATGCAAAATAACAGTAACGTGGAGTAAGCCTGGGCCCGTAGGCTGACATTTGGACATCGTGCCTTGGATGCTACGGTCCTCATCCCATGGAGGAGCTCAGAGGAGAATGAAAGCATATGTCTCCAAGCTCTGAGGAGTAGAAACCAATGTGACCAATCGTGGCTGGTACTCCGCAACTTCCACAAAGAGTTAAGCCCACAAAGAGGAGAAGTGGGTTCTCCACTACCCTAGGAGGTACTTCAACATCAATGCTCTTTGACTAGCTGCCAATTAAAGGAACACTTGTATAATTATATTTCCAATAAGCTTGAATGAATTTTTCCGTTCAATCAGAGTATCTGGTGTGAGACAACAAAATACCAAAAGCTTTAAATGTCATTTCCGGCACTTCATCACCAACCCTTCACTTGGGACTAGAATCAAGGATCTCTTGACCTGCGCTGCATGCACAGACCCTGGTTATGCGACTAGATCTACGGTGTATGAATAAGTTGATGACGAATGGTGTGAATGTCCGCTGAAATCAATAGTGATTATGACTTAAGTGAAGTGAAATGGTAGTGAATGCTGAGATAAGTGAATGTGAGTGATGGAGATGAGTGAGAGGTGAATGTGAGTGAGATGAGTGAAGTGATGTGAGTGGTGAGTGGGAGAATGAGTTGAGTGAATGTGAGTGAGATAGAGTGATGTGAGTGTAGAGTTGAGAGTTGAGTTGAGTGAGTGTGAGTGAGAATGAATGAGACAGTGATTGGATGAGTGTAGAGATGAATTTCAGTGTAGAGTGAGTGATAGTGTGAATGAGTGAGTGTGAGAGTGAGTGTGAGAATGAATGTTTGTGAGAGTGAGTGTGAATGTCTGAGTGAAGAGTGAGAGTGAGTGTGAGTGAGCCTGACAGTGAGTGTATACATGAAATAAAGACAAGGCAGCATGCAGGAGGGAGTGGTTACATTTCACCCTCACAGAAGCTGATGGTTCAAAGACGTGGAGATTATAAAGTGGGAAAGAATTTCTACACCTGAGCCATCGGGCCCTAACATGATGTGTGGAGGTGGCAGCGATACTTCAACACTAGGGAAATGAACACAGAGGTGTGAGGAGAGAGAATACAGTGCAGGGAACAGCCCCAAGGGGATCCTACAGTGTGCTGTCTTACATACTTCATTACATTGAGAGGTTTTCCAGGGTGCAGGAGAGCTCTGCATTGCAAGAGCAAGCGGATGTTACTGAATGAGGTTTTCAAAGTGCGCTTGCGCCAGCCCTTTCTTCAGGTTGTAGACTGTTACGCCAGATCCTACTGAGACTTCAATTCCACAGAGAAAATAGTTTCCCTGTGTTTTAAAAATGTAAATAACATTGCACAATATTTTCACAGTTAGCTTTAATGAAAGTAGATGCACCACAGATTTCAGTTTTCTGTGTAAAGTATTATGTTCATTAAAATATTTAAGACATTAAATAAGAGTCTCCTCCCCTCATGTTTAATAAACCTATGCTGCTTTTTTTCTCCTTCTCTTGGTGTTTTGACACATCTTGTTCTATATCCCAGACTTATCTTAAATTTATAATTCTCCTGCCTCAACCTTCTATGTGCTTGGATTTCATACATACTCCACTGTGCTCAGCCACCTGTATGTTTGTTATTAAGACAATGCAGTAAATCTTAGTAAGAGTTCCCTGACTTCACACGACATGCCTATATACATTAGGATTTCTGCATTTTTTTCTAATTCTTTAACTGCCTCTGTCCTGTCTGTCTGTCCATCCATCTGTCTGTCTGTCTATTTATTTACATAATACACGTATGGATGGAAGCCAGAGGACTTAGGTATCATTCTCCAGGAACAAGCAATCTTTTTAAAAGATAGTGTCTCTCACCAGTCCAGAAACTGGCCAGGTGAGTTAAGCTAACTAAGCCAGCAAGCTCCAGGGATCTGCCTGTCTCTGCTGCCCCACAGCTGGGATTACAAGTGCAAACCACCATGCCTAGAATTTTTTTATATAGGTTCTGTGCCTCAAACTCAAGTCCTTGTGGGACAAGAAAAATACTTTACCAACGGAGCTGTGTTCCCAGGTTCCAGCAGTTTCTTTTGTGTTTAGTTAATAAAAGAGCTCTCTAGAAACTTAACTTGTTTAACTGATCCTTTTGGCTCACAGCAGTTCCAATATGGAGGCTAGTACTGTTAAATCTTCAATATTGTGTGCCAACATTCACAAAAAGTTCTCACCTTAGAAAAAAAAAAAAAGACCTGAAATTCAAGGGGCATGTACCATCAAGGCACAAGACTGAGGAGAAGCGGGGTGGGAATAGTGGATGTGTTGGGAGATAGGTATGATCAAACCCCTTACTTACATCTGTCATAATGGGACCCACTATTTTGTGCAATCAGTATACACTAATTTAAAAAAGAATTTTGATCTTATTTTGCTGTTCTGGTCCTTGTCTTCCCTTTTCTCTTGGATGTTAAGAAACATTTGCCTTAGATACAGGCAGTTTTGTTTCCAGTTACACAGGAAACCATTGTCTTCCTGAGCGGTTCAACCACAGCTTTGTTGTGATGGCAAATCAAACCCTCTTTGTCAGCTCACTTCCTGAAAAAAATAAACTGAAGTCAGCATTATGTGACAAGTCTTAATTGGAAAAAAAAAAGCTTATACTGCTAAAAATCCCACCAACCCAGTAAGAAAAGTTATCCCCTCCATAGAAAAAACCACCTGTCCTCCCCTGCCACCTAGACCCTCCTGCCCTGGAATTTAACCTTCGCTTTATAGAGCAGAATGTCCTAGTTTTCTGGGAGGGAGACAGATTTTCCTTCATCTTGATTAAGAATATCGGCAAAGATTCAAAAATGAAGATATACCTCATAGGATATAATACCTACATACTAGAATTTTTTTTAAGCTTCATAGACACTTACTAGTGAGTTGGATATAACATGTCCTAATTGTATGGGTGATGAAACCAATAAATATATGTTACACAAGTTGTCAACGGTCTCAAGAGCCAGCATTCAGCCCAGAGAGCCTGCTCATTCATCCACGCACTGACTCTGTCTTACACAAAGTCTCACACAGGGAAGGGAGAGAGGGAGAGACCCTTCTAAACATGTCAAGACAACCTCTAGGTGACTAAGCTTTGCTGCAGATCTTGGAGGTCATTGCTCAGACAGATCCATCTGTCAATGTTTCTGAATCCTGGAAACTGCTAGCAGCTGGAGACAAGGATGAACAGAGCTGACTTTCCTGCCATAGAGTATTTTACCAAGGAAAAGACAGGATGAGGACTCCAGGCCAGACTCTGTGGAACAGTTTCAAGAGGAAAGGAGATGGTCAGTCATAGCGCAGATCCCATAGCCATGGAAACAAAGACTGTGGTCCAGTATTCTGTAATGTTCCTTCAAATCCAACATCCTACAGACTTCATGGACCTGGGAATGCATAGGACTCACTGGTCAAATGTTGGTGATCTTATCTGGCATAATCTGGTATAGAAAGCAAAGGAAGGCTTGAGTGAGTGAAATCCTGAGGAGATAGGTATGTTTATCATGGCCAAGGCCAGCCAGATAGCATGGCCAATTGACAAAGCTATTATCCACATAAGCCAGGTGGGACACAGCTGTGTCAAGGATGCACAAGACCTCAGACACATGGGAAATGGGGAATACTGTTCTCCATATGAGCCAGGCTTAAGAGAAATTGCAAGGCTTTTCTCGGGAGTTCCAGTATGACTGTTTAGGAGGACTGATCAATGTGTACAAAGTCTAGCAACTGTATTTCCTCCTCCCCAGTGTGTACAAAAACTAGCAAGTATATCTTCCTCCTCACCAGTGTTTACAGACTGATATTGCTCATCCAGACCTCCTACACCAGAGCTAGCTAGTCCCTCCTCCAGGACCTACTTATAAACAGGCTTTAGTTTCAAGTTGCAGAGAACTCCCACAGGATCCCAGTTTCACTGTCTGTGGCCCTTGCCACCACTAGCCAGAGTTCGAGACCCAGCAAGTCGGGTGGTGGCAATCTGGGTTCATTGTAACTAAGAAAAAAAAAAAAAAATACAATCACAGTACAATTCTAAAAACACAAGAGACAAAGTGTTGTAGTCAGTGAAACAACTCAGAGCGCAATTCTCAGAGAGGTGGAAGTTATGTTTACTGACAGAATGGGTGAGCTGGGTACATTGGTTCTTGGGAAGTATCCACCCTGATCTATTCACAGCACAGTCATTCTTATTCAGAGATTTACAGCCTAATATTGAAGAGTGCCAAGGGTTTATTACTGAAGGCTATCTCTTTGACAACCAACCATGTTGCCTGGCAACAATTTCCTTGTTGATTTCCTATCTCTTCTTATCATTGTTTCTGCAACTTCCACAAATCTATCCCTATTCTCTGTTCCCTCCACATGAAATAAAATTCCTTTATATTCTGAGCTTTCCAGGCAGCAGGAGAAAATGGTGGCTTTGTCAAGCTTAACGTGACATTAAAAAGCTGGATGCTTCGCTATTATTTCAGCCCCGACTTCGGTTTGAGTTTAGGGCATTACTTGAAACTCCTATTGACTATTGAAGCACCACCCGCAAATCCTGTGACAGCAATCGCGGTCAGGAGGGAAGAAAATGGGATGTGAAATTTCATGGTTTAGCTTCACGTGCTGGGAGGATTTAGTCAGAACTAGACTGCCTACAGGGCCAGGGTGGGGTGGGGTAAGATCTTTGAATAACATAAAGCAGGAGGGTGTGGTTCCTTTTTCTAGTGGTCAACATGCTGAAAGAGTCTTAGGTAGAACAGTTGAAATTTGAGGGATATATTGTGACAGAAGTTAGGTTCATTTAAGCCGTGAGGAATTTTGTTTTCCTGTGTGAGTGTGTGTGTTTGTAGTCTGAGTGCATGCATATATGTGGTATGTGTGCAGGTACATGTATGTGGTGGCCCAAAGTGTCTTCCTTGATGACTATACTTTATATATCAAAGCAAGACTCTTCTTAAACGAGCAGCATGCCATTTCAGCTGGTCTAGCTAGTCAGTTTGCTTCAGGGATCATCTGCAAGGATTACCAGTGGCTGCCATGCCTACCCAGCTTTTACATGGGTTCTTGGGCTCTGAACATCTATCTTCACACTTGTCTGTCAAGGACTTTACCCTCTGAGCTATTTTCTCAGGCCCCCCGAAAGAAAGTTTGACAGCTATTCCTGGTGGATCTCAGAGCTTCAAGGCTCAGAGGTCTGATAATGATTGAAATTCTGTAGCCAAACTGCATTCGTTGCCTTCACATTTGACATACTTGTGTTCAAAGATAAAATGTTTAGAGCACTTGTCTCCAGCTAATGGTGCCATTTACATATTCATATGTATATATACTATACATATTCTATGCTCCAATCACAGACTGTGGAGGAGACTTTACAGGGTAGATCCAAGTGCTAGAAGTCATGGTGGGCAAAGTAATGTCTAGTCCCCAGTTCCTGTGGAGCTGTTTAGTGTTCTTCTGGGACATGAACAGTTTCCACTACATTCTCTTGCTAAGCAGTAAGCTGACTCGACACAGCTTCCCTGCCATGATGGTTCTCCCAAAATTATACTCCCTTAAAGTTCTTTGGTCACAGGAACACAAAAGTAACCAGTACAGGCCTCTTTAAGATGACAATACTTGCCATGAAAATAATAATCTTTAGTTGCCATTTACTTTGTAGTGATGATCTATCACTTCTGTTTTTGTGGAGATGAAGAATACAAGTCCAATAGTTTGACAGAAGAGGGATCCTGAGGGCTTTGGGCTCAGGAGAAAATGACAAGGTGATGCCTGACTGGGACAGCCTTGTTGTACTGTGACTTATATAACACTGAATCCACAGATAACGAACAATCACAGACTTATTTTGGTTTCCCCTTCATCCTCATTAGCATCTTACTTTCATCATCCAAAGATCTGTAATTATCTATCCTCTTAGGGGATTATTAAATCTATGCACATAAGAGATTCAAAATACACTGAGACAAAACTGATGAAAATGAAAGAAGTTGTCAAATCCACTATTTTAGTAAGAGACCACGGCACATGTGTCTGGGGAGACAGGACTCTTGACAAACAAGCTTTGTAAGGAGGATAACTGAGTTGGGTGGTTAACTGAAGGACAGTTCTTTAGGGGACCTTGGATCAATCTAGTTCCTTACCTACTTATTCTCAGAAATAAACATTCTCAGTGTTAAGAATACAACAACTTGAGAAAGAGGAGTCTCTTCTAGAAACCAGCTGTCTTTCTGAGCTTTAGTTCAGCTTGTCAATTAGCCCTGGGAAAATAATGTCCAGGATAGCATGCTTTCTGGGTTCTATCAGTGGTGGGGCATGGTAGGAAATCCATCTACTCTATTAAGCATTCCTGAGCCTTAAGGCTCAGTTCCCAGAGCACCCTGCACTTCCAGTCTCTTGCTGCCTGCCTGTAACTCACTGCCTGTGAATATGTTGTATCTTGCCGCATGCAGGTAAGTTGGTATCAGTGCACAGTAAGATGGCTCTACAAATCCTTTCTAGACCTGTTTCCAGCAAAGATGTTAAGAGAACTAACTGAATGTCATGAGAGTTTAAGTACATAGAGCAGAGGAGCTAACTTTGTTACTCATATGTTATGAAAGTGTCCTGTCTTGTTACAGTTTCTGTATCTACAATTCACTCTTTAAAACTGTGCTATTTCTGTGCTTGCAGACACAGTATGAAGCAATTAATTTAATGAGGGCTTGGTGTTCTTGAGCCTGCTTTAATGGAAAAAGTCATGATCAAATGCATCATCTGTCAAACTGTAATTCTGATCTTTTTATCTCCACCATGGTCAAGTTGCTGTCACACTGCAGGAATTAGATTAAGTGACTCAGATGTTCCTTTCCTGTCCTACGATGATATGTCCTGTGGCTGAATCAGAGATTGTTACCAAGCTCCACATATTCATGTTTTAAAACACAGGGACAACAGTCCTCAGAAGGAAGTCATGGAATTAATGTTTAACACACCCGGCTTTGCAGGTGTGAGAACAGCTGCACCTGGACCACAGCAAAGCGATGCCAAGCATTTCTATAATACTCAGGACCAGAAAGAAACACGTTTACTATAACCAGGAAGGAGATTGCACAGGGCACTTTGCGTTCTGTAACAAACACTTTCCCTGTATCCTGGCATTTCGCCACTGCCAGTTAGTACATGTTACATATGATGGTGCTGCCACAGATTGTAATGGAGCTCCCACATTCCCATGGCCTAGCTCCATTATGCATCATGTCTCCCTTGTGTTTGTGATACAGCTACAGCCAAGAAACATACTGCACTGCCTGGGATGCCAAATATACTGCTTGCTTAGTGATGAGACATATTTGTTTTGAGGCAGGATCTCACAAATTAAAGGAGTCCATTCCCAACCAACAGCAAAGAGCATAGTATGATACCAGCATTGTGGTAGGGTTTTAAAGTCATTTTTGAAAATAATCGACAGGGATGATGGCACACATTGGTAATCCCAGGACTCAGAAGGCTGAGAAGAGGCACTCAGCGCTACAAGGTGAGACCCTATCCATATCAGTTCTCAGTGATGAGATTCCATTGCAATTAAGTTCCTACAGACGAAGAAGGGGAAAAGCAAAGATAATAACCTTGACCATGAAATGGCCCAGCTAGAATTTGAATTCCTGCAGACTCATTCCAGGTCCATGTTCCTCACTGTACATGGATGGCTGGGTAGAGGGCAAAGGTTGGCAGAGTGCACAAAGGGCTTCATTCCTCTTATAAAGTCCAGTTCTTAGGCTGTCCATTCTGTCACAGCCTATGTGGGTGGCACAGTTGGAGATGTGCAGGACATGAACTGCGCGCCCCCTGGTGGCTCTGAGTGTAGCTGCTAAACAGGTGGTGTCATTCTGATTTTCACATGCACACACACATTGAAAAATATTCAGTTTTGGGGGCTAGTCTGGTACTTCTATGTATTCAAATGCTAAATACTAGCCCCTAAAATCTGGTTGCTCTTGACAAGCAGATCCTCATGTACACTAAGTGAAGCTAAGTAAACTTTGCTCCCCAATTTAAAGCTATTGGTTAAATAAGAGTGCCTACAGCCAATTACTGGGGAGGCAGGGTTTCAGTTACTGGGCTGGGGGTTGCAAGTAGGAACTACAAGGGACAGAAAGGAGAGTGATGGAGGAAGATGGAGAGAACAAGAGATGTGATGGGCCTAGAGAACATGCCCCAGTGAAATATCCTACCCCATCCCCAGGATAGACTGCTGGAGAACAAGTAACCTGAGTGAGACTCAAACAGTAAGTACCATGGGAAGAGCAGCTGGGAAGTAGCCAGTCTAGCTTTAGAAAAATAGATTAGTAACTGTGTAAGAGCTTATTAAATAAACCCATAGAACTCTGCCTCAGTTACTGGGGGGGGGGGCTGGCCAGGTCCTATCAATAACTAATAGAGTTTATTAAACTTCATTTACTGGGTTGTAACCCAGAGGACATATACTGAACCACTCACAGTAGTTACCACTAAGGAAAATTAGTTTTTCTCCCTTCGTTTTTGCTCAATGTTTGTAGTGATCAGACACTGCTTTTGCAACCAGACAAACTGTCTCTATTTTTAAAGGGGTTACTTTATCTGTCCTATTGATCAGAAACACTCAGACAACCTTGGCCTGCATTGGTCACTGAGGCAGGTGGACTGGGCTGAGATGCAGCTTCAGAAAGTTTGCTCCAGCCTCAGCCTGACCCCTGCTGGAGAGCAGCTTTAAAGACTAGCTTGATTTTCAGACATCTACATAGACCTCAGGGAAATGTTATCCATTCATTTTATTATTTAGCAGATATGTACTTTTACATTCTACATGCTAAGCATGGTAGAAATACAAAAACAAACCAAAGGCAGGGTTCCTTCAGAAACTATACAAGTTTTCTGTTTCTAGCATGCTCTTTATCCTGTCCTCCTTACTGAGAAGTTCAGTTTTGGCTGCCATTGAAGGGGTCTCTCTGGGTATGTGTGCAGCTTGTAACTAGTGGCTATGAAGCTACCAACTTGAATTCATTGCTTACATCTGGCCATTTTACTGTTCAGATATTTTCTCTACTGCCTGAAGTATGCAGGAATAGCCTCCTCTAAGAGAGTAGTTGTATTCTCCACATCTTCCTTCACCTCCATGTCTGTGTGTCTGTGTGTCTGGTGTGGGTGCATGTGACAGGGTGCACATATGTATGCATGCAAGCACATGTAGACACACAACACTGATAGCAGTTATCTTCCTTGGTTACTCTCTGTTTCATAAAGCAGGGTCTTTCAACTAAACCAAACTTGCCAATTCTGGTCAAGTTAGCCAGCTTAAGTGAGAATGGCCCCCATAGGCTCATGTATTTGAACACTTGGTCCCCAATTGGTGGAACTGTTTGGGGTACATTTAGGAGGTGTGGCCTTGTTAAAGGAAGTATATAACTGCAGGTAGGCTTTGGGAGTTTGAATAAAATTTTATGTGTATGAGCATTTTGCCTACATGTGTGCCTGTGCATTGTGCCAGAAGGTTTCAGATCTCCCTGGGACTGGAGTTAGTCAGTGGTGAAACATTATGTTGGTGCCAGGAATCAAATGTGGGGCCAGTGCTTTAACTGCTGGAGTCACACCATTTCAGTTGCTTTCTCTACTTCTGTTTGTGGTCTGAAGACATGAGTGTTTAGCTTCTTGCTCCAGGAGCCATGCTCTACCTCGGCTATCACAGACTCTCTTCCCTCTGAAACTATTCCAACCCTTGTTTTCTTAAGTTGCCTTAGCCATAATGTTATCACAATAGAAAAGGAACACTGAAAATACATGTGGGTTCCAACAACTGAACTCAGGTTTCTAGGCTTATATGAAGCCTCTATCTGTTGAGGCTTCTCCCTGATCCTACCTAGAATACTAGACTTTCTAATACAGTATTAATAAAAGCTGGGTTCTCATTTAAAATTGACAAAATGTCTTCGTTTGAAGATGTGTATCTCGAAAAGATGAATGATCATTTTTTTTACAGCAACTGGAGAATCTCTGCAAGTCATTTACATAACATCATTGAATTTTAGAGTGCTGCACCAGTGTAAAAAAAAAAAAACTAACACCCCTGGGACATAACAAGTGAACTGTTTGGTGGTGTTTGCCAATGCTCTTCAGAATTATAACATGACCTTAACACACAGCAACACAGATTAGCTGCCTCCAGTTGGCAAATACCTTGACTCCCTTGTACACTGAGTTGTACTGTTTTTTTTTCCCTAGGTGTGTGTTGTGGTATATATTGTTTTGGCCAGTGAAGATCTACCTTAAAAAAAAAAAAAAAAAAAAAAAAAAAAAAAAACAACCTTGCTTTCCTATTTTAGGATTTGTTGAATTGCCCAAAAAGCACTTCCTGACTTCCATAGGACTTTACAACTGAGGACAGACACCACGCCTGTTTCACATAACATGATGTCCTCAGCTAAACACCCAGTAAGATGAGAGTAGATGGTTCTACAGCCTGTTAGCTTGACAGACAGTGTTTATGGATTTCTCTGGTACCTCCTCACTCAGACACCAAAGAAACAGGTGACTTCATCTCCATATTTAGAGAATGCAAATTGATGAAACATTTGAGTAGTGAGTCCTAGCAAAAAAAATCAGTAAAGCCAGTTAGTCCCATACGAATTTCATATTGTCCTAAGTTTCATCAAAACTATGGTGAAGCATTCTTTAAAATCTTGCATCTATCCCTAGAAAAATGGGTAAATACATGGTGGCACAGCTTTGAATTCCAGCACTTGGGGGCTGGGAGTGGGTCTATGAGTTCAAGGCCACCCTGGTCTAGAGTGAATTCCATGCCTTGAAATACAACAGCAACAATAATAATAAAAAGAAAGAAAGGAAGGAAGGAAGGAAGGAAGGAAGGAAGGAAGGAAGGAAGGAAGGAAGGAAGGAAGGAAGGAAGGAAGGAAAGAAAAGATGGGTAAACAAGGAAGCTGATAGCACATGACGCTGAGGGTCAGACATGATAAAGTTCAATGAGGAAAGCCTAGAACCTGTTTATTCTCCAAAGAAGCTGTTTCAAAGTCTTGGGGGACACTCACAAGGCCAGGGACAATCTCTTCTTACTCCAGGCCACAGCAGGACATCTTAACTGTAAAGCTCCAAGTAGAGCCGACAGCTTAGGTCCCACTTGGTCACCAGATCAGAGGTCACACCTGACTGTTTCCCTGCTTGACACTCAACACTCAAGGCACTGAATCTTCTCCCACAGGGAGACAACAGAGGGAGCTCCCACTATCCAACCAAAAAACCAGGACTGGACTTTCAGAGTTTTCAACAAATAACCCGAACAAACCAAAGCCAACACAACACACTGCCCTTCTATACCGTGCTCGGTTTCCAGCTTCAGGCCTGACATGAGGGTAGGGGTGAAGCAATACAAGAGACCAAAAGAAGAAAAAAATAGAAAAAAAAATTAAAAATTAATATCCTCAGGGAATTGAGCAGTCATCAAACAAGTAATATAATAAATACAGGCTTTGAAAAAAGGGAATAGAGAACAGAAGGAAAGAATAGAGGAGGAAGGGGAAGGATGGGACAGGGAAGAAAAGCAAGCCCTGGGAAATTTAAGACAGGATGGCAGCAATGAAGGAGCAAAAAACTAAAGGTGAAGAAATTTCCCAGAAACTACAGTAAGAAGGAAAAGTAAGCAGGGCTGGGGCTAGAGCGGAGGGGATGGTAGCAGTCCATCCCTCTTTGAAATCCCCACTGGTCCTCCAGCTCAATCTAACCACACCTCTGCACCTCCTCCACCTCATTTCTCACTGAGTTTTCTACATGGCACAACACTAACTTTTCACTCAATAAATGCAAAACTGTCTCCTTTGTTCACTGGTGTTTCCAACATCAACAAGATTGCTTAGTGTGAAGCAGGCAATATTTAATGGGTTTAAAAAAAATAAACGAAGATAGAGATATTATGAACTGCATGTCAGGAATTTTCATCTAGGAAGGTCCTACCAAATGCACACAAAGACTATTGAAGACTTTCTATATACCAGAAACAGAAGGCTCTATAAGCTTGTAGTACTTACAAACCAAAGATACCAGATCAGAATGTCCTCAGGCTTCTAAATAGCAAGCTGGGAAAGTAGAAGACAACGAATAATTCCTTACCTACAATGTATTCCCAGGCAAACATCAGACAAGCCTAAAGGTAGACCACAAGCACCATGTGCAGTCCTTAAGGGTTCTAGAGTGGCTCTTTTCATCGTCCTTCAATGATAACAATACTGAAGGCAGTATGCTGCCAGAGCAAAGATGAATAGCCTCTATAGTATGCTACCTTTCTGGGCATGATGAAACTAGATGTCCCAGGAGCAGGACGCTATATGCAGAAAACAGGTATTCTCATCAGGACGGCAGAGGCACTCTCAGGAAAACAGCTGACATCAACTCTGGACTGGCTAAGGAATCTCTAGGAGAGATCATATTAAAGGAATAAAAAGTGACTTATTATTCCTGTGGAAATGTACACAGACTGGCCCTTGGAATGCATCTGAGAAGAATTAGCATCCAGTCCAAAGGCAGTAAGCCAAGTGATAGTGGCATAACTTCAGGAAACAAAAAAAGTAAAGCAGGAAATGATTTAGAAATAGGGCTACATGTAAATAAGGCCTACTGGCTTTGGGGTGGAATGTGCTAGGAACACCAGAGTCTCTCACAGGCCACATAAAACTACACAGGTGTAGTCCTTTAAATAATAAAACGAGTTGGGTGCAGTGGCATACTCCTGTATAATCCCAGCACCAAAGAAGTGAGTGGAAGGGACCACAAATTCAAGGACAGTCTGGGCTACACAGATTCTCCAACAGGGGAAAAACCTAATTTTCAGAAAAATCCTCTACCTTTCCAATCTTCTCCTCTATGGTACTTGCTCATTCTCTGTATTCAGTTCCTAAAATATACTGGTGGCAGACAGTGGTGCCACCATCCCAAAAAGGAGGAACACTGAAGAACTGAAGAGTACTTTGAAATAGTTTTATTGGCTCATAAGACCTTTGCATATAAAAAAAATACCCAAATCACTATGCAGTATTAAATCACAATTACATTTTCTCTTACCAATTTTAACTACCCAGAATATACATTTTTTTAAAGAAAAAAAAAAAGCCTACTGAACAGAATTTTGAAATGACATTATGACTTAAATACTATGACAAAATAGATAATTCCTTATAACATTAATTAATTGCACAAAGCTGCCAGGTATTTTCATAAGCATAATCATTGCACAGAGTGCAAATGAACACAATTTCAATGGTACACATTTAGCTGAAGTAACCACCTCCATCTATGGAACCCTTAATTTCTGGCACAAAATGTTGGTCTATTTTAACTTTCCCCAGGCAACCAACTCCAAGATCCAGTGACTTTTGGCCTTCCTCAAGATACAAGCATCCTACTCATGGCCCAAGAGTCAACACCGCCTCTGCTTGAAGAAGTCAATTCCTCTCAGTTCCTCAGGCAGGTAGTCCTGGTCCACGGGCTCGCTGTACATGGGGTTGTACTTGTAGCCTTTGCCATAGCCCAAATCCTTCATCAGCCTGGTGGGCGCATTCCTCAGGTGCAGGGGTACAGGAGGCAGGGGCCCCTGGTGATTCCGCAGACAGGCTTTTACATTGTTATAGGCACTGTACACCTCAATGGACTTTGGGGCTCTGGCAAAATAGACCACACACTGGGCCAGAAGCACCTAGGACACAGAAGGGCACATGTCACCAGGAAGATGCCACAAAGTTTCTGTTTGGCAGAGTATTTTATGATTCCTCCTAGTTAACTCTTAGATGATTCCCATGCTTGCTTGTTCCTTAAATTAATTTTTATAGTCCCCTTTTCACTTAGGACAATTAGTAACAATAGAGAAAGTCTTATGAGGTAAGAGGGGAGCTAGATCAGTTCTCATTTAACCTATGAACGTCTCACTAAATCAAATCTTTTCTTAAGCCTGATTCATAAAGCAAATGACTAGGAAGCTGTCTGGTATGGAGGTGAACCCACTGTTTCCTGTTCCCAGAAAGCTTAGAACACTTCTGAGCCTCAAGACTCCTAAGGACAGTGTGAAAGCAGTCTTGTTTCTGGTGATAGTCCTATAATTTCAGTAACTCAGAAAGCTGAGGCAGGAAGTTCTCAGTTCAAGGCCTGCCTGGGTGAGCGAACCAGTTAAGGACTATTTTTGAACAACCTAAAAGATCTGGTTTAAAAAGTTAAAACAGGGCTGTGAGCACTGTGATGGAGGACTTAACTAGCACATGCGAGTTCTGGGTTCAAGCTCCAATATTACAAAACCAAAACCAAACCACAATCTGATGAGACAGTGAAGTTTTCATCTCTCTACGAGGCTAAGATTCTACCTAACAGAGTTCAAAAACTAAGCAGCTTGTTCAGTGGACCTAACACACCTGTGATGAAGGCAAGACTTATATTCAAATCCACAAAAGACAGAGCACAAAACAAAGAAGATTTACAAAGAACTGAGCTGGTATCTTACCTCACACTCAGGCATGCCTATAAAGTGACAGCCTTGGTAGGCAGCAACTGCTTGTGCTAATGCTGATGGATCTGCCAGACCTATCATACAACAAGAGACAAAATTACCAAGTATTTAAGTCACAGGACACCCTTGTTCCAACCTGTCAGTGTGCTGTTGTAACCAGCAACCACTACTTAGTCTGCATGCAGACTTAGGGATAAAACATCCAGCACAATTATACCAATTTATCTCTGATCTCCAATCACATTACATTTGTAATAGTTGTTATTGTTTATTGAGTTACTGTTGGTGTCAAGATGGCCTCTTCTATAAAAATACATGCCAGTAGGAAAAACTAGAGACCAAACATGACAGATAGTGCAAAGGCCATGAAGGCATTCATAAGAATGGATGAATCAAAATACAGTATCTACCATGAGAAAAGGAAAACTTTTCTAATCTTTGTCTTGAATGGTGTTCAGAAGCTCCCATTTCTACTTCAAGAACTAACAAATAAAAACCTTAACATTTGGCTACAAAGCAAACCAAAAATATCTCTTATATATTGGTATTTTGAATGATCTTGAGATCATCTCCAAAGTAGCAGAAACAGTGACTCTGTAAATAGTCAGACACATGCACACGGAGCAACTGACCACTGAGCTCATGACAAGTCTTTCTTTTCCTGCCTATTGTGCATGACATGACACTAGAGTAAGCACACTCCCTCTTAGAACCCCCACCCCTACATAGACTCTCCTCCACTCACCGATGTCCTCGCTGGCAAACCTTACCAGCCTCCTGGCCACATAGAGTGGGTCCTCCCCTCCCTCAAGCATCCGGGCCAGCCAATACAGGGAAGCATTCTGGTCAGAGCCACGCATAGCCTTGTGTAGGGCCGAGATGCAGTTGTAGTGCTCTTCCCCTGTACACCAGAACAACAGTTACATGGCTGCCTTGTACACCTACTCATCATACAAAGCAGCACTAAAACAGGCCCCAGTTGTGCTGGGGAAGGCAGGCATGACGCTGCCTTCCAGCCACATGCAGTCGGGTGAACCTGGATAAGCCCCAGGGCTCACTCAGGGCTCCAGGCCTGTTTTCCTAGCAGTCCTATTCAGAAGAGAAACTCCTGATGGTTATACACACTAAGGACACTTAGACACAGAGACTGGCAAAGGGAAGGGAGGGGACAGGTGATCTTAAGGGTGATCTCTATCACAGTGGATTGTCAGAGACAAGAGAGGTGGGAGAGAGATTCTCATGTCCTGGTTCTATCTTCTGCCCACACACAGTCTATTTGAGTAAAACTGACTGGGCCTGGTCATAGTCATCAGGGTTGAGAGAAAGTGGCAAGGACAGCTGATAGAGCCCATTTGTTCTTCAGTGTCATTGCCAGTTGACACCTTAATATCCAAAGCCCACAGTCATTACACCATAGACTGTGAGGACATTTGTGAAGCAGGATCTTAGGGTATTGGTAAATGAACTAATGGCTCTTTGCCTCAAAGTACTGTGGCCCCATCCTTATCATTTGGCCTCAGTCCTTCTTTAATCCTAGATTTGTGAGCAAACAGATTAGCAAAATATACTTTAGAAAAAACTTAAGAATGGAATAATAGCTGAGCAGTTATCAAAAATAAGCAGTGCTCTCTATACATGCCCATATCTTCTGACCATTCTCTCATGTAAGTTTAAGGACATGACAGCTGAGAAGGCAAAGTCCTCTGGTCCCAAGTCCTTCCAGAGAAGCACCTGCTCTGTAGACATCATGAGCTACATCAACAATGCGACAGTGTTCTGGTGGGCAGAGCACTCTGGCTCCAGGAACAAATCCTAACAGCTGCTGAGATGGCATTTGGTCTTCAAATAGAGTGACAAGAAACTGGTCTACCAAAGGGTAAGTATCTAACAGGCTGACTGCAGGGCCTCCAAAACTTCAATTCCTAAGGAAATCCAGGCCAGGTCAATGACATGAATCTAGTTATTAAACTTTATGAATAAGCAGTGTCCCCTACCTGGGGCTTCTCTAATAAAGTGAGCCATGGTCCCTGACTGGAAGTGTCCTGGGTGATCTAAATGGCTTTGGTCTGTTTTACCTCTTTGGTTTGGGCATTCTGAACCCTGATCTCTCAACAGAGCAGGGCCTATGGTTGGGGAGGGATAGGCAACCACCTCTAGTCCTTTATACCGGTTAATCCTATACTCTAACACAGGTCACTCATCTTTACTGACTTCACACGAGCGGTAATCCAATTGTACAATACAGTGAACTTTACTATAGGCTCTAGCCCAAGGTAGTTTGGACCTGAACCTCAAACTTAGTAGCAAAGACTTTAGCAAGTTCTCCATGTCTTGGGATTCTCACTAGGTAAAATGTGGTTGTTCTAAACACACAGGCCTTGGACATAGGAAACAGTACAGAAGAACTAAACCTGTTGGTGTTAATTACTAGCCTACAAAAATAATACATTTACTTTTGCTTTTATTATATACAGCTTGAGAATTGGAGAGTTCATAGTATTAATGTAAAAGCATGAGGTCAATGCAGGGCAGATCATCTGTTCACATTCAGAAATACCTTCACTCTGGTGTAAAAACATCTGAACCTCTTACTGGATCCTACTGGGGGCACTATGTAGTTCGTGACATTAAAAGAAATTAATAATAACAAAGACTCTAGTGGTAGATTTATCAAATCAGGGTTATAAAAAAACTTCAAGAGTCTAAGCTAACACATTTACAGGGCAATAGTTTTACAATTCTTCTTTCTGGAGCAACCTATAAAAGTACATTTTCTAAGAATGTGAATTATATGTATGTGTCTCTGATGATCCCCTGTGGAACAGACATGCTGGTGTGGATGGGCAGTGTAAGCACATTAATATAGGAGGGCATGACATATGGGGTCCTCACAGCTGTGCTACCAAGCCAAGTAGCTTCCACTGCCTTCAGCTCCTCCTGGAACAGCAAAGGCTAGTAAGAAAGTACTCCCTCATATACAGTTCCCTAGGGCTGAACACCTCCCAGTGTCTCTTCTCAGTAACATGGTCTAGGTAGAGTGACTTAGTGACTCCATGAGATAGGCATGGGGATATATGCAGGCAGTGAGGCAGCACATCTTCTTGGGAAGTAGATAAAGGTAATTTTAGGATCAGTTTTAGTACATGCTTTGTTAACTGAGATGAGTTTTTATATAAAGTACAGATAATATTAATAAGCTACCTTCTAAGGTTGTTTGGAAAATATAAAAAAAAAGCACTCAAAAAAAGATCACTCATTATGTCCTATGGATTTTTGTTTTGTTTTTTTTGTCCTATGGATTTTGACTAGTGACCTGATAAATATGAAAGATGGTCTCGTCAAAGGAAAGGCTCTTCAGGGATGCTCACAAGGAGAGGTAAAGATTACTGCTACAGGACCTCCAGAAAAAGAAAAAGGTGGGCGAGAATCTGCTAACTTCTGAAAAATTTTCAGTTTGCTCTAATCTTGTGTTAGTATTTGGCTAAAAGCAAAGTAGGGTACTATGCCTAGATGTTTTACTTCCCAGGCTTTTCAAGGACAAGATATTCAAAGGAGAGCATGCAAGAAGGCCACGGGCTGGGACACACGCTCAGTACAACATATATAGATAGGATAGGGGTGACCACAGCGCTATTTACATCGCACAGTATTATCAGATAGGGATGCTTTGGTCACTCAGGATGCATAGCCAGCCAGCTCGCTCATGAAAAGCAGTGGCTAGGACCTGGGTCATTCTACAGCCCGCCACCCCCAATTTTCTAGCCTGTAAGGAGAACTCTCATCATTAAGAAATACCAGAATGGAGACATAGTCAATGTGAGACCTGGAAGGTTCAATTATCAGCTTCTTTTTCTGGCAGGACTTTTAAAGGCTTGGAAATTCCACTCCATAGTTACGCAATATGATACTATTGAGAGTCACACAAATGTTCTAGAATAGAGTTCAGCTTAATCCACAATAAGCCATCTTCATCTCTACCTTTCATGGTAAGTTACAAATATGTTGTGCTTATGATAGTTAATATTACCAGCTCACAGATTTAATAAGAGCTGGGATATCCGCCATCTATAAACATGTTTCTATGCAAACACCTAGCACATACTGCAAAATTAAAAATTTCAAAGCTACTATAAAACCAAACTATCAAAATCCATGTAAACTCATCTTTTAGACTAAAAATGGGGGATTTTAACTCTCAAATAAACCAGTAAATCTTTTCTGTCTTACTAACTTTTTAAGTGATCACAAGAATCACTGTCAACTCCATGTTCTCCCAGGTGCTATCAGACAACAAGGGAAATCTATATCTAACCACCTTACAAGACGAAGGGGAAGCCTCCTATTTCAAACTCCCAAGCTCTTCTTGATTCTTATCAAGACAGCTTGTTTTATTTCTGTCTTCAGAAAGGTCATCCCTGTGTAGGAGGCTTACTTCCATTATAATATGCAGATCAAATCAGCATCTGGAGCACGCTTTGGACCCAGCTGAAGGTCAGAGGGTAGAAAGAGCTGCGGGCACATTTGTCCCTGCACTTCTAATTTCCCATAGTTCAATTACTCACCTGCACGGTCATATAAAATGTGGGACCGCTGTAGGCCTTCTTTCACATCATTCTCAGTGATCAGAACTCGACTAGGAGAATAGGTTTGACCGCTCTTCTTACAGAACATCTTTCTAGAGCTTAACCTGGCCAGTACTGCCAGTTGCAGTCCATTCAAGCCAGTCCGGGCATCACCATCACTGAGGTAAGCCAGAGTGTCCACTGCTTTATCTTCTATGAAGACAGAGGGCCTGCAATGAAACCAGTGTTCGTTACCAACACATTCAATGCTCAACTTCTCATTTGCAGCACATCTTAATTTAACTTTAACTTCAGTAAAGCATTCTGGTTCAAAGATTTTATTATTTATTCTGAAATCATATTGTTAACATAGATAATTAAGCATTGTTTAGACTAAGAACTGACCAAGTTTCCTAAGTCCTAAGGGTATGTCACTGTAGTTTATCAGACATGAGCTATAGGGTATCTCTCTCTATCTCACAAGCTGAGGCTGTCGTGTCTATCTATGAGCCACAGAGAACCTCACTGTACAAGTTAATCTATACAGGCTTGTACAAAGCAAGACATCGAATGCTATAAAAAGTCACTGTTGACAAGTAGGCTATCTGTTTCAAGCCTATAGAATCATGAAAACTACTAGATATGCTAGGACTTCACCATAGTGTATAGAAAGCCTATGTAAGTCAAGGGTAATCCACATCTGATGACACAGGAATATCTGGATCACTTTCCACATGGGGTAAAGATAGCATCACATTTCTTTAATCAGAAAGCCCAAATCCCTCGTCTTACAAGCAAACAAGAATCTCAATTACTCTGGCACAGCAGACCAAGGAACAACAGGCCTTTGGAATTTTGGCCATGGCATTCTTGGATGGCAGCATGCCACTTTCTATGTGCATTAATTATATAAAATCTTCCCAGTGTAATGAAGAGCATCTGGTATTTCACAACTATCCTGGAAACTGATTAGAGGACTCTCTCAGAACTTGAGTAAGTCACCTAACCTTTTTGGACTGAAATTCACAATAACATTTATTCATTTACCTATTTTTCTGGTTTTGGGGTTTTTTGTTTGTTTGTTTGTTTTTGAGGCATAGACTCTCTATGAAGACCAATAAATGCAGCCTTAACTTAGCAATCCTCCTACCTGATTCCCAGCAGTGGACTTATGTCATACTATCTATACACAATCACACTTCTAAGTTCCGACCTTCAAAAGAAGGTCAAACTATGATCACCTTTAAAGCCTAATTTAATAAAATTTCTCTTCCCAATCTAGGTTAGCCATCGAACACATATTATTTACAATATTTTTGATTGACTGGCTAGTTGTATTTTTTGGAGGAAAAAAAATATATTTTTAAAATTATAGTTCATTTGTGTCATTTCTAGCCTTCAGTTAAAATTATTATAGTAGCAATGAGTCCTGGCCACAGATGTCCAAACCAGCTACCTGGAAAACAGTGTACAGTGAAGTGGGCTAAGCTAAGAAAGGATCTTGAAGAGGAAAGGATCCAGCCTGTCTGTTGGAGTTAACATAGTGTTTGTTATTACCTACCCACCCACAAAAGTAATGTCTAATGTTTTAAAAATAGCCTCGGAGGAGGAAGATGGGAGAACTAGAAACAACAATAAACCCACCAAATTTTATTTGAAAAAAAAAGCCGTAACAAAACTTAATCCTTTGTATGGTAATAATTTTTAAAAATGATTCTTTACCTAAGTTGTCCTGGATTTCTAGTGATTCATTATGTGCCTTAGGGGTTCTATTGCTGTCATTAATCACATGAACAAAAGCAGGAGGAAGGAGTTCATTTCATCTTACAGTTCTAAGTAACAGTCCATCACTGAGGGAAGTCAGGGCAGTAACTCAAGGCAGGAACTGAAACAGCAGATAGGAGGAAGGCTGCTTATTGGCTTGTTCTCCATGGTTTCCTCAGCCTGCTTTCTTATACAACTGAGGACCAACTGCTTAGGGGTACCATCGCCTCCCAGGGGCTGGGTCCTCCCACATCGATCATTAATTAAGGAAATACAGACTTGCCTAGAGGCAATGTGGATGGAGGCATTATCTCCATTGAAGTTCTCTCTTCCCAAATGACTCCAGTGTGTAAGTTGACAAAAAAGCAAGGACATTACAGTTCTCATCAGGTAACCTTCTAACACTGCTTTCTATGCAGGCTCTTGAGGACCACCTGAGCCCCACAGCTCTGGTGAATGGCCTTTTTCCTTTATAATGGCAGCTCCAACCAGCAGACACTTCACCAGAAGATTCACCACACATTTAGACTACACCATTAGCATTCTGTAGAGCCTAGGAAACATTTATCAACTAGAGATGGGATTTTCTGGAAGATGAATTAAAACAAAATCAAAAGACACAAACTAAACAAAATGTGCAGAGAAAGGACCAGAACCAGAGGGGCACCTGAGTAGGAAGAACATGCCAGGGAGGAAGGTGATGGAAGGAACAAAACTGCCTGAATACCTCTAGTTTGCCTTGGAATAAAAGCAACATCTTCTGTCTCCTAGGAAAGCCTCCTAGCAACACAAAAACTGTGAGCCCTAAACCATGAGGTATGCTGTTGACCACTATTCTCAAGAGTCCCCAACAAACACTGAGTATGGTATTTGAGAATGTCATTTTTGAAATTATTTTTATTATCCTACAAAGATAGCATACAAGGACAGCAGAAGTGGGAGGTCTATCCTATCTGGTAGATAACAGGCATTCAAAATTTATGTAATGAGTGGATTAATTTGCTTTTCTTAGCATCTCATGGTGAGACACTCTTTTTTAAAAAATTAAGCATTAGAAAACAAAATTCCTATTTCTATCAACCAGAAATAACACTTACATGGTCATTTGTTAATTTTCCTTTATGATTCAACCAGCCATTAACAGTGTAGCTAATTTTTAAAATACTATTGGAATCATACTATATAGTTTTATGTTCTTCAAATAAATAGCTGCCAGACCTCATTTCTAAAGCAAATAAATGTTATAGTGAACCTACAAAAAAAAAAAAAAAAAAGAGAGACAGAGAGAGAGACACACACACACAATGCTGATCTTTAAAATTAGCACTGTGGTGTATGTCCCTTCTATCAGTATGTGCTTCAAAGATTTATAAATAGCACATTGTGACTAGAGTTTCAAGTGTGGACATGGGGTTTAACCTCTTGGGAAAATTAAACCGCTACCTTAAACAGTAAACTCTTTACCACTATGTGTGTGTGTGTGTACACATGTGTGTACTGGTGCATGTGGAGGTCTGAGGTTGATGCCCCAGTATATTCCTCAGTTGCTATCTATATTGACTCCAGAGATTGCCTATGGAGCTAATCAAGCTAGCTGTCATTACAGGTTCTAATGCAGAGGTCTTCTCCTGCCCCAGTGCAGTCACAGAGCCACCACTCCTTCTTCCCTTTATATATCATTCATACTTGCAACTTTTCTTCTGTCAGAGTTATTTTCAAACAGAATAAATCTGTCAGCAACTCTGTCCAAATAGTAAGAGGGACTGTGCTGATGACACTCAGCGGGCAGAAGCAAAGCACAAATGAAAATCCCCACTTAGGAATTCTGGGCAGGAATTTCCAAGGTTCTCTCCATCACTCAGTTACATCTCAAACTCCTGCTCTTATAAGTTGTGAAGAGTAATGACATGAGGTGCATTAAAATACTCTGGGAGTAGTGAAGATAGCTCAGCAGGTAAAGATAGACAGTGTGCAAGTATGTGCAGACCTGGGATCAGTTCTGAGAACCTACATAAAGAAAGAACCAACTTCACACAGCTGTTGTCTGACCTCTTATATGCTCCATGATACACATGTACATACATAACACACACACACACACACACACACACACACATACACACACATGCACACACTAATTAAAAATTAGGGTTAGAGAGAAGACTCAGTGAGTAAGAGCATGCAGTACTCTTGCAGAAGACCCAAGTCCAGTTCCTAGAACCAACATGGTGCAGCTCACAACCATCTTTACTCCTGGCTCTAACTACCCTCTTCTAGAACCCACATACCCACACACTGCACAAGCCCACACAGTGACACATTAATACTATTAATAATTTAAAAAAAACTTTAAAAAATACTAAAATTTAAAAGAAAATGTCCTAACTGAATGAGGGGATGAACTAATGAATTAGTTCATACTAAGAATGATAAAACAGGATATGAGACAGTGAGATGGCTCAGTGGGCACATGTGCTTGCTGCTAAGCCAAACTGTCTGGGTTCAATCCCTGGAACCCACATAGAAGGAGAGAACTGATTCTTAGAAGTCTGTCCTTCCTATACATATACATAAATATATGCACATGCACAAGATGGGGGCATGCTTCAATTTGGAAAGAAACTTCAAAAGTTAAAGAAAATTAATTGGGAGTAAAATCTACTTTGGGACTACATTGACCAAAATTTCATAGTATTCTGCAATAAAATAATAAATAGAAAGTCATAAACAGAGGGTGGTAGGATGCCTTCGTGGGTAAATGCATTTGCTGCTAAGCTTTAATTAAATTCCCAGAACTCACATGGTAAAATAGGTGAACCCATAAGTTGTCCTCTGACCTCCAGATGTATCACATGGTGTGCATGCACCAAAATAAATAAAAAACAAATTAATGAAGTAATATGGCCAGGTGTAGTAGGAGGCAGAGACAGGTAGTTTTGAGTTCCAGGACAGCCTGGCCCACAAAGCAAGTAACAGGACAACCAGGGTAACACAGTGAGATCTTTTCTTTCTTTAAAGAAAAAAAAAAAAAAAGCAAAAGCAAATAACAACAACGAAGATATAAAAGCTTCTGTAATAAGGAAAAACTGGCTAAAACAAATGCATTTGAAAATGTATTTTTGGTTAACAAGATGCAGAGGTAAAAGACTTAGAACCTAGCTTCTCCAACTGAAAAAAAGCTTTGATCTTAGAAGAACACAGGAAACTCCCTCATCTCTTCTAGAAGCCTGAACTCTCGCATATTAGTTTTTGGGTTTTTTCGACACATGATACTGGAAAGTAAAATTTCTTGTGACTTCAAGGGAGAACCGAAGAAGCCAGCCTGGTTCATTGACTATTAAGCCAGAGCTGAAATGAAGTATCTATAAAGTGCACTTAAGTGATACACGTCCAGTTAGTCAGCTGTCTGACTGGACTCAAGACACCTGGTTTGAACTAGACACCCTAGAATGACCTTCAACTTTACATCATCTTTCCTCTATTCCTGAGTGCTGGAATACAGGCTTATGTGACCATGCCCAGTTTTTTCAGTGCTGGCAATCAAACCCAGGACTTTATGCATACTAGAAAAGCACTCTGCCAACTGAGTTACATCCCCAGTCCCAAGACAAGAAAAACTTTTAATATTTTTCTATTGTCATTCATCAGTATATAAGTTTCAATTAGTGTGTATATCCTTTGTATTGTTTTAGACAAGCAACTACACTTATCTCATTATTAAGCAAATAAGTTTCATCTTTAGTGAAAAAATTGCATGTACACTAAATAACTGTTCTAAAATAATTTTAATGGTAGTGGTGGTGAATACCTTTAATCCCAGGACTTGGGAGGCAGAGGAAGGTGGATCTTTAAATTCAATACCAACCTGGTCTATAGAGTGATTTCCAGGACAGCTAGGGCTACACAGAGAAACTCTGTCTTGAAAAACAAAATCATAAACAACATCATCATCATCACCATTGTTATCACCATCGCCCATCAAAGTTTGACTTTTATACCTCTCTTATATACTTGGGGTCATATAAGTTCTTGGAAGAAAAGGATCTCTAGTATACCAAGTTTAGGAGCTCTCTTGTACAGATGACCATAGCGAAGTCCTATGAGCTTTTTGTTCATCTGACTTTTATCACACTACATGTTCTCTACAGGCACAGAAATGTACTTTTCAACAATCACAATACCTAGCATACGAAGGACTTTTAATGCCTCAGGAATGCTGAGATTAAAGGCCTCAGGAATTTTTTTTTAAGAGCATGCAGGCTAGGGTGGAGATAGGGGGAGCTCAGTGGCTGAGCAACTGAAAAGACCTGGGTATGAACCTCAGCACCAAAACAAGCAAGAAACAGAATACTTCTGTGTTGCTGTAATGGAGACACTGTGTGTGTGAGAACTTGGATTTGCAAATACAATCAAGTGGCGAAAACATCACCAGGAGTAGTCCTAGATGACATACCTGCCACCTCATGCACAGCCTGCAACAGTCTACAATTTCTCTGTGCAAGTTCTAGTTTCCACCTATAGCACCAAAATATAATACATCAACACAAATGCATATTCAGTATTCCCAGAGAGGAATCAATGACTGGGATCTGAGTCTTTCTTCTAGCTAGATTAGTGTAACCAACCTGATTGATGTATGTAAGAATGAATGCACAGTTGATGCCAGTAAATAGTGATTTCAAAGTAATATTTATACACAAAAATTGAAAGTTAAAAATTATTCTTGGAAATTGAGGTGACAGCTACTTCTTTCAGGAAGTCATCTAGAATGTGTTTGGTTTTCTGTGATCTATGACATCTCCTAACTTCTTGTCAGTAATGCTAGCCATTCAGTTATCAATTGTGCTAAGGTTAATACGTACTTTACTGTGTTTTCAGCAGACAAAAAGGGATATTTTACTAAAGAAAAAGGTTCTTATACCTGGGCAATTATCTCCTCTGAAGGACAACACTGAATAACTATTCCATGTCTTACCCACATTACAAGCTAGGATTTATTCACGCCCTAACCAATTTCTAAGCATATAAGATAAGATTGACAGGGCAATGGGGATATAAACAAGGATAACTTCCCATTTTCTTAGCATTTCCAGGAAGGTAGAGGACAGAAAAAGCAAGCAAGAATGAAAAGAAGCCATAACTAAGATCAGCTATAAACAAATGACAGAGGAAACAATAAGTCATGTTGGCTATCGGAGGTCTGCACTGACTGCAATGCCATTTCAGCAGGTCAGTATCTATATGAAATCTTAATTCTTCTACTGGATCTTCTCATTGTTTATGTGCCTGCAAATCATCTGGAAATCTCTTAAAGCACAGAAACCCTCCTCTTAAGGATGAGCTCCACACTTCTATTGACCCCAGCTCAATCATGGAAGAGCAGTGACTAGGAAGCCTGGAAGAACATGGATATCTCAGTCTCATGAAATGACAGGAAATAAAAATGACCCCGAATATTCATGACATCAACTTACAGACACATTACAACCAACATATAGGATAAAAATAGTTTCCTAAAGCTTTGGCAATTTTCTTCTTTGCTTTTCTCGTTTCAATTTGCCTTTACCACATGCTGACATGAGTCTATAGCTGGCCCATAGATTCTCTACTGCCTAAAATTATATCAATCTTTGACAGAAAAAAATGTTTTTAAATGTGTTTTTATTAAACATGCAGATCTTTTCTCCTTGTCCCTAAATAGCAGAGAGTAACAACTATTTGTATAGCATTTGTATCATATTAGGCATTATATTTTAGGGAGGGTGGAAGCACAGCTCAGTCATAAAACATTTGTCTGTTATGAATAAGGTACTGAGTTGACTGAAAAAAAAAATGTTAAAAGCTAAACACCCATCTAATCAGAACTTAAAGTATATGGGTGAATGGTATAGATTTAAAGCAAACACTGCATGTTTTTATAGAGAGTACATAAGTATCTGTATATTTATTTTTGAGGGGTCCTTGAACAAACCCTCTAAAGAGACGGAGAAAAGACTATAGTAGATACAATGACCTGAGACCCAGCCCACAAGGGCCCCTGATCTGACAACAATGGTCAGATAACAGCAGGTCCCAAACTTTTTTCGGGCCACACTCCTAATGGCCATTCCATAACTGTACACTACAATGAAGCAACTTCTTTCTGCCCAGGGATCCTTGGCCAAATATTTCAAGGCATTTTTTTTTAAATGAGGCATGATGGTAGTACTCTTCCTAAATATAAGAAGAAGCAAATGGGAGTATGCAGACACATAGGGAGAAATTGTTGAAACCTAAAACCTAAGAGTACAACTATGCCTTGTACTTTAATCCTCACAGAAAAGTGGCCCCAGAACTTGGCCTTGGGGCAAGCACAAGCAGCTGTCTGGTCCACAGCATGAGGAGGTGGGCAACAGATTCTCCTCAGACCACATTATGTTCTACTGCATTATTTCAGCCAGCACATCAACAAATGACTTCTGAACAACATTTCTAACAATAAAGAAAAACCTCTGACCCAGGAAATCAAATGGATTAACTACAAGAAAGGATACAGGGTGGTCATGATGCAGAGCTAGTCGACAAAAGGAATGAGACAGTCTCTTCAGTCTGTCACTTTCGGAACATGTCACTTTCAGTAACACTTCTTTACTTTCATGAAAATGAGTTTTGGAATATACAAAATGTTGTAAGTAACTGTATGGGTAGAATTACATTAGCTTTTCCTCAATACTTTAAAAAAATTATACTGGGGGTGGGGGAGCAAAAAGAAATCTGAATCTAACACAAATCTCCAAAAGATTTGTAAATTAATTCTAGAAGTATGTATCTATTTCTTCTATTAATGAGTGGCTTGAATCCTTTAAAATAAGGATTCCTATAGTCTGTCTAAACCTTTAAAAAAAGTGAGTGAGGATAAAGTATGAAGCATAAAAGCAAATGCCCAGGTTACTAACATAACAAATATTAAAGCTCAGAGATGTAGACACACCTATCAGTAGCCACAAGATGCACCTTACGAAAAGGGAACCTTAGGCAGAGCCTGCAGGCAGGACTAAGCCTTTTCCTCCTCCTTCACTTTCCTTACAGACAGACCAACAGCTCTTCTTTGCCTCCACCCGTCCACTGCCTAAGGCCCAGCCCTCTCTGGCCCTCTGCCAAGAGATTCTCAGGGAGGTGTGGGCACCCAGGGGCTGCACACAATCTACTTACTCAGAGCTGCAGTTGCTGCTGTGGCTCAGAGGGTCAGTAGGACGGCTAGAGTCTAGGACATGGATTCCCAGTGAGTTGATTGCTCTCATTAAAATCGTCACCATTGCCTCTACTGGAAGCTTCTCAAGAACAATTACCCGACAGCGGCTCAGAAGTGCAGCGTTGACTTGGAAGGAAGGGTTCTCAGTGGTTGCACCAATCAGTGTGATCGTCCCACATTCCACGTGAGGAAGGAAAGTGTCCTAATCATGGGAGGAAAAGAGAAGAAAGTGATTCCACTCAACAGCTACATGCAGAATCCTACGTAAGTTGTCTATATACTCCTTCATTTTCTCATCTTTCTTTTTCAGGATACTCATCAGTATTGACACATCAATTTCAAGAGTATCTTTCTTGGTTAGTACATGTAAAGTGCAACTTCTGGGTGTCAATGTCTAACTCTGGTCTCTTGCTGGAAGAATACAGTACTTCTCAAGTACAATTCCAACAGCTTCAACATAAACTACTTTGCTTAGAAAAGTACCTTTTACCCAATGCTGAACTATGAACTAGTACACAGTGAGTACATATGCAACATCAGCTTTTTACAGAAGATCATTGTTAATATTTCTAAAATGTTCTTTTACAAGTATTCAATCACCATGTTACTGTTCTTAACAAACTGGTGAATATACAACCAGCAGACATTGTCTAAAGGGGAAATGCCAACTCACTGGTCCCATATTTAAGCCAAAATCAGATAGAACTCTAAAGTGTTGTAATACTCAAAAAGATTCAAGTCTGGAGAAAAAAGGTTTATTAGTTTTGGGAAATATTTCTACCTACACTTAAAAAGCTGTAACAATGTAAATCAAAGAAAAAAGTATGCCTGAAAAAATGTTTTTGTCTATTTAGGTAATTCAAAAAGAAGTTTTATTTATATAAAAAAAATTATAGTTTTCTTTTTAAAGGGCTTAAAATAATATCTTACAATTTTTACTTTGACAAGAACTAGAAGGCACAGAAAACAGAAAGTAATTTTCAACATAAAAATACTGGGGAAAGATAAAACCATGAACTTTGGAGGGCAGGGCGTAGAGCTAGAATTCAGGGTTTTCATAAGCTAGATAAGTGTTTCATACCCTAGCCTTAAATAATGATCTTTAGACTGAGTTCAACTAGTCACAATGTCTTTTTAGATTAAAAGGCTCTAAAAGTTGGAAAATGGATCAAAAGAACCTTTTCTTCTATTGACAGCTCAGAGATATGGCAATTATTTCATTTATCAGAGGGAGAAAGCATTCTCTTGTCATCTAAAAATACTTTAAAGATAGAGGGAGAGGTAGAGAGGAAAGGAGGGGTTTGAGGATGGATGGCAAACTTCTGTGTCTTGAGGAAAGTTAACATTTGTTGCATTTGTATATTGCTTTATACTTTACAAAGTGATCTTACATTCTATGTATCTTATATACATAGTATCTAAAAAATAGTAAAAAGTTAATATACCTGCTGAGATTTATTGAAGCGATGAATCTCATCAATAAAAAGGATGGTTTTCCGTTTGAAAAAGCTCTTTTCATTCTGAGCCTGCTTTATGACATCTCGAACATCATTTGTCTTGGCATTTGTTGCAGATAATGTCACAAACCTGATGCTGTGCTTCTTGCTGTTGTTGGCTATGATGTGAGCCAAGGTGGTCTAGAAAAAGATATACAAAGTTTAAAAACCTAATCGGACTGGGCAGTATGCATAGGTATCATATCTACTTAGCTATGTACACTGAACATGGAGGAGTGCTGAAGCATAGACTATACAGAATTAAACAAAACAAAAGCATTACAATGAAAATCGGAAGAAAGTTAAATCTTAGGCCAATTCTGACCATCCTCCACCCTTAACTACTTTTGATTCTTTTTTGGTGGACTCTTTAAGATCTTATGAATACCAATAAAGAATGGCAGTCTTGATTTAGCAAAGCCAGGGTGACAGCTGTGACCTCTCACCAAAGAGAAAATTCTTTCTCCTTTGGCCAAGAGTATAATGCTAAAGGCCCTAGGATAAGAGCTGATCCCAGAACCAGGCTCAAATGGGAAGCCAGCAGATTAGCTGAGAAAAACAAAATGGACAGCTTCTGAGAGCAATAAGCAGCTAGCATGTGAAACAGCTACTTGCCACTTCTGAACATACACTCTAGAAGGAAATTAAAAGGAGCAATTTGATCCTATTAGTACTTAAGAAAACAAAGGAAAGACTCAAGAAAACCTTTTTTATTTTTTAAGAATTTGTTTTATGCATATGGATGTTTTGCCTGCATGAATGTCTGCACGATGTGTGTGCCTCTTGCCCTGGGAGGTCAGAAGAAAGGATGTCAGATCTCCTGGAAGAGGGCACTAGATCTCCTGGAACTGCAGTTACAGGTGCTTATGAGCCACCATGTGGGAATGAACCTGGGTCCTCTGGAAGAGCAGTCTGTGCTCTTAACAACTGAGCTACCTTTCAGGCCCTCCAGAAAACTCTTAATTCAATATCTGGCACGTAATGGGTGCCCAATAAATATGTGTTTGCCACTACTACTACTACTGTTAGAATTCAATATTAAAAATGGGAAGAAAGAAAAAGAGAAGGTTGCTTGCCCAATGACTAACTATCCCGAATAGAAAGGTGGTACTTTATTTTCTGGAAATTGTATAGTCGAGTGTTACTAGACACTGGCTGCTTGGTAACAAATCCCAGCTTACCTGTGCCTTTTGGAATTAGGCTCCCTTGTCATATAGGCTTGTGACTATCACCAAGTGCCTCACTGAGCAGCCCTGGCCCAGTAAATCTCTTGTATTCAATCCTCCATGACTCACCACTCATCTTCCTGCAGATCTTTCCAAAGCCTACAAGCATCTAGCTGGCTATTTTCATGTCGTAACAGAGATGTCAGAATTACTACCAATGCTAACATTCAGCAAGCTCAACAATCGGCATGTTATTTTTGGAGTTGGAAGTGTAGCTCAATGATGGAGTAGAGTGCAAGGGCCTGGGCTTAAAGAAAATGTTATCTGGGTACATCTGATGTATGCTTGGTCTGAGAGAACATGAGAACAAGCAGGCACAAAAGGAATGATGTATTCCAGCAAATAAAGAGGTGTGGCTGAGAGGAGCTGCAAAGAAAAGCAGGATAAACCTCGGGAATGTGCTTGTGAATGAAGCAGTCTGAACCTTAAATTGACAAGAGCTCTTTATATTCCCGGGCTCCTTCTTGACTGTCCATAGGATGTGGCATCCTATGGACCATATTCACTTCATCAAATTTTCTCAAGTATTCTTCCGGTGACCTGTTCTCTAAACCCACGGTATTCTAACCAATCTCCTCCGGCTGTAGTTAAGATGATACACAGGACAGGACACTAAAGCACGGATGCCTGTCTCAAGAGCATCAATGGGAAAGTTATGGAAATGCCTGTTGAAAACGACTCACAGAAGGGAGACTTCTATCAGTTCCAAAAACCAGTTAGAATAAACCAACTAGTGGGAGGGGGAGAAAGTATAATAGAAAAAAATTTAATTACTTTTTCCACAACAAATGGAGCATACAACATGTTTCTTCCTCAATGTTTGCTGCATGCCCTTTGCTTGGAATTGGGTCACTAAAACCCAGGGATATGACCACAAAGATAGGTCGAATCTCAGTCCACATTTCCGCATAAACCAAGAAATTCGGGCATTTTCCTTTGGAAAACGCCCAACAAGGGGTCTGAGGAATCTGGGGGAATGACATGCTTGCTTATCACAAACTCAGCTCACGCATCAGGACCGCGCCCCCAGGCCTCCCTCTCCAGAGGGGTCCAGAAATCTGAGGACCGCACCCGGCGCAGAAACCTCCGCGGCGGCCCTGGGCAAGAGCGGCACTCACCTTACCGCAACCTGGCGGGCCCCACAGGATGAGCGAGGGGATCTCGTTGGTCTCCAGTAGCGAGCGGAGCAGAGTCTCCTGCCCTACCGCCCTGCTCTGCCCGATGTAGTCCTGCAGCGTGTCGGGACGCATCTTGTCCGCCAGCGGCTTGCCCTCCAGCATCTGTCGGATCTCCTCAGCCGCCAGCGCGCGGGGATGCGCGCGGCCCGCGCTGACTCCGAACGTAGCATCAGCGGCGTCCGCATCCCAGTGCCCAGGATCGTCCTCTCCGTCCACGTCCGCGTCGCCATCGCCGTCCACCCCCGCCTCCTCCTCTTCCTGAGCCTCCGCCTCATCCCAGCTGCGCGGGGATGCACTGCCCGCCGCGGCTGCAGCCGCTGGCCTCTTCCCCAAACCCTTTCTGGCCGGGCTGCTGGAGCGGGCCACCGGGAAGTCCGGGATAAGGCGCGCACCGCTGGGCGTGGGCGGTGCGTCGTAGCTCTCACGGCTCTCAGTCTCGCCGCCGTCGTCGCCCTCCTCGCCCTCGCCTTCGCTGCTTTCGGCCGCCGTCGGGGTGGCGGGCTGCTTCAGCGCCGAGCTCTCCGACAGTCGACGCCTCTTGGCGCCCGGTGGCGAGGGCCCCTTGGCCCGCTCCCCAGCGCGGTGAGACCCGGCCGCGGGCTCCGCGTGCCCCGCAGGGTGCAGCAGTAGGCAGCGGTCCAGGTGCGAGTTGATATGCGCGGCAGGCATCATCTGCTGGCACACTGGGCATTGCACCTGGTGCAGCTGTGACAGGAAGGGGTCGTCTTCCGGCCCGCTCACCTCCATGGTGGCAGCTGCCCTCCCTGGCTCCCGTGCGGCTGCACCTGCCCCTGAGAACGCCGAAGCCCGCCGCTAGGCCCCGTGCCGCGCGACCCTCGCGCGGGTAGGGAGCAGGACACGCACGGGCCGAGGGAGGGCGCCGCTCATGCCTCACGTCCCGAGCTCCCGCGTCAACTCGCCCTCGGCCCGCAGCTGGCAACGCCTCCCGCGTCGTGTCGGGAAGTGTAGTCCAAAGCGGGCAGAATAGTCCGCAACCGTTTGCCCCAATCGCCGCCGGCAATTTCTCGCACTGTAATTTGGGAAATGTAGTTTACGGTCACAACAGGGCCTCGCGTGTTCCATCCCTAGGAAAGGCCTTTCTGTGGCGCGGCTTGGACAGGCGTGGTGCGCGTGCGCATCCCTGCTCCTTACCGGAAACAGCCGCCTTCGAGTAAAGCGAAAGCAGAGGGAACTTGGGAACCTAGCTTTCCAGGATTTTGGCCTTCTGGGTGCGGAACCACACATGCTGTCATCAGGGAGAATATTTGTAATAAAGCTAAAACGAAGTAGAAATACCTCAGAGGTGCCTAGGAAATTGGAGAAAAGACTTCGACATAAAAACACAAGCAGCTACCCAGGTAGACAAAGTTCAACTCAGAAGGTTGCTCAAGGAAATTCAATAAAAGGGATTCCCTCCCTGTCCCCCTTAAGTAAGGGCCTGTCACCCAAAGTACTTGCTTAAGAGTTATCTTTAGCTGATATAATAGACGTAAACTCTAAAACACCATTATATCCCCATAACAAAATGATGGCAGGCAGCCCTTAAAGGTATTCGCAGCAGACAGAAACAGGAAACGAGTACCATAGACGTTTATACATTCTTTGGGTTTAGTGCTGTGTACCTTTAATACCAATACCCAGGAAGCACTGACAAGTGAATTTCTGAGTTTGAGGCCAACATGGTCTACATATTGAGTTCCAAGCCAGCCAGGGCTACATAATACAAAATTGTATTTTTACTTTTAAATAACAAATGTAAAATAGTAAGTGTGGTAGTCTACGTCTGTGTATTACTGCCTATAATTTTGTTTGATGTTCTGTAAGTTACCCCTTTGAAAGATGCAAAAGGGGCTGGAGAGGTGACTCCGTAGTTAAGAGCACTTCCTGCTCTTGGACAGGTTCCTCTTTCGCCTTGCACCACCCACATGGTGGTTCTAAACTGTTCACTCCAGTTCAGAGGATCTGACTCCTTACTCTGGCCTCTAGGGGCACTGCACCTGGTAGTGCACAGTCATACATGGAGGAAAGCATGTAAATATAAAAGTGATATGTCTTTAGAAGATATATAAATACATATAAGGAGATTGAGAGGAGGGTGACCTGTTAAGTTGCTAAGGCTGGAATTGTCAACCTCTCAAATACCTAGGGGTACCGAAAACATCAAACTTTTATTATAATTGATTATTGTCCATAATCAGAATTAAAGGTATTAAGGCAAAATGAAGACTTTTATGAATCTTGTCAAAAATTGAGTTTTTAATTTGCTTTACTACCCAACAGTATGCCATTGTAAGTTACTATAGAAACTTTTTATTTATTGTTTTCCCACTGAAGGCTTGATTACCTTATGCTATGAAGTAAACTGGCAATAGCTAATGTGAAGTGAATTATAAATTCTGTTACATACCTAAGTGTAGACCTCATCTGTTCCCATTCTTGGTGACCAAATAACTGACACAACGACTATTAAGTTTAATAGCAAGCTGCAAGCCTAAGCTGGAGAGGCTCTGGTCTAGTCTCACCCTCTATGGCTGCTAATGCCCAGATAAATGCCTCATTACATGCCAATCTGGTTTTCCCCTGGCTCACTCTGCTCCATGTGTGTCCTCATGTCTGCTCTTTCATCTCAACCTCATGGCAAATATTAGTCTCTCCACATGGTCTCTCTACCTTCTTTCTTCGTGGTCTCTCTCTTCCTTCTCTCTCTATCTGGCTGAGATCAGAAGTCTAGCCTTCCTATCTCCTCTGCTCAGCCATAGGCTGATCAGCTCTTTATTAACCAATCAGAGATAATTGGGGAGCATTATTTTTAAGATATACTTATTTATGTGAGCACACCGTTGCTCTCTTCAGACACACCAGAAGAGAGCATCAGATCACATTACAGATCTCTGGGAGCCACCATGTGGTTGCTAGGAGTTGAACTCAGGACCTATGGAAGAGCAGTCAGCGCTCTTAACCACTGAGCCATTTCTCCAGCCCTTGGAGAGCACTATTTACACAACATTGATACAGGAAATGGTTCAATAATCAAGACAATGCTAGCATCTATTCTGCAAATGGATCTCTGGGCACAGAAATCAGATCTGAATATACAGTGCACATAACCAACCACTAACGCCTAAGATTCGTGAATATTAGATTCAGAGAGGAACAAGTAGTTGACTCATATAGGAAGAAGTAGGTTTTCTGGGATAAAGGAAGTCAGTTCAGTCTCTGGGAGGCCCCCTTTTTAGTTCCTTCTTGCTTTCATTGTCTTGTGATAGAGATTGAAGCCAGGGTCTTGTACATACTCTAACAATGTGTTCTACTTTATCTTCATCCTAGTCCCTTTGCATATGCCATTTGTTCATATATATAATTAAGGAAATTCTCCATATCAAGATACACAATTTACTCCCAAAAACACGAATAGAGTTTAACCCATTCAGGACTATGTGGTGAAAATGAACTAGATTTAATTTCAAGTTATCTGGAACTGAGTGAATCACAGTATGACCCTGGGTAAAGCTACTTAACTTCTGACCCTGTTTCCAGATATTAAGGAAAAACAATGACCTCCGAGTCCATTGTGAGAACAGAATGAATAAAACTAGTGTAATGCCCCTGCATTTCTTCCCAAACCTTAGCTCTTTGAAGTTCAAGGTTTTCTCCACTAGATGGTGATGGTACAAAAATAAACCATACCAGCAAGGACTTAAAAAAAAAAAAAAAAAATCACTCTTCATTTTGTATCTCCTAGCCAAACTTAGTTTGTTTTTGAATCAGCATAAATACAAATACATGTAAACTCTGTCATAAAATTACAAGAAATGAAAAAAAAAAAACCAAAAGCCTAGAATTGATTTTTCTCCTTAATAGAGGCACTGATGGTTTTTAGCTGTCTTTGAGTGCTTACTTTGAGCAGTGTGCACCTTCCCTCTCCTGCCTCAAGGGCCAGAGTGGAGTCTGTGGGGTCCTTAGAAGCTGGAATAGATCTTCTGATTCAGCAGTTCAGTGAGCACAACCTGAGTGATACACTGCTGTCCTTGGACACAGGTGTACTGTGAGCATCCTTGGGATGCTAAACCTCTGGGCATTGTCTTACACCCTCATGCTTATCTTCAAGTCTAGTTAATTCCACACGGCAAGCATCTCAGCCATCTTCAGTCACCTTCATCTAAGCTTCCCTATGATCATCTGCTCCATGATTCCCCTACCCAAAGCTCATGTTTCTCTTTTCTGCATTCTCTTGAGACTATGCCACATTACTTATTATGTTTATTCCAACATATTATAGATATTTTCTTGGTACTCCAAGTAGGACTTTCAAACGCTACCCCCTTACCTCTATTAATATAAAACTGTGTGGATTTTTTAAGAGTTAATTTTTTCCTATTTGTGACTTTCTGGAAGTTTTAAGTCCTTTTGTAGTGCTAGGGAAGTGTTAGTGAACCCTCAAGTACAGACAGGAGCTGATCCGCTGCAAATCACAGCAGGGCCTTTATTTGAACTAGCTCAGGCCCCTCAGCCCATTGCCAACATGCAGGATGGTTTTGATGGAGAGGAGTCCTGAACGTCTATCAGGGTAAGGCTTTCTAGAAAGCAACAGGTAGGAGATTAGTGTTTCTAGCCTGGCAATTAATTGGAGGACTACTATGGCCTTTAACATAATTGTCTGGTGCTGGGAGTCAAACCATAAACTTTTGCTTCCTTCTGCACTGGTGGTTGTTAGAGGGTGGGCTTGTTGGGAATTAACCTGGAAATGCTGGATTGTTCGGGGACATTAATCTGGAGATGCTGGTCTGTTGGGTTTAGCCTAGAAACTAGAGCTAGGCTCTGGTTTTGTTGGGAGGTAACTTGGAAAATAATGTTAGGCACCAGCCTGTTAGTTTACCTGAGTTTAAATTCTCAAATGGAGTCTGAACTTAAAAGACTTGGTCTCTCACTTTTAGGTTGACACTGGGAATGCCAGCCCACTGCCTCGTGCACATAAAAGCCAATGTTGTGGCACCAGATTGGTTGTATGGTAAAACACAAAGATCTTCTGTTAAAGATTGACACAGGAAGAGTGTTCAAATGTATGCATGCCATTTGTTGATCTAGATGCAGTTTATAGGAAGAGAGGGGAGAAACAGCTTACTAATTGGATGGTTAAGAAGGGGGACTGGTCAAAGTTCTTGTGCTTAGGCATAGACAGTCATGTCTTGTCCCAGGTTTCATGTTTTGCATACTCCTTTCAATGAGAAGTATCTTGTTTTTATGTGAGTGGCGAGTTTGCAACAGCAGAGGGCATCAGCTGAGTGAACAGGTTCTTCTTCCACACAGGCTCAGTTAGAGATAGCTCATGGTTTTTGCTGGTTTCTGGTAGGATCTAGAGGTAGGCCCTGCAAAATATCTTCAAAGAGCTTTGTGCTTGTTTGCTTTATACCTAGTCTCTAGCCAATTCAATTTGTAGCACAGTAAAAAAAAAAAATTATCTGATCTTTTTCCAGCTGGCCCAGATCTTTTAAATCTGGGGTTTTCCTGAGTAATAAGATGCCTGTGTTATGCAAATATGCAATGCCCAGTGCTCCCTAGGGTTGAAACTTGGATGGTGATTTAATCAATTTTGCCAGAGAGTGAATCTCCAGGAAAAACCCAGTGGAGCTTCCTGGTGATGAACACACAGAAGTGAGAGAGAGTGGCATGCCTTTACTTGAGGCAAAGAGAGCATGGAGCACTATGCCTGGACCCTGGGCCTTACTGCTATCGTTTGGATCTCCGGAGTGTCCCTCAAAAACTTGTCTGCTAAAGCCTTATTTGCCAGCCTGTGGAACTATTGGGAGATGATAGAACTTTTATGAGATGAAGCCTAGTGGGAAGTAGGTCATTGGAGAGGCGTCTTTGAAGAAGATGTTGGAATCCTAGCAAACCCTTCCTGATTCTTTCTTTCCTTCCTTCCTGGCTCCTATGAGGCTGCTTTCTCCCCTTCATTTTCCTACCCTGATGTTCAATTGCCTCACCACAGGCCCAAGTCAATGGGGTCCACTATCCCGTTAGAAACTCCAAAACTGTGAGGCCAAATAAGCTTTTGCCTCTTGAAAAGTTGTTTCAAGCATTTGCTTACAGCAGTAGAAAGCTGACTAACACACTCACCATGGCCTGCAAGGCTTGGGCCCCAGAATCCTGAGTAGCTGCAGGGATGGAATGAAGAAAGGACAGACACACATACAGTGTAGTTGGATATGGTGGAAGTTTCTTTGAACTCTATGCCCTACAACCTGAAATCTCAGCATGTTTATTACGTACATCCCAGAATGTGGCAAGTGGGGGGGGGGGGCGCTTGGGGTGTGGTGTTGGGGGAGGGAAGGCATTAGTTAGCTGGAAGAGGAAGCTGAAGTTGCTAGTCTTTGCACACATTGACCAATTGTTTTTAAACACTAATACTTGGACTCCTGAGGAGAACTTTACCACCCATGTAGAGCCTGGACCACAGGGGAAACCAGCTTTGCCAGTGTCCCATGGGTCCAAAGCTTTGGAGTCCTTGACAGGGTCGTGCCCATTGTCAACAATACATAGGATTTCATAATCAGGGTTTGCCCTTCTCCCTGCACACTCTTCCTTTGTGTCTCCTTTATAATGAGGCTTTAATCTCTTAAGTATAGTTTTTCTTTCCAATCAGTTCTGTGAAGATTTTCTGCTTAACTATACCACATTTGCACTTTATCCGGAGTGTAAGTAATTCCTAGGACATCAGTTCAGGCTAAAGTGGGAGGAGCCATTGTGTGGAGAACATTGCTCTTAACCAGTAAAGGATGTACTAACTGAGCAACGCAGTGTCAGAACTGAATTGCAGAATACACAGCTGACATAAGGATAATTTTTGAGTTTTCCATTCTAATACTAAATGTCAAATTATTGGAGAAAGCATGCCTCTTTATCTTATGAACATTTGACAGCAGTCTGTATTAGTCCTTGACTTTACAAAACAACCAAGCTTTACTAAAGATACCTCCTTAACTTCATGATTTCTTTTTTGCCTCAACCAGCAGCCATTATGATGTTTAATGATCAGAAGCACTCAAGGTGGCTTTTATGTTCATATCCAGCTCCCACCCTTGCACAGCGTGCTGCCTCACCCTAGAGTACCTTTCTAGCCTTCCACTAGGTTTGGAACCCTGGCTACCTTTCTGCATAGAGGTGCTATTGTTAGCCTCTCCTTGGCTCCAGGCTGTTTTGCTGCTCTTTGCCATATGCTTATTTGACCCTGACTGTCCCTCAGAGCAGTTACCTGGCAGTATCCCAACTGCCAGTTACTATGTCTGTTTCCACTACTCCTGCCAACCTCCACCAGAGGGTAAAGTTCTTCCCCTTGCCAGCTCAGTGCCAAGTACTGGGCCTCACATGCTGTGGGGTGTGCTGGAACAGAATTAGAGGGTGAAAGCAATTGGGCCGGTCTGATGTGTAGGCTTAACTCATTTTGCTCAAGGCTAATGTTTGGAACATTCTGTTTCTTCTGGGGAAACCACCTGACTGAGGCTTTTAAAGTAGTAAAAGTCAGATGAAGACTTTCTGCTGATTTAGATATTTAGAGAAGCCTTCCAAAAAGAAAAAGAAAAGAAAAAACATTTTCAGAGGAGAAAGTGAAGCAGTCATCTGGGAAGAATGAAGAGCTAAAAGTAGAAAAAAAAACACAGGTCCTTTTTGAGAGCAGTGGGATTGACAAAAGAGACATGGTAGACACACCAAACATTCTATTCTCCCATACTGCATTGGGTTGGACCTCCAATGGCAAGAAGGCTGGAGGAGAGACATGAGCAGAACTTTCAGGGAGCCACCTTTTCTCCAAGATCTGGAAGTCCCAAAGCACTCATGTTCCCCAGCTTCACGCTGGCCTCAGAGGATGGTAGCTCAGGAAACACCTGCTCAAAGCACCTACCACATAGACTTTGGGGTTGCATGTGGGCATCCCCAGCAGGCCAGTAGTGAGGTCTTCATCAGTGGTGTCACTGATGGACTGGTTGTGAACACAGTTGAGTCTCTGAGGAACTTCCAGAAATATGTAGGAGACACATGGGTTCTGCCATGTGCTTGCTGGGTTGAATGGTAAAGGAAAGGGGAAATTTAAGAGACATTCCTTTGGAATGTATTTGGAATTTATTTGGAGATCAGTAATCGGTGCTGCCAACATTTAATTATCCAGAAGAGAGGGGGGAAACATGAACCTGATCCCACATGAAAAACAATGAATTCAACATAGATCATCAGTCTCAAGAAATAGAGAGTTCTGTAAAGTGTCATTGCATCATGGCTTTGCGTAGATGGTTTCTTGGAGAGGACATAGGTAGTGTGAATCATGAAAATGCTAAAATTGATCTTGTCAACAATTAAATGCATTTGTTGAAAAGACTTTTTCGGATATTGGGCATGGTGACTCACACCTGTAATCCCAGCAGTTGAGGGGCAGAGACCAAACAATCTCTACAAATGTAAGGCCAGCCTGGACTACAAAAATGAATAAATAAATTAAATAAATAAAAAAGACACCTTTACGAAAATGAAACTACAATCTAAGCACAAAGAAATTAAGAAAATAGATTTGTGTTATGACTATGGAAAGAGACCTCACTGTAATAGTAAAACAAAGTAACCCCATTATAAATGAGTAAAAGTTTCAAGACAAGAGTATATAAAATTAAATGCAAATTAAAAGTACAATGGCTGTCACTCCATTCTAACCAGAATTGCAGAAACAACACTAATGATAATATTGAGTTTCAGCTAAGAGAATTCATAATAAATGTCAGACCATTTCTATTCAATGTTGTGCTAGAAGCACTATGACATGAGAAGGAGAGTAAGGAATGAGTAAGGGTAAGGACTGCGGACTGCATGGAAGAGTGACACATCTTTATCTGTAGGTTGTATATGCCAAAGAATTATGGATAGAAAAATTATTTTCAGTGATATCAGTTTAATGAGTTGTCTGCTTTGAACGTTCAACATTGTGAGTAGGCCCAGGTGGGAAGAAGCTAAAGAGCAAAGCAGGCATCAGCAGCACAAACACGAAATACCTAACGGTAAATCTGATGGAAGATAGGAAGAGATAGTTTTCTTCCTTCGGAGGTGGGAAGCTGTATAATCTCCCTGAGAGAAAGTAAATGGGAATGTGATAAATGGAGCGATATTCCATATCTGCAGCTCTTAACACCCATGAGTGTAAGATGCAAACTACCGCCAGACTGTTACAGATTCAGTTCCATCCCAGCCTATAGGTTACAGGTGTGCATCTATAAACTAACAATCTAATTCTACAAATGTTTTAAATGAGCTACAAATATCAAGATATCTTCAGTGGGTGAAGGAGCTTGTCAAAGGACACATCCCAAACATACAAGTACTACCACAGGAAGAAGAGTGTCTTAAAAATTACTGAAAAAAAAATAGACTTTTCTATAAGAGATTCTGAGAGAATATATGAAAATACTGGATCTACTTTAGTTCATAACAAATTCCTATATGGGAAGTTCAAATTATGACATATTTAGAAAATAAAATATCAAACATAATATAAATAAATTTATTTATAAACATTATTAAATAAAATATAATATATCCAACATAATATTTAAGACATATTTGAAGATTTCTACATAGTGATAAAAATAATGGAAAATTTATCAAAGCATGAGATTAAAACCTGTACATATGCATTTAGTGGAGGCAAAACATGCATATATAGATATGCACGCTTTGCATATATTCATGTATATGAGAACTTCAGCCATTTAGTCATTAGAGAAATACAATTTAAGTGTTTTAAATGCTATATTATTACATGGTCACTAAATTAACAAAAAGCATTAAAAGCAGAATAAAGACGCATCACTGAGGCTCTAGTGGGAATATATTGGTAGCTATTTATATACACTGTAGAATTCGTAACAGCCCCAAAACAAATCCACTACATCAATCAATACTATAATAAGAACATAAATTGTATAGTTATGGAATATTGGATAAGTATTTATGCAATGCAGTGTTGCATAGGTAAAACGAGCAGTCAAAAATATAGTAAACCAGAGAAAGATGATTGACAGAAAAAAGACACAAAAGAATACAAGCAGTATGAATACATTTACACTCAACCCCTAGACTGGCATAAAGTTATATGTTCACGGTACACATGCAAGTGGTAAAACTATGAATAAAATCAAGGCAATTGTCATCTAAAAACTCAGATTAGAACTTAGTTGGAGAGAAGGTAAAAGAATGATGTTTAGGGGTGCAGGTGTGTGGTCTGGTGGTGGCTTTATGAAAGAACATTATTCTTCTTAAGCTATATTTATATTATAAATTTTGAATTTTCTATGTGTAACAGCCCAGTGAAGGGGAAAATATTTTACAGGTGCACTGTGGAATAATTAAATTAAAATCCTCAGAAATGTCCTTCCTTTTAGAATCTAGGTTAAATTTTTAGTTGATATCTTTGGTTGGGGGGGGTAATTTAGTGATAATTAATTAATAGTGATAATAGTACCAAAAAGAACATAAAGGTTGCCATCTGTCAAGTCCCTGTTACATATCAATCACTTTCACCTCATTTTCTACCCCTCATTTCTGTGACGTAAATATTATTACCGTCATTTAACAGATGAGAGGAACCAAGGCTTAGGATGACCACACAGCCACTCTGAATTTACACAGTAAGGGGATCTCAACTTCAAATCTCAGATCACTCTCTATAATACCCAGGAGTTCCCACTAGGCTAGCTGCTTTATTGTGGCATCGATTGTTTTATTTAAATGGAGTTTCATTCAGGTTAAAAAGAAAATAAATGCTTGTAGACCAGTGGATAACTTTAGAAAAGCATAGATCATATGTGTTGCAACAATCTTGTCTGACATTTTCTATTACTTTTCTCTATATAATATTTATTTACAGCATATGTTTTTTAAACCATAGTGGCACACACCTTTAATCCCACACTTAGGAAGCAGAGGTAGGTGGATCTCTGTGAGTTTGAGGCCATCCTGGTCTACACAGTGAGCTCCAGGACAACCAGCGCTACATAGTAAGACCTGTCTCAAACAAACAAACAAACAAATTTGGAACCTACTACAAATACTGTTCTGGAACCTTTAATTTTTTTCTCAACTTGATCATTAAATTTATCTTTATATTGTTAAATAGGAGTAATGAAATATATTTCTCATGGAGATACTATCCTATTTAAGACATTCTTATACCTACATTTTATTTTAATGTCTATTTGCAATGTGTTACCATTATTATTGGCAGTGTTGGAGATTGAATACAAGAGGTAAATATTTTACCAGTGAGCTACATCTTCACAGCCTAATTAATGTTTTAAACATAAAAATAATGCCACTATATGATACTTTCAAGGATAATTTCAAAGGTTAAGAGCACTGGCGGCTCTTCCAGAGGTCCTGGGTTCAATTTACAGTAACCATATGGTAGCCACAATCGTCTGTAATGGAATATGATGCCCTCTTCTGATGTGCATGAAGACATTGTACTCAGATGCATAACATATATGAATATATATGTACTCATAGACGTAACATAAATAAGTCTTTTTAAAAATGAATTGATGTGGTTCAAGCGTGTGCTCACACTGTCTTTCATGATTCCTGATTAGCTGAGCCTTCATGTTATAGCACATATGAGAGTAGCAGCATCCACCCCACGTCACTCAGCTTTCTTCATAGTAGACATTTGTTCTGAGTGGGAACTGGGTTGGTAGTGCCTTTCATCCTCTTGTTGGCTACAAGGAGTCTTTTCAGAGCACTGAAGACCTTGCAGCCAAAGTCTTCAAACCTTTTGAACATATAGAATAAACACTAGCAACTTCCTCTGAGCTATTCTGAGGTTGCCCTGTTTACATTCCACCTAAAATTCTTTTATATTTCACAGTAAATAACACATTCCAGCAGTGGGTGAGGTTTCCCCAGGTCTCCTCATCAGCCACTACTGTGTCCCCTAGTGCAGTGTTTTTCCTTGTGGAAAATTTCTCCCCTGAGCTTGCCCTCTGGCTCACCAGCTTTGGTAAGAGACTGTGTGGCTTGAAGTTTGCACTTCTGTAATTTCATGCCTCGTCGCTATCATAAGCTGCTCCTGGCTTCTCAAATCCTCTTCTAATTTAGAAAGTAGAAGAGCATTTCTAAGCATGTCAGTATAAATATGCTGTTCTTCTAGTTCCTAAATCTAGAAAATGATGATTCATGCCATAGGCTGGGGGTTTCATAAGAGACATCAGTCTCCTAGACGCCCTCCACGTGTTTAGATTGGAGAGTCTGAGCAATAGTGTGAGTTGTATCTTGTAGCAAGCATCTTACTTTCTTCTTTCCTACTTAGGCTTAAAGAACCAACAAGGGAGATACATATGGAAGACATGAAAAGAGGCAGAATCCTACAGTGTGGGGTGGAATTATAAATATGTGTGAATTAGCACATAATATCAGACACTTACTATTTTTATTGTGATGACAAGAAGCAATGATACCTTAGTAACAAGAGCATCCTTGTGCCCAGTTCTTGATTTATAAGGAGCATCTCTGTGACCTGGTCTTGATTTTTGAAATATCTTCCTTCTTTAAAAAAGAACCAGTGTTCCTTGAAGAAGTGGAAAATTCCAGAAATAGAGTGAACATATAGAGGAAGTAAAGAGTAATCAGAAATAGTATTGGTGTACCAAAAGTACACAACAGCAACACAGATGCTCTCTTTGAACAAATATGCAACAATTTGACAATTAAGCATCAAAATGAAAATGTAAGTTTTTTTGTTTTAGTTTGGTTTGGTTTTGGTGTTACTTTATATCTCCACTTGAAATGGAGAGGTGCAGGTTCAGGAAGGAAGCTTTGTGATTTAGAAGAATACCAGTTAACAAATGTGAAAGAAATGGTAGGCTCAGAAACTCACTGTTACATCATCCATCACCACGGCAATTCATCCAACCAAGAATAGATACTAATCTTGGCAGTGAATTGCTGGAGCCCAGGATACTCAGAGTCCCATAATTCATGTATCATTTGAAAGAAAAAAGCTAACCTTACATTAGAGAAATCTGGTGGTCACCACCATAATCAAATCATCAAATTTACCTTTACTAGCTAACGATGGCACAGGGTGGCATTGAGATGCCACCTATTGGGATACCCTGAGAAAAATATATTTCTCTGGTTTTCTTGCCACAAATCTAACTTGCTTCCACATATGAAGATACAAGCAGGCAATTCAAATGTGATAATTTATGAACCTATATTTGTCTGGAGTTTTCAAAAATAACAATATCATGTAGAACAAAAGGAAAAAAGAATGGGGTGGTTGCTTCCTAAGTAGAGAAAATAAGATTAAAAAAAAAAGACTTTACAACAAATGCACTATGGGGTATTTGACTGGACCCGCTTACGTAAGAAGTGTCTTCCTTCTGAGGAAACATGCTCATGCATGTTGGGATGACGTCTCATAAAAACTGTGGCTTCTATAAGGAAGACAGAAACAGCAAATGAGGAAAACACTTTACCATTTGGTGATGATAAGAAAACTGTATATAGTAATTTACTTTGGAACTTAAAATGTTTTAAATGTATCTATTTTTACTGTTCTGAGGACTAAACCCAGGACCTCCTGCATCCTAAACAAACACTTTTCTTAGCCTCCTTGTTTGTTTTTAAAAGGTTAGGAAGCAAAGGAATCCAACAAAATGTTGTAAAAGTCATATATGACTTTAGGAACTCATTTGCCAATTTATTTATGATCAATATTGCACAATGCACTTTGTTTCAAATGAAATATCCCATACTATTTTCTAAATAAGGTATCAACTCAGTGATAAGTATTTGAATCCAACAATGAATACAATGGCATAAGATTAAAAGAACAGCACACAACTACTATAGAAATAATTCACTAAGACAGTTTTTATTTTTTTTATTTTTATTTATTTATTTATTTATTTTTATTTTTATTTATTTTTTTGGTTTTTCGAGATAAGGTTTCTCTGTGTAGCCCTGGCTGTCCTGGAACTCACTCTGTAGACCAGGCTGGCCTCGAACTCAGAAATCCGCCTGCCTCTGCCTCCCAAGTGCTGGGATTAAAGGCGTGTGCCACCACTGCCCAGCAAGACAGTTTTTAATATGTTTAAGATAAACTAATTTAAATGTTCCTGTTTATATTTTATGCAGTTTTATAACAGCTCTTTTGTTTTCATGTTTTAAATAGTAAAAGAAACAGGAAATGAATTACATGGCAGAGAAATATGAGTTTATTTCTTTGTTTTCTTTCCCCTGTGGCATTGGAGATTAACCTAGGGCCTCATATATGCTGGCAAGAACTCTACCACCTAACCATGCCCAGCCTGCTTGGGAGTTTTAGACTCCTTGGTTTTTGTTACAAAATATTTAGCTACTTACTCACTGCCACTTGGAAATTTTAAAGGTCTAATATCAAATGGACTGTAAACAAGTCTGGACATTTTGTAACATCATTACCCTCTTGGCTGAGAGTATCCTATCTCCAAGACGATCATAAGTGGTAGAAGCTAACTCCATTCATGTAGCATGCATTTTTTTACTAATTAGAAAATCTCATGTTACATGGCATTTGTGCTAGAGGAAAAGTATGAGACTAACTTTCTCTCCCACCCATCCTTTTCCTTTTTTCAGCCCTAGGTGACCCAGTACTGTGGCCTTAATTTATGTCTCCCTGGATCCCAGCCTTGGTCACTTGGAACCAGCTCCAAACTGCCCAGTAGCACTGCCCCCTTCTTTTAACAAGATTACTTTTTATGAATCATATTAAAACTGAGTTTCCTTTTTTCATAGTGAACTTAGTAAAGTGTACTTTGCTGATCATAAAATTCATTCATCTTAAGTATACAATTCAATAGTACCTTAAGACATTTGGTGAGTTATGTAATCATTACCATTTTGCACGATCCACTAAGATACTCTTTAAAGCTAATTCTTGACACCACCCTGATTTTTTTTTATATAGGATCCCATAGTATGTGGCCTTTGTCTCTGGCTTTTTAAATTTACCATCTAGTTTTAATCCATTCATGTTATAGGAAGTATTGTATTTCATTTCTGGCTTAGTCTTCCATTTACATGGACATACAACTTTGTATTCTCCACTCACAAAATTAACTACTGGACGTTTGGATTGCTTCTAATTGTGGCAGTTGTGGGCACTGCACCTCCCCAAACTTATGTGCAAGCGCTGCATGTTCTTGTGTTTTCATTTCTTTTTTCTGTGTACCCAGAATTACTAGATTTATAGGAAGTAAGTTAAACTGACAAACATTCCACTTTCAAAAGCATTTGTGCCATTTTCCTTCCTATCTCCTGTCTGATGAGAGCACTCCTTCCTCCTATCCTAACCATATCTGCTTTTCCTCTTTCTCTTTATAATTAACCCTCTCCTAGAGAGTACAAAATGCTAGTTTTGTTGTGGATTAAATTTGTGTCTCCCTGATGGCTGATATTCTGTCTGCTTGTCTATTCAGATCCTTTTTAAAATTGTCCACTTTTAAAATTGGGGTGTATGTCATCCCATTAGTGAGATGTAACAATCTTTTATATGCTCTGAATATAAGTTCTTTATCACATCTGGGCTATCAAAGTATCTTCTCCAGACTGTAGCTGGTCTTTTAATTTCTCTAATGCTGTCTTTTGAAGAGCAGACTCTGGATTTTGATGGAGTGCAATTTATCAATTTGTGCTTTTAGAGTCATACTGTTTGGTGCTTTATGGGCAGTGAAACATGTAATTGTTAGGGAGGTGAAACATGTAATCGTTAGGGAGGTGGCTGCAATGAGGCAGCCTTTCAGCTACATGTTTACATACATGACTATTGCTCCGCTTCTGTGTGTAGAAGCCTGTGTTCTGGAGAAATTCAGAAAGCTGTGTATAAACAGAAATAATCAACACTTTCAGGCCTGCTCTGAATGCCCAACAGAAGGTGAGCTGTCAATGATACCTGTTTATGTGTCTCCTCATATTGAAGTCTCTTCCTTGGGAGTGGAAATGTTGTCTAAAATGTCAAGGAATTATGTTCTTATTCTTGAGAAGGACATGCATGTATACAATGAAATACATCCAGCCCCATTTCCTTCCTTTGACTTCCTCATATTCCTGCAACATGTCCGTGTCCCAACTTTGTTTCCTCCTAAAAAGAATGATTTTCCTTTCCCCAGCTACCAACTGCTAGAGAGGGGTGAGGCGTGGAGAACACCCTTGCAGCTGGTTTGACCTTGTGCAGGTCTTGTGCGGGTAACCACAGGGTTCATAAGTGTGAAGCACAGCACAGCCCTCCTTCATATGCTCCAGTGCTTACATTGCCTCCTCTTCAGTGACATTTCCTAAACCTTATAGTGGGAGAGTGAAGAAAGGTGGTGGAGTGGATAAAGACATCCTATCTAACACTGAGCATTTGGTTTTACAATCAATGATTTCTTAGCTTTGTGAAAGGCTGGTGTGTGTGTGTTTGTGTGTGTGTATGTGTGTGTGTGTGTGTGTGTGTTAGAGTAGAGAGAGAGAGAGAGAAGAGAGAGAGAGAGAGAGAGAGAGAGAGAGAGATCCAAAAATGTCAAGGAAACACTGGGCAAGTTTTGCTGGGACCACTTTTTTTCTGTGGCCTCCCACAGCCTTCTCATATACTTCCTTCACCTTTATCCTTCAGGTATGTGGAAGGAATCTGTAAATCATCCATCTATGGTCTTCCCTTTATATCCTGTGCCTAATCCATCACAAATCTTGTTGGCTCCAAATGAAATATGGAAGCATGCATGGGATTCTAGAACCAAAAGGGAGTGAAGAAAATTAACTATTGTATTTTGTTAATAGTAGTGAGTCTACTGGCCCTGGATCTCTAATGCTTGTGGCTAATGACTTCATTTTTATGTTCTGACTGGGGATGTGGCCACATACAACTTCCTTATTCTGAGAAGGATTTGTCTTTGTCAGTATTCATATACAGTTTAATCATACCTATAAAAGTTGGTAGCCTGAAGTCAGTTCAGCCTTTTAAGAATGCTTTGTGGAATAATGTATCTTCTTCCTGAAGAACTAAGTTTTGGAATCCTAGAAAAATAGCAACAGTTCTGCTTTTCAAGTAAGATTCTGCAAAAATCCTTCAAATACTACTTAAAATGAAGGACACCATTTTTGTCTTGACTAGAAAACATTGATCTAAATACACACACACACACACACACACACACACACACACACACACACACAAGCAAAGTATCAGAGGCTACCTGTGGCAATGGGACATAGGGCTTCATAAAGGCAGAACAAGAGGTGTTGATTGTCTGAGTTGTAAAAAAAAATAGAGAGCTGGTTATAATGTCAGTTTTAGTTTGTCAGCAATGGAAGTTTTATATCAAGTATATATATCTAGGAAGAGTAAACCTGAAAAGGTGGTTGTTTTCATGATAATTTGGAAAGAGTCACAGTGTTACTCATAAGCGTATGTGCAAAACCCACCTCTAGTCTTTGTATCTACCTGGATATGTGTGCCTTTGACCTTCCCCCTGAACTAGGGAGAGTTGGAGACCTTTCGAATACTATTATGACTGAGTAAATTAAACAATACTCACTAAAGGGATTCAGAAGGCCCCATACTACATTCGGATCACTTCATAGTCATCCAAAGAAATGTTCATGGGACTCATTTTGGGCTCCCATTCCTTTCGTCCTGGCAGTTGCAATCATGTCTGAGAGGAGTATGCGACCACCAAGCACAAATCCAGCCCAGTAATTTCAAGGGGCTGAGAGGGGAAGGTAAAGGTGATATTTCATCCAGTGTTCTCAGTTTGTCCTCTCCTTACCTGACCTTTGAAATGGAGCCATCAGCTTTGAAAGGCCTGGCATCTAAAATTAATATTCTTCCCCATCTGACTAAGGAAGCAACAGCTGAGCAACATGAGATCAAGGAGCACATTAGTTTAAACAGGGGCTCAATGTGGCATTTGAGAGGGAAGACACTTCCTCTGGTGGTAGACACTTGTCTTTCCAGATGACTTCTGCCCACCGAGAGTGAAGCCTCTTCCCGGAGAACTCTGCAGATTCCTGTTATCTGCTGGAAAGAATCCTCTACTTGTGGGGTGGTTCAGACTCCAGGATGTCCTCCTACAGATGGTAATCACTTCTGTTTATTGTTATATCTGATCCAATTGCAATTTTCTCTCTGTGTTGCTTTAATTAACAAGTCATTCCAAATTCAGGCAGAGCTCAATGCTTGGTATTTCTTTATTGAATGATTGTGTGTTAAACCTAAAATTCTGTTTTAATATGTCAAATTTTGTGGTTTCCTTGTCTATTTCTGGTATTGCCTGCAATTCAACATTATATCTTAGCCACAGTTCACCATTAAACAGACATGCATCTGTCTTCTTATTTGAAGAATATCCCCCCACCCCAGAAATGTTAAAAAATACTAATAATGGTCTATAATGAATCTGTAGAGTTCTGGTTGATGTTATTTACGTTTTTTTAAAATGTAAGTTCTTTAGACAATATATACAAATTTGTAGAGCATTGAATTTAAAATACTTTATAACTCTAGTAGGTTATTTTACTCTATGAATTGTAAAAATGAAGTTTCATTAGCAGAATTAGAAATGATTATTACTAGAGAAAATGAAGTAAACTTCAGAGAATTTCCAGCAGGGGGCCTCGGGGCTAGACACTGGAAAGCCCAAATTCAAATATTGCCTTAATTTTTGTCTCCTTGTATAGCCAAGTAATACATAAATACACAGATGCATTTATGTGTCTAGAATTAAGTGTTACTTTGTTGCATGTGCATTACCTAATTTGTAAGGAGAATATTTCAGAGAGAGCATAAGCAGCTGAGCTCAGTGCACAGCTGTTAGTAAAGATGCAATAAAAAGTCTACATTCTTCCTCTGAAATAAATTTTCTTTTGAAAAATCAATACCAAATGTCCTAAGAAGTAGGCAAGAGGAGTTGGGATGTCACTCAGAGGTAGAGGTGTTTACCTAACTTGTGTTGGTTATTGGGTTTAATCCCCAACACTGAATAACTTAAAGAGGAGGATGGCAGAAAATCGCAGTGGTGAAAACACTGCCCAAAGAGGCACAATTTCCAAAGGAAGAGGGAGAATCCCTTCTTCTGAGACAAGCCTTTCTTTCCTGCAGGACCGTGAGGAGGAAGCCATGCCACCGCAGTCAAAAACCCTAATCCTCATACTGTGTTTTAATCGGTGTCAGAGTTTTTAATTTGCCCCTTATCTCCTGCAGCTTGGATAAATTTTAGTCTGTGACGAAAAATCCTGATAATGAATAGATATATAGAAAAACAAAACAAAACAAAACAAAGCACATGCTTGCTTGCAGCATGAAGTGGGGCAGCATAGTGGTCTTTTATTGTAGAGTCTGAAGGGACTGAAGTTTGGACTTCTGGGGTGAAAGGAAGTGAGAAGTCTCTGGAAGATCAAAGAGAGTGCACAAACATCCTGGGTGCAAATGAAATCTTTCAGATGGCAGCCTCCTATGGTCATCTCTGTTCAGGGCAGGTGTGAGGCCCACTGTCTTTTCTTCCTGGGCTGAATCAGTCTTTCCTGGGTTCTAGAAAGGGGGAATATACCAGATGGAAATACCTCTATCTTCATCTGTTACTTCTTAACCTAGATCGTATAAATTTCCTTTTACAAAAGGATTTCCCCAGCCGTTCCTATGTGTAAAAGGTCTGTGGTTTGAATAACCAATTTGAAATATACTGCATAAACAACACTGGGGTTGGATTTCTTACTTTCTCTCAGTGTATTTCTTGTTTAATGCAGTGAAATATGTACATGGCCACCTGGTATGGTACTTCATACTATTAGATTTTCTGAGGAAATGTTTTAAAAATTCTTTTTTCCCCTTTAAAAGTTCCAGCAGTGGAAAAAGTGTCAATGCGAATATTCAGGTTGCTCCTGATTTGGGAAGTTGATGGAGAAAAAGTAACCTGAAGGTTTTGTTTGTTTGTTTCCTTTCTTTATAGTCAAGAGAAGGGAGTGCTGAAAAGTCACGATTGTGTCCTGATTTACAAATCGGAGACAGAGGGAGATGAAAGCCCCACTCCTGAGAGTAGCTTGATTAGGCTCACCACCAGTATGCTGAAGGTAAAGAGGCTGGAGGAAATTAGCTCGTGCCACAGCAGCAACCCGCTGGAGAAGGTGGCCTTTTTTCAGTGCATGGAAGAGGTGGAGAAGGTGAAATGCTTTCTGGAGGAGAGTTCGAGTGATCTGGATCTGCAGTGTGGAGACAATGAGGTAATCATGTGCTACCTTATCTCATGGACGGTGCTATTTATGATCAAGTTCAATGTTGTCACTTGTGTGTAGGACCAAGGAAGTTTGCAAACAGACAGATTTCCATTCCACTTCTCTGAGGATTGTGGGTAAACTCTACACTTGAGTTGGCTCGATAGTCTGGAAGCCTTTGAACATGCATTTTACCTGCAGTGCTGAGGAGTTTGAAATGAGTTCCTGGGGCCTGGGAGTGTAACTTAGTGGTAGAGGCTGTGCATAATATGCTGGAGACCCTGGGTTCCATATCATCAGCCCTGTCAACCAAACATACATGAAAACATACATACGTATTTATGGAATATGCTATGGAAAATGTGTTTCATAGAAGGATCATTTAAAACACATGTTTGGGCTGAAAACTCAGAGAAGTGCCAATTGGGGCACAACTATGCAGCTTCTAATTTCCTAAAAATCCTGAGCTCTATGAGAGGTAGAGCTACTGACAACAGAGTCCAGAGAAGGGACAGCATTCCTTGTTGATATCATAATGGTAGAGCCCTCTGACCTCTGTGCGGAACAAGTGCTCTGAGGTGCATCAAATTCAAACATGGAGTTGCCTAATCTGATCAATGAGGTGACAAGTGCTATGAAAGTAGGTTGAGTACTATGTCTAAAGCATGGTAAGTGTTTTGGTGTGTGCGAATAGGGGTGAGGGGGAAGTGTTAGTGTCAGCAGTGGTAGGGAAAGCAGACTAGCCTGCCACCACAATACTGCAGACATCTGTTACCCCAGGGACACACAGTTCATCTTTGCATCTTGCATCCACTCAAGTAAAGGCATATCCTTGACTATATTGCAGAATAGAATTTCACAATGAGTCAGAGTAAAATGAAGTTGGTAAGTTTATTAATAGAGAAAAGATCTAATATGTAAATCATGCACACTTGTGTGAGATAGCGCACACACACGTGTGTGTGTGTGTGTGTGTGTGTGTGTGTGTGTGTGTGACATAGGAAATTCAAGACATGGTTATCTAGGTGTCTGCACCATATACTCATATCTGATTCTGTGGATTTTCTAAGTTACACTGTTCAAACATGTGTGCTTGAGAGATGGCTAATTAGGTAAAGGTGCTGCCCGCTAGCATTGTGGCTTGAGTTAGAATCCAGGAACCCACATAAAGGTAGAGGGAAGACCTGAGTCCACGTTGTCTTCTAACCTCACCCTGTGGTGGCATATGTGCCATACCCCATCTCTTTCACACACATAACAAGTAGAAAAAATTAAAAAGATTAATTTACAACAGGGTTAAAGATTAAAGAAAAATTTGAAAATTAAGTAAGAAATATAGGGGTTAGAGAGATGGCTTGTGGCTAAGAGCATGCGCTGACTTTGAAAAGGACTTGAGTTTGATTCTCAGTCCCCATTAGAGGGTCACTCATAACAGCCTGTGACTCTAGCTCCAGGTGACCAGATGCCTCTGGCCTCTATAGGCACAGCACTCACTACCTCAGAAACATAATAAAAAATAAGATGGTTTGGTTACTTTTCTTTTTTTTTTCTCTTTGAGATTCTTTTTTTTTAATTAGATATTTTATTTACATTTCAGATGTTATCCCCTTACTCCCTTACCCCCCACCCAGGAACTCCCTATCCTTTACCCCCTCCTCCTGCTTCTATGAGGATGTGCCCTCACCCACCCCCCCACTACGACCTCCCCACCCTCAAATTCCCCCACACTGGGCATCCAGCCTTCATGGGACCAAGGATCTCCTCTCTCACCTATGCCGGACAAGGCCATCCTCTTCTACATATACAGCTGGAGCCATGGGTTCCTCCCTATGTGCTCCCAATGCATACTGTATAGATTTGGGGTGGGAGAAATACTAAAGGTAAAACTCATAGTCCTAAACTCCTGGGTCCAAGCCATTTGCATGCCACAGATGGGGGAGCTCTCAAAGTGCATACAAGATCCAGCTTTTTAGAGACAGAAGAGAAATTATCATAGGCAAAATGTAAGGGAGATATGAAAGACACCCTCAATGGGGCCACTAATAACACAAACAAGTAAACAGAATTTATTTTCTCCTCATGAATTTCCCTAGGAAACAGAAAACTTCATCCTTTGTCACTTTGCTCAACAGAAATCAACAAACGGTTTATGTGGATTTAATTATTTGTCAAGTCCATTTGTTCTCATAAATCTGTGGTATAATTTTCTTTTGAGATGGGGTCTTGTGTAGCTCAGGCAGGCCTTGAACTCCATGTGTACTTAGGATGGCCTTGAATTTCTGATTCTCCTGTCTCTACCTTCTAAGAGCTAAGCTTACAGCTGTGTGCCACTGTGCCAAACTTATGTGATAAAAATGTTAAACCAACAGCCTTAAAATTGTGAGGTAATGGTGAGTTGTATAATAAACTTTCTTTGGAAGAATTGTTTTTATCATTACCAACTGTTCTAGAAAGTTAGAAACTTAATTTGGAAGTTACATATTTTGGCATTTGGGGAAAAAGAGACCCTAAATGAAGTAAACAAACATTTTGTAGCAGGTCCCCTTTGGCTTCATACTACAGTTGAGTCTGTCGAAGGTAGACACCAGTGACAAGGAGTGCTATAATGTCTGTTCAGTTTTTTATTTGTAATCAGAGAAGGGCCCAGAGATGTCACTATGAGTACCTCTGGCCACTCACAGAATGGACAGACACAGCTGTCAGAGGCTTGGAGCTCTCCCTATGGTGGTCAAAGCCCAACCTGTGGGTGCAGCACGGCCCAACAGTTGGCAGGTAGAAAAGCCACCTCAGCAGCTTCAGTGTGAGGACACAGCTGGGCTACCACGGCTGTCTCCATCTTCTGCAGGGCAGCAGTAGATCTTTCTTGTGCCACTCTCTCTCTCCCAGGACCATTTAAAGGCCTGTCAACTTTCTCACTCTCTCTTCTTCCCCCTCCCATTCTCTTTCTGAGAAGATTAAGGCTGCTAATGGCAGAAACATTTGCTGTCTGAACTGAAAGGCAATTTTCACTGGATTTCAGGCTCTCTGGGGACACAGCTTTGTTCTGGAAGCTTGGAGAACTATTTCCAAAAGCAACTTTATCTGCTCTCAGTCCCAAGAGCAGAAAAACTGTATATAAATTTAACAACCTGTATTTGCTAAAATAGTTCAGTGAAACACGGGTTCTTTTTTTTTTTTTTTTTTTCCCTTCCTGCTCTTAACCAGGATTTTCTGTTTCATTTATTTTCCTTTCACTGGATTTATTTTAAACTACCTTTCTCTTTCTCCACTTTCTGTGTGAATTATTAAATACTGCATATTCTACTTCTTTGGACTCAAAACATTTAATTTATTTTATTATTTTAACTTTGCTTCTTTAATTTGTCTTCATTTTCCATTTGATCCTCTAATACCCCGTTGCTTTTCTGTTACCGTGCTGCTGGATTTAAAAAGGGTTACGACTTAAGCAGGGATCCGCAGGCTTGCTTCCATTTGCTCCTTCTTTTTCATCCCATATCTCAAAACTAAAGATTCTGAAGGGTAGCAAAGGCCTCTCCCTAAGCAAGGAGCTGGCAATAGATAGAAAGTGACAGTCACCTGCCCCAAGAATAAGGCCACAGCTCCACTTCCCTTCCCCCAGGTATTTTTCCTCTTCTTCCTTTATATTACGTGTGTGATCTCAGTAAGACTAAGTTTTCAGCTCAGTCTCAACCTCTAGAAGACATTAAATCTGTGCCACTATCAGTACCCTATATCCATCACTTCCCAGTCATCTCCAACCAGACTTCCCACCAGCATGACTATCTTACCTGCAAGAGTTTGTACAGGTCAAGGACTCCTCAATTCTCTCTGAAATGCTCAGTACAAAATCGAGATTTTACATTCACGCCTAGGCCATGCCCTTGCCCTAGCCCTCCCATAAGGACACCTGCAACATGATCAAAAAGATCATGCACATACGGAAATTAAATAAATGGTTGAATAAAGAATTTTCCACAGATAACCTGTACCAACATATACTAGATCTAAACTTGTTCAAAGTATATTATTGAAATCAAATGGAACTTAACAAGCAGTTGATCTGAATGTTGAGCTTAGTAGCCAGCATGTATATACCATGACCTTGTAAATGAAAAATAGTTCTCACAATTACAATTATAGCTCCTTTGATATAATCAAATGTAGAGTTTTAATTTAAACTATTGTATTCATACTTTTGGTTGTGGGGACCCAAACCAAATTCTCAAGGATATACTATACCCCCAACCCATATTTCTACATTTTATACTCAAGACAATTTATGCTCACTCTCTTGGCTTTCTCCCACCTTCCTGTGCAACCCTAATTTCCTGTCATTTACCTTGAAAGCTTGGTTCCAAGTGCAGAAACTAAGGGGCATTAGAGTTTGGATGGTCCATTTACAAAAAAATATGTCTTTGTGAGCCACTCCTCCAGGGTTTATTCAAGGTAGATCTCTTAGGAATCTATGCTAATTGTGATTTGTGCAGAAAAGTCTTCTTTGGTAAGCCCCAGGTTTTAGGACTGGGGATGTACTTCAGTTAGTGGGATGCTTGCTTGACATGCATGAAGCCTGAGCTCGAGCAGAAGCAACACATAAACTGGCATGATGACCCATGCTTATAACCCTGTAACCTTAAACACATGTGATGACTCTGTGCTTACAACCCCAGCACTTAGGAGGTAGAGGCAAGCAGATCAGAAGTTGAAAATTATTCTGATACACAGAAAGTTTGTTGAGGTTAGCCTGGGATGCATGAGACCTTTGTCAAAAGACAAAAAGAAGCAATAAATAAATAAACAAACAAACAAACCTCAAAATATGATACCACCACCATCAAAAATAGGTTTATTTCTTCCATAGTCCCAATTGGAAGGGAAGAAGATTAAGATGCTCCAAATAGAGTCAGGCTCTCATAATCCCTGGGATGTTTAAATGCCTCTCACACAGATACTCAAAGACGGAAATAAATAAAAATTTTTTAGCCGGATGGGCAAAAGACTAGAGAGGGTTGGTTGGGTAAAGCATGGGTGTCCCTATTTTGATTGAGTTGGGTGTTTTAATAGCAAATGGCATTTCCTGACAGCTGCTATGAAATTGTACCACCAGCCATGTTCATAATGACTATTCTTAGATCTCAAAGTAGCATAGTTAAAGATGGAGAACTTTCATTTTTGAAGTTCTTCCACCCTCCTCCGTGTTTTGCTCTTTGCCTCACAATGGCAAGGGAAAGTTTCCTACGTGGCATTGGCTCAGCAGAGGTGGCTGATGCCAGTTACAATGCAGCTACTAGTCCTTGACCAGGGGAGGAACACACGAGTGTCAGTGTAAATTATGACCAGCGATTTCTCTCAGTCCCTGCACCTGTCTCTGATCTGTCACAAAAAACCGTCATGTGTTTCCTTTTAAAGAAGCAGAGTATTAGTCGATCATGTAACCGAGAGACGCCCAGAGTAGGACTGCACAAAGAATCCCATTGCGGTTCGCAATGCCCACTCCTCAGAGCAGAGCAGGGAGCACGGGGAGCTTCGAAAGTGGCTGTGCTAGACCAGGGCAGGGAAGGTGCCTACCAAGCCAGGGACTTCACAGCTGCTCCCAGAGAATGGACTCCACACTTCGAAGAAAAGACCTCTGGATTGTGGGTAGCGTGTGCCTTCTGTCCTCTTCGGTCTTCTGGCGATTGTTTCGGTCAGTGACGGCGTGGGGAGGCCCCAAGCAGGCACCTGCACTTAAGAATGCACAGGTAGTGAAATCCTCTTGAACTAGGGCAGCTTCATTTTGCAATTCTCTTTGAACATTCCCAGCCCAGCAGTGGTGCTTGCCAAAGGCAGTTGATCTATGCCTTGCTGGATCTTTGCCCAGGACTACTGTCTTAGGAAGGCTGGGATAATAATAGTGACATGTGGCAACTTTCATCATTTCTAGCAATTGTACCAACTTTCGGGGAATCTTGAAGCAGCTGTGTCTGGAATTAACTTTAAGTTGGCTATCTGTTTGGGATATGAGAGCTAAAAGTAATGTTGGCATCATTTCATTCTTGCCCTTCTTATGTCTTAGTTATGAAAGAAAAAAAAAATGCAAGATTCACCCTGTTTGTAGGAAATCTGTTGTAGGCACAGCACTGAGGGGTGCTGATTACTGGCAATGTCACCTCCTGTGCTTTGGGCTGCAGCTGATGTGGCTTCCATAAGCTATTCCTAGGATGGAATTCTGTGGGCAAAACACAGTTCTGGAAGAGAAATACTTCTCAGTGTAAAGAGATTAGTACTTTCTGAGAGGAGGTCTTCATTCCCAGAAAAACAGTTCTCCCTGTGAACTTGATTATCTTATCAAGTATCATCTGCTAAGTCCTTTTGAAACACTTTAAGACAGTTTAGCAGTCACCTCAGAAGACCATGGGGATCAGCAGTCTATTGGAAAGGCAGGCTTGCAACAGTGTTTCTCCGCATCCTTTTCTTTCTCTTCCATCCTCTTCCAGGACTCCCTCCCAGTCATCTCTTACATGAAATTGTATTTTCTTTCCTAAAAAAAAAAATTAAAAATAAAAACATTTTTTCTGAAGGACTAGAGTGATGGCTCAGTTGGTGAAGTGCTTGCATTGCAAGCACGAGGGCATGAGTTCGATCCCAGAACCCTGTAAGAATGTCAGGTATGTTGACCCATCTTGTAACCTCAATGCTGGATCCCAGTGCTTACTAGCCAGCCAATCTAGCCTAATTAGTGAATTCCAGTGAGCTCCTGTTTCAAACAGAGGTAGGTGGTATTCCTGAGGACATGTAACCCTCCCCTCCCTCTGCTCCTACCCTGCTAACACAGCATTGCTTGCATGCATCCAGTGCTAGGCATCAAACCAGGGCCTTGACGTTTCCAGTTAAGTGCTGCTGAGCCACATCACAGCCCTTCCCATGAACTTTATTTCTATAGATACTCTGTTTTCAGTAAATACTATTTATACCTGAATGCATTATATATGCACATCCTTTACACATACCAAGAGTAAGATCTCCTTCACCTCTTCTCCACAAAGAACCAATGCCCACTGGAGTGCTATTGCTCCACTGGCAATATATTATTTACAGTTTAAAGAATGTCTGGAGAGGGGGGTTTCTTGTGATGAGAAGTCACAAGTTCTGCGTCTTGCTGGTGTTCAGAAGACACAGCTCTCTGCTTTCCCAGTGCCTGAGCCTTCGCTTCTCTGATTATCAAGTTCACATTCAAAAAACTAGATGAATTTTGAGATAATAGTTGAAGGCAACATAAAATCTGTAGGAGAAAAACAGCAAAAAGAAAAAATCCTGACGAATATACAAATCTGTCTCTGGGCCACTCCTGACTTCACAGTTGTCTGCCCTGGGACTCTCCAGACGCAGTCACCGGTGCCCAAGCATTAATCATGTCTGGCTGTTTAATATATCTTTTATGGGAAATATCAGGAGGGCAACATTTCTTCTGTGAGAAACACTGTGAGGGCCTGCAGCTTCTGTGTGGCAAACAATGGCATTCACTGAAGCTCTGAGATGTGGGTCACCGATATTTCTACCTCTGGTATCTGCCTTTAGAAGTCCCACACATATTTTCTTAAAGGTTTCTTGTAGCTTTTTACCTGTAAAGAAAAACTTATTTATGTCAGATTTACAACATAACTCTTACCCTTTTTCATCATTAATGGTTATTTATAATGTTGACAACTGATTATCTTAGAACTTTTCCCAAGCACAACAGCTTATGGATTATTTTTCACAGAAGTGTCAGAAACTCCATTTGTAATGTTGTCTCCATCAAGGGGTAAAGGCTTTGTGGTGCACTGTGTATAATAGATTCTGTCTCATGTAAAGTTTTATGTGCCCTTGAATAACGATACAGGTGAGTAACCTTACCATGTACATTGTTCCGGTGTCTCTGAAAACCAAAATTCTGAAAATTTATATAATTTCTGATAGTTGTTTAATATGAAGAAAATATATTTATTTTGCATATCTCCATCAAAGCTAAAGTGATATAATTAAATATATAATTGTTGTTAGTTATGTCTGTGTTTCTAGGTAGGTAAGAGAATGCTTAGCACATATGTTAATGAAATTTCTAAATATAATTTACCAGACTGTGTTCCTCCATTTCCCAAAACCATTATGGTCATAAAAATGTACATTTATCTATTAGTATTACGCAGACTTCCATTTTTCACAGACTATCTTCGTGACTTTTGCTACACAATTGACCCTCTATATCCCTGAATTGCATACACATCTGTGGATTCAGCGAACCATGGAGAAAACATTATGTCTGTACTGAGCATCTGCAGACATTTTTCCTTGTAATTATTCCCTAAATAATAGAGAACAACAGCTCTCAGCATACATACTGCTTTAGGTATTATAAGTAAGTCAGAGGTGATTTAAAGCATAAGAGAGGAGGTACCCAATCATATGTAAACCTTGTGACAGTTTATATAAAAGATTTTTTTAAAAAGTGGAAGGGGTTCCAGAAACAGATTTCCCAAGCATACATGCCAATAGCTGTCCTTTCATGTTACTTTTATTTTTATTAATATTCTAATATGCCAACCTATTTAAGGCAGTTTTAGCAAAATCAAAAATAGAACAAAATTATGATTTTGATATGCTAAGTACAGATTTTTCAAATGCACAGCATTGCATACACAATATAAAATTTAAAATGATTTGTTAGTATGTGACCTCAGAGATCCTAAACCCCCTACAATCAGGTGTTCCCTGATCAGCCTCCAGCACCTGAAACAGGTACTGTTTCCCTATGTTCTTCTATTTCCTGTCTATCAAGTGGCAGCAATCACAAAGTCCAAAGAAACCAAGGTAAGCAGGCAACAGCAGAGTCTTCCTTCTAGAGAAAGAGAAAATTGATAATAAGACATATTTACTATATAGAACATTGATATTGGGAAAGTTTGCTTAGGATTTTTATGTGACCAAGACTATATGTCTAATCTCTCCAAACTGCCACTCCTGAATTCCCACCAGAAAGCAGAACCTGAAACCAGGACTTGTGTTTGGATCCTTAGTTTGAGAATTGGCTCCTAGGAATAGGCATGAAACCTTGGAGTGTGAGATTATAAAAGAAGGAAGCCCAAGCATGATGCTAGCTAAGCTGGCCACTGTGGACAGGAGGACTCATAGTTGTACCCTGTTGTAGGTCTGTCTCTAATGCTAAGTTTAACATGCCCTGTGGCATGTTCAGTAGCCTCTGTGTAAGCATGGATTCATCCAGTGTTCACTCAGAAATGCCAGAGAATTCTAGGAAGGAGGCAAGATGCAGTAGCTCAGAAGGGTCCGGGAAAAATCTCTGTATAGTTGCTTCAACAACAGCTGGAGCAGAGGTAGAACAGACTGTGGAAAGGACACAGAAAGGAAGTCTTCAAATACATTAAGTTTCAAAGTTTTTCCTTTGAGGTCTTGCCAATCAGATAGCATTCTTTTCTTTTGGTATGACTGGCTTATACCAGGGAACTTTTGCACACTATAAGAAAAAAGTCATGAAGAAGCAAGCACTACTAGCATCACAATAAGCCTTCCTTGGGGACTGTGTTTGAGTGCAAGGGAGACAGTGTCTGCATGGCTTTGGGTCTCAGGACTGCTTCTTGAGGCTTGAGGAACAAAGCTTATATATACATGCAGCCTAGTGGGACACACTAGGTTTAGTTCCATTACACAGGAGGCAGAGGCAAGCAGATCTCTGAGTTGGGGTTCATCCCAAGATACCTGTCTCAAAGTAAAAAGTTTATGCAGTTAAAACCTTGGCCTTACCAGATACACTGCTCACTGTTGCACAGGATCCCAGAATGCCTGCACACCTTGTCAGTTCTTTCTGTCCACATAGGGTTTTTCACTTGACACAGACATAATGCTCATGAACATTGGGTCTTTCTGCATGATGCTCACAAAAAGTGGTAGAGGTGCTTACTATTGCTCCTTACCCCTATATGGAGTACTTGTTATATGGGGGGGAGACAATTTTCTGAACCTGGTCATTGGTGGAAACCACTTTCTGAAAGCAGCCAGTGTTTAGCACGAATCTTTGGTGGATACCAGGGCCTTCCCTGCTCCATCTCAGAGGCACACATTAATATTTCTGTAGATAGCTGGAGTCAGTTAAATCTTCTGTGCTGGTTGGTTTTAACTGTCAATGTGTCAGAACCTAGAATCAACTGGGAAGAGAATCTTAAAGAGGAGTTATCTAGATAATGTTGGCCTTTGGGCATGTCTTTGGGGGGATTATCTTGACTGGTAATTGCATATGGGAGGGACTGGACCCTAGATTATGTAAGATTGAATAACACTAGTGGAAGATAATAAGCAACCGACCACACACTTATTTCCTTGTTTGTTCTTAACAGCATATGTGATGTGCTAGCTCTTGGGTCCTTGCCTTGGCTTCCCCCAGAAGAGAGATGTGACCTGGAATTGTAAACAGAGTAATCCCCTTCCGACACTGTGTTAGTGTATTTGCCACAACAGAAATGAAGGATGCCTGACCACAGTTCACATGCAGGAAGAGGACTGAGAGTGACTCCTGTGCTTGTTCTCAAAACCAGCACTGAGCATTGCCCCAAGAATAGAGACAGTTTCCAGCCCCAACTCTTCCACCCACAGGAGTTCTTTATATTCTTTGAATAGCAGTCTTTGCCTGTCTCTTTTTGTCCTATTTTTGGGGCACTGTTTGGATAAAATAAAGTAGCATGTATATGTGGAAAGGCTTTGTAAACTGTGGAGCTCTGTAACTGTAACCAGTTTCAGCGCATTGCTTTCTTCTGCATCTGAGCCCCCTAGCCTTATGTCATCTCACATAGAGGGATGACCATGAGCATGGAGACAGCCTCTGATGTGTATGCCCCCTAGTGTTTATTTTAACAATTCTTTCAACCTCATCTAATGCTTTTTAGGGAAGGGAAAGCACTTGATTTATGAGTTCATTTTATAGAATTAAGATGATATATGCTTTTTAAAATACCTTCATAAATCTTTAATATTAGTCCATGGCTCATGGCTTCACACAGCAGGAAGTTCTGCTGCTCATAGATTATGGTGGTTCTTTTTGATAATATCTTCTGTGTTGTTGGGTATGTTAGTTGTAAGTCAACTTAGAGTACAGCTCTATGGTCAAACTTGTGTCTACAATGCACAAGGCTCTAGATTTGCTTTCTGACAGACAGAACACATGCACACGCACAGCACACGTGCGCACACACACCTACACACAGTAGAGGAAGGACTTTGGAAGCCAGCTTATCTAAATCTTTGAAAGGAGAACTCAAACCCAAGAGCAGTAAAACAGATTTATCCAAGATTCCTGACACAAGAGGGACTATCTTCTCTGTACATCAGGATTTTCTTCTAACTCATCTTCTGTGCTGTCAGAGCCAGGTTTTTAATTCAGAGTTCTTGTCTCTATTAGGGTCAGTACCCCTCACCCCCCAATCTACTTCCTACATTGGATCTACAGATCAAGATCTGGCTCAGTTCTCTGAGTCCTGCAGGGCCTCCTCTGGGATGGTAAAGCACCAGCCAGGCCCTGGAGCTTTCACCTGGGCTCATGGTTTCTAGTTCTACACTGATTGTCACTGGTGCTTCATTTCCAGGGGCTCAGCACTGCACCCAGAAATTCTCTGAATGTTTCAACCTGAGAGCTGGAAGCCTGCACAGCAGGGGTTGAGTCCAGAGACTCAGGCTGTAACAGGTGTGAGGTTAATGATCTTGTCAGTGGCCCAGGCATCAGGAAATTCTATAAAAAGAGAAATAACTAGGCTAGAAGCCAGCAGTGTGTGAGTTCACATTCAACATGTCTAACTAACTGTTAGCTTCTAGTATTTGTATTCTACACATGAGCAAGCTAGGCCGATTCTTACATTTTCTACATAGTCTAATGCCTATATTAACGAAATTAAGACAAGGGTCAGGCATAAAAATAAAATATTAAAATTTTAATTCACAAATATATCTAACCCACCCATAGCAGAATCTAAGTATTAATTTAAATCATTACATATAGATTTTATATTAACTTAATTAAAAAACAACTATTACTAAGCTAGAAATGTACTAGGAATTTGACCAAAGTGATATAGCTGCATGCCCATGACGGTATTTCTTTCTGAATAGATTAATTTGCTCAATTGTTAAAAACCCACATGTAGGCTTAATTGCCAGAATTTTTGTTAGAGTTTCTTTTAAAAAACTGTTTCATAGAGAAGTATTGGGTTCATAGCAAAACCAAGAGAAAGTTAGAGAGCTCTGCATACACTGGCATCTCCCACAACACAGACTGCCTAGCTGACCCATGCTTTTGTTCTAACTAACAGGCCTACGCTGGTACTCTATAGTTTATAGTGAGACTCACCCCTGGTGTACAGTCTGTGAGTTTGAACAAATATAAAATTTCATGTTTATACCATTATAGTAATTTAAAATTTAAAAGGCCACAAAACATTAAATATTTGTAGACAAATAGAATTTTCTAAGGACAATTTGTTTTATCCTCACATGATCTGAAGTATTTTTCCTAATTTAATGACTGTTTTAGTTGTTTGCTTTTCAAGTACACATAAAAGGACTGGGTAGGTTTTAAATGTCTACCTTGCCAACCTGTAAACTAAGGTTCTTGTCAGCTAATGCAAAGTAACAGCGACCTCCAGTGGAAAGAAGTTGAAAAAGCTATTGTGGGCAGAAGGTGACCTTTCAGGCTTTTTGTTTTTTCTTGGTGCTGAGAATAGAACCCAGGACCTTTTGTGTGCTTGGCCAGTGCTCTACCACTGTGCTACACACCAGCCAGCATATTCTTTGTAGTTGCTCAAACTAATGCCAGCACTTTCTCAGTTCTGCATTACAAAAGACTCGGTATCCTCGATCTGATTGATTTAAGCATACAAAGTAAGGTTAGATAAAACTCTGTGCTCTTAAATACTCCACTGTTTCATCCTATGAATTCAGTACTTTTTCAATCCAGTAGAAGTTATGACTAGCAAAGGCAACTGACGTTTCATCAAAGCTACTTTATGAAGGCAGAGTCCTCAAATACACTGCCTCTCTTTTCATAGCAAATTGTCTATTGTATTTCACTTCACCATGGCTGTGGTGTGAGGCATTTTACCCTGCAATACACATTGACACATGTATGACCACAGATTTGTGTTTCATTTGGTCTCTTGCTACCTCTGTGACACTGAGCATGTGCTGTAGACCCTTTACAAGTTCTTTATCACATGAAGTTAGTAATATTGACCTCACAGAATTGTTGCCTGCTGCAGTTTGCACAGTGCTTGGCCCAGAGAAGACACTAAGCTCAGTAAAGAAAACAATACACTTTGTGTGTGTAGACTGGACACAGGACCTCACACAACCCTATTGCCATTTAGCTCTGCCTCAGCACAGCATTCACTATCAGGAGCCAGAGCCATTACCCAACGTATGCACCGATCTCAGGGTCCCAATCGCTTTCCTACTCAAAGCCCCACATTTATATTCCTGGAAGACATTACTCCTTTCCTGTCTTTTTGTGTCTCATTGTTTTCTGTGGGTGGAAGAGTCTACATTTCCAAGGCACCTGGGCTGTTCTTTAGACATCTTGATATTGTACTGCCATACGGGGCTCCTTCTCATCCCTCCATTGCACCCTCTCAGACATTGTTACAGCATGTGATTTCTTGAAATGTGTCTTACATTTCTTTACATACCTACTGGAATGATGGCAAAATGAGCTGGATTGCCTCACCATCATGTAAGGATGTGTGCATAAGACTTGGCATCAGATCTCATGACGAGGGAGAAAGGAGTTCTAGCATGAATGAGCTACAGAGCCAAGATCATATGCATGCATGTGATATGCAAATACTGTGTGATGGGATCCTGCTATCTGATGATGTGCATGAGAATCAAGCAACATGGGCTTCACAGGCCCGAGACAAGGCCTGTTGGCTTCCTGGGTACATACTGCTAAATATCCTTAGGAGCCAGGGAGTGTACATCTAGGTCAAACCTGGCAGATTGTTTCTAAAAATCATCAGCTCTGAAATTATGATAACTACTATCATTAGCCTAACAAAAGGAGTAGAAGAGATTCTATTGGTGTCTAGAACTATGTCATAATTACAAGGCTCTACCCAGCTTACACAGAGAAAGCTCTATTCTTCACTTTCTGCACTCTATCTATCTTTTATCTCAGAAAACTGTCCTGAGTCCCAAGCTCAGGGGACCAGTTACTGACATGGTACTGTATTCTAATGAGATTTGTTGAGAATAAATGGAAGGCTGGAACATCAAGAGGTACAGCTCTTAATCTGGTCAATAAAATGTCAAACCTCTCCCTTTCCTCACGTTCTGTGAAGCCTTTGCTATCTGGTTCTCACAAGTCAAATGATAGGATATTACCACATAGCATTTACTCCACACTTTTGATTCTATAAAGGTACATTCTCATCATTAAATTATTAAATTGTTTAACATCTTATTCATGCTGAGTCACATTACAGTCTATAAAATAAAGGGTAATAGCTGACCCCATTAAAATTTATTTCTAATTATTCTTTTTTAATATTCTTTCCCAACTCACAATTAACAGCTGGGAACTCTAAGCTAGATGTGGGGGTTCACATCTTGATTCTAGTATCCTTTCTGCTCAAATTCATATCCCTGGGAGCCACTCAATAGCTGTGTGACATTACTCATTCCATTTTTCTTTGTTTAAGTTCTTGTACCACCACATTGCTATAATAATGTCCAATTATTTGAGGGAAGGATTCCAAAAGATAATGTGGCTATAAGCAGGTGGCTTGGTTCCTGGCACAGACATACAACCTCCACATTGACTCATGGACCTGCTTCTTGGTTATACTCCACACCTTTGATCATTTTCTTCCTCTGAGATAGCTTTTGAAATCTTTCAAGACCATATTCAAATCTCACCATAGATGGTTCTAATCCGATCTTTCATAGACACTGTCTAAGGACCCTGTGCTGGCTGTGGCTACTTTATGTGTCTTTTATGGTCATTACTGTTTTGCAGGTAAACTCTTTCATATCTAGAAAGCTAGAGCTTTCTCTCCAAGGGGATTATTCCCTGTTTATTTATTTTTGTATCATATCCTTCAATGAGATAAGCCCATTTACATTTCTGTACTGTTTATCTATAGCTGTTAGGTATAATTTCTTAAGTTTTAGAAGTGACAGTGATTAATATACTTATTTAGATATTTAAACAAAGTCATGAGTGTGGCCAGTCAGGATATTTGGATAACTTGGGTTTGCCTGTTTTTCCAAGATCTTCAAAGAGAATACACTGGAATGAATTTTAATCCTTTCTCTGCAGATAGGATCAATTTTGCAAGGTCAGTGTGGTCTGACACACCCTGAGTGTCTTCATTCAAAATCAGTATGAAGAAAGATATTCGTGGTACTGGATGCCATCTGTTCCCCCCAGAAAAGAAGGCAATCTGATTCTCCTTAGTCAAAATTGTTAGCTTCTACTCTGCGCTGGCGCTAGCATACTGAAAATTGTTTTTAACAACAGCAATAAGGCATTGCCTAGGTTCTGGTGTCCCTTTTAGACTCAACCTAGAACTAAGCCAATTTGAATAGTTTGTTTTATAGATTCTACTTTGTCAGTTATTATTTTATGGTGATACAAAAATGACCATTCCCCGTAAAGTGGAATCTCATTCCTCAAACAGCAGCCCATGCCTGCCAGGCAGCATTGGTGTAACCAAGGGACTTGTTCTAGATATATACTCTCAGGTCCACCCATATGCGGTTACCTGGGTGAATGCTAACATTTGAAAAGCACCAGAGTATTAAGTACCTCCTGCGGTTGAAACTTTTCCATGAAAGCTGCTGAAATGTGATACTAGTACAGTTGTGCATACATGCTTAGTTTGGTAGTAGATGCCTGCATATATATGTATGTTTATTATTGTGTGTGTGTGTGTGTGTGTGTGTGTGTGTGTGTGTGTTCTCAAGGCTCTCTCAGGCTAGTCCTTGAGAACTAGGCAATATCCTTCTTGAACATTTTAAGAGCATATTTTCCTTGATAAAATAAATATATCTATTAATAGCTGTTTCCATTAGATTTCCCAGGCAGACAAAACACAGAATTTGTCTCCCAGCCAGTCAGATAAGCTGGGGTGAGGGGACATGTGAATGGCAGCACACCCTGCCTTCCCTGGAAGGGTCACATTCATCCCCAGGGAGGTGGTCTGGACATCTAGTTCTTTACCCATTTGAAAGGAGGCTGCTGCGTGACAGGACACCAACAGAATGTGCATCATGGAAATTCCTTGGTCTGCCCTTGTCAGCAAGGCAGCAGGTGGTTTAATTGAAAGCCACATGTATTCTGAGTAAAAGAACAGGCTGTGAGATTCTCTGTTGTCACCAAGTCCCTCCTGCCAGGTGCTCCCTGGCAGGGCCTGCAAACATAAGTGCCCATGGCAGGGAGCCACTGGATCTCCCTGCACTCTGTTCGTGCTAATGTTAGGCTCACAGTTCCGAGGGTCACATGGAAAGGTCAGTAGGGACTGGAGCTTACAACTCCATCTGAGCCCTGCAACTTGTGTCAGATAAGCAACTTTGACTTCTATGCATTTTGAGACACTCTGATATTTGTTATGGAATGAGAGCCACTGGAAACAAGCATCCTTTGGATAAAGATACAGACTCATAGGCCCCACAAGAAATCTTTAGCAGTAAGTGCTAGAGTGGGCTTGGGAGTCCATGTCTTTAATAACACCAAGGTTCTGATGAGAAGCATAGTTGCCACTCTTCCCAGGCAGCCACTAGATTACTATCCAGATCTCTCTCTCTTTCCCTTTTTGTTTGTGTCTGGTGACTAAAAAGATGTCATATTACATCTGGGGATTTTTCTAGGCTATAAAAAATTAAATTTTAAAACACTGACTTCTTTCTGGGCTGATTACCCATAAATCTTACCTCTTATAGTTAGGTTACCTTGTGGCTCCTTAGGATCTTTGCAGAGTGACGAGAGGACAAGCACAGCTCTTAGATAGCTTTGTTTGGAATAATGGTATAGGCCTATGAGCTGATTAATTATTGAGTTTCTTCTCCCTTCTGTTGCTTTCTTGGTTTCTGTGGTCATGGTTTATGAGGACTATGACATAGGGAACATGTGGAGACTGTAGTTGTCATGCACACTTTCCCATTACCAGTGTAATATCTCCTTTTTCTAATCTGGTGCTGGACATGGATTCACTTGTGCTTCAGCACATTGCAGCCCATGACTCCTACCTTTGTGTGAGTTCTGTCAACACTGGACTAAAAGATGCACGTAGGGTTGAAACGTTGTTTACCTCATTGCCCCACTGAGTGAGAAAGCTTTATTTAAATCGAAGGCTTGCTTCTTTTAAGGTTTGGTATAAAGGAATTAACAGAGAGCTGAAGTAGAAAAAGTGATATGTACAGATAAGACCAATAGGTTAGAAATAATTCTAAAGAAGAATATAGTTTACAGTAGGCTTGAGCGAAGACTAGAGAACCCCTTTGCTCCATGTGAAAGCAGGTAGAAGCCATCGTCCTGAGTAACTATAAAGCAGTGTATCTTTCTGACATCTACTTGAGAACTGACCAAAATTCAACTCCACAGCATTAGCTTAAGTCACATCTGAAAATAGATGGAGAGGGCAGACAGGGACAGAGGTTACGGAAGGCTTCATGTCTGGCAGGAAGGGCCAAGCATGGATGGAGGGCAGCCCAAAGTTTATGCAACATGGGTCACTCCCAGGAGATCTGAGGCACCAGCTCAGTCCCTTTGGCCTTTCTTGCAAGACACTCTAGATTTTCAGTTTTAGCATTAGTAGAAGGCTGCAATCTCCTAAGACGTTGCTCCAACACTTTCCTTGGCCCATCAGCCTTGCAGGCCTCAGGTCTCACCTTAGCACACATGGCATAGTGTCATTTCAGGGCAGACCGCTGGATTCTGTGAAAATCAGGGTCTTTCTGGACAGATCCCACGTCTGTATGTGGGGCCCGGCTTGCAGTTCCTGATAGCCAAAACAGGAGACTTGCTCTACTTTGCTCGAGCTGATTAAAAGGCTTCATAAATGCTTCCTCTGCACCCAGATATCCACAACAATCTGCAGAGGAGGTCAAAGTAACAGAGTTGTCTGTGTGTATCTGCCATGACTAGCTGTGGTATATACAACTTCTCCAGCTTTCTATGTAGACACCAAAGCACAAGTTAATGGTTTTACTCTCATCTAGACTTCTGTGGAAGATAAACAGAAACTGGGCCCAGAATGGTTAGCCCTGTGTCCTGTATAAAGTCGGCACTCAGCAAATAGGTAAAGTAACTACTAATGCTGTTGTTAATGGTACTCTAGAAAGTTATTTTCTTGTGGTTGAAATGACCAATTACATAAATCAGGAGGAAAACAAGACCGAGTTCATATGAGATTGTGTTTGGGATCTGAAAACCCTCTGGGTGTGTCCTGTAATCCTCCACGTCTGCCCTGTACCCTTCCAGATGTTCCCTTTAATCTTCCAGGTTTGTTCCACAGGTGCAGTATAGGCTGGAGCAGGTTGACTTCTGAGACAGCTAGGAACATAGTTTTTGTGTTCACTTTTGTTCCTATAAAGTGAAATGCTTGTGCTGCCCATCAGCCTGATTGCCTTTGGCTTAACCACTTTGTGGAGCTTAACAGCATTGTGACTACCTGTTTTTAATGATTCCCTTCTTGATGCTACTTCATTTTCTTTACCAATATCCTCAGAATGCCAACTTCAGAGCCAATTCTCCAGGTCCTTTTGGAATAAAAGATAAATGAAGCATATATTTTGATTAGAATTCCCCCTCCCCAAAAGTTGATGTGTTGACTAGGCATGGTGGTGCATGCTTTTAGTCCCAGCACTCAGAGGCAGGTGGATTTCTGTTGCACATGCGCGCACACACACATACACACACACACACACGACACACACACAGAGGGAGAGGGAAAGGGAGAGGGAGAGGGAGAGGGAGAGGGAGAGGGAGAGGGAGAGGGAGAGGGAGAGGGAGAGAGGGAGAGGGAGAGGGAGAGGAGAGGAGAGAGGGGAGAGAGAGGAGAGAGGGTTCTTGACAGGAGGTAGTAGACCTGTAGAAGGTGGGAGCTAGCTTGGCACTGTGGGAAGTGATGGATCTTTAGGAATGAGGCCTATTAGATGGCATTCAGGACATTGAAAACATATACTTTGAAGGGATAGAGTGACCCTAATTCCTTCTTATTTCTGGTTTTCATTTCTATGGCCATTTTGCACTGCCAGACAATTCCACTGTGATGTACTGTCTCAGTACAGACTCCAAAATAACAGGATCAATCTATCATGTCTTGGGACCTTAAAAACTATGAGTCCAACTCAAATGTTTCTCTTTACAAGTCAACTGTCTTGAGCATGTGTAGTAATGAGGAGCTATAGCAGAACATAGAATGCTGGAGTCCTAGGGAGGGACCTTCATTTATTTTGTGAGGACTTACTGGGTATGTTGGGTGGATAAGTGAAAGTTGGATATGGTGCTGAATAAAGGCACCAACCTTACCACACCCCACCCTGCCCAGGCGATCAAGAAGGTTGCCAAGGGTTAAGGTAAGAGCAGGCTCAGGAGGAGCATGCAGCAGGGAGACTTATCCTAACCTGTAGAGTTAGAATGGCTTCTTGGGCTGCAGCTGGCACCAAAGGATGGCCAAGTTAACCCAGGGTATTTTAGAGGAAGTGCCCATGACGCTCAGGAGGAAGAGAGCAGGGCAGACAACAGGGTTGTTGGGGACAGTCACAGGGCCACTGGTTGGGGAACTTTTTCAGACCTTGAGTCTCCAGAGAGTGAGAAACCAAGGTGAGACAGTTTCCATTCTTCGGGCAGGGTCTGTACCCTGTAATACTCTTCCCATATTTTGGTTACCGTTAAAAGTTAATTCTGGCAATCCCATAGCTCATTCCTGGGACCTCTTTGAAATAAAATTATACTGGTGCCATTTCCCTTCCTTCTGAAATTCCTATTGCTGTATTTTTAGTACATTTTGGGGGGAGTAAAAAGCATCACTTACTTCTAGTTTTCCATATAACCTCTTCTGATGACTACCTTCTTTTAAAGGTTTTTTTTTTTTTTTTCCCCCAAAGGCTATGCAGCCTGAATTAACTTCTCTGTGAGAAAAGGTCTTTTGTGGTTTATAAATTTTAATGCAGGATACTAACTGCCAGGATATTCTTGGACCACAACCAGGGCTTTAAGCAGCTCCTGTAGCAGGCGAAATGAGGCCCGCCTGACCTGCACCTGGACATAGGGTTCTTTCATCCTTCACGTTCAAAGTCAGGAGACCTTCCTGGTTTCAACCTTAGGACACTAAGACTTTCCTTTCAAAATCCATTTCCTGGAAACAGGTCTTTACTGTTCTGATGGATAATTTTTCACTTTATATTTTCTTAAGGTGCATAAATTGTACTTTTTCTTCTTTCAAATAAAGGAAAAAACAAGGTATGGGAGCCCACAGTAAGGGTCTTCTCTACATGAAACAGCATCAACCATTGCTGTCCTTATTTTTAAGCTCTTCATCAACAACAGGGTGTTCCTATACTGCCCTATTCATTCAGTATTCCTCCTCAGACACTGAACTTTCTGATTACAAATGCCAGGTAAGAGAATGTTACCTGAAAACTACCCTGTTAAGTGAACCACTGAGCCTTTAACCACAAAGGAACCTGCTCTACTCCGTGGCTATTTGTTGCCGTTAATCAATGTGGTAATGAAGAAAAACTGGGTTTTTGATTCTTTAGTACCTGCCTTGTGTTTTATACATCCTTCTTCTTCAATACCAGGAAACTCTCTTGGAATAGAGAGCCACTCTAAGCCAGCCAAGTGCAGTTTTGTAAAATTTAAAAAGACGTTCCCTCTGGGGCCTTAGAGTGACAAGGACATCCTTCTACGTGCACTGTAGACACACATCTTGGCTAGCTGACACTCTCTTCTTGGGCTTAGCCAAGGGAGCATAAGCTGGCTTACAGCAAATTCAACTCTCCAAAAAGCAGCTGTGTTCAGTGTGTGAACCATGAGCTACAAGTGGCCATCTCTGGACACAGCTCTTAGCCAGCTGCCCATAGGGAGAAAACCCAGTATTTAAAGAGCAGTCACTATGTTTTTGGGTGGAGGTGTGACGATCTGTCTTGAGCTCAGTGGTTCTGTTGGGGAAAAAACAGATTATGTGACCTTTCATGGTTATGTAAATGAAAAACCAAAACAAAACACAGAAGTCATTGCTTCTAACAATATTTTTTGTGTTTGGTAATAACTCCCCTCCCAATGATATCAATTTATAAATGCTAAACAAAACCCCAGAAAAAGAGTCTCCTAGAAAGAAAAAAAAATATGACCTTTTTCTCCTCGAAAATAAAGGTCAGGCTTGCATAAGCACATTTGAAGAACTGAGTTCTGTGTGAGCACAGATGGTAGACATTCACAGGAAGTGAGGACATCCTGGGGACCACTGCATTGCAAGTAGGAATGGCAGCCAGAAGAGGCTTCATTATCATACAGGGCACTGGAGTTGCAAAGTCAGGAGGCAGCAATGTAAGATAAAAAAGGACCCAAACCAATGCTGCTGGAAACAGTTAATGTTCTCTAACTTCTTTCCAATGCTTCTTGGGGTTCAGTCCAAGGGAGACTGAGGTCTCAGGGAGTCTACTGACTGGGAGTAGACTTGACAAGTGCTTTGAAAACCAAGAGAAAGCACATGTGAAGTTGTATGATTTCCACATCAGGGAGAAGCCTGCCAGGTGCCAGGAATTTTTGGTTGCTCTGGCAACCAGAACAGAAGTCCATTCTGTGGACCCCAGCTGGCTCTCAGCCTCAGCTTTCTCTGGAAACCTGATGTAAGCAGGAAGAGAGAGGTCTCAGATAGGAAAGAATACAGAGTCCACACGCAGATGCAGGGCTTTGCAGAAGGCAGGCATGGAGAAGCCACAGGGAACTGATTAAAGAACGTTCGACTTGCAAAGGCCAGGCATTACCGATGTGTTTTGTTTTGTTTCAAAGCACTTTCTTTGGATAATAAATAATAGATAAGTTAAATAAAAGATGTAAAGTGGACCCTCCAAGGGGCACCTAACATTCTTCCATTCTGCAGAAAATAGCCAGGTTTCTTGATCCTGCTCTTTGCTGTGAAAAATACTCAAAAGCAAAGTGTACTACTGTGGGATTTTCAGTTCAAATGGTCACTTTTCTTTGTTGGTGGTTTTTGTACTGCTAGAGAAAAAACCTAGGGCTTTTAAGTGTCAGGCAAGTGCTTTACCACTGAACCATATTCATCCAATCTGCTGCTTAGTTCTGTATGGCCTCAGAGACATTACTTTAACCTTTCAAGTATATAATGGCTGGTGTGTGTGTGTGTAGGATATATGAGGTAGAGGTAGAAATTAAATAAGGTCTGTCAGGACCAGAGTAAGGTTATTATAAATGTTAGATACTAATAGTGACCATAATAAGATAAGAACTGTGTACTTTTAAAAATACATCAAGCATTCCTGACCTATGGAATAGATTTTCATGTTCAGATATAACAACTCTGAGTTCCTAAATGTTTTGAAAGTTTAAATCACTGATTTTGAAAAATAAAAGAATGGTTTTTATTTATTCTTTGAGAATTTCATACAGTTTTTAAAATCACATTCATTTTCCTTCCCTAATCCCTCCTGGATTCTTTCCCACCTCCCTACCCACCAAACTTCAGATTCTCTCTCTATAAAATACAGCACTCATCATGAATTTGGGTGTCATCCTTGCATACGGGTTGTGTTTGCTAATCTTCTCTACCGTTTCAGTTTTAATGTGTGTGCTGCAGAAGGGAGCACAGAATCACTGATTTTCTTTTCTGGGAAAGAATGCTATCCTGGTATGGCAGCTTCCATTGCTCCACCTGAGAGAGAGTACTGGGTATGGAGAGTGAGGCTGTCTAGGCTCTTCTGTTCTGCAGCTGATATCAGCCCTGCTGCCCACCGTTCTCTCTATTCTTCTCAACTTCCATTTAATTCTAAATGTTTGTGGCGCTTTCCAGAGTCTTGGGCTTTTCTCAAAGGCAGAACCTTAAAGTAGTGGGAATTTCCTGTGTAATTGAAGCCGGGCAGTGGCTTGATTTTGCTGTGGAGGGAACAGCTTTTGAGTTTTACTTCATGGAGCCCATTCTTTAAGACTCAGGAAGATTACAAAGAGAAACAGAATGCCTTTTGGGTTCCACCCTAGCTGCCTGTACCTCTGCTCTTTGCAGAGAGGCCTTTGCAGGACCACCTTTTAGATCACACTCTGAGATGTTTAAATGCATTAGTTACCACAAAATGGGTCTTTCCTGCTGTGAGGTAATAATACCATGTGGAGATATTTACTTGGTAATTTATTAAGCCTGAGTTGTCTTCAGGTAGTTGTAGGCAGAGCTGACAATTAGAGGCTAGTTTGGTTTGTGGTTCCCTTGAGCCATTTCAACTTTTCTCTGCTTCCTCATCTCTGGTAAGAACTCAGCAACTCTGGACATGGCCTATGTCTCCTCTGCATTTAAGTAATTTTCTCAAGGGCGGAAAGGAGAGCATGCCAAAGTTGGAATCTACTTAAGCAAACACCTAACACTGAAGATCTGGTTTCATGCTAACTGCTTGCCTACCTTCTAAAAACTTTTAAAACAATTTCTTGGGGGAAATGGATATGGCTTTGTGTGCCCAGATCCCTCGCTCTCTTCACACCTACTCCATCTTCTCTGCTTTTTATTACATCTGTCTAACCAGAAATTTTTTACTTATAGAAATTCTGTCAACAGAGAGTCTCAATACTATTTTTGGACTTTTTATATGCAGTGTATATTTCCTAAACACATCGTATGTGTAGACAAGACTTTTTATTACAGTATGCTGATGCTCCTGCTCATATGAGGTATTTGGCAGTATGTATATCTGATAAAGCAATAAGTAAGCCAAGGGAAAGAGATGTACCCTGGTATAGCCTGCTTCTTGGGAGACCTCTCAAATCAGTGTGTTTAAGATAAGAGACCAGGAATGTTCACTTTGGTATATAAAAGCAGGCCTTACAAATACTAAAATAATTATATCCCAGAAAAGGCTTATGAAGTAAGAAGTTTGTGGCTAGATAACCACCTGCTAGGCATATCACACAAGGTCAAATGCTCAATATACACATAGAGCTTCTGAACTATAGAATGATTTGAAATATCAAAATTAGATAAACCTTGAATTCTGATGACACATTCTGCCAAACACATAAGGTTATTTGAAAATGCTCTGCCTATAAAGATTTAACTTAAGAGAGAAGTTTAACATCTTACCTACAATTTACTTTCAATAGAGTTTCAATATGCTTAAGTTTTGTGTTTATGTTATTAGAATATGAGGCTCTCCAAATCCCATATTTTTATTATCACTTATGTATTTGATAACTCTCTCTTCATGTGATGTGAGATTTGTACCCTGCTTAGTACATTAGACTAGGTAGGCTTTCACTGTTAATTTTATCATTGCAGAATAGATTCCTCAAGATAGCCAATAAATGATAAGCTTTGGAATAGTAGGTTCAACTGCCTTGGCCTTTTTAGCAGCAAATTAAAAGGAAAGCAAGGAAGAAAGTCAAGGATGCATCTCTTGGTGTGTTAGCCAGAAGTCTCTACAATCAGCACCTGAGACAATTAGCCTGCAGGAAGAGAGGGTTGCCTGAGTCTCCGTTTTTTTTTTGAGATTCCAGCCTGTTACTGTGCTGACTTAGTGCTTATAGGCCCATGGTAGACTGGCAACACATCATGGTAAGAGTATACAACAAACAAAACCACTCACCCCATGGGCAATAACTAAAAGAGGTCAAGGAGGGGTTGAGAGTCCCACAATCCCCTTTCTGGGCCTCAGTGTCTTCCTACTAAGCCCTCCCTCTTAAAGGCTCTACTGCCTCCCTGAGGTGCCTCACTGGAAACCAAACCATTAACACTTCACATCCCAACTCTAGAACATGTTCTTTTCTAACTAGTTTCCCTATGCCTTTCGTTTCATAGATTGTATCTTAAGCATAGGCTGACAAAAGATTTGTAGCTACTTTTTATATGAGTTATATCTTGATTTCTCCTTAATGGGATCAAAACAGAGGTACAGTTTTATAGCTCCTATACATTGCACTCTCTAGGACTCCTGTCCCTGTCCAGACCAAGTTTCTATTAGACCTTAGATTGGGGATGACTAAGCAGTTACTAAAATGTCCTCTGTGTGGATAGTTCATCTGAGGTAGATGCTGAACAAAGAGAAATGTCACTTTGGGTTATAGAAAGAGGACAATGTCAACTTCAAAGTACTCTGTCAATAGAGCCAGTGGCAGCAACTGATCATAGGTGAGACTTTCATGAATGTTAGAAACATAATGGAGGGTATCTGTCTAGCCAGAGATGACTGGAACCAGAATGATGCATAGCCTGGCCATCTTCCCTGAGCTCTCAGTGAGTGTCAGAAGGCCAAGTTGTGAGTTTCTGAGAATTTCTGACTGGACCATGAATGAAGGAGAATTGCAAAAAGACAATAACAGACCCAGCCCTGCCAGTAAGGATAGGAGAACCTTGTAGTGACTCAGGCAGAGATTACCCAACTATTTGAGAAATCCTTGCATATTCTGTATTTCTAAATATTTGATTGCTGGATTTCTTGAGAAGATTCGTTTCAAATTAGAGCTATAAAGCCAACTTTTCCTCATGGTCTGGGAAGATAGGGAATAGATGAAATATTTTCCAAATTTTATTTAATGCTTTAACAATTGTCAGTATTCAAAAAGCTTTTTAAAAACTAAGGAAAGGGTCTAGAAAGATGGCTCAGTGGTTAAGAGCACTTGTTGCTTTTGCAGAGGACCCAGGATCAGTTCCTTGAACCCACATGGTGGTCCACAAACATTTGTAACTTTAATTCTAGAGGGTTCAGCACTTTCTTCTAACCTCCATGGGCACCAGGCATACAAGCAGTATACATACATATGATAGATATGATCAGACAAGAAAATTCATCTAAAATAAAATGATGTTAAAGAAGTACAGACACAAAAAACTTTCATTGTATTGAAAACTGCTAATTACTGAGATGATAAAGCAGTGAATGCCAGGCTACAATTAGGACAATCCACTTATAACTATAATATTAAATATTTAATATTGTTATATATGATATATATATTTATATATTTATTATATATATTTATGTGATCTGAAGACTCATAAAGTTCTACGAAGTTTTTGTGAGAACAGCAATCAGTATCCCTCTTCCCATTTTTTCTTCACCAGAGATGAACACTTTCATTAATTGACTAATTTGTTTAGTACTTTCCACTATACGTCCAAATAGTACGTGTTTGTTTCTTTTGCTTTTCATATTTGTTTTTTTAAATGACTTATTTATAAAAGGAGATAAAAATTATATCTCTCCCACTTTCTACCTCCAACACACTACAAGCACTCATATATACTGCATTACACACACACACACACACACACACACACACACACACACACAAACCCACAAACTTATGAGGTTGTCTTTTTTGGTCCTGTTCTCCAAACATGGAATTATTACTAAGTTTTGTTAAATAAAAGTTAAGTACTTCTGGAAAATCCTACTTGTGAATGATTGCAAGGTGAAAAATTATCATAACTTTTATTTCTTGCTAAACTGTCCTCTGTCCACAGAGCTATTGGTTGCCTTGATCTAAATGCTTTTTTGTTAGTAAAAAGGCTGAACTATATACTAATAATCGAAATCATTTTACACACATCCAGATGTATTAGATAGTCTGCAAACTTTATGTTCTTGGAGAAAATTCTCCAAATCAGTTCTGCTCAATCTTGACCTCATCCCACTGCACCCAAAGCACAGCTGGTGTGCGGGTAGGCTGTTCTCTATGTTAGATTGCCTCTATTTTGTTTTCTTATTTTGTTTGTTTGTTTGCTTGCTTGTTTACTTAATCTCTGATTTAAGTGGACTATAACCTTCATGTGCTTCCTGCAACATGATGGAGAGTTGTAATTATTTGAAACCTTATGTTTCTGGGTGTCTTCTTTTGCCACTTGCTTGGGAAGCAGACTTACATAGGTTTGATATGAAACTCAAGTTTATTTTCAACTTATTTTTTCTTTGCTCTCTTTAAGAGTTAGCTTTCTTGGTGATGTTTAGTTCCAAAATTCTATTAGTGTTGCCTCCTGTCTCATCTCTTTTGATTATGTGTATGTGTTTGCCATTCTCAAATCTCTTTTTTGCTCTTTTAGTGACATCAAAGGAAGCAGCAGAGCATAGTCTTCTCCCTCTCTCTACACCACCCTCCCTTCTCTCTTCTCTCCCTTCTTTCTCCCTGCTCCCTGTCATGGAGTCAATGTAGTGGCCTGGGGTGTGAAGCTAGCTGGAGTTGCTTCCCCATGCTTGAGTAGATATCACTCAAGAGTACTGGATAGAAAAGGTGTAGAGCGAGTTCCAAGCAGACTCCTGACTACCTGTACCATGCTGGCAGCACTGAGAACTTAGAATCTGTTCAGGAGAGAGTGAATAGCTTTAAACAACCCAAGTATCTAGTGTGAAACCTTCATATCATCTAGACAACTTCACCTAGACACTACTCATTTACAGCTAAAGATAATGGGCTTGGTTAAATTTTTATCTTTGTCTTATTTGACAAAAAAGAGAATTCAGTTTTAAAAGAGCCTTGTAGGTTTGGGTATGGGTGTGGGTGTAGGTGTGGAGGAAGATGAGGATGTGGGTGTGGGTGGGGATGTATGTGTGTCAGTGGTAAGATGTGTTGCCTAATACATGAAAGTATTGGATTCTATCCCCAACATTGAAAACAAAGGTGATCAAGAAGCTTGCAAATAAATTGTCAACACAAGTAAGGGAAATACTAGTGGTTATTACACAGTAGTTATTAAAATGTGGGTAGAAAAATGAACTAATTCTTCCAATTACAAATGCTGCCTGCTGATGTGAAGCTAATGCTCCCATATCACACCACCCACAGTTTGATAATTTTCTCATAGACTTCCCATCTATTTGGACTTGGAATTGTTTGAGCTTATCCTTGTGAAAAGTGTGGCAAGACAAATTGTGAAAGGTCAGGTGTCAGGTATAGTTAATAAACTAGTAAGCATGGGCAAGTAGTCCAAGGCTAGGAGATGCTGCATATTCTCTTAGCCAGTTAATATTGACTTTTTAGCACTGTCCATCCATTCTGTAGTTGGACAGATTGTTATTATATATGGTATTGCTTTTAAACTGGTAGTTTTCCTGGGCCATTGTCACTCTCTTTTAACTCCTTCAGGACTGTAAGGACACATGGAGGCAAACTTCATCTTTGCCTTCCAGGTCACAGGGTTGATGCTTATTTTTCCCACGTGCTGCCCATTGGTTTTCCTAGTGCTGGACTCCTCTCCTTTCCACTTCCCTTCTCTTCCTGTGTTCTTCTCTGTCCTGGATAAACATTCATTGTGTTTTTTGTATGTGTGAAGCTGACGGGAATGTTTTTCCCCATGTGTGGGTGGATGTAACTCAAGAATGTAGCTCAAGATTTAGCCTCACATCCTGCCCTTTGAAGAGTCTTTTTGTGAAGAATGCTGGCTTTTCCTGGGAAGCCAGGAGACTTGTGCTCAAAGCCAGCCCCTATTTTCATTCAGTCTACCACAGTAGTGAGAAGTGTCAGAAGAATGAAAGAGACCCCTATTGTGAGTCTAGAGACTGGCCTTAAAAAGTCACCCAGAGACTATAAGGGACTGACTTCCCACCCTATTAAAGTTAAAATGACCCATCAATAGTGCCACCCCTCCCCCATCTCCAGTACTTCTTAATGTAAGAAGAGGAAACATTTGAAGACTCCCTCATAGTGACATCTGTGCTTCTGTTATTTCATGTTGAAATAAAATTAAAATTTTATTTGTCACATTAAAATATGACAAGTGGTTATTTTTATTTTTTATTCTTTCAAGTAAATGTGACTCTAACAAACCACACAGGTATAAAAGCAATGGAATAACCCAACAATCGCACGTCTGTGTATCAGCTGGAGATTTTAAGCATCTTCTAGCAGAGCCTTAACTATGTCAGATTAAATGTGTAAAAATTTAAGCCCTGTAACAAAGAATCCCAGGGCTAGTTAAAATAATTTTTTAGATCCCAAAGCTTTGATTCCCGCCTCGCCTACACACACACACACACACACACACACACACACACACACACACACGGGTCCAAGGCCAAGCTCCTGTTGCTGTACTAGGTGATAACAGAGCAGACAGTTCTCTATGGTAGATTTTTATTCGTTTATGATTTTTTTATTGACTACCCGATCTGCAATGGAATCTCCAGGCAATAGCTTCACAGATATCTGTATGGTTGAAAGATGGGAGAGGATATTGAATAGATTCCTAAAAGTCTTTGACTTGTCTGATGAACAGACAATGCTGAGATGTATTTAAGCCTGTGTGCATAGCAGAGTCTTGGTGCATGGGTTGGAGATGTCAAAGCTCCTCCCACATCTACAACACTCCATGGCTCTGGGAGACATCTTGGGGTATCGGGTTTAAGGTATTTCTCGGAGCAGGCAGCAGAAGGTAGCAGTGAAGAGCACTAAATATGAAGTCAGAAGACGTGAGTCTGAGTCCCAGCTACTCATCAAGCAAGCTCCTTAGCACGTCCCCACCTGTGCCACCCAGGGGAGAAATACAAGCTGAGTGATCTTTATCTAAAACACTTGAGCTGGAAGTGTTTCATATTTTGAAATATTTGTATTTAATAGTGACATATCTTAGATGGGACTGAGGTCTGATGAAATCCATGTATGTTATATATGCAACTTGCACAACATACAGTGATTGTCATCTTATACTATGGTTTTAGTACGTTATATGAAGCTAAGTGTGTTGTTTTTTATTTGTAGTATTCTGTGGCATTTCAGAAATTTCAGGTTTTTGATCACTCTGGATTTTAGATGCAGACTCATCATAAGGTCTGCCTATGGGTTGTTTTCTTTTCTTTTGAATAGGAGTGTCTTAATTCAGAGTTTCTAACACATCTGTCTTCCATCAATAAGATCTCCAAGTTGAACAGCCCAAGGTTGTAGTCTAACTTCCAATTTAGGGGTGGAGACAACATATGACATGCAAGATACCTCCATATCTAGCTTTGTAGGTACTGGGGAGATGCAAGATCATACACAGGCCTTTTCTTAGCCACAAACACCCACAGCAGGTGTCAATTAGATTTCAGAGGTGTGAGGCAGTCTGTACCTGGAGGTCTGCTTGGGGATTGGCCTTATAGTTCGGCGGTTTCAATTTTTATACTAGCTCATTTACAGATGTTTGATCAGGTGTGAACGTCTACCAAGAAGACTGTAAAAAAGAAATTTAACATGTGAGCTGAAATGCCTTACGGAGGGTCAGACTTTACAGGAATTAGTGCTGGACTTTTAAAATATGAACAAAGTTGCTTTCTTTCTCATTTCCTTGTGCTGCTCTTGGAAGGAAGGTTCAGAAGTTCACAGTGGCCACACATCATAGAGCTGCCTCTGCTTCTATCTTTCCTTCTTCACCTTGCAGTCGCCCAATAGTCTTCACCATCCATCTGACCCTTATTTCAGCTCCAAGCCTCAGGAGTTACAAATCTGGCAGAAGATATCCCTTCTTTTATGGTGTGTTGCCTGTCTTTTACCGTTGGTAACATCAGAGATCTGTAGAGTGCCTATCCTGTGCTAACCCAGCTCTGAGCACTTGCCCTGTAGTCACCCACTAAGCAATTTATGAAAACCACCAGGCATAGAAAGTTGAGGCAAAGAAAGACTCAATTGCTTGCCTAAGATTGTGTGATTAAGAAATAATCAGGTCAGGATTTGAACCTAGGTTCTTAACCTGTTATAGAGCACACATGCCAACCGTTAAAAAATGTGTCAGTTTTTGCCCCTTAAAGGTCTCTCACTGTGTAAGCCAAACTGGTCTTGAACCCATGGTGATACTACTACCCCAGCTCATGAAATGCTGGGCTGTGACTCACCATGCCCTCCCATTCTCAGCATACTTCAGAGCACAGTTCAAGCCTTAAGTGCATTCGTATGGTTGCACCCACTGATCTCAGCCCTCTCCAGACACGATGACAGTTGCATCCCCAGAATTTTATTCTCACAGACTGAAAGTACAACCACCAAACACCTGTTACCTTCCTAGCTCTTGGCAAACCTTGCTATGTTCTTCATCTTATGGATACATCTATTTCAAGTTCTCCCATAAGTGCAATCATATACCATTTACCCTTTTGTGATTGATGGATTTCACTGAGAATAATGTTCTCCAGCTTTGTCTGTATAGAAGCATGTCAGAATATCCTTCCTTTTTAATACTGCGGAGTATTATATTGTAAGTGTTCACCACATGTTGTTAACTCATTTTCTGTCCTTAAATGGTTGGGTTCCTCCTTTTGGCTGTTGTTAGTAGTGCTGCCATGGATACCAATGTGAACCTAGCCCCAAGTGATGGCGAGTTTTAAGTCACTTGATTCAATCTAGAGCAATTTTGGAAGAGGGAACCTCAGTTGAGAAAATGCTCCCACTAGAATGGGCAAGCCCATGGTGCATATGTTGATTGATGTGGGAGGGGCCAACTCATTATAGGCAGTACCACCCCTGGGCTGGTGGTCCTGGGGGCTATAAAAGTCAGGCTGAGCAAGTCATAATAAGAAAGCCAGTAAGCATCATTCCTCCATGGCTTCTGCTTCAGCTCCTGCCTCTAGGTCCCTGTCCTGTTTTCTTTTGATAATGGACTGTGATATGGAAGTGTAAGCAAAACAAACCCTATCCTTCCTAATTTGCTTTTGGTAATGGTGTTTTATTGCAACAATAGAACTCTAAGACACCCTGCTTCCCATTCTTGTGTGTATGGGCCCAGAAGTCCCAGAAGTGCCATGGCTAGATCACATGGAAGTGTTAGATTCCCTCTTTTGAGAGACTTCCACAGCCTTATCACAGCATAGACCATTTTACATTCCTATCAACAGCCCACAAAAAGGTCCAGGTTTGCTACTTCCTTAGTACTGTTCCAGTTTTGACAGTAGCCACTGTTGTAGCCTGTATCTCAGCTTGGTTGAGTATGCATTATTTTTTACACAAACAAAAAGTTATTCTTCACCTTTCCTTGGAAGGGGATGGCTATAACTTATGCTTTGAAGAAGAAAAATTTTAAAGTCAGATTCCCCCACTGAATGGCAACTTAGGACACATTTGACAGCCTCTGGTTAGGGCTAAAAGTAGGATGTGACCTTTAACAGGTACTGGCTGCACCACCAGCCCTTGCTGTTCCTTAGTGAGCTCCCCAGGAGAGTCTGGGCTGTGAAATCCTGTCTTGACTCCGTGGGTAGGGAATGTGCTGCCTAACATATTACTAGGGGCAGCTTTCTGTGGCTGTTACGTAAAAAGGACAGTGTTTTTTCCACCTGTAAGGGTCAAGCATGGACACTCCTCCAATTTCAGCAGAGGTGACAAAGACCCAACCCTGAGACTCACACATGGAGAACCTTCTATTTTAGCAGTAGAGAATATCAGTGCACTGCTATGTTTGTGTAGACCTTGAAAGTGACTGGTCAAGGGAAGTCTAAACTGAATTAACACTTCGCTATTTTGTTTTTTTCTACACTTTCACATATGTCACTGTGCATTATTCTCACAATTCTATGGAATATATGCAACAGACAGAAGCAGATGTTGTCCATGACTTCCTCAAGGGCATATGGTTGGTCAACAGACATGGGATCAGAGCCTGTGTTATTCAGCTTTCCAATACTATGACAAAATACTGGAACCATGCTTATTAGGAGGAAAAGTTTATTTTGATTCATGATTTCAGAGATTTCAGTCCATAGTTGGCTCCATTGCCTGTGGCAAGGCAGAGTATGAAGGTGGGAAGTATGTGTTAGGAGAAGCTGTTCATCTAATGGTGACTAGAAATAAGGGGAGAAAGGAGCCTGTGGTCCTACGGCCTCCTTTAAGAGCACAACCACAGTGACCTAATTTTCTCCCTCTAGGCCTTACCTCCTAAAGGTTCCATCATCTCCCAGTGTCCACACAGGGCTTGTGTCCAGACTTTTTTACACATGGGTCTTTGGACAATGTTTATTCAGAACACAACATCTGGTATCTAGCTCCCAGTCAGTCTTCTGTTTTGAAAGAGCCAATGCCTTGGAGTGAACCTGATGGAGATGAGTAGCTTGCCTTCTTCAGGACTTTACTAGGCCTGAGCTAAGTTACTCTGTTGAGTGTTACAGAGAGTGCTCACCTACGCCTTAGTGTTTAAAACTCCAGTGCAGGACTTCAGTTTGGCGAAGACAGGCATATCTTACGGGGTCTTCTTAACCACCAAATCCCCAGCAAACCATTAAGGTTTTAATTTGGCTGATTTTGTTCTTTTTTGTTTAAATTTATTTATTTGGGGGGGGGGTTGTGTGTGTGTTATGTGTATGTATGTGTATGTGAATTTGTACGTACACATGTGTATAAATGTGTATGAAGAAGCTGGAGGTCAATCTCTGGGGTCTCTTTCTCTGCTTTTCCAGCACTGGGATTACATGTGCACACTACTATACTCAACTTTCTGAAAGAATTTTGTTTTATTTATTTATTTACTTATTTATTTTAAGGTGGGGCACATGGCATGTCTACAGTGTATATGTAGAGGTTAGAGGGCAGCCTGTAGGAGTTTGTTCTCTTACCATGTGGGTTTCAGACATCAGACTCAGGTTGTCAGGCTCTACAGCAAGCCTTTTTACCTGCTGAGCAAGTTTGTCACCAGCATTCCCATCCCCCACACCTTAACCCCTTTTTTTCCTTGTCACAGTGTTTTACTATGTAGGTCTGGCTTTCATGGAACTCAATTATGCAGATCATGGATTAAAGACATGCATAACTGCTTCTGGCTAACCCCCATCTTTTAATGATCTGTACTAATGATGGGACTTAGGGTCTCGTTATCTAACAAGCATTTTATCAAATGAACTATCTCTGAGATTCCTATGATAGGCTTAGAAACCATTGCATATGACTGGGATGATTTAAAAATCACCTCTTGAAACACAATGGCATAAATGAATGAATTCACTGTTACTGTTGTAGTCAGAAACCCCACTGACCACACTCCAATTGTATCACTGGTAGTGTCCTTTGAATTACTGTTGCCTTTATGCTAGGATTTAAGTGGTCTGAGGTTGTCACACAGGCCTGGGCAGGCTTTCTCATAGGCGTTGCACCTTCTAGAATTTGCTAACTACTTCTGACTATCATAGAGAGTACACGGATGCCTGTGAATGCAGCTGGTGAAGCTGTTGAAAGACTAAAGGGGACCAGCTTAGCTTTCTACCTATTCTTCAAAGAGATCATTCATGAACTCTGGTGGCCGCTGTGGAATGTGAGCCCAAGAGCATGATGAAGCTGCTGTTATAGGGCACCAAAGATCAGGGTTTGAGGGTGTTGGTTTACTAAACACTGGTAGACATGGTGATCATTTCTTTAAATAAATCAGCTAGCAATAGTCTCTCTCTTCTGCATTTAAAACAAAAGATAAGATATGACTACTTCAAATGGCCCACTCTGGTCTATCTTCTGATATGCATCTACCTGAATAACATATAACATGTGTTTCATGTTTTAAATTTTAACCTAAGTGCTACACTGCCGTGAGTAGATACTATGGCTGGAAGAAAGAGCTTTAGTTAGTCTGGAAACATTTATTATTGCGTGCTACTGTTTGAAATAAGATTCTCAGAACCTACTTTAAAATTATAGACCTTAATTTTTTGCCTTAATAATCCAATTTTACAATTCTTAAAAGTTCTTTTCAGTTAATATATGTTACATATTAAATGTGTGTTTCAAATGTCGCTTCCAAAGCATTCTTGTACCTCCTAGATTCTCAACTAGTACTGCCTGTTAAAACTTGTTCATGTGCAGTTATTTACATTCCAGGAGGTTAGCTCTGTACAGCAAAGCTCACATAAGACACCCAAACAGCTGTCATTTTGTATCAAAGTAACACAAAGTTGGAAAATTAAGACAAAGTCTTGTTCACATTTGAATTCATCTTTACTGCACCAAAAGCAACAGAGCTGAATAAGACATTGTAACAGGAAATGGTAGCAGGGAATGAAAACACCTAATCATGAAGTTATGGTTAATAACACATCCAAAAGACTAGTAGAAAAAAATGAGAGACACACACAGAGAGAGAATATTTGTGAAGGCCAAAGGTCAAGGGCATCAAGTTTTTTCCTCGATTACCCTCTACCTTATTTTTCAAGAAGGACTCTCACTAACCTGAATCTCACTGATTTAGTTGGCCAGTGTGCCCCAAGGATCTGCCTGTCTCTGTTCCCACCAGTACTGAGGTCACAGGTATGTGCAACTAGGTTTGACCTTTACATGGTTGCTGGAGATCTGAACTCAAGTCCTTGGGTTTACATGAGAGACATTTTACTGACTGAGGCATCTCTGCAGCCTTGACCTCGAATTCTTAGAGGTGAAAATTCTTCACAGATCAGGCTTTCTGCTCTAAATTCTAGTTCCACAAATGAGTCACAAATGAAGGAAGACTTAATTTAGCTCATAGTTTGGGGGATTATAATTTATAGTCAGGCAACTCCATTGTTTTGGGGATGGTGAGGGTAAGGCGACATATCATGGCAAGGAGCCTGTAGTGGAATGAAGTTTATTTTATTCAGTCTGGAAACAGAGAGAAAGAGGAAAGGGCTGACATCCCACAAGCCCCTTGAGGATATATTTCCAGTGACCTAAGACCTATCACTAAGCCTTGGCTCTTAAAAGTTCCACTATTTCCCAGAAGCACCAAGTTGAAGACCAAACCTCTAATACATGGCCTGTGAGGAACATTCCATATCCAAACTATACCAACAAGCCAATTTAGAGAAGAAGATGTTGATGACAGATGACTTTTTCTTTTTGATACATAAAGTTCAAAACCCTTGGGTTTGGAGCTATGACTCAGGAGGTGAAAGTACTTTCTGGGCAAGTATGAGCACCTGAGTTCAAATTCCCAGCGCTCATGTAAAAAGCTAAGTGTGGCCGCACATAAGTGTTGCACGAGGTTAAGAAGGGAACATTGCTCGGGCTGCTGGCCACCAGCTTAGCTCCAAGTTCACTGAAAGACCCTGTGTCAAAGGAATCAGGTGGAAGTAACAGGACAGCCAACATCCCCTGACCTCTATGTACATACAGATGTGCACACCCACATGTATAACACACGTACACACACACACCCATTATAGTATAACCAAATGTTAGGATTTAGTAATTATTGTTTTAAAGGAATAGAGATACATTCAGAAGTGATTGGTGTAGAGTTGAAGGCTGGATAAGTTTACCAGGAGGAGTGAGAATAAGTGTTCTCAGCATTCATAGATGCCAAGAAGACTAGTCAAGGAGAGGACTGCCAGGGTGTTACGATGTCCAGTATAGAGAGATGACATGATGAGCATCACAAGCAGGAGGCAGGCCACAGCAGCCGTGGTGAACAGGTCCAAGCATCTTCTATGAGAATGGCTACACTATTTTAAAAGGTCCCATATTGGAGTTACTCATTTAGAAAGAAACTCCATGGTGTCAGGGATGTAGTCATATAGGATATGTTCTTTCTATAGTAAAAGATTCTGCATGGGAGTACCCACATCCTCTATGAGAGCTAGAACTTGTAGTGATAATGTGGAGTGCACAGTGACAAGCTAAGAGAAGGGGGCTAGGACAGAGTCCTGACTAACCCAGAGCAGCAGCCCTTGTTATAGCTATGAGCTTCCAGGAGCCCTTAGCACTGGGTGATTATCATGGCTGTCAGAGCAGACATGGAGGGCTTGTGGCAAAGTAAAAGTACAATTTTTGGTGTTGGATAATTCCTTCTGTTTTGTTAACAGGTGAGTCATTTCTTCCCCTTTAAACAGTTAAGACGACAAAGGAGAGTTCACTGTGGGGCAAACCTGCAAAGTTAAGCCCTGATATGCAAACACCAACTCTTGTATATTCTAAAATTAACTCATAAAACCATTACAAAAGAGTGAAACCACATGTAACTCTCAGAGGCCAAGTTTTAAAAGTGGGGTTTTCATTAAGAAATACTACTCATGAGCACACATAAATTTTTATCATTATGTGTATGTGTATATGTGTATATGACTCTATGTGTTTATGCATGAGAGAGAGAGAGAGAGAGAGAGAGAGAGAGAGAGAGAGAGAGAATGTCAGAGGACAACTCTTAGGAGGCCATTCCGTTCTTCCATGATGGGTTCAGGGGATTGAACTCATGTCCTCAGGATTGCTTGGCAAGTGATCTTACCCACTGAGCCATCTTTCTGGTTCAGCAATGGTTACAATCTTTTTAAGTATAAATATGTTTATAAATTCGTCACTAGCTTTCCCAGGTTTTTATTATTGTTTTGAGCTAGTGTTCTTTTAATTATTCTTTTGTGAATTTAGCAGGGAAATTTTCTTTAACATTCCTTATTATTCGAGTGAAGCATGCTTTACAGAGAGTATCTTTCAATATAAAGTTTAGATTATTGCTATCAAAATTCTTATTTCTAAATGTTAATAAATTAGAGTTTTTAGAAGGAAAAGGTTATGTGTATTTTATGAATGTAAATTTGGTTTAACCAGTACTGATAGGAACAATATTTTAATAAAAATATAATACATTTATATGGAATGCAATTTCATTAAAAAACAAATACCCATTGTAGGTAATAAACCAACCTTGATTTGAAAAATATATAGATTTTAGGATTTTGAATAGAGGGGTATATTTTTAGAGTTGGAATCCTTATTTTTATAATGTTAATTTTCATAAGAATATAGTACTCATTTGTTTTTCTTTTTTTTTTTTAACTCAAAAGGGAAATCAAATTTGACTTTGACATTTATTGTCATAATATTGTTAGTAAAGAAGAAATTTCAGGTGATACAAACTAAAAGTAGAATTGATAAATGATAAAATTCTTGTCATGTGTGTGGCATCTCCCTGGAGCCTGAGAATACTCCTTGTCACATCACACTACGAGTCTGTTAGGCAGGACAACTTCATGCCAAGACCATTGATTTTGTGAGAGTGAATAAAGATGATCGATAGCAAAGTAATTACACACAAAGCACTGTGCATGCTCAGCTGTGATGGACGTTGCAGCAGCAAGTCACATATTTACACACATCTGCTCCATCAATAATGAGATCGATTTGAGAGGCATATCAGTATAGAACTGAATCAATTAAAAATGAACAATTTTATTAGTGATTGTTAAATGATAAACTGAACAGATCTCATTATATGTAAAATTAAAATATATTTAGACTACTACCTCAATTTTAATACACAAAAATAGTGAAATAGAATCAGGATACGTGGGGGAAAAATCCTTGTATGTTTTAAAGGAGTTTCTTACTTCACAGTTTGGATTTCTATTCTGTGATTTGATGAATTATCTCAGGCTGCAAACATGAAGCATGCAACGCTTCAGTCACTGGGAAAGAACACACATCTATGGCCTCGTGTTTTCTTATGAAGCATTTGCTCTCTACATGTGCTTCAAGTGGTTGTGTCTGTGCACTTCTTCAGGGCAGTGTTCACAAAGGAGAGAAAGTTTGTTAAGCAGTTGGGAAGGCACAGCTGCATGTGGTAAACACAGATGGAGCATGGTTTTATGAGACTTCTAACTAGAAGCAGACTTGGGATACCCGCAATTGAACCTTCCATCTGTGACTGGTGTGCTGCAGAGGCCAGCTGTCACCCCATTGTAAACATTAATTTACTGCAGCTCTCAGCATAGTGGAAGAAGAGTGAATCTACCTTCATGCGTCCTTTCTTCTTCTCTGGAGAGTTCCATTTGAAGACAGCTAAAGAAGGAAGGTAGCACTCAGAGTTTTCAAGGACTACCCAGGCAAAGGCTGAGTCCAAGGATTCCCTTTAGTTTCCACAGGCATTGCTAAATTAGATCTCAAGTTCTCCCCTCCAAGCCCATGTGTTAAGAGCTTGGTCCCCAAGGTGGCACAGTTGGGAGGTGGTGTGATCTCCAGCTGGAAGTTTTCAGATCATTGAGAGGACAGCATTGAGGCATTATGGGATTCTGGCTCTTTCCTTTCTTCCTTCTTCCAAATAGCATTTTGTCTATGAGTGTGTCACCAGGCAGCTCAGAGCAGTGGGCCCAACTTATCCTGGCTTGAAACCTCTAACTATAAGTACAGATAATCCTTTTCTCTCTGTAAGCTGATTATCTCAGGGATTAGTTATACTAATGTAAGACCTACTAATACAGTCACTAATCTAGTTTTCTTAATCTTCTTTTTTTTTTTTTCCAAGATAAAGTCTCTTTGTATAGCCCTGGCTGGTCTCAAACTCACTCTAGGCCAGGTTGTCCTTGAACTCACAGAGATAGATATCTGGATGCCTCTTCCTCCCAATTGCTTGGACTAAGGGTGTGCACCACCACCACAATCTGGCCTACTCTTGTTTGCTATTATGCCCATTTAAAAACCTTTATTTTGAGGTATAAATAACGCACACAAAAAGTACATTGAGAGTACGTTGTTGAGTCTAGGTATGGACAAGAACCTTGATGCCATCACTTTGGACAAGGTTCTAAACTTATCCATCAACCCCCCCCAAACTTCCTTGCCTTTATTTCCATGTTATTTTCCTTCCAATAAAAACTATTATTTCAGAGATAACTAACAATGTGCTTCTCCACAGAGGAATCTAAGCAGAACATAAATTAAAACTTAGATGCACACTAACACCTGACACAGAGTATCTACTTCTGAATATAATACGTAGGATTTATACAAGTGGAGCATTGAGTTCCTGTACTCCAGTCACCTTTAGAGATAGGGACACTTGGGAAACTGAGCCTGCAGCGGAATTCTGGGAAACTGAGTCTGCAGCGGAATTCTGGGAAACTGAGTCTGCAGCGGAATTCTGGGAAACTGAGTCTGCAGCGGGATTCTGGGAAACTGAGTCTGCAGCGGAATTCTGGCTGATGTGGCTGATGCAGTAAGAGCCTGGTCTTAAAGCCAAGTGAAGCTCTTTCCTCCTGAAAAGCGACATGAACTACAGATGCTAAGAAAATAAGTACAGACTGCTTCCTTCATGAGCTACAGAGACATTCTTCCCTCCACTGGGAAATTCTTTGAAGGTCCATGCAAAGCACCGGGGGAGCGCTTTATTGTATCAGAAGTTTCATCATGTGCTCATTGATGGTGTCAGACTCGGCCATTCTGTGATTTATAAAACAGAAGGGACAGTAGAATTACACACATGTTATTTTCCCTAAGGCGGGTCTTACTATGTTGTCTAGGCTAGATTAGTCCTGAACTGTTAGACAAGAGTGGTCCTGCCTCAGTCTCATAGGAAACTGGGACAGTGAATATAGTGCCGCTATACCTGGCTGTGAAGTACTTTAACAGTAAAATATAAAGACATTTCACACCTATCCAGTGTTAGGCTAGGTAATGTATACAGAAGTTTCATCAGCTGTTTCAAAGGAAATAGCTACTGTTTGCTCTTATGTTCTGGAAAGAATATTCAATAATTATAGTAAACTGAACAGTGGCAGTGACCATGACTAATTGAAACCTCTTCTTTCTCAACAAAAGCACTCATGAAATGTCTCTCTGCACTAATGTGCTAAAGGAGTTACATGTTGAAGAAGTTGTGTTCAGTGCAGAAATGCGAATAACAAATGAACATTTGCAGTTCATGTTCTGATTTTCATTAGAAATAAGACATTTGTTGAGAAGGTGGCCAAATGGTGAATTATTTTTAAAAACCACAGTAGGAACAGAGTTCCAGATGTTAGTGGTGACACAAATATTTGTAGTCTAAGAAGACTTTTTTTTTTTATGGAGGTACAGATTGGCAATTTTCTCTACATGAAAGTAATTTTGGGAATATTTATAAGGAGAGTCCAAGTTTAAAAGCTTATTTCATTATAACTGTATTCTTTGCTCTGGTGGAGCCAATTTGTGAGTGTAGACTTACTTTCTACATATAAGGATTCCTGCCCCTGTAACTTCAACCAACTGAACATTCTGAAGACAATTTTTGTCAGCTCTGTACATGTACAGACATTGTCATTATTTCCCAAGTGGTGGAGTATAACAACCGCTCATTCACACAGCATTACATGGCACTAAACAGCATCTGGAAGCTATAGATAATTAGAAGCATGTGGCACATGTGTAGTTTCCATGTAAGTAAGGGCTACACCATTTGATACAAGACAGTTGAGCATATGTGGATTTTAACGTCAGCAGAGATCCTGGGACCAATCTCCTTCATACACTCTGATGATTTGTATTCCCGGTTCTCTGGAACTCACTCTTACATGGTTGCACCAGGCTTTTGTTTTTTGGTTTTTGTTTTTGTTTTTGTTTTTGTTTTTTTGGTTTTTCGAGACAGGGCTTCTCTGGGTAGCCCAGGCTGTCCTGGAGCTCACCCTGCAGACCAAGCTGGCCTCGAACTCAGAAATCACCTACCTCTGCCTCCCAAGTGCTGGGATTAAAGGCGTGGCCACCACCGCCCGGCCGTGTTACACCAGTCTTAATGTTGTTTTTCTGTGAGATCCAAGTCTGAAAGTCTGCATACCCCCAAATTACTGGAAAGCTCTAAGCATGATATGCCCACCATACATTGTCCTTTCCCAGCTCCTGTTGGGAGTCCTGGCCATTGTCAGGGTCTGGACACTCTGAGAACCTTATTCCCAGTGTTGGGTTCTCAAATGTGACTCCATTTGAGGCCATCAGACAGACAGACAGACCAGCTCAGTGTTGTCAGCCATTTCCCCATTCTCATTGTCTCCCCTGTGAGTTCATGTATATAAGAGATTAGCTGGTGAGATCTTTTTTTTTTATTTAGTTATTTAAATCACATCATAATTTACTTATTTACACAGAGGTTATGAACACAAAAAGGCAGGATGTGGGGAAGGGAATGGCACCGAGGCATAGGTGTTCAGGGGGAGTACAGATACCTTTCAGAACAGGGTATCAGCTGGGTGTAGGTTCAGGGGACAGGTCACTATGGCTCTGCCTATGATTCACTTGTCCTTATCTAAGTTGGTACTGTCCACCGAGGCTGCCTATTTATAAGACCTATGACTACTAGGTCTGGTAAATTTCCACAGAAGCTGCCTGTTTACAATAGCTTATAGCCTTCTGTTTTCAGTGTTTTTCCACAGAGAGCCAAGACTTTGTGTTAGCATGTATGTATGTCAGGCCTATTGCTGATTTTAGGCCTATGGCTGATTTTAGGCCTTTAGTGTATATGCAGGGCTGCTCCTGACATCTCCTCCCTTCTCTAAGTATAGAAGGGCCTTGGCGATTTATTCTTGTGAAGGCGGGGATAGAGGCCTGACCTCCAATAATTGAAGCGGACCTTGTAATGGCTCCAGTCCTCCTGTCGTTGTCCAGTGAGGCATGAGGGCCATACCCATCCCGATGTCTTTTTCGTGGAGAGGGGATACTTTTGACATCAACCCCTATGCAGTCAGGCTTGTCCCTCAGGGAACCCAGATAGATATTTTTAAGTTTTATTTATATTCCCTTGCAGTGCTTAGCCTCGCAGCCTAAGCAAGAATTCAGAAGCTGGTGAGATCTTTAAAGATGGAGGCAGCATTAAAAACGATTCATAAGGCCATCACAAATATTTGTGTAATTTATTCACACTAGTTTATTATATGGATTTTCCAGTTCATGTTCTCAAATTTTAATGTGCATAGAAATTATCTGAGGACTGGTTGAAATGCAGGTTCTAGATAGTGGGGGCTAGGATTCGGCTTCCTTTGTTTCTTTGTTTCTCCCTCCCTCCCTCCTCCCTTCTCCTTCCTCCCTCCCTCCCTTCCTCCCTCCCTTCCTTGGCTGATGACAGGACCCAGAGACATGCATGCCAGCCACCAGATGTACCTCTAAGCTGCTCTCCTAGCCCTTGTATGCATTTCTAATAGGGTTTCAGGTAATGCTATTGCTGCCAGTCCACAGACCCATGTTGAGTAGAAGGTTGCAGACAACTAAAGTATTAGTGTATTTAGAACCAATTAGGTTTTAAACTATTTATTTATTTACTCAGTGCTATGTGCAGGCTATGGCATGTGTATGATCTATGATTCAGTCCTCTCCTTCTACTATGTGGATTCCAGGGATTCAGTTCAAGTCACTAGGCTTTACCAGCAGAGCCACTTACCAGCTACCAACCCCCTCAACTCCTGGCCATTAGTTTTTATCTAGGCTTCATATTACATAACCAAGTTTAGTAACATTTTGAAGAGCTTTGTAGCTTCTCATTGCTTTAAATGGTAGCCTTTCAAAAGCCATTCTACTTGTGGGGAACATGCAGGAGGCAAGCCATTAAGAGGTTAAGTATTTTGCCCAGTTAGTCTAAGTTTAGATCTCGAGGTCCCTACCATCCACAGGACAACACATCCCCTCCACTAGAAGACACTGTGTTCCTACCCAGGCTTTGCCAGCATATGCCACCACAGAGAGCTGGTCTAGGGGGATGGGGATTGATAGAACAAATGTTTGGGGTGGGAGACAGGAGGTAGAAGGATAAAATTGAGTCTAAAATAAAATGCACACTGAGAACACCAAGTGAAATGAATGCTCTTAAAACTGTCTGCAGTGGAAGAAATCAAAAGCTTTATTGGGTGATGAAAAAACACTGTAAACTTCATGTGCAAATCTTCCAAGATTTAGTCTTGTGTAGTACAAAAAGAATTTTACATGTAAGACTCGGTTTAACCAAATGAATATAAAACAGAGATTCCTTTTGAATTTCATTTCTCATACACTGGCCCACATTTACAATTTTTTAGAAGTGACAGTGCTGGTTTTGGCACACTCAAGTGCTATTGTGATACAGAATCCCAAGGATACCGAAGAATATCATGGCTTATGTTTTTCAGACCTTCTTTTATATAAAGAGCTATAAATCTGTGACCTGTCCAGTGATGTTTCTGTCCATCAACTTGAGCCTTTCCCTGGCTACTTACTGTGACAAAGGAGTAACCAGAAGGCCTTCAGACAGAGGACCAGAGGCGTAGTTAAGGATATTGGCTTTTTATTTTACCGTTCTCCTTGGGTACCCTACAGGTCACTTTTGAAAGGGGATTTGGGGTCCCCATGGTAGTTCTTTGGATGTTTTCCACTTACATATTGTATACCTGGGTCAAAGGTGAGGCAGGGGTTTGTAGGTATTCTGCAAATACCTACTACATCTCATCTTAGATGAGATGAAAGATGCTTAAAGGTTTTATGAGAGTGAGGAATGAGCACCTGACAAGTAAATGGGCATGGGGGCAGTGAAGGACAAACTGGTGGCTCACAAGGGTTGCAGTACAGTCACACAACTATGAGTGGGGTTAAGAGGACTTCAGGGTCTCAGACCACCTCCTTTACTACCACTTTTATTAGAACCATTAGGAGCAGGAACCTGGCATTCAGAGCCAAGAGTTTTTGGAGCAAAAGAAGGCAGATGTGGAGGTGGAGTGGCATGCAGAAAAGTCATCATCTGAGAGGGAAACAAACAAAGGCAAAGGGCTCTGCATTCTCTGTAACTTTAATTTTTTTCAAATCCTGTTTTTAATGATGGTTCTTAAATGCTTTAACCTCACCCAGAAGAGGTAGTGGAAAAGAAAGGATTGGAACGGTGTGTGCCGGAGGAGGGAGAGTGTACCTATTTAGAAAGGTTCTTTGGAGCAACTCCTGTCTGTGTTGTCCAGAAATTGGCAGGCAGTTCAATTCACAGGTTAGCAGGCAGTGGCGGCTTGATCCACTCACAAACACATCATCGATACACCAGCAGTCCAGTTTGGTAGAGTTGGGTTAGCAATAGGGGTGATACAAGGCAAGTTCTCAGCTGTGCCTCTCTCAGGGAATAGAAGATCTGTGAAGACGTGAGACTCACAAGTGTTGCACAGCAACTTGTACCAGCAAGCCTAGCTCTGTCTCATCACTCCTTCATGTCCTATTTATACCCTCCAAACATCACGTGTCCTCCACGTGCCTTGCCTCAGCACTTGTCTTGCCTCAGCACGTACGTACATACAATCAGCCAGAGTCTGCAGAGTCCTGACAAGTGGAGTTCAACTATGCAATGTAAGGTGGACCAATACATGCATGTTGTTAGCAAAGAGTCCTTCATCATGTGTCCTTTCATGTGCTTGCTTTAGCAGAACATCCTCTCTCCTGTGTCGGCTTCAGTGAAACGTTCCTTCACAAGTCTACCATAGTCTTTCACCTGTGTCCACTTCAGGAAAACAGTCCTTTACATGCTTTTTTTTTTCCCCCCAGCAAAACACCATCCAACACAACTGACTCTCTAAAGAACCCTTAAGTTCTCTCTTTTGGGAGGAAGGAAGTAGTAAGAAATGTGAGGAGATAAAGGATGATGGGTGGTGAGAGCACTGCCTGCTCTTCCAGAAGACCTGGGTTCAATTCCCAGCACCCATCTGAGACTTAACAACTTAACTCCAGGTCCAAAAGATCCAATACCCACTTCTGTCCTTCTTGGGTTCTAGGCACACATGTAGTATACACACATATACCCAGATAGAATACCCATACACATAAAGCAAAAGTAAGTAAAATTTTAAAAAGAAATGTGGATCTTTTATAATGTATCTTAGCATGGGCATAAGATATATATGACTAAGTACCCTGTGAGACTAAAGCATTAGGTAAAAGCTTATAGTTGCCTTGTTTTAAACTGTTTTTTTTTTTTTTTTCCCCTAAACTTGCCAGAGATAGGCTGGGCTGGATAACAGCACAGAGGGGGAACATTCATAGCTGTGACCCATAGACTGTACCCCAAAAAAGGTAGAGTAGACACTGGGAGTCCACAAATGGCCTCTGTAGCCAGCCCCAGTCACTGGTCTTTCAAAACTCCTTTAGACATACTATCCAGGTGGGCTTTGGGCTTTGGACTTATTTAGTATACATAATGTCCTAGATTTAACCTTCAGTAAAAGAAAAGAGACAAAAAAGAAATAGAAAAAAAGAAAAGCAGAGGTCTTTGTCATCAAGGAACAGCTAAAGAAGATGATTGGAGCAACATTATGCTGTGCTGGCCTATTCCGTGGGAATACAGCTGTGCTGAAGAATACAGTTTCTTTTCAAAAGTTGGAACTTAAGTTCCACATTCTATTTCCATGTATCTTCATTTGACAGATGGTCTAATTAGACCTCACTGAACTGGCAGCTTTACCGGCAGACCCCTGAGATCCAGTTTTCATGATTCTGAATGAAGCACTGTTCCCTGACTTGTGGACACATCCACCAGCTTTCATTTTCCTGGGCAAGGTTATTTACTCAGGTGACTGACTCTGCTTGATGTCATCCACAACTTAAGGAAGAGCCACTCCCTCAGTTTTGAGGTCAAGGCCAACACTTTCCTTCCTAGAGACCCTTTTCTGGCTTACTCGTGCCAGTCATCACGGCCCACAACACAGGCTTTGCTGTGTGAGAGAGAATTCCTCCTCTGTGACCAGAGACACAGGGCATTTTCTCTGTTTTGTGCACCAGGAATTCGAGAGCATCTACAGATCGAGAGAAATAGATCTGCTTACAAATGATCTCTAAATCTTTCCTCAGGCTGGTGAGTTGGTTTAGTCCATAAAGACACTGTCTACCAAGCATGGAGACCTGTACTCAGTTCCCAGCACCCACATGGTAGAAGGAGAGACTCAACTCAGCACGCTGAGTTGCTCTCTAACCTCCACGCTCTGCTCTGGCACACTTACTGCAAACAAACAGGAGAAATAAAATGTCAAAATTAATCTTTTATACTCGGATAGGAAAATGTAGTAAAAGTTACTATTTTTCTAAAAATCATCCTCTTTATATTCAGGAATTATTTATTTTCAATTCTCCCATTAAGAACCTAATTAAAATTTAACAAAGTCATTTTAGATCATTATAACTTTGTTTTTATATTACTAGACATTGGGTTAAAATGACCAGAAAGTGCTCACATGGCATTGCCATAGCAACAAGATACAAAGCCACTATTGAGGTTCAGTCTTGGTCATGTTCCATGTGTAATGTTACAAATTTCTGTTCTGAAGCAACTATAATCCCCAAATGCAGGAATATAATTGTCATGTAACATTTTGTTCTGAAGTGAAGCAATGGATATGAATGTCAGAGATGCTCCAAGATGGTCCCCAGGGAAGCCTCGCTTTCTCCTGACGCAGCCTAAAGGCAGAACAGAATGCTCCTACACTGATAGACCCGGTTCTGCAAGTACTCTCCTTCACTGCACTTTGCTTTTCTGGGCATTTTTTAGAGCTCTAAATTCTCTCATTCAAGTGCTAGAGAAACAAAAATAGAATACTCCATATCCCAGTCGGAGGACAGTGGCCCAGCAACACAAAAGCTGATAACAGTATTGCGGAGGTCTACTGGGGTTCCACGTTTACTGTGACAGTTAAGGTTAAATCCATTTTAGAATTGATTTGGGTGTGTCCCTACCCTCTCAGAGGAGAAGGGTATGGGGTTTAGGGGAGGAACTGGGGGACGGGGGGAACTGGGATGAAGTGGACAGTGATGGACTATAGAGTGAATAATAAATTAATGAAGAAAAGAGATAGTTTTTATTGACTGGAATGAAAGGAGTAGGCTCTTGGGGTTAATTTCCCTTTTGTCATCCCTCACTTCTGAGAGAGTTTGGATGTGGTCCTAAAGCAGGTTTGAAGTATAGGACAAAAAGAAATTCATGCCCAGGCAGTGGGTGCCCACAAAGTGCATGGTTGGCTCCTATGGCGAGTGACATCCGTGTCACTGTAGAGTTGACATGGCGTGATGTGTGTGATAAGCATTGATAATGAATGTGGGCATGCTTGTTCTTAGAGACATTTACTATAGTAACTCATAAATCATGTTTGCCAAATATTATTAATACACATTTTTAAACATGTAAAATATAAATTTAAAGAGAGTTGTTGCAAAAGGAATTGGTAGAAACTGGCAAAGGTGTCCATATGAAAATTCATACACCTTTTTAAAATGATGAATCTGAATGAAATGAGCTCTTTTGTTCCTCTCGGGAATCCAACAGAAGAGCACGATCCCGATGAGGCTTCCTCTCTTGTGGGATGATGGGAACGGTTTTAGGAATATCTGGCTCAACAGCACTGATCCTGACTACTACATTCATAGGAAACAAATGTCATGTTTGGGTGACAAATAAAACATATCCGTAGACTTGTGTCCTATTTTAGGAACTCCTGTGGAGGAATGGAGATGCAAAATGACAAGGCTTTGGAATGAAGGCCCACTAGGTTGCTAGGGGAAGAGAGGAAAAGAGACACTTCAGCCTATTAGAGATGCTTCAGTTCACAGTTCCTCTAGATGTCAGTATTACATAGCGAAATGAAACTATAAACAGCCTGTGGCGATGCGTGGAGGCCTTGTGTTATTTAAATGGTAAAACATGTGTGGCACATAATCACAATATGTCCTGCTTAGTGACTGGCTCCTGTGCCTTCAGCACTGACAGTTCTTGCCCTTGGCTAGACCGGACTCTGTCTGAACAGTATGGACACAGCATGCATGTCACATTTGCCAGCAGATACTTGCGGTCCGACTGGCTCTGCAGTTAGATAGCCATATTTTACATATTTTGATGGGTTGGAATAAAAACACCAGGTTTTCATTATTATTAAGCACATTTTTGCTCTTACTGTAACATTTATGCCACATAGGTTAAATTCCAAAGCATGGTACCTACGAATACTCCAGACATACTCACTTCAGAAGAAAAATTACCAGGAGACAAAAATGCCACCAACACAATTTGTTAAACTGCCTTATTTGACTTTTCAGAATTAAAATTAAATTATCTCTGTCTCCCCTCTTCCATGTTAATTCTAGTCTTTTAACTAATGAACATATATATCTTCCTCACTGTGCTAATGCTTTTATTTTATGGCCCTAACGGTTACTCTTTTTATTCCATGGTGCCTATTCTGCGGTAGATTCCAAACAATATTAACTTTACAGGTTGGCTAAAATCCCTTTCTATACCAGAAAAATAGTATAGAATATGCTGTCATTAGAGTACAGACCAAACAGAGAAATGAATTAGAATCCTGACTTCATTGTAAAAATATAGTTGATAGTCTCTCTCAAAGAGTTTCTGAGAATCACGAGTTAACCATGCAAAGTGCATCGAAGTATTTCTCACAGACTGTCTGTGTCCAATACATGTTAGTTATCGTTACCATCTTCATCATTATTATCTCCATCATCATGACCACACTATCATCATCATCTTGTTCATTTATATCACCATCATTACATCCCCACAGCTGTTACTGCTGCTGCCACCATTACCATCACCATCACCATCATCACCCTCACTTTGTGATGTCTCTGGTCTAAGCACCATGGCCACAATAAACCCACCATCTAGTAGGTTTGGTGAAATGTTACAAGTGACGCTGGTATTGTATACATACGAACTTCTATGCCCACATACAGAAGTAGCTACTGGTTTCACCCAAGGAAATTGACTTTTTTTCCTGCCATATCTGTATTTGCACTTAAAAGTGAGAAGCTTTCTATAGCTTTCATCTCCAACCTTGACTTTCTATAAATGTACTAAATGTTCCTCTGTGTTGTGAAATGCCCATTTGGAAAAAAGAACCTTTCTGAATTATAAGAGTATTTACAATTTGTCTGCATCCCTACACTCTGCACGTTCATAATATTTCATTTTTGCAGAACTCTGGGGTAAGTCATGTTCTGCTCCAAAGAGGAGAGATTGATTTCCTGTGACTTCATATGATTTTTATCAATTTATAATGCATGATTTGAACTTGTGTACATTAGGCTGATGTTAACCTGTCACATTGTATGTGAAAGTGTTTGTCAAGGTAACCTGGGGAAGCTAGGATTGTGTGAACGTTTAATTGCTTGAGAGAAAAGCATCTTCTAGGGGAAGAGAAAGCCCATTTTTATGAAGCCCACTGCCATCATGTCTTTGTAGTTTAGAACACTCATTCACATATGTTCTCAATATTTATTGAATTTATATGTGAGCCAAACCAAAACAACTGAAGTTGAGGTCAAGGGTGGAAAGCACACTATTCAAACCCTTTAATGAAGTAATGAAGTTGGGTTACCTTCTACGTACCATGACAGAGTTACACAGTTTCTTTGAAAATAGTGAGCTCATTCCCATTGATATTGCTGTTTATATAGGGTTCCATTAATTCAGATTATTTTATACTTTGCATGACTGTTAGTTTCTGTGCTTTTGCCATCCATGGTTGAATTATATATATATTAGTTTCAACTTGGAAAAAATTTCCCCTTACTCCTGAGGAAATGTAATAATCTTTGGAGACATTTTGATTTATTAATATTATTTTAAATGAACAACATTTAAGATAGACAAGAATATGGTTGTGATAGTTTTGCACAGCAGGTAAATATAGTCAGCAGCAATGTATTATGCACTGTAAAACTAATTAAGAAATTAAATTTTAATTGTCTGAAGTCCGTTCTTTTGGCACTCACTTCTGGAAGGCAGGTTTTTCCTGGCACTGGTTGGGAGAGGCCAGGTATAATGCTAAACATCATTGTGCTATGGTGCTCTTTGCATGAAGAACTGGATAGCCCATGCTGATATGCTGAAGCTAACCACTGTGTGCACCATTGGTAACCTCACTTGCTTGTTTGTGCACCCACAGGCTGAGGAAAATGTGTGGTCCAACTGTGCACTAAACGAAAGGACAATTGTCAAAGGAGGAAGGACATCAGCCCTCACAGGTAACATCTTAAGAGATTTACTAGTTATGGAAAAAGTTCTGTTGCTACTCTTATTCAGAGGAAATCACACATTTCTAAATTCTGTTGAAAAAGGTGTGTTTGTTTGTTTGTTTGTTTGTTTGTTTGTTTTTTAGTATCTTTATCTGATTGGGTTTGGCCATACCTGTGACTAATAAGAAAATCTCTTGACATGCAGTTATCAGTCAGCTGGGTATATTTTATTCTGCTTTGCTTCTGAAAGCTTGAATTGGCTGTCTAATAGGAGCGAGAAGAGAGATACCATTAAATAAAGCCAGAATTAAAGTGACCATGTGCATTCTTCATTAAAATGTTTTGTGTTCTGTGGCTTCTAGAGATACCTGACCAGAAAGACCAATTCTCTTCCGAGAAAGAAAAGGTTACCAAGCTCAACAAGAGAAATGCAGAGAAGACCAGTGCCTCAGAAGTGCAGAGGAGTTGTGTCATATGTCACGTGGAAAGGCAAGACAAGATAGAATTTGTTCAGAGGAATTCCACAGAGCTAAGAGAGAATGCAGGTGCAAAAGATGCTCCATACATAGAAAGTCTGGAGAAACAAGAAAGCAACCACCAGGGAGATAAACAGGACACTGAAGATAACAATGGAGGGAAAAGTGGGATTCCTTCTAAGGAAGATTCCAGAGGAATAGAAGCTGAGAACAGAGCTTCAGCAGCTGCGAGTGGAACAGTGCTGGGCAAACACTCAACTGAAAACCAGCACACTGAGGACATGAACGGTGGCCCATCCCATGAAAGGTAGTGTTGCAGGATTACACATCCACAGTTGGTGTGTCTTACAGCTCTTTGTGCTGTGATATTTGAAGCCATTCTGAAAGAAAAATGAAGACACTTTTAAAGGCAATGTTAGAACCCACTCTCCTACTGTACACTGATTTTCATGGCTATATTTTGCTACTTTTCTGCTAGTTCTCTTTTTTCTTGCCAGTATTTTCAGTTATTTCTCTTCTTCATCCCTCCTCCGCCCTCCCCTCTCTTCCTTCCCCCCTCTCTCTATTCCTCAGCCCCTCTCTTCCTTCTTTCCCCGTTTCTTTCCCTTGGGGATGGAGCTCAGGGCCTTGCTCAAGCTAAGCTGGAGCTTCTTCCCTGAGCCCCATCTGATTGTTCTAAGTCTTAATACCAATACCAAGATCACCATTTTTAATATCACCAGCAATCAGTACTCTTTAAAGGTCAAGTGGAAAAAGTTCTGTCATTTAAAAATAAAGAAAAAATATCCTTTCTAAAGCTAAGAATTAAATTATGATTATGTTGAGCTGTAAATTAAAAACCCAACCTGAAAGAGTGGGCCTAATCCACTTTGCAATTGTAGTTTCTTCCCTAGTATTGTAGGAAGTAGATAATTGACTAAGTTTCTTCCTTAAAATTAAAATTAAGTGTCAAGTACAAATTCAGGAATTTTTGTATCCAATTAAACTCAGCTGCTCAAAGCATGATGACTATGTGTTTGGAATAGAGTATTCAAACACCTCTGATGTCTTTAAGACATGATTATTACTTAGCCTTAGTATAAAACATTTGAAATTAATCTTGAGCAAATCTAATTTTCAATATATTAATCAGAATTGTTATTAAAATCCATCACTATAAGATGTGCTTAGAAAGAACTGAGCCTGCCAAAATATGCTAATGATCTTCCCCAATAATGGCTCTTAGGTGGCTGTCAATCTTTAGAGAGATTATTGCTTCTTTTCTGTAATTTCTCTCTTCTATTAAGTTAGGTTTCATAAATGGCCACTTTAGGGCTCAAAGTGAGGTCCTCGGAAGACTCTGTGTCTGAATCTACTTAGATTTGATGTCCTTAACTTCTGGACTGGTTTTCTCTGTGTCACAGAGCACATTGTCTTCCCCAGACACTGTCATAAGAAAGTATCAGTTCCCAAAGAGTTTTGACGATCTTAACATTTTCTCTTAAATCTTTGAAAACTGCAACTGTATTTTATTTTCCAGGTGCATCAATAATCTAAAGACCATTTCTACGCCAGGAATCCTTGGAGATTCAGCATCAGGACCCACTTCCCAGAAGACAGAACAGGCAGAGTCTACTGGCAGCAGTAAGCGCAGGGTGGCAGAGGAGTGCTTCCTCAGTGAGGACAACAAGAAGAGCAGAATAGATGTAGTGAGTATGGGGGAAGAACCCACAGACAGGACAGAGGAAACCAGACAAGCCAGGAGCCTGGATGATAGACCCCAGGATGGAACGACCACCTCTAGAGAGCAAGACCCAGCGGTCCCACTGGGTAGGAAATGCCTTTTGTTCTGGACTTTTAAAGCTTCCTATCCATCCCCAGCAAGGGTTCCAACTTAACTTCTCTTATCCTAACAGCTTTAAGGAGACATATGCCATATGAATGTTATTATTATGTTTGAACACTGTTTGCATAGGCAAGAAAACCAATCCTGTCTGTCTGTCTGTCTATCTATCTATCTATCATCTAATTATCCACCATCCATTTATCTATTATCTCTATCTATCTATCATCTATTTCTCTATTGTCTATTTATCATCAATCTATTATCTAGTTATTATCTATGTACCATCTATCTACCTGTCATCTATTATCTATTTTAGGCATGTGTGAATATTATGATATATATGTATCATATATATGTATATATGTATTATGATATATATATATATATATATATAATATGTATGTATATATATCTCCTATAAATATGTGTGCTCAGGGCGTGCACCTATATAGTGTGGAGGCAGATATGGATATCAAGTGTCCTGATCTATCTCTATCATTTCCCACCATATTCCTTTGAGACTCAGCTTGTGGCCATAACATTGAGATTGCTAGGCTTTTTACTTGGATCCTAGGGATCCAAACTCAGGTCTTTAGGCTTGCACACAAAACTCTCTTTCCCACTGAGATATCATCCCAACCTGAATAAAATGTGAAGCAATGAATGCTTCCTGAAGAATTCTCTCATGATTTTTTTCCAAGTATATTTATGGCAAAGGTAAATGCTTACATCAAATTAGATTCTAAGAGATTTGTGTTATCTGAATATAAAAATGCCAAATTAATTAAACATAATATTACTATTTAGTAGTATACTTAGAACAAGATAAATGCTCAGGAAATATGTATTGGATAAATGCCAAGTTTAAATAACTTAGCTGTTTTGGAGCCAGACAGTGGTGGCCCACACCTTTAATTCCAGCACTCAGGAGGCAGAGGTGGATCTCTGAGTTCTAGGACATCCAAGGCTACACAGAGAAATCCTGTCTTTAAAAAACAAAATTAAATGAAAGAATAAATGAGTTAATAAAATAAAGAATATAGCTGTTCTACTCCCCTCTCTTTATACCGGTGCTGAATGTATGGAGTAGCTGTTTGAATAATTAAATGGGGATGAGCAAATTCATGAATAGCAGTGGCCATGGGAAAATATGAAGATCATTAGGAGAAATATTATTGAGAAATACTATTGAGTAGCTATTTATGTTAGGATTCTTGTCAATGTGGACTATCACTTAAATATATATGGTAGAAGGTGGAAAGTGGGAGAAATTGGATAGCTGTAGAATATAACTTGTAAGTTTTACTGGGTGTTTTATTTCCATTCAGTCAGGGAAAGTGCAACTCTGCACTTTAAATGCCACTGAAATAAAGACTAAAACATTTTAAAAGAGTAATATACAGTATCAAATATTTCAGTGACATAAGGAAATAATTCATGTTTCTCCCCTTTTCCTCTATGCTTTAATTAAAATATGAGTTATACAGGGTCATTTTCCAGAATGATGGATCAATTAATTTCTCATGGTCAAATGAAAAATAATCCTGGGCTTGGAAACATATGAGAAAAAATAATTGAGGTACTGGAGATCAGACCAAGAATTTAGTCCATGCTAGGAAACTACTTCTCCACCGAGAATCAGCACCAGTCCCAGAAATGACACTGTCCTGGAACTATAGATTTCTTGCTATTTTGCATTGTCTAAAAGTGACCCTAAAGAGTTTGTGAATGACATTTCTTTTCAAAGACACCAGATAACTTATTCTTCAGTTATAGTCCATTCATACATGGAATGAAAATTTATATCTAGCATCATCAGGACTAAGACAGATGGCCAATTGTATTTTAGTTTCACATGAGCAGATTTTTACTCTGAGACATGCTGCTTAGTGCTGAAAGGAGGTCAGACTTCCTGATGGACAGTCCTTTTCTTCTCATCTTACAGATGATGTCCCTGCTCCTGCTGCCCCATTTGATCATCGGATTGTAATGGCCAAACATGCTGCAGTCGACAGTCTGTACACCGTGAGAAAATCTGAGATCCTAGGAGGGTGAGTGAGGCTCTGCTTGAGCAGCTGCCCCTTACTCAGTAAAAGCAGGGAGCCTTCTTGAGGCAGAGCCCAAGATGCAGAAATGTTTGCTGGGCCTGACTTGAGAGTTACAAACACTAAGAATAAACAGTTCAAGGGTTTTGACCATTTTTGAAAAATGTCACCAGTCCATAAGGTTGGTGTGGTGACCATACTTCTCATTTAACGTCTGCTTTATTTGCCATATCATAAAGTCTGAGAGTAGGAAAAACCCAGTGTGAGTCACCAGAAGGTCCAGGAACTGTTCTAAAGCTAGCTTTAACCCCTAGGAGGTGAAACACATCAGATCTATGCATTTTCAGGCATGGATTTCATCTTTCTCTCATTCTTGCTGGTTTTCCATTCCTGGTGTTTTAGCTTTAATTGCTATTTCTACCAAGTTCAGGACACTAGTTAGCAGTAAAGCGTTAGTAGTAGACGTATTATTAGTAAAGTGTGGCATTATGCAGTAGCTTATCTTTTACTTGGAGGAGATATTGAAACAGGTCAAATACCACTGGATTCTCAGCAGTTTTGCTAGGTTCATCTTCTTCTCTGGGGTGTTAGGGTATTTATATGTCAATGTTGTCATTTGGGTTAAAAATCTCTCCCAATGTGTATAAGAGACTATAGGCTACTAGGTGACATTATTGGGAGATGGCACATTTAGGATGTGAGGCATATCTGAACGAAATTAGGCAACCCGGAATATGCCCTTGAAGGGAGTAGTGGAAACTGTGGCTTCTCATCCTTTTCTACCCTTTGCTTCCCTGTTGCCATGAAGTGAGCAGCTCTTCTGCCATGATGTGCCATGCTGCTGCACGCCCAAAGCACCACTGGGTGGTCATAGACTGAACTCTCTGAACCCAGGAGTCAAAAAAAAACCCCTCACTTCCCTTAGGCTAACTTGTGTATACCTCATGTCTGTGTTCAGCTAGCATGACTCTCATGTTCCTGCATGGATCCTATGTGTTGGCCTCAGTTTCAAGGTCCTTCTAGAATAAGTCATGTGAAAGCCATAGCATGAAAATATCACTGGAGTCAGACTTGAAGGGACATAACTGCTGACCAGGCACTTCTAAGATTATGCTAACGAAGAAAAAGACATCCCCTTAATCATGGTTACATAGGAAGTACTTGGGCCTATGTTCATGTGTTCCAGCACAGAGGGCCACTATAGTGAGTGTTGGAATCTAAGTGGCCACTTATGTACACTCGTAGTAATGCATAGTAATTTTGGGCTGCTACTAACACTGCACATATCAAGCACAATCACACTCATCTCTGTAGGTGACAGGCATATGGTCTTTTTCTGGTTCATTATGTTGTTATGAGAGATTCCCTTTTGCTCTCTGCCATGAAAGCCATCATGCACAGAGCAGAGACCTACCTTACTTTATTAAATAAGCATTAAGGGAAGCAAGTTTCCCATGGGTATATACTTCTGAATACAGTTACCTAAGTGAGAATCTATAGTATTCTGTTTTCTATTATAATCAAGTACTGAAGCTGGGTACTTTGTGATGACACAAGGTTAGTCTACAGTTCTGGAGAATTAGTAATGTGCTACCAGCGTCACTTGACTATGGCATAGTAGAATGAAGAGAGAGAGAGAGAGAGAGAGAGAGAGAGAGAGAGGAGAAACAGAGAGAGACAGAAAGAGACAGAGAGAACTAGAAAGCAGGAAGTAGAAGAAGGGAGAAGTCAAAGGAAGAGAGAAGAGAAAGAGGGAGTGAGTGAGAGACAAAGAGACAAGAGATAGATCAGAGACAGAGATAAAGAAAGAATGGATCATATAGAACAGGAAGCCATAGAGCAATTGGAGTTTGCTTTGTAACTACTCTTTCTTGAGAACTAACTAGGGCACAATAAGAACTATATTAATTCATTCTGTAGAAATTCATTCTGAAGACCTCTAGTGACACAGTTACTTACTAATAGGTCCTAGCTCTTAAAGACTCAACACAACTATCAACACATCTGTTCTGAGGACTCAGTATCTACTACTTGAACCTCTGGGGACATAGTTAAACCATGTCCATAGAAGCAGCTGTTTAATAAAGTATTAAGCTGATATCTAAGCCTACATAAAAGTCTTCACTGGGGACCCATTGGATACAATATGTACTTTTGATTTTATGATTCTATGTGCAAATTGTTATTTTATTTAAATGCAGTTTCTAGAATGATTTTAATATCCCTGGCCCACAGGTTGGATTACAAATTCCCATTTTCTATATTCATATGTATTCAGGAAAATTTTGATTATCTGCACTAGTGGTTTTCAAATTTTAGTATGCCTATGAATCAGCCGAAAGTATAGCCTCTGGGGCTATGGCTTCCTGCATCCACAGGACAGATGTAGAGCCTCAGAAACAGTATTCTTAATGCTCCATCTATGAGAGGAATATAGGCAACCCATAGAGCTCACTTTGACCAGTGCTATTCTAGATACAGTAGATGTATGTGTAGGTTTGCTCACTCAAGACACAAATGCATAGGCAACTCATACTGTCCACCTGGGAGGGCCCTGCAAACTACAGTGCCTAAATAAACTTTTCTCTTCTTTGTCAGGGGGCGTTTTGGCCAGGTTCATAAGTGTGAAGAGAAAGCAACGGGCCTGAAGCTGGCTGCTAAAATCATTAAGATTAGAGGTGCAAAGGACAAGGTAAAGGCCATGGGGAGTGAGTCTCTCTAATCTGGACCAGTCTTCACTGTACTAATTTACTATTTCCTTCTCCTCAGGAGGATGTGAAGAACGAGATCAGTGTCATGAACCAGCTGGACCATGTCAACCTCATTCAGCTCTATGATGCCTTTGAGTCCAAGCATGACATCATCCTTATCATGGAGTAGTAGGTGTCCTCTCCTCCCCATTCGCCTTCACACACCTGCACAGCACTCATGACTCAGCCGTAACCATGGGTAGTGCACCTCTGGATCTGAGCTGCCAGAGACATGGGATCTCGCCAGGGTCAGAAAGGAAATTGCTTTTGAGTGCAATCTTCCAGTGTGACTCACTGATGAGACAGAGCAGGACAAAATAGATGCAGCCTGTATCTAAGCTGTGTCACAAACCAAGGCTGGACTTTATTCTGGGAAATCTAGAAGAAAGTGGTTTGTGAGCTTTGCTTCCCTCAACCGTGATTTCCCTTATCCTCAAAAACATGTTCTAAAGCCTATAATGGATGACTAAACGTGGGAATGGTACTGAGCCTATAGGTACTTAGATACTCATGGTCAAGGTTAGCTTATAAGTTAGTAGTTCATCATAAACCAGCACAATTATGACAATATATGCTGTGTGAATGTGGTCTCTGTCTCAATATCTTGTGCTACACTGATCACAGGTAACCACAAGTAGCTAAAACCTAGCAAAACACAGCTGTGCATGAGGGGTGGGTAAGTGTGTGTGAACACGAAGCAGTGCCCAGCCACTGATACTAAGCTAAGCAGCTTCATTTCAGAACCACTTTTGTAAGATCCAATCAACTCCTGTGGGAGGTGGAGTGCCTGCCTAGCGTTTCTGATGCCCTGCTTTCCATCCAAGTGCTACCAGTGACCACCAGCACACCCACCACAGAATGCAAGTCATTCAGAACAGACATGATAACTCAGGTCATTTTTATTTTTATTTCAATTTTTCAAACTGCGAGTTTTATTTGCCATGGTATATAAAGCATTTGGAAAACTTAAGTATCCCAGTATCTGCTACATAAAAGCATTTTGCCATTACACTTAATCTAAGAACTCAAACCATGAAGACCTTGTCTCATTTTCTGTAAAGACTGGAATCTCTCCTCAGAGTGTCTTTGAGTCCTCTTCATCCTTAATATCTGCTAAGTGATAGACATGGACTCACCTAGAGCTGCGGCTACTAGTGACAGGGACTTTGAGACTTTAGTTATGTGACATTGAAGGTCATATGTACATAAGGTGTACTGAAGGTATCCAACACAAGACTCATATGGTAAAGAAGGGAAGGAAATATCTGTGCATGTTTACACACATACACACACACACACACACACACACACCTATGGAAGGGCTAAAGGAACTCAGGCAGCAGTTGATCACCAGAAAAGCATATAGTGTTTAGGGAGTCAGGACTAAGAGTTTGACCTCTTCCTTCTGCAGTGTGGAGGGCGGGGAGCTGTTTGACCGCATCATTGATGAAAACTGCAGCTTGACAGAGCTGGACACCATCCTGTTCATGAAGCAGATCTGTGAGGGGATAAGGTACATGCACCAGATGTACATCCTCCACTTGGATCTCAAGGTAGAACATGTTTGTCATCCTGTGAAATGCAAAGCCATGTCAGCTCCTCTTTCACATTGTTTGAGGGACCTGTGAAATATTATGTACCAGATTTGAAAAGTTGTATTGTCTCTGATCATGTTTTTCAGGAATTAATAACAACCTGGGTCTCTGTGTGTGTGTGTGTCTGTCTCTGTCTCTCTCTGTCTCTCTTTCTCTGTCTCTCTGTCTCTTTCTCTGTCTCTCTCTCTCTGTCTCTCTCTGTCTCTGTCTCTGTCTCTCTCTCTCTGTCTCTCTCTCTCTGTCTCTCTCTCTGAGTTGTCTTGCTTTTTCACCTAGCCTAGCCATGAACTTCTGGGCTCAAGCTATCTTCTCAATTCAGCCTGTCAGATGCTGGGACAGACTCATTACACTACCTAGCATAATCAGGAATTTTTCTCATTTTCAACTTCTGTCACCATCTTCAGGGACTGTTATTTGCATGTCCATCTTTGGAGATTTTGTTGAGATTCTTATAATTACCTATATTAAATCAACACAGGAGGCCATTTCCCTAAAAGTATAGAATTAAAACCAGCTCCATTCTCACAATATTTCTTAGTCCTTACTATCAGTGTACATGGTGGGAGAATTTCAGTCTTCAATTCCCAAGTTGTATCTACCCTTTCCAGATCTTAAAAATCCCCAGTAGGCTCTTGAATTCCTCCAGGAATCTCTGATTTGGGATTTACTTTCCTCTGAGTTTGCTTAACACTGAGTAGAAGCCATGGAGACTGGAATGCCGGCCTGTAGAAAGTGCGGCTTCCATGCCAAAAGCAGAGAGGGTAGTCGTTCACAAGTCAGAAAGCATGAGGGAAGCCAGTCCACTTCCTTCCCACTCTTTCTCTCTCTCTCATTATAAAGTCTCCAGAACTGGACAATAAACAGCTCTAGATAAGCCAACAGAAAACTAAGCCCTAATAACCCTGATCCAGTCTGTTAGAGTTACTGTCATAAAGTGCATCTTCTTGTGTGGCTTGATCATTTTCTCATTTCCCTGTTTGCACAGCATGACAGTGAGATAAATTTGTATTCTATGTAACATACCGTGTATTGTAAGTCTCCAGGGATGGTACAGCTGAATAAATCTGGCTCCCTTAAATAGGTTTCCATGGGCCTCTCTTCCTAAAACTTGGCTTCCCTCACTGTCTTGATTTATGTGCCTTGCCTTTCCCATTCACTGTTGCACAGGAGGAGGAGGGGAGAAGTGGTACATAAAATGACAAAGTCAGAGGTTAAAAATCATTAGCAAAGTCCTTGGCCACGATGAATATTATAATGTGCATTTTCAAGGAGCACTTTTGTTCACTGTGGATATTCTACAGACATCCCTAAAGGGATATGATTGGCAACTGGAGCCAGGAGCTGACCTATCATAAGTCAAATGACTCCATCTGTGGCTTTGTAACATTGATTGAAGACTTGCAATGGGCAGTTTTAGTTATGGTTTATATATAAAGATAGTAATAAAAGCGACAGTTGGATGGGTCGCGAAGGACCTGGTTTTTTTTTGTTTTTTTCCTCAGAGAGCTCTTTGGAAGGAAAGACTGAAGATATTGAGTATGCATCACCACAGGGGGTTGATAGGTGACTTAAAAATAATTTCCTTTGTAATCCTGTTTTCTGTAAATATTATCTGAACATGGATAACGGACATTCTTTAGTTTTAGTGTCATAGAAATTACCTTTTTGAAGTGCCCACAAAGATGTTTCTTCACATGCTGCAAAAGAATGTTCAGGATGCCATGGTATTCTTTGATAATAGGACAGTTTTTACTTGCTCAACCCATCTCCAACTGCTTTAGTACAACACCCACTGCTGTGTAAAGTGGCTTTTACTCTCAGGCATCTGTTTTAGAGGCATTTTAGGAAAGGGCTTCCAAAGATATTACACACAACCAAATGGATGATTAGATATTGATATGGAGACACTACATCATTTCACCAAGTGTGTCTGGGTTTCTGCCTTGCTTGGACCTCCTTTCCACCAGACAGGATGTGGAAGGGGGCGTGGTCCATGTAAGGATGGGGATGGAATCCTGGGCACCTGACAACTTTGCTAATGCCCAGCTCTTAGTGGAGTTGAAATTAGGATTTAAGAGTTCTTGGCTCTTCTTTGAAAATGCTATTTCTTGTTTTATGGATGACCTTGGCTTTAAATGAAATTACTTATTTTTCCCAGACTTAACGTTTTCTATCCCAATAAATATAGCTACATCTGCAGGACATTCCAGGGACACTGAGTAGTACTGCTTGATTTTCGTCCCCTCCCCCAGGCCTGTCAGGTTAGCAGGGCCAAGTTTTACTAGCATCTAACTCCAAGGGAACACTTAGTCAAGGACTTAAAGCACTGAGACCAAGCTCAGCAAAACCTTGGAATTTTGGAGGATGAAGAATGAACAGGAGACAAAAGCCTTCCTTTAGCATGCTACGTTCCCATAGACAAAGCACCAGGGAAAATCCAGAGGTCAAAACTGGTCGCATTATATTGCACATTCAGTGTGGTGGTTTAACTGAATCAGGCCATTTCTCTTGGAACTCATAAATCTTGAGGGAAATATTGCTTCAAGAAGGAAATATACTTAATACTTTAACAGGAGGAGGGTTCTGTCAGTTCTGAACTGGCCTACACCAGCCCATTTGGAAAGTGCTGGAGCAGCTTCCTTCTCTTTCTCTCCTCAAGAAGGCCCCTGCCTGAACTCATGCATTATGGCAATCTGTAAAACCATGAAGAGGGACAGGCAGGGTAATGCAAGGTTGGCAGGCTACCCACAACCTCATCCACCACATAATTAAAGGAGAAAATACCCACACAGACAAGCCAGCCCCGAGTGAAGGGCCTGATATGTTTTTCCTGAGCATCTTGTATTTTTAGTTGTGGTTCAAGGACAATTTGAGTGAAAGATGGTTGTTTTCATTGCTAATGTGTCTCTTTCTCCTGGCAGCCTGAGAACATCCTGTGTGTGAATCGGATGCTAAGCAAATAAAAATTATTGATTTTGGATTGGCCAGAAGGTATGGCTGTTTGGGTGTAAGTACTGGGATAGAGGCAGGGGATGGGATGCGTGCTCTTCTTTGCAAAGACATAGCTGATGTGCCTCAGATCCCATGCCTTCTTTTAGAATTAATTTAATGAAAATCACATTTACCCTAACCCTGTTAGATCTGAGATTCGAACATTGAGAAATATCTATAATGCATCTAATAACAAAATAAGAAATGAAAACCTAGTCCAGTGAAGTTTTTGAACTTAGAAGTTTATTAATCCAGGATTTATGTTTATCTAAATTTTTGTATTTGTTCCATTTATAAAGAGAAGACTTTAAAATGTTAATAGTTTAAACAAGACTGTAGAGGGGTTTGGTTTCTTAGGGGAACAAAGAATTTACATGGGTATGTTAATAGCTCAGTGTGCTAATGAGCTGAAAGCAGATGCTGTGAGTCATGGCAGCATCTTGTCAGTTTGAAAAGGGTTATTCTGGCCAAGTGCACGTGAGGGACTTAATCAGGGTATCTGCCACATTCTGTATTTAGATGTTCCAATTATTCAGAGTAGATTTCTCACAGCTATTTCAGAATATTAAAGTTTTATAAAATTTATTTTTACTTTTGAACACACCCAGAATGTTTTGCTGGTTTTTGACATTATGCAATTTCTGGTGAAAGTTCATTTATTTTTTTAGTTTGCTGTATAACTGAAGTTAGTTTTATCTTATAAACGGTGCCTGTTCTCAATGTTCATTAGTTTTGATTTTTGATTGACATGCTCAACCCTCACCTTAGTCCCCTCAATTTCAGATACAAGCCTAGAGAGAAGCTGAAGGTGAACTTTGGAACACCAGAATTTCTTGCCCCTGAAGTTGTGAACTATGATTTCGTTTCATTTCCTACCGATATGTGGAGTGTGGGTGTCATCACGTACATGCTGTAAGCACCTTCCCTGCCTCTCACATACTCGTCCTTAATCTGTGAATGGTCTAGGAGGTTTCACTAGAATGAGAGCCTTGATCTAGGTCTTCTACTGTAACACTGTGCCGTCTCCTGTTGCTTAGATTCTGTTGAGTCTTACAATTGGAAGGAGTTCATTCCTCTCCCCATTGTCTCTAGGGGAGAAAAATATATGTATGTCTTTTCCACGGGTTATCTTGAGTTCCAGGATACCACTAAAAACCCTAAACATATTTTTTAAAAAACCCTAAGTATTGGTCTGTTTGTATCAGTATACAGTGATCTGCTTAGCTTCACCTCAGCAATGATATTCTGGGTTTTGCTTTCTGGGTATGCGACTGTACCTTGTCTTGCCAACTGTAAAATACTTGAAAAGAAATTTTATTTTATTGTTTGAAATTTATTCAAGTATAACTGCAACCGTCTTTGCTGCAGTTGCTGGATTAGGGGTTGGGATGAGATGCATAGGCTGAGTCCTGGCTGCAATGATAGATTATATACTTGCAGTTTATTGCTATTTTCCAGCTTTTATTTTTAAACGACAAAACCAGAAAGCATCCTGTCTATAAAGGATTCATGACTGTTTAAAAAATACTCACCCTGAACCCTGTGCCTTGTAGACTCAGTGGCTTGTCCCCTTTTTTGGGTGATAATGATGCTGAGACACTGACCAACATCCTGGCATGCCGGTGGGATTTAGAAGATGAAGAATTTCAGGACATCTCAGAGGAGGCCAAGGAGTTCATTTCCAAGCTCCTGATTAAGGAGAAGAGGTAAAGCAAGTCCATCTCATGTTGTGGGAGGAGAAGGGGTGATATGCAGTGTGCACCATGGAGTTAGTGGATCCCTTTCCCCCTGTGACATCCACAATACGTGTGTAGCTCCGAACTCAATGAGCCAATCTCCTTGACACATTCCACTCAAGCCCAGGACTGTTTCAGTCACGAGGCTGGATGGGGCTGCAAAACTTGTCTCCTTCTGAGTTTTACAATGAAGTTCCTGCAATCAAGCCCTTCTGGTCGGCCTCAGGTGACCTGCCCTCAATCTGTCCATGTCTATAAACATTTATGGGCCAGACAGTGTCATCTGCCTTTCGGACATTATTTCTTTTAATCATAGCCTTTAACTCCCAGAGGGAGAAGTGTCTGTTATGACTTCTTTATGATGAGACAGTATGTAGTTAGCCTGTGATCACACTGCTAGCAACAGGCAGGGATGCCACTAAACTTAAGTTGCTCTTCCTTCAAGCTCATACTCTAGGTTGTCATACAGCCTTATGTTTTCTCTCATGCTAAAAACACATTAATTCAAATTTTAGCTGATGAACAAGTGTGATATTGAAATACAGGGGCTTGATTTTAGTGTCATATAGTGGGCACCATACATGGACACTGAGTAGCCACTTTAGTTGGCTTTATATCTAAATTATATGACAGTAGATTACATTTAAGGTCTTCAGAGCCAATAACAGTTACTTTATTGTCTCTGCAGCATTTGGGCCCATTAATAAATAAGATTGTGAAGGAAGAGGGAGGAGGATGTAAGGGAGAGTAGGGGTCTGGATAATGGGTTATGATGCCAGGAGGGACATTCTTTCATGTCAAAGCACTTAACAGGCCATCTGTGCCCGGGAAATATGTCAAGGCTGGCCTGGAACTCAGTTTGTAGACCAAGCTGGCCTCAAACTCAGAGATCTGCCTGCCTCTTATCTCACTGGTGCTGAGATTAAAGGCAGATACCATCAGTCTGGCAAGTTATGTCTTTTAGAAAGAAACGATACAAAGTACTTTATAGAACAATGGGGCCAGATCTGAGCCTCTACAGTGGTGGGTCTCACCCTTCCTAATGCTACAACCCTTTAATACAGTTCCTCATGTTTTGGCGACCCCAACTTTTTAATACAATTCCTCATTTTTCTTTGATCCCAGCCCTTTAGTATAGTTTCCCATGTTGTGGTGACCACAACCATATTATTATTTTCATTGCTACTTTGTAACTGTAATTTTGCTACTGTTTTGAATCATAGAGATAGAAGTTTACCAAAGGGGTGATGACCCACAGGTTAAGAACCACTGCTCTAGAGAATGAGGAGACTAAGCTTAATAAAAACATCAGTCTAGGGGGAGGAACAGTTTAGAAACATAATTTCTTTGTCCTTGACCTCTAGGCACGATAATAGCCAAGGTTGTTAATGTTTCACCTTTATGGATCCTAGACAATACAGAGATGGAAAAATGCCAACTTCTTTGAACTTTGGAGGATGAAAAACTGCATTTACTGTGAAATGTGTGTGTGATATGTGTATTTTTAACTTCTGCTTATTCCTGTTATACGTGGAAATAATCATGACAATTTCATGTAAAGAAAGAGAGGTTGAGAGCCATGGAGTCAAATGACTAGTGAAGAACAGATCCAGAAGTGAGTTTTCTGGACTTGGGCATCTGAGTCCTGCCCACTCCTACAGTTTGTGGTCTCTTAAGTATCCAAGAAATATCAGATAACAGATGAACGACTGACTTAGCTCTCAAGTCACCACTTGGTTGAAGTTCAGGCCAAATATCACTGTCATCAAATAAATATCTGGGGTACAAAAATGAATCTGAAATATTATTAGAAGTCATTTACAAGTATGATCTTAATAACTTTTTAATAGATCTTAAACATTTTTCATTGGAGTGTAGGAATAATCATCTTTCAACACCATCCCCATGGAGTGGTCAAGGGACCCAACAGCAAAACCTTAGGATACTAAGTAGAAACATGTGGGGTTGATGGGGCTGAGGAGGTTTAATATTTTCTACATGTTCAGGGTCCTATAACGGTGATTTTTCTCAATAACTTCATTGCAAGTGAAAACTTACACTTCAATATTTGGCATTTAATAAAGCAATTGTATTGAAGCAATCCTCTACATCAAAGTTCGTGACTGCTTGGAACTATTTGATGTTTTTGCAGAAGCATATTTCATATTGTTGCAATCATTTTTAATTTGAAAGGTTATTTTAATGTGGTATCTATCAGCAACTAAGTAAGTTTATAAGTTTTAGAGTTAGGATGTGAACTGACTTTTATTACTCGTCATATTATTTTTTTCAAATTTTGTAAACCTTTTTTCATCTCTAAAAGAATATAGTTTCTCTATCAAGTAATCTAATATGTTCTGTTATAATTATGGTAACTCCCTGTTCCAAACTCTTCAAAACTCCTTCATTAAAAAGTTAGCAGACAAATGACTTCCTGTCTAAATTGCTTTTGTATTCATTGAGAATTACTGTAGCATTTTATTCTTATTAATAAAAATGTCCATTTATTTTTCAATAGTCTGTTAAGAATTCAATTTATGAAGCTCAGATGTCATATCACAGAATAATTGCTTATATTTGAAAAAATACTCAATTATTAATAAGAATTTGATTATTGTCCAGCCTGTATTACCAGTGTTGTTCCTGTGGTTAGAGCTGATGACCACCTCTGGACATTTTCATACCACACAACTCCAGAAAACAAGCTTGAATTCGGGTTAGCCACTATACCAAAGTCTCTGCGAGCCAGAGATAGACTGCTGCTGATGCAGGCGTCATCTGTGTATTCCTCTAACGTGCTTCTGAATTTCCCTTCAGTTGGAGAATAAGTGCCAGCGAAGCTCTCAAACACCCCTGGTTGTCAGACCATAAGCTCCACTCCAGGCTGCGTGCACAGGTGACCATGTTTCCTGTTTCCTCTTCACTTCCCATTTGCCTGTCTCTTCAGATGTAACTCAGCCTTAAATGAGATTTCTCCTAATGTCTTTGCTCACATCCTCAAATCTCGTGCTAGAAATAAATTGCTTGGAGTATTTTCATTGAGATATTAATGTTATATTTTATATACATTTCATAGATTACCTTTAGCATTATGAAATCACTGTATCTGTTGTAAAATGTATCATACCACAAATTCACGCACATATACAGATATATGGTTTGGGATATATAACATAGTTTGAAGAAGATATGCTAAAATACATTTAGGAGAACTCTCTCTCTAAACAATTTACAATTCTAAATTCTCTTTTTACCTTATATACTTTTTTCTCCTCTGGGCACAATATCTTAGTTTATTACTAAACTTGGTATGAGCATATGTTTGAGCATATGTGAAAGAGATTTTTGTTGGAGACTAAAGACTGAAGTATTTTTGAGGGTAATTGAGTACACTATGCTAATCTCTTAGGGGGAAATCTGTTCCCATCACCTTAGTCTTTGTGTTCCAACTCTCTCATCTGTCCTTTTGGGACAGAATCTAAACTTCAAAATCATATGTATCCTAAATGTTTCCACCTGGGTCTTCTCAGCCTGAAGCCAGACTCTTCTCCATCTTGTGTTACTTTTAACCATCCTTCCAGCAAAGAACCTCCATTATGAGGTGCAGTCAGCTCATGAGCAGCTCCTGTTTCCTTCCTCTCTCAGTCCTCTATTTCATATTGGATTAACCCACAAGTTCTGCACCTTGTATATTCTAATTGCCTTGGGACTCTCTCCCACTCTCTTTATGCCTTGTTGCCCTAGCCTGGGACACCTGCTCCCTGAATTGTTTCTAGTCGCCTCCTAGCTGGGCTTCTCTGCCTCATATGCCTTTCTCTTCTAAATAACCATGGATTATAGAGATAACCCAAAGACAGATTCACTGCATTGAGTAACTTCCCTCAACATGTAGGCTGCCTAACTGGGACAGATGAACATGGAGGCAGTATGCAAACTCCACCTTCCGGCTTCAGGCTTGTAAGGATGCCTCCAATGTATGCATCGGTTGGCTGGTGCCATGCCTAGGATAGTACATACTCTCTCCACTTCCATTTCCTCCTGCTCTCTCCTCATTGTCTTCACTCCCTGAGGTTTGGAAAGGAACCTCTCTCAGACCAACAGACCTTGGAGTGATTATGTGTCAGGTTCTCATTTTTTCCACAGCCACATCTTATTGAAATTAAATCTGCATCTAAATTCAGCATCAGTACTGAGTTTTATTTGTATCTGAATATACCTTTCCTTGATAATTGGTACTGATGCAAATAAAAATAGACTTATTACGTAGCCAGTACCTCACCCAGACTGCATAAACTGCTTATTAGGGCAACCAATCTATTTTGAGCCCATTTTCCACTAATGTATTTTTAACCAAGAGTCTAAATACACATTGACATGTCAGGACAATATAGAAACCACAGCAAGGAATTAATGACACTATACAGGCTAAAAAATGCTTAGAAATATTTTAAACCATGAGACCACAACTACAAAATCACCTTTGTGCTATGCCACCCAGCTGGGGATACCCAATGCAAATAGATATTACAAGAAAATAATTTTTCAAATGCCTGTGCATACATCTAGTTCTTAAAGTTATACTCACATGGCACTGCATCTAACTGCTTTACAAAAATGAACACATGTAACCCTCATGCTGACATTATAACCTGGCATTACTACCATTGCGATTTTGTCGTTAAGTCCACTGAGGAGGGTCAGGGAAGTGTCAGAGTCTTACCACTCTTTTGATGGATGGGTAAAGGTCTTGAAACATATTTCCAGAGTCACCCTAGTACTATATAAGTTCAATGTTCCTGGGTCCCTATATCCAACCAGTACATTTTATTTTTCAATGAAATGCAAGTTGAACGTCTCTTATCTACAATGCTTGAGGTCAGAAGAGTTTCAGATCTTGGTTCTCTTCAGATTTTGGAATATTTGCATATATATAATAAGATATCCTAAGAAAGGGACCTCATCTTGGCATGGAATCCCTTTGTCTCATACATACCTTATACATATATCTTGAGGAAAGTGTGTGCAATGTTTTGAGTGCACCTCCATTTTCATCATTACATGACATACAAGATCAGAAGTGAGCTTTTCGACTTATGAGTAATGTTGTTGGCACTCAAAAAGTTTTAGATTTTGAAGCATTTCAAATTTCAGAGTTTTGGATTAGGAATACTAAACCTGTGTTGAGACTAAATTTTTGCAGATTTACTTGAAATAACCTGGTTCTTATATGTTCTCAAAAAATAAGAATTTATATTTGTATTAAAATACAATTTTAATTCTGATCAAAAGTATTTATTTTAAAGTATTTTGTGTTTTCTTGTTATCCCTTTTAATTGTTTTATGTTCAAAATCTCTTAGTTAGCTTTTGATTAGTCGAACATGCCATCTTCTTTTAAGGAGCGTTGTTTTCTCTCAGAAATTGAGGCCTGGAAGTTCTCTGACTTCTAATGACACACAATAATTCTGCTCTGTCTTATGTCCCCAACCATACTCCGTACATCCCCATCAGAAACAGCCCTCTCAACTATAAGAACTCACTAGGCACTCCTACTAAATTCCTTGGCGCTCTGGAGCCAGAAGAAAGAAATGTACCTAAGGATAATGTGGCTTTTTTTCTCCTAGAACAAATCTTCCTTCTCTCTTTCTTCCTGTTCTCAGATCTACTAACAGATCCTGCTCTTCTCTTAGTGTATGGTCAAATACCGTAGGCCACTCACACTCCATCAAAGGATTTCGTCGTCTCCAACTTCTGTATTAGTCATCTTTCTAGCACTATAAAAATATATGAGATGATGAAGTTCTTGTGATAAGTTTTTTTTTTTTTTTTTATTTTGCATCACAACTATAATCTCATTACTATTGGACCTGTGGAGATATAGAACAAGAGAACTCATTTTGTGAACAGGAAGAGAAAGACAGAAAGAACAGGCTATGGTCCTATCATCCCTCAAGGTCTTGCCCTGCCCCCCTGCCCGCCCCAGTGACTGTTTAGAGGTTCCATCGCCTCCCAGTAGCACACAGCAGGATTGAGGCTAAGCCTTTTTTTTTTCTTTCTTTTTTTTTTTTTTTTTAGAACATGGGCCTGGAGAGGGGCAGTTAAGATCCAAACTGTATCATGACAATCTGTAATCAGAAAGTTTTCACACATTTTCCACTGTCCACACCAAGACAACACAACAGCAGCCACAGCTGTACTAATATACCCTACCCTCCAGCTTTGTCTCCATCACTCCTTATCACCCTGCATCCTGTTGACTAAGGCTAATACTCAGTACCACCTCCTTTACAATGGCTGTAGAGTCTCTGTCTGAGGCCTTGTCTGTCCTCTTAAATCTTCCCATGCCTCTTAACATCCCTTCATCTGCTACCCTGATCTCACCTGAAAGTAGCTGTGCTCTTTAGTTGTCATAGCCCCAGTGAGATGAGTACTGGCTCTTTTGCTATGCCAAAGTGGACTTTAAGCAAACATACATTTCAAATTAAATGTGATGAGGGAGCAGGTGGGTGGATGCTGGTTTCAAGGAAAGGAAGTGACATTAGGATGTTACAGTAGATGAGGACAGAAGGCTGCTAGGAATTTTATCCTCTTGGATGTCTCTGGAAGACCACCATGAACCCAGTGGAAAATTATCAGTTCTTCTCATGCTCTCCTATTGTAAGTCAGAAACTGGTGAAAACTGTTCTAATCCTTCTTCCTCAATGTCTCTTGTTTCCTTAGAAGAACTGCAACTCTGGTGTTCTGAACCTCACGACCAAATAATTCACGGAAGGAGCCTATTCAAAAGGTTGGTCTCAAGTCTCCCCCATCTCTTCCTATGGGAACAAATAAAATCACATTTGTTTGGGGATAACGGAAATTGCACCCCAGGAAAATCAGGTTCCAATGTGCTTTTCTGGTCTTGGAACTGTTTGCTGGGTGATGTCTGTGGATTGCTTACATGAATGGAGTAAGAGAGAAATTGAGTATTTCTTGTGTGGACATTGAGGGAAACAGGGAGTGTTTGATCTGGCAGGCTCCAATCAGATGATTGTGTTTTTCTTCACTTCAGCTTTACCATGTCCCAATGGAGGAAGTGCAGTTCCCTATTGTGTGGATTATAGATAGCTCCGTGCCACAGCTTGCAGAGTGACCCCTCTGAGATAACACAGGCAGAGCCCTGAGACTCCCTAGCAGAGTGGGATCCAGACTTTGCACAGAAATTATCTCAGGTCACCCTTACAGTTGTGTGATGTCAGAGGCCTTACAGTTGAGTGATTCCTGAGAGAACAAAATAGCTCACCTGAAGCTATGCACCCTTGACGTGAAAACAGTGGCATGAGATACCCTGCTGTTTCAGAAGCTAAAGGCTGCCTTTCCCCACATAACAGCTGCCTCTCACCCTGGATCTCTGACCCCAAGAAATATCATCACTGCACACATCATCACTGTTCACATCATCACTGCATACATCATCACTGCACATATCAACACTGCACATACGTCATCACTGCACACACATCACTACACACACCAACCATCACTGCCCACACATCATCACTGCATACATATCGCTGCACATACATCATCACTGCCCACACCATCACAACAGACAACCTTAACTGCGCATACACCATCACTGCACACACCATTACTGTCCATACATCATCACTGCCCACAAACTATCACTGCCCACATCATCACTGCACATACCATCACTGCACATCATCACTGCACACACCATCACTGTCCACACACCATCACTGCACACACATCACTGCACATACATAACTACACACACATAACTACACACACCATCACTGTCCACACACCATCACTGTCCACACACCATCACTGCATACATCATCACTGCCCACACGCCGTCACTGCCCACATCATCACTACACACACCATCACTGCACACACCATCACTGCACACACATCACTGCACACACATAACTACACACACATAACTACATACACCATCACTGTCCACACACCATCACTGCACATACATCACTGCACATACATAACTACACACACATAACTACACACACATAACTACACACACATAACTACACACACCATCACTGTCCACACACCATCACTGTCCACACACCATCACTGCACACACATCACTGCACATACATAACTACACACACATAACTACACACACATAACTACACACACATAACTACACACACCATCACTGTCCACACACCATCACTGTCCACACACCATCACTGCACACACATCACTGCACATACATAACTACACACACATAACTACACACACATAACTACACACACCATCACTGTCCACACACCATCACTGCACACACATCACTGCACATACATAACTACACACACATAACTATACACACCATCACTGTCCACACATCATCACTGAACACACTGGCACTGTACTCAGTTTCACTGTATATAGTATCACTGCAAACAATGACATTGCACACAAACTAAGAAATGAGTTCTCTGCCCCATGCTCAATTGGGTTGAATTATTAAGGGATGGTTTTATGTATGCCTTCTTTTATACCAGTAGTGAATTCAACACAAATTTCTAGAGAAGACATAAAACAACAGGACATCAACCAAGAGAGACTTAAAAATCCCAGTATTTAGGATTTGAAAGGAGATATTGTTCTAATCATAGAAAGTATGGTCATTCTTGCGGCTTAATTTTGACAACTGCACAGGGCTTATATTTTTGTAGTGGGTGGCTTCTCTCTCTCTCTCTCTCTCTCTCTCTCTCTCTCTCTCTCTTTCTCTCTTCCTCCCTCTCTCCCTCCCTCACCTCCTCTTTCCCTCCCTCTCTCTCTTCTCATGGTGCCTGGGACAAATCCAGAGCCATATGTATGCTAAGCAAGTGTTCTAACACTGCACAGTAACTCCAGCTCTAACTTGTTTTAATCTTTCATTCTGATCTGTATTTTTTTGGCCCAGGGTTTCTGCCTATCTGTTGGCCAGGATACATTCTTTCAAGTGGCCTTGAATTTTTGGAGAATATGATGGGGAGGGAATAAATCAGTATATCATAGTCAAAGGCTCAAACCAGGGTTTGTTACATAGCCTTCTGTGTCAGGGTTATTTAAGTGTCCTTCATTTATATAAGAATCTATGACCAGTTAAGAAGGTTTGGAATTTGTGTGTACAGGACATTCTTGTTTGTCAAAAACTGTAGGGCAATAAAGTGAGAGAAAGCAGAAGAAAGTATTGCTTTAAGGTCCAAAGGAGCCCCTACTCTACCTAAGTAACAGTCTTCAGCCATGGCCTGTACTGGGAGCTGTGAACAGTCAGGGCCCCAGAGCAACCAGACAATGCTAGTCCCCATCTCTGCTTTCCCCAGCCTTTCCTTTAGAAGCAGTTTTGTCCCCAGCCACCACAAACCCCCTGGGTTTACCACAAACCACCTTCCCACAGAAAGTCCTGGAGTCGCTTTTGAGGCCTGGTGGGAATGACTGTACTGGGTGACAGGAGGTTGCATTCCAAGGCGGGCCTGTCGCCAGGGTCTGTGGGGAAAGAATGAAGAGGAAATGGTGGTGGGAGGAGGTAAAATCCTTCCATGCCAAAGCTGTCACTTTGAACCCAGTGTGATGGAAGACAGTGCAGCCCATGTGGAGACAGCAGCGGAAGCCCTGAGCTGATCACACTGTACAGCTGGGTACACTCTGCTGAAATTACTGAGACAGGGCAGGTTTGCCTCCTGATGGTCTTATGGGCTGCCTGCCTCCCTTCCCTGGGTTCCTTTACTCTCCCGTGCAGGCCAAGCAGAATGGTTTCAGCTCTGCCAATCTACACAATCTATGTGCTTCATTATTCAATTGCTTTCTCTTTATTCTCAGCTCTAGGAGTAGAACCCAGCCTCATGCTCGATGAGCATAGAGTCCATTATGGAACCCCTATTTTTAAATTAAAAATTAAATTTAAAGTATTAACTCAGAGGGCAAACTCCAGACCAGCTTATTCTGTAGAATGAGTTCAAGGTCAGGCCAGGCATCTTATTAAAGCCTGTCTCAAAATGTAAAACTATAAAAGAGAGCTAAGGCTATGGCTCTTTGGCATGGTGTTTACCTAGAATGTACAAAGCCCTAATTTCAATTCTCTGCACCATACAAAAAGAAACGGAAAGGGAGTGTGTGTATATGTGTGTGTTTGTGTATGTGTATGTCTATGTATGTGTGGAGGTAGGTATCACCACTGAGCAAATTCACTTGAGAAGATGTATGAGGTTTCTGGAAAGATGTTATATGTGAAACTAGTATTTAAATTAAATATTTATTTTAAAACATGGTGGATAAAAATTATTCTTATGAAAAAGAAAGAGATGTAAATCCTATGAATAAGGCACAATTTATAATGTAAATTGAGACACATAAGTCCCCTTCGATCCATTAGAGGTTTCTTGATGCACCAATTAAACACCTTTAAAACAAGCCTGGTAGCTTTCATACCCAACCTTGTGTCTTTTCTCATCTATGAGAATAAACACGAAGATGTTGCTCTGTGGTATGGCCAGGCGGCAACAGTTGTACAAGCCTCTATCAGAGGTGGGCGTACAGTCAGCAACTTCTTTTCTGTGGCCTTTATCTTTGGATCCATTCAAGTGTAGATAGAAAATATTTGCAGAGAAAAACTGTGTCTATGATGAGTGTACCCACTCTTTCCTTATCACTGCTCCATAATCAATGGGGTACAATTATTTATGTGGTATTATATTGCTAGCACTGGTAGCCACCTAAAGATGATTTTAACCATGTAGGGATTTGTATGTAGGCTTTACACAATTTTGGGGTCCACTTTATATATGGAATTTGGCTTCTGTGGCTTCTGGCATCTGTGGGAGGGTCAGTGGAGCTCCCTCCCCCACCCCATATGATAGGTGACCAAATTCCCTGCCTAGTCCAAATGCACACTTTGATGCTGAAATGGAGTTGACCATGGACTGATGACAAGAGCACAGGAGTGGCTGTGCTTCAGATGAAACAAAGAGGGCCTTGTCCTTCAGCATTGCAAATAATGTTAAAATACTCACAGGGACTTAAAAAACCCAGCCCTGGTGTGCAGTGGAATCTGTCAAATGTTCTCTTTCTGTCTCACACACATACACACATACATTATGAAAAGTCCTCTGTGGTTTTCCTAAGGGGCACAACCAGCTAATTACAATTTTAAAGTCCTGCTGAATTAACAAGACTGGTATTTTGTTTGCTTTGCAGGAAAACTGCTGCGGTTGCTGCTGCTTTGAGAAGGCTTTTGGAAAAATCAGCAGTTCTGGTGCCTTGACCCCTGGGATGACTGGCAGCCATAGCATGGGCAGCCTTGAACCTGAACTTGGAGAGGCTTTGCTGCTCTCAGTGGGTGACCCAGGGCCGCTCCCTAGGGGCTCAGGCAGATGCCCACATCCCACTTAGTGTACAGAGGGGAAGATGTTTCTCTGTCTTCTTGGCTTCTTGTGTTTCAATGTTTGTTTTTAGTTTGGGATGTTAGTGGGGAGGCGGTATGCTATGCTGTTTCTTGGACTACCAGAGCGGTGCTAGAGATGTACAACTCTGGAGGATGCATTGGAGGAGACAAAATGGTTTCTAGTCATTGCACTGTGCTTCTCAAGGGGGCAATTGTATCACCAGGAAAATTCTAAGATTTGGACCCTTTGATTTGCATTTCTATGTGGTTTGAAATGAGGTGAATTTGATGGATTATTAGCTTGCTGGGACATAAGGCTTCTAAGGCAAGATCAGCCCTCACACATGGTACCTTCCATGTATTCTGAACTCTCTCTCTCAAGTGCAACCATTTCTATCCAGTGGCTGATTCCATGTTCAGATACATGCCTCACCGTTTTACAGAGTGCCCCTTGCTCTGCTCTGATGTGCAAGTTTATCCCCATTAAACACGGTGACTTGGGGAGGTATATATTTGTGGTTAGTCTTTTAAATGACGACCTTCAAATGACAGTCATAAGAGCTTCCCTCAAGACCTAGGTATCACCAGTAGGAGCTGGGTCTGTGCATTCAGGGTAGATACAATGCTCGATGTCCAGGGTCAGTGTCTAGAAAGTGGCCAGAATCTGGGTAAATTGAAACACTTAAAAGATCATTAATCATAGCTACACAAATTCAAAACTATGCAAATTCTCATAGGAGTCAATGGTTATAAGGTTAAGGCAAAACTGATTCTGATTACAAACATCTTTTTTTTTTTTTTTTTTTTTTGAGACAGGATCTCATTATATAGTCTTGGCTGATCTGAAACATGCTATGTAGACCAGGCTGGCCTCAAACTCCTAGAAATCCATTTACATCTGCTCCAGAGTGCTGAGTTAAAGGCACACACTACCATGCCTGGCATTGGTTGCAAGTTTCTTATTTCCTAGCTGATGGGCTATTTGCTGTCATGTATTTAATTAGGAATCCAAGCACCACTGTAGGTGGTGTTTAGGGTGTTTCTGTGGCTTGGGGCTACAGAAAGCAAAACAGGAAACACATTTCTGTATGAAGAGAAGACTTTGCAAAGGTCCCTGAAATTCCACTAACATTCAGGCTCTCATTTCCAAATGGCCATTGTTGAGTTTAGGTCAACCAAACAATGCCTCCAGTTTTAGCCATAAATTGATGTCACAATGCAGTGGTAAGAATAACCCAGTGGCCCTGTCACTAAGGGCCAACTTGAGGCCCTTGACTAATTGCCAAACCCTCATGGCCATAAGCATGCCTGCCAATAGTTAACGTCTCCTCACAGCCTTTTCATGCCCAACTGAAGTAAAGGGGAAGTAGGTGCTACTTATCGAAGGCCAGTATCATTTCACTGTTGTGCTCTCTGTAAAAATCTGCTTGTTCCAGACAGTGTTCTCAGACTGCAACACAGACATGTTTTCTTTTCTGTAGGTCCATGCATTCATCCAAGGTTGGTTTTTAATACCCTCTTTGAGCTTAAAATGTTTTTTCTTTTTCTTCTCTTCTTTCTTTGTTAAAAAAGAAAACACACACACACACACACCAGCTAGGACAGGTGGAGAAGCTTTGATTTCAATGTTCTATTACTGTGCTAAGCTTACTGGATGCTGTTCACTGAGCATGGGGAAAATATAACAAGCCAGTGCATGCATTAATCCTCCTTGACCACAGCAGGCTGGCACCCACTCAAATGCTAAATGGGACACAAAGGTCTGGTTGAAAACCCTGCAGAGAAGGGCATTTTTAGTTCTGGGCATGGACTCTCTGGGGAAGAGATCTTCAGCAAGACATGCAACTTTTATTCTAACTCACATTGCTATACACCTGGACCTGCCACATGTGAAAAGGACAGCTTAGGACACATACAGGCATGATTTCTTGGCCACCTGAATTTCCACAATGACCCCACAATTAGTGGGTGTGATTGCTTTAGTTTGTGTTTTTTGAGGTTTAGAGTGGAGACTGCTTTGAGAGTGGATCTTCCAGTGGGCAGTTAAGCTTGCACATTTGGATAGGAAGCTGGTACCCTGCTCCAGCAAGAGCATTTTATAGGCAAGCTGAGGCGAGCTGACAATTACAGGCTGTTACAGTGGTGCAGGAGATGATCACTCTGGCTTTGCATGTCCCCTCGCTCCACACCCATGTAAGGCTGCTCCAGTAAGAGCCTATGACGTCAGCTCTGTTGTTGGATGTCAGCTCTGATGGGAAAAGGGCTTTGCAAATCTGGGGGATCAAAGCAGATGCCAGTTCTGTGGCTGTGGCTATTCTGTGGCTCCTGTCATCCACTTTTCCAAGAGGTCATCAGGATTTGGGGTACTGTTTTCTCTTCTGCCCTCTTCATGAACAGGAGGCTTCTCTTTGTTCCACCAAAGCTGCTCAGGAGCCGCCGCTTTCTTTAGCTAAGAAACAAAGCACAGAGCACCGGTGCTGTTCAGAAAGAAATAGCCTGAAGATAGCTGTAAAGGAAGGGTGTTCATGCTCAGAATTTGGAAGATACCAACACTTGCCCAGAAACAGTTGATATTTCAGAACATGGAGGGAAGAGCTCATGATCCCATCTGCTCCAAAAAGAAATTGGAATCTGTTCTTCTCTACGATAGCTTAGGGCAAGGCTTCACAGGTTAAATTAGTCTCAACATATATGTTGAGACCCATGAGTTTATTTTTGGGTGGCTTTTTGCCCAAGTGATATTAATTTATTTTCTTTCTTTAAAATGTAAATAGGCATGTGTACTTTAGTGTTTTGAAGAACATGTGAATAGTTATGGAAATTAGCATAGTCAATTTTCTTGTTTTCAAATCAAAATATGGACTTTATACTAAGGAAATGAGGGTCACGCTCTTAATTCATTCCTTCTCCTCTGACTGCTCCCTGTCGCCCTCTCGCCTGGGCAAGGGGTGCAGTGTGCATACATTTTCTTGTTTAGTTTGGGCTCCAGGCCAGCTTGCTTGGAAAATTTATTTGTAAAAGTATAAATAAGGAAAGGCAGGGCCTGTGGGCTGTGGTGGGTAGCTCAGCTCTGCCATCCCCATGGGCCATGCTGCCTGAAGCTCACTGTTCAGCATCTGCAGAGCTCAGACAATGTGTTTGCTTTTAAATTTTTCTTCACTTCTTTTTCTTAAGTTAGAATTTAGTCCATCTTCCTCATTATGATATTCCTCTACAAGCCAGTCAGCCTGCCTCCCTTTTTCTCCCTCCCCCCTCCCTCCCTCCCTCCCTCCCTCCCTCTCCTCCCTCCCTTTCTTCTTTCCTCCCTTCTTCTCTCCTTCCCTCCCTCTCCCTCCCTCCTCCCTCCCTTCCTCCCTTCCTTCCTCTCTCCTTCCTTCCTTCCCTCCCTCCCTTCCTTTCTTCTTTCCTCCCTTCTTTCTTTTCTTCTTCTCCTTTCATGCTGGGAATGGACCCCAGGGCCTTGCACACACTAAGCACATGCTATACCACTGAGCTGCACATAAACTCCTCAGTGACCTTTTTGAGATGAAAATATCCTTTCCAAATGGCAAAGTGCCTTCAGTGATACAAGGAAGTGGAAGGGTGATACTGGGTTCAAGATTCACACCATGTCCTTGTGCAATCTGAAGTCTGCAGTGTCTCAAATTAGAAGTGTCGTACATATCTTCTTGCTCCATTCTGGTGAGGTGTGTTTCTATAAGTGATCTTTATATATGGAAGGCTTAGGCACATTCAAAAGAACAGCAGATACCTAACCCCCACATGGAGAAGTTGAACATGTGTGCATTTTGCTGTCACCCTAGCTGACAGATGTCAGTGTGTCCTTCTGAAGAGGTTCATTCATGCAGATCAGAACTAAAAGTGGATTGTGTAGTGACTGTCATGTATATTTTATTTCTGAATGTGGTAGGAACATTGGCAGTACTTCTTTGCCTTGTGAAGGTGCACTGTAAGTCATGTATGTGTATTATATTAAAGAACTATCCTATTTTCTTTGTTCTCATTTATCTTTGTTAATGATTTAAATTATTCAATAAAGAAGTCTTGGCTAACAACACAAATCCCCTCCTTTTCGACTGTCTGATGATACATGACACTAAGATCTCCAAGGACCATAAAGGAGCTTTCCTGTTTATGAGGTTCCAGAACCATCTATGTGACTAGCAAAGAATTCCACAGGAGAAAAGTAGCTGTTCCACTTGAAGACATGGTTGGTCCAGTGTAGAAGTTCAGCTCTTCTTCCCATTGATCCAAAAATATTGAACAACACATGTATGCATCTGAAAATTGTCTAGGGCCAGAGAATAGAGTAGAGCTTCCAGTCTCTTTAACACAGCTGCATAACCCAGCATCTGCCAGTCATAATTCCCCAGCATGGAACCTCAGTACCAAGTGGCTACCCTGCCATAGGCTGCTGTGATGTCTTTTGGGCTTGAGTGTCCACTCTAAAGATAAGAGTGTTCAGCTCCCAAATGTGCATGCACAGCTAGGGTAATGTCAGAACTGGTTGAGACCTGTAGTGGTGTGCTCTTGAGCTGTGAAGTCCCTACCCAGGGACATGCATTTTCCAGTCCCTTAATCACAGGTGGAGATAGAGGCTTGAGTTTCTTCACTAGAGTAACCGCACATCCCCTCGAACCCTGTCTCTCAGGCCTGACCCTTTAGGTGAGTCATTTGACTTGTTCCCCACAAGGAGGAAGCCACATTCATTCACCAACCCCATTAGTGCTCGTGGACTCATTCTTCATCAGGAACAAGTTCTTAGTGTGCAATCTCAAGGACCTGCCACTTGGGGTAGAGGGCCAGTCAAGTCCTCTCCTGTCCTTTTTTGTCCTTCTCCCAGGGTGAACTGGAGTAGGCAGGTTTGTCTCCCTCAATATGCTACAGAAAGAGGCCATCAGACCCTTCTGACTTCTTTTTTCCAGTTCCTACCAGGAAAGTGTATCACCATTCTGGCCTCATGATCCTAGTCAGAAGAAGATGGTTCCTTGGGGTCTTCCTGCAAGTAACTTCTTTCCTTACCTCCTAACTCAAGTTTCTTCAAGAACTTATTTTCAATTTTCTCTGAACATTGCAAGGTATAAATACAGTCTCATACAAGAGTATCCTTTGTATTTATTTAGCTGGCTCATGGGTCTTTCAACACTCACTGTTATTTCTGGAGACTTCCAAAATATTCTTACACAAGTTTAGGAACGTGTCAGGGAGTGTGGCCTCCTGTGGTGGGACAGCACTGCAAATCACCTCCCTACAGCTCTTCTGGACCTATCCATCCCCAAACCACATCAGCCTATGGTGCTGCCACTCCAGCAGAGGAGAGCTGCCAAGGAGGCTGTGCTGAAATCTTCCAGGAGTCCCCGATCACGATCACTAATGTGATGAGCACGCTTGGGCAGAAGAGCTGAGAACAGTCACCATGAAGCACTGGCCTCATTTCCTGTGCTCAGATAAAAACTAAGGGGAATGGGGACATTACGACCATTGCAATCTTCTCTGGAGCAACTAAAGGCTTCCAGCTGTCAGAAGCCAGTGAAGGTAATACATAGATCTCACCCCATCCCTACAACCTGCCTTCTGGGTGGAATCTGATATAAGAACAAGGTTCAGGCTGCATTATGAGGCATGTGCAGATGGCGAACAGCAAGTACACTTACAGACAGACAAACTGCTATGTTAGCCTAGAAAAGACCTCACTTTCTAAGTTCTTAGAGCCTTTTAGGTGTCCTATATGGAGGCTTCACCCAACATGGATATGACAGTATCTGCCTCAAGTGAACTTACAAAGATGATCGAACCTTGGTTAAGCTGTCTAACTGGGTCAGGTGATAGCATCCTCAAAGAATGGCTGGACAATAGGCAATGGAATAAGAAGGTCTGAGAGCCACTCTTAAGAGGCTAGGCTCCTGGGCCTTTGAGTTCTTTATACATAGCAGGAGATTTTTAGGGAGTAGCATGGCACATGCCTATAATCCCAGCTGCTTAAGAGGCTGAGGCAAGATGACTGAGCACATGAACCTAGGAGTTGAGCAGGAAGACTATGAATTAAATATTCTTACTATATTATATTCTCATTCTTCATGTAAAAGTGCAAATATATGTGCTGCTTTTCTAGCCAGTCCACATAATTTAGACACTACTCATTTTACCAAGAAATAACTGTAGTCTCCATTATGCTCATTAAAAAACTTCTGGCCTTGAACAAATAAATATAGGGAAGGAAGACAGGGGTTCTAAGTTTTAAGTGTGCCCTCCCCGACCTCTGGGGTATAGAATTACTCCTCTTGGCCACAAAATCTCACATAATCCTTCCTAGAAAAAAAAAATGATTTTAGCTTCTTCCTTTATGGAGTTGGCTGAGGAACACACAAGTCTCTCGGAGTGGATTCACCTCTCTGTGTTCACCTGTTGGACAGTGGTGGACAAGCTAAGACAACCAGAAGAGGAAAGGAATCAGGTGACTCACTGGTCCAAGCAGCTGTGCAGTTGTTTTGGCTTCGAGGATACTTAGTCTCCAGTTGAGTGCTGTAGATCTTGGCCCCACCTTCTGGGCTTTGGACTCATTCTCTGAATCATTCTCTTCCACTCCAGGGAAAGCAAGTGTGCATGTGCAATCATGCATGTCTCCCAGCCTGCTCCTATTCCTCAGCAGTGTGAGAACTCACAGGCCTTGTTGCCTTTGAGTTATGTTTGGCTACTTTAGTCTAAGCCGATGATGCTCCTGACAGTATGGATTTCCTAAAAATTTTATTGATTTCCTATGAACATTGGGACTGAATTCCATTAGATGAAGACTGTACCCAAAAGTCCTTCCAGATAAGCCCCACTTTATCTTGGTTTTTGGTCAGCCTCTTATCAGAATAGGCCTTTGATTCATTGTCCTTGGCATTTATGAGGTCTTAGGAAAGAGTTTTAAGTTCCTGGTTTCCTGTTTAGTTCATCTTTTCAGCAGAGAGCCTGGATTTGATCTCTACTCAAAATCCCTTTCTTTCTCTTTTCTTCCTTTCTTCCTTCCTTTCTTCCTTCTTTTCTTACTCTCTTGCTTAGTATCATTCTAACATGGTTTATTTTTTTCTGTGGCCTCATGGATGGATTTATTTTTCTCTTCAGTCAGAAAAGCTCCTACAAGAATCTTCTGCAGAGCTGGGTATAATATTCTCGGCTAACAGTTATTATCTTTCAGAACTTGATATATGCCATTCTAAGCTCTTTGGACTTTAATATTCAGTTGAATAATCTGATCATTGTTGTGATGGGCCCCGCCTTTATTATGACATCTATTTTCTTTTGCTATGTCCAATATACATTCTCTGTTTTGTAGATTTAGGTGTTTCCTTTGGTTTTGACAATTTAGTATACCAAATATCTCCCACTGGATTGACATCTTGTATTCAACTCTGGAAACTTTTCAGTGATGATTCTTTTGAAAATGTTTCCTTCTTCTATCCACATAATGTATACCTCTGACATTGTCAGAGTGATGTGTGTGAATCCCCACAGATACCTTCTTATTAGTTTATTTCCATCCTTATCAGATTGTCAGGGTTCCCCCAGCTTGTCTTCTGGCTCCGATACATTGCCCCCTTCTTGATCCACTCTTTTGCTTAGACTCTGTGTAGAGTATATTTGACTATGTCTTTTACTTTTCACATTTTAGAATGGTTTGCCTTTAGTATTTCTGTCTTTGTTGAATGCCTAGCTCATATTATCCATGATATTTCTTATTTCATTCAGCTGTTTGTGTCTTTGGACATACTTACAATCGTTAGTTTGAATTATCTTGGATTTCATCTAACTCACTAGCTGTCATTGTTGTAGTGATAATAATTTTTTTGAGGAATGGAGTTTTTTCTTCCTCCTCCTCCCCCTCCTCCTCCTCTGCCTCCTCTTCCTCCTTTTCCTCTTCTTCCTCCTTCCTGTATGAGTTTCTTATGTTACTGCATTGGGGTTTATACACCTGGCATTACTTCTTTGCTTCATTCACTTTAAAATTATCCTGTCAACTAAATTAAAATTATTCCTTCAGTTGAAGCATTTGCAATATTCAAGTAGAACTTGGATGTGGTAGCATGAGTTGTAGTTTAGAAAATAATTGCCTAAATTAGGAGCCTTGAGTGCCTGCTGTAAACTGTACATTATCCCCCGGGTAGGTTATTAATTAGGAGTGTAACCACAGCTGCTTGATGCTGCCACTATGCAATTTTTGTACTAGTCAATTGACAACAATGGACCCTTTGTCTTCAGTTAACCATTGCAGTGTAAACAATTGAGGGTCGTTTGGAGTATACCATAGTTTTAGTTAATAAAATTAGAACTGAGAAGCAGATAGTATTCATAAAGTTAAGAATTATTAGATTGACTTTGAAAAAACTCAAGGTGGGTAAATTACCTAGAAGTGGGGAACATAAAATTCTGTTAGGATCCACAGATTTTAGAACTTGTTAAAGGATAGAAGGTTCTAATGAAGAGGTAACAGGTAGAGGGGATACAAATGAAAGAAGAAAAGGAATAGAAATAAAAGAGGAGAATATGGGGTATGGCTGGTGTATAGAAGAATGCCTTATAGTAAATTGGGTAGAGATACAAACAACAGCCCTAAAACCTAAATGAACAGTGTCCAGACAAAAGCAAAATCACTATGACACAGTTATGCCAGAGTAGAAATCAAACAGAAAATACAAGAGGTAAAAAACATGTATGGAAGGAATTGCTGGCACAGCTGTGTTGTGTGCCAAAAGGTGAAGTTCTTAGGTCTCTCTGCTTCCAGTGGGTTTCTCATGGTCCGTGTGGTAGAGTGGGAACCGCTAACCTCTGCAACCTCAGTGTTCCTGGGGTTCTGGCCTCTGGAGAAAGGGAGATCTTTTTCTAACAATTGCCTGGACTCCTACACTGCAACTTTCCTAGGCCTGCATATCTGGTGTAGATGGAAAGTGACCCTTCTCTTGTAGTTTCCACCACTGTTACCTGGGCAGCTTTATTCTGCAAGTGACTGGCAGGTGTGAAGAGTCCCTATACCTGGGCTCTGATCTCAGCTGTACCACCTGCTCCCTGCAGAGATCTCCCTCCAGCTTAATAAATTGGTTTACAGACCTTGTCCCTTGCATAGAACCATAAGACCATGTTATCTTTACTATTCTCTTTTAAGTGTTTCAGTGATGGGGTTTGTCATCCACCATCTTTTGCAGTAGTCCTCTGTGTACTCCTTAAATTTTAAGGAGGTGCCTTTTCCTGAGTGTTAGGATCACTTGATGTCTGCAGAAGTTGAAATTTTAAAATATCCTCCCCCCAAACTCCTGCACTTAATAAGAGGCAAGAAGAAATCAGGAAGTGTTCTCTGTGTTTTCTGGGAATCTCCGCTAGATCACATAGCTCAGTAGTCGTCCGGTCCCCCATTACTGTGGAGACATCCTGTTCTTGATGAACTTTCTACCAGAGTACAGCAGAGATCTTCTGTCTCCCATCTCAAAGGGGTTTTTCTTCACTGTCCTTAACATGCTCAACTCTCAGCCTTCTCAAACATTTTGAGGATTTCATGAGATGCTCTTTTAGGTTCTTCCAACTCCAAATATTCTTCCCAAACTCTTTTTACATGGCTTTTTTACATGGCTCTGGTACCAAGGCCTCTTTCACCCCTTTGGGATTTGTCATGGAGTACTTAACATTCACAGTACTCAGCTGAGCAATGTACTCACTTCTCTGAGCACAGTGGTCTACTGAGCACAACACCTTAAGTGAAAGCACTCTGCCTCGTGCCGTCAACACTAGTGCAGTGGCTTCTTTGTCATTCTAAAGTTTTACGCATCTTTTCTTCCTTTAAATAATTTTACGAGCTTTTAAAAAGAAAATAAAACTAGTCTTGTCTACCTGAGAACATGTAAATCCACTGTCCTGTCCCAACTCTTGGCACAGTCCTGATGACACTTGACATCCTCTCTGTGTAGACGTTATGTTGTTTTCTGACTGTAACAATACTTAAGACCTTCGCCCGACTTTTGGCATTACTAACCCTTTTCTCCAGTTCTACGTAGAGATAGTCTCTGAGCGTATGTGTGCGGATTTGGCCATATTTTGATGAAGCACAGTTCCACACTACTATAAGACTTACTGGATAAATTTCCAAAATTATTAAAATCATATTTTCTTTTGCTTTAGACCCCCATTTTGTTTCCCTTCTATGTTTTATCCAGTGATTGATGGCAAAAGTATAAACCATTATAAAGTTTACTTTCCATGAGTAAGAATTAGGGTCTGTATTTGTAATTTAAATATTTCTTTATACATATGCTTAAATATGTCAATTTAAGAGAAAAAACACCCCAACAAAGATATTCATAATTCTTGCTAATTAATGTCTGAACTTTTCCCCTTCAATTACTTTACACACCTGTTCACTGTAAATTTCCTCAGCCATTTTACATCATATTAGAGTTGCTCAGAACTTGGATGCACACCTGAAGTTTTTCTGAATTTTAATTATTTTCAAATTACTTTTACTATTCTGGATAATTTTGAGATTACCCATATGTTTAATAAAATTGAACTTTATATTTCAAAAACTGTTTCTGTAAGGTTTCAAAAGATAGCACATGGTTGGCCTTTATGAATGCATTTCAAAAACTTGTTTAAAAACTCTTTCACTCCAAACTTTCTCATTTGTCCAAAATCTTATCATTCAATCATTAACTCAGCACCTGGCCTCTTGTGCAACAGTGCACAAACTTCTATAGTGAAACACATACTCATGCCAAGCCCATCTCTGCCATGTTTACACCATCCAGGTTCCAGTTTGGGTCACTGTTTTCTTGTGACGGTTTTCAGTTTCCTTCTGCCTACTCACTTAATGGTCTCTCACTGCAGAGTGTGTTGTTGTGTAAACTTGACTCACACCCACGTGTGTCTCAGAGCATCACACATCGCTTGGTTGAAGCGCTTGACACCACTGAAGCCTTGGTCATGCCATAGGAAGAAAAGATCAGATAATGATCGGATTCCTCCCTTCCCAGGTTGTGTTTCTTGTTGGACTAATGTGTTCAGACTTGCCACTCTCAAAACAATGCTCCTTACAGGAGAGGCTAAGAGGGCTCTGTGTTCATACTGGAGGATGGAGGTTTCCACTTGCTCACAGCAAACAGTGTTTATCCTGTACGTAGTAATTTGTAAAGCATCACAGCCAGCTTTTCTCATTTGTTGTTGGAAGTTACTCTGTATGGCAGTAGGATGATGGGAGGATAAAAGTCAAACAGATGTATATGACATACAGACTTTTCCATTTTAAAATAATCACTTAATTTCACATATTCACCCTCACACAAGCGCACACATCCTCAGAGTTGTGAGCAGATGGTCCATTCTAACAGACCACAGGAGAAAAATAAAATTAACACAAAATAGAACTGCATCTGATCAATATAAACCTGACCTAAAGAACTGAACTCTTAAGCCTATTCTCAACCACTTCTCATTTTAGCTTCCTTTTACTGTGGAACAGATAGAATAATAACCACTGGAAGCCGTGGGCCACATAAAGGGGGTTTCTGAAGGGACCTTCCCTTTGGAACATGCCTGGAGTTTCCACATTTGAGTGGCTGTGACCCTCAGCCGCCATCCTGTTTCCAGGGTACTTTCTCAACTCTTGCCTTGAATGATATTTGAAATGACTCCTCAGAAGTTGTCCTCAGTCTCACGTTATCAGGTGCTTTGAAATCAGATGTGCCCTGCATGTGTTAAGTTCGAATCCCCTACAACATGTGAACTTTTAAGTCTCTACTCAGTTAATTGGTGCTCAGTTTAAATATTTGAAGATTTTTTTTTTTTCAAGGAACAAGCAAGACAATAAACACAAATAGTCAAAGAACAAGCAAGGCAGTAAACAAAGTCCCGTGATCACTGTTTCTAAGGGCTTATCAGCATGATAAGCCAAAATATCTGAGCCAACTTCCCTGTCCTAGCCCAAAATCATTTTCATGCCTGAAGCCTACTTCTTTATTTTAGCCTAAGCTTTAGATTCCTGCCTGAAATTACTTCTTTGTTCTAGCCTAATGCCAGATTTTTTAAAAGAATAGTTTAAGATAGGTTTTTCAAAATAGTGATCTCTAGATAGAGAATTAATTTTTTTAGGCAGGTCTACTCCTTGCTAAGAGCTTCCTCTGGATTGGGCCACATCTTAAATACAACAGTAATTTAGAATCCTGCTTAGTGTTATTTCCCATTTTCATAGAGCTCAAAGCCCGAGGTAAGATATTGTCTTTCTTAGGCAATTCCTAAGGAATTCCAGGCTGCACATGGGCACAGTATATGTCAGTACTTTTCAAAATCCCGTATAAACATCTAGTCCTGTAGATTTTTCTTCATGGGTATTGGATAGACTCTTATTTAGCTCCACTTGGCAACTCCATCTCAAGCAAACGATGACCACTGGTTGTTATGGGTGAACGGCTGGGGCACAGGACTCTGCTCACAGCCCCTTCCTTCAGTGAGCGCCCAGGTTGGCTCACATCACAAAAGCTCTTGGAGAATTCCCCCAAGAAACTACCTGTTAGATATGATTGTGACTAGTGACGGTGTCTGGAGCCTGCTAGGCTGCTGGATTCAAAGAGCCCTATATTAGTTCCTTGTCTTGTTGCTGTTATAGGCACCGGGCAGGAAGAAAACCTGGAGAAGGAGGGGTTATTGTTAGCTGACAGTAGAGGTGGTTTACTGGGAGGGGTGGATGTCGCAGCAGGATCTTGAGGCTGCTCACACAGTACCTGCTGTCAAGAAGCAGAGAACAGTGAAGCCAGTGCTCAGGCCACCCTTATTCATTCAATTCCCTTCAGGATCCCAGTCCATAGAATGGCACCACCCACAGTTAAGGGTTATCTTCCTAATTTGGATAATCCTCCGCATCCCTGGAGGCTTGTTTCTTAGGTGAGTCTAGATCCTATCAAATAGAATCAATATTAACCATTTCTGCCACCGAGGACTAAAGAGAGGAGTGCGGGAGGGTAAGGTAAAATATCACAAATGGGTTGTCAGGAGCATTTATTAATTTCTAGACTTCTGAAAAAACTGTTCTTTTTTGTTTGTTTGTTTTTGCCATTGTTCCTGGGGATCAAACTCAGGGCTTCTTGTATGCTTCTTAAAGAGCTAGCGTGCATTTTATTGTTTTACTGGTTAATTTTTGCTTTATATGTAGGGGACTTCTGGTCTTTATCATCATTTATCTTTATTCCTTCTCAAAGACTGAGTTTGTGCATTTTTTTCTAATTTCTTCAGGAAGTTTGGGACATATTTCTGAAATAGTTCTTTTCTTATATTACCATTAAGTGCTAACGATTTCCCTAAGTATTTGCCTTTGCAGGGAGCTCCATGCAGATTGGAAACAACTGAGGCTGCAGGATGAGGAAGGCCTGCAGACTTCTCACAGCATCACATATACTAACCATTACCAAGCAGCATCTTTGCAGGCAAAACCATGGCTATGCTCACTCCTTCGTATCTATGGCTCTTTGGATACAGCTGGTGGCAGATTAGCGCCATTGAGCTTACAGTCTTCTGTCCCAAGCTAAAGTGAAGTACCCACCAGAGAAGCAGGAGGGTTCTAATGAGAGACAAGTCAGGAAGCACTGAAGCATGTTAGTTACATGAAAAGTCTTCTGATACCCAACCGTCATAGCTACCACGACTAACTAAGCACATACTTTGTGCCTGACACTGTGCTGAGATCGTAATCTGATTCAGTGCTCACATTATCCATACAGTGTTAGGTCTTACTATAAACCATTTTTGGTTTTCAGCTCACGGAAACTAAGTCTATAGCAAGGTAACACGAAGGCCATTTGGTTTGGAAGGTGGTCAAACTGACAAGTTGAAGTTCACCCTCTGGGCTTTTCCAACTAAATTCTACCACACAGCTGCCAGAGCCTATCCACAGGCACGTGATAAGCATTGTCACACTGGCAAGTATGGCATCGAAGTATGATTAGAGAGGAGAGATTCAGGAGAGAATCTATTTGATCAAGTTCAAACAACTTTCCATTGTGAAAAATCTTCTCAGGGGCTGCTGAGAACATGTTTGTCTGTCACAGTGGCAGCAGCAGGAGCAATAGCAGCTGCTGCTGTGGTCATGAAGGCAGTCAGCACTCTTGTTAAGTTCAGTAGTGCTGGCTTCAGGATGGAAACCTCTCTCTCCCTCTCCTCTCTCCCTCTCCCTCTCCCTCTCCCTCTCCCTCTCCCTCTCCCTCTCCCTCTCCCTCCTCTCCCTCTCTCCTCCTCTCCCTCTCCCTCTCCCTTCTCCTCTCCCCCTCCCCCTCCCCCTCCCCCTCCCCCTCCCTCCCCCCCTCCCCTCCCCTCCCCTCCCCCTCTCCCTCCCCCTCTCTCCCTCTCCTCTCCCTCTCCCTCTCCCCTCCCCTCCTCCCCTCTCCCTCTCCCTCTCCCCATCTCTCTCCCTCTTCCCATCTCTTTCCCTCTCCTTCTCCCTCTCCCTCTCCCTTCTCCCTCTTTCCCTCTTCCTCTCCCTTCCTCTCTCTCTCTCATGTACATGTGTGTGTGCACACACAGAGAGACGGAGACAGAGAAGAAACACACAGAGAGACAAAGACAGAGACAGAGAGACAGAAAGAGAGGGCTTTCTGCCTACTGTATATAATGGCTTTGTTATAGAATCAGAAAGACAAGGACTCACATTTGGGAGAGTAACTCAGCCCCTTTCCCAGGTGAGACCCATGGCTACTCCATGGCTACTGGTTGTGAACACATTTGTGAGTTTGCTGTGATAGATGCTTTGTGTCCGTTGTATGGTTTAAAGTCAGTTTGTCCATTACTTCTATACTTTGACTCCTTGTCAAAAGCGTTGGTCCTGTTTGTCAGCCACTTTGGAGCTATTCAAATTAGTGCAAGCTTTCTACTGAATATTGTGTTGACACCCTGGCCAGGCACTTACCCAAGTGCTCAGTCAGGTACTGTTTTGAGACAGACAAACATCACTATTGAGGAAAGGTTCGCTATTATGACCTGCTTAACTATCTTCCCTTTGCCCTCTAACTGCCTCTCCAGAACTTGTCTGGGTTTTTTAGTCTCCACTGCTGGAGCAGTTGGCAAGAGTACGCTCCTGGATGTAAGCTTCTAAAGAATAAGACCTTGACTCTCAACTCCAGCTGGAGTGATCTCCACTGAGCATTAGGCAGATTCAGCTGATAGTATTGAAACATGGCAGAAATAGGCTGAGCCCTCCCTGTTCAAAATTTTAAAAGAGTACAGACTATCATTAAGGCCTTTGGGCAACTGTCTTGTCACCCTTAGAGCTCTGGTTATGTGCCATTGTGTTGTGAACAACTCCAGGGGAAGACAGCAGTAGCAGATTCTCCATAAAGCAGCTCAGCTTGCACTTCCATCCAGGGCCTTCATTGCAGGTGCACACTCAGGGGGCAGGAAGTGTGCTCTGGAGGACCTAGACAAGGTTGAAGTTAAGTCACTGAACTGTCCACACTTGCTCATTTGGGACAAGACTTGGTCTGAGCCTCAGGCTGAGAGGTATATGGTAATATCTCCTTTTATCCTAGTGTTGAGGAGTCTAGATGCTGGATCAACCTTACAAAGGCCACAGGCCACCGGCAACCCATGGAAGTCTTCACGCTCATCTTACTGCCAATTAGTAGACAGAGCTCAGGGGACTTCCAAAGCTGCTCAGGATGAACTGCCTGGCCTTGTAACTTTTTGGGGGCTGATATATTTGTGTATTCTTTAAAGATGTATTTTATCATTTATTTATGGGTATGTCTGTGTGAGTGCATGTGACAAGAAAGGACAGAAGAGGATGTTCAATTCCAAGGAACTGGAGTTATAGATGATTGTGAATTGAACTTGGGTCCTTTGTAAGAACAGTTAGTGTTCTTAACCACTGAGTGATCTATCAAGCCCCGTAGTTGTGTATCTTTAGTCAGAAAGATTGCCAGTGATGGCTGCCTTCCCCTGGGTCTTGATGCTGGGAAATGGTCCACATTTCCACCCACCTGGCTTCTGTGTGGTTAAAGTAAGAAGCTCCTAACATGCTCAGGTGTGTGCCCTAGCTGTCTTCCTTCAGCCTCAGAACTTTTCCTAAATTCCAGATAGTGCCTTTGTCCAGTACAGCCCAGTAGTAGGGACCCTTCATTAATGGGAGTTAGGAGCCAGCGGGAAATTCAAAGCTACTTGACTTTTGGGGGAAAAACATTGCTGCAGTTTGGATCTGGAATGATTCTCAAAGGCTGTCTTAGAGACTGGCCTCCAAGTGTGGTGTCACTGTGAGGGGATAGAATTTTAATCATAGTTTTAAAAATAGTGCATTAGTGTTTTGCCCTCATGTGTGTCTGAGTGAGTGTGTCAGATTATAGAATTACAGACAGTCGTGAGCTGCCATGTGGGTCCTGGGAATTGAACTCTGGTCCCAGAGCCTTCTGGTCATTGCAAATGTTCCTTTGAAGGTTTACTGAGACCCAACCTCTTTCTTTTTTTCATTTCATTTTTCTTCCCTTTTGCAAAGAGGTGAAATGGTTGCTCTGTCATGTGCTCCCTCTGAGATATGCTGATTTCCTGCAGCCCAAGAGCAACTGGCTGTAGACTGGTATCCAAAGCCATGAACCACACTGCACCTGTTTGCTTCACAAGGTGATCATTTCAGGCATCCATTCCATGAATGGACACAGTTTCTGAGGTATGTTATTTACCATTCCCCACAAGGTCACTTGAGGGACAGCCTAGTTGCCACTGTAGCCCCGCCACAGTCTCTGCTGACTTTTTCTTTTCTTTCTTTCTTCCTCTCTCTCTCTCTCCCTCTCTCTCTTTTCTTTCTTTCTCTTTCTTTGTTTCTTTCTTTGTTCTTCTGTTCTTTCTGTTTCTTCTTTGTTTCTTTCTTTGTTTCTTTCTTTGTTTCTTTCTTTCTTTCTTCTTTCTTTCTTTCTTTCTTTCTTTCTTTCTTTCTTTCTTTTTTTGACAAATAAAATTTTTTCCCCTATCGATGACTGACAGGTTGTGGGCATTTCCTTTTTTTTTTTTTTTTTTTTGATATTTTATTTATTTACATTTCAGATACCTTCCCCTTTCCCTACTTCCTCTCCCGAAAAACCCCCCTATCTCACCCCCTCCTTCTTTTTGCTTTCATACGATTTTAATTACATGCAAGTGTTAAGGTCAGTTCTAGGTTGAACTATCGATACGATAGATGCAAATAGTCAAGGCACAAGCAAGACAATAAACACAAATAGTCAGAGAGCAAGCAAGGCAATAAACAAAATTCCATGAACACTTCCATGATCACTGTTTCTAAAGGCTTATCAAAGAAGTAATTTCAGGCAAGAATCTAAATTTTAGGCTAGAACAAGGAATTAGGCTTCAGACATGAAAATGACTTTGGACAGGGAAGTTGGCTCAGATATTTTGGTCATTCTGCTGAGTTTTCTTAACAGTCAGTCTCCTGTCTCAGGTCCCCATCTTGCTTTCTGGAATTCCTTTCCCAGTAAACCACATGCATCAGAGGCACACTCTAGACTCTGCTTCCAGAATGGCTCAAACTCAGACAGATGAAGCGGGAACTGCCATACAAACGACCAGCTGGTGAACTTGCTTCAGCTCCTCTACCACATACATAGAGAAAAAAAGACACATGGTTCTTTGGATACCAACCCACACATTTATTTTTAATGGGTTCATAAGATGGATGATCTTATGTTTTCCCCGCCATGGGAGTCCCTTTTGAAGGGTTTCAGCTTTAAAATATGTATTGATCTTTCATTTTTATATTTATATGGTTGCATTGTGAGCTTATGTCACCCATATGCTCGCAGGATCATATGGAGCAGAGGAAGGCATGGGATCCCCTGGAACTGGAGTCACAGACAGCTGTGAGCTGTCATGCCGGTGCTGGGAATTGAACTACTGAAAGAGCAGCCCAGGCCTATCTCTCCAGTCTCTCTGCATCTTTCAAGTACCCGTTACAGTAAGAAATGGCCAGAGTCTGAGATACCAGGATTGCCATTCACTTGATCTGATCATGACATCTTGTATTCCATGTTTACTTGCATTGAGATACCACCTTGGCTCAACCCAGTGCCACAGACTTGTAATCCTAGCTCCATGAGACTGATGAGGCAGGAGGGTGACAAGTTCAAGGTATGCCTGTGCTTTAAATAAATTCAAGACCAGCCTAAGCAACTTAATGAGACCCTATTGAACAATAAAAAAATACAAAAAGGGGCTAAGGATATAGTTAGCTCAGTAGTAAGGCAGGAGGAGTTTAACTGGTATGTGGGGTGCTCTGGGTACTGGGAAAAAGAAAAGAACTAGAAATACCACATCATACCAGGTGCTGTACTTGTACAGTTATGTGTCAGTTGAAAAAAATAACTAAAACGAAGATGAGCTTTTGTTACTGGGATGCACAATTCGAGCAGCTCCTGAGTTCAGCTGTACCATTGCTGGAAAAGCAGCCCTCCACCCACATTCCATTTGAGACTGGACCAGCCAGGTTTAGCATCCCACCCCAGCAGCCCAGAACTGAGGCAAGTAGGGTGCAGTCTGGTATGCATGCAGCTTTGAGAATCTACTCAGGCCGTTTTCCCATGTCGCCAAGGGTGAAGACAACTGATGGAGATAGAAGTCTTCGGTCCACAGAATCTGAGGAAATGCCACCAACAATGAGTAAGACGACAAGGTAGGTTTCTGCCAAGAGCTCAGGCATTTGGATAGCTCCATTGTCCCAAGTAAAATGGCGACCAGTTCCCCCAGCATCTGAAATGCTCACATGTATTTTGATAGTTACAACTCGTTGGAAAAAGGAAGAGTGGAACTTTTCAGTCAGAAGCCGGAAGTAAGATGAATATTAGGATGTGAGAGACAAGTGGTTACTTCAGACCTTCTTTGTTTTAAATATTCAAACACCCAACAGGCATAGATGGCACACTCCCATGGGAAAGTCTGCCTATCTTCCAGCCACAGCAACAGTCTGGGGTTTTCCTTCTCTGGTACATACAATAAAAGCACTTTAGATGCAAGTAAAATCCGGTGATAAAATGCTGGTTTAGTCATTTGCCTGAGTGGCAGTTACCCACTCACGCACAAACAGTGTCTGTGAGAGTCCATCATTGGCCGTAAACAGACTATATTTAGATGACTTCCCATCCTGTCTCCTTCCCAGACCTGGCCAGGGCTATGGTGGCTTCCCACTCAGTCATTTTTGTCCTTTGGGTCTTGTTCCCTCATAATCCAGGGTTTCTCACTTTTCCCAGGCTCCATGGAAACCACTGTGTGGTTGGACATCGGCGTGGTGCCCCACCCATTCAGGACGGCTACCAGACCATGGGTAGCTCTAGCCACAAGGAGGGTGATTTTACAATGTTGGGTCTGTGTGGTCCAGCTTGGCTGCTGCTCACCCTCCAGATGCCACCCAGACACTAGGTCACAAGGACTCTGAGGTTCCCCAAAGTCTGAGTGTTCTGCTCCCAGCCTACTTTTAGGTACAGCAGTAGGGGAAGCAGAAAGAATGGATAGCTCTGGGGAAGGCTGTGTCTCATCGTGAGCTGGCTTTCAGTAGATCATGACTAACTGTGCCCACTCTATGGCATTGCGTTCTGTTCTGAGGCACCACAATGAGAAACTGCCGTTTTGTAAAGCTTCCGGGAAGAGTGTCACATCAAATCAGAAGCAGGCAGCCAAGCCACTCAAGGTGGCTGTGATCAAGAAACAGAGAATCCCAAGTTTGGTCCAGGGCAGGAGAACATGGAGCTCTCTGCTTTGTCAGAGTTTTCTGTGAAAAACAGCACGACAATTCTACTAGATAGATGCAGCACTGAACGCAGGGTCTTGAACAGATATCTTCACTTCCTCCCATAACAGTGTTATCTGCAGTAGTTCAAGGGGGGAGAGTGATCAGTGTCTATTGACAGGCAAACGGGTGGGCAAAGATGCATCTGTGGAGTGGGGTATGATTCAGTCTCAAGTAAGAAAGAAACCATGACACGTGCTATCCGGATGAAGCTGATGCCTTAATGCTACACAAAATACACCAGTCATGAACGGGCAAGTGCTATGATCTCACTTCAGAGTGGTCAGATTCACAAGGACAGAATGCAGAATTGCTAGATAGCACAATGGCCGCACATCAATGAGAATGACAATGTTGGTCTGGATGGTGACTGCCTCTACACTTTGCTACTACTACAAAAAGAAGATGCCTGTAAATCCAGTGGACACTCACTTCCATGGCAGAGGAACCACACACACCCCGTCTCACCAGAGGGAGCCCTGCTCTGGACCCATCACTTGCCAGGCCCATGGTGGGGAGGGGCTGAGATTGTAGAACATAGTGTGACATTTGCACACATTCCTCATTGTGTTCGTGTAGATTTCCCTCTTCTGAATTGTGCTATTTATTATTTCATTCCAAAACATCACTTGTCTGGGTCTGGAGAGATGAGTCAGTCCTTGAGAGCACTTGCTGCTCTTGCAGAGGACCCTTGTTCAGTCCCCAGAATCCACATGGTGGCTCCCAGCTGTTTGTAACTCCTGGTCTCCCTGGATAACAGGCACACATGTGGTATGTTGCCATACATGTAAACAAAACCTGTGTGCCCATAAAATACAAGCAAGTAAATCTTTAAAAATTAACCAACAGTGAAATATCACTTGTTGTCAAGATCAGACCTTCAATTGACTAGGCAATTATATTCCACACAAGAAAATGCACAACCATAATGAGACTTTGCCGGATTGTTTTGTTTTGAGACAGCCCTCATGTAGTCCAGACTGGCCTTGAACTCTCTATGTAGCTGTAGTCTTGAACTCTGGATCCACAGACTTCCATGTCCAGATTGCTGGTGTGACAGGCCGTTGCCACTGACCCTAGCTTTGGTTTTCTGTCACTGATTTTTTCTGCTTTGCAGAAGTTGGTTTTCACAAAGTTGTTCCTTTGGAAGAAAATACAAGTACTCTTTTAAAAAAAATCCTGCCCTTCTTTTCCATGCAAAACTCTAGTAGAGTGAGAATCAGAAATCGGTTTAGTTTATGAAGAAACAGAGTTAAGCGTCCTAGGTTATACTTCCCGGAGTGAAAACATAGCGAAAGGATTGTGCTGTTCTGGACTCCAGTCCTCCACCCAACTCCCAAGCACACTGCAGGTTTCTTTCCACCCCAGGCTGGAGGAGTTTACACCGAGCCATTTAAAGGGACAACCTGGGAAAAGAGGCTTCATCACACTTACTCATTCGCCTACCAATGACTGTTCTCACTGGGCTCAGGGGAAAGTACTGAAGGCAGGTTTCTGGTTCATAGAGAACATAAATTACGAGTTTATAGATAGAGTACACAATGTGAAAACTAAACATAAAAACGTACAATACTGGAATGTGGCATTTTTGCCTAGTGCAATAAAATAAAATAAAAGGAAAGGAAACGTTCACATTCTAAAACAATTGAATATTTACATGAGTTTTTCTCCTTTGAGTCTTTGTAACCTCAGGGCTTCATGGGGAATTCCTTACATTGTTTAATTATGGTTTCTTTGGGATTAGTGGGAAAACTAAGTTACAGAGACACCCTGGTGCAGCCTGCAACCTATGGGTGTCTTCCTCAAGTTGACCACCAGAGGGCAGTGTTGTCATTCACTAGCATGCTGGGCCCCACCCCATGGGGCTCACAAGCTCTTTCCAGTCTCTAACGCTTATAGTATTTCATGTTATTATTATTATTTTTTATTTATAAAGCGCTATTCTTCAGCAGATTCCTCCTCCCCTCCCTGTGCCCAGTTGCTTCAGAGAACCTCGCAGAAACAAACACAAATAAGAGGTACAAATCCCTCAAAGAATAGGGTGATGGACTGACGGGTGTGCTCAAATGGGTATAGGGGGAAAAATGGAGGCACAGGACCTGGCCAGAGTGCGGAGGCTTCCTCATCAAGCAGGAAAAATAACCGTGTGCAGTGAGGCGCTTGCACGAATGTATTTTTATAAGAGGAAAGACGGACTTTGAACGTTAACAATTTATGAATTCCCTGGTAACCAAGACGTTCTAGGCCAGAATCAACCCTGTCATTCGGTCCAGCCCTGCTCCTGGCTTCAAACTATTGTGCTCCTCCTGGTTTAAGGAAGGATGTAAATGAACCCAGGGAGCCCTACAACAGCAAGAGTACTAGCGGACTGAGAACCTGGGTGTGGGGTGTATACTATTGGGTCTTTTTAAGGATAGACAAAAGGGATTATAGACTGGACTGGGGCACTGGAAAAGAGCAAGTCATTAGTTGAGCAAATCGGAGATGCCTAAGTTGATGGGATAATAAAAAGGAAAACCTGATCAAATTGGAACAGCAGTTAGAGTCAAGAGATGACAAGAGACTGCGGAGTTGACAGATCGCTGTGCCGGGCCAGATCAGGGCTTCTCTAAAGCTGTTTGACCCAAGCCTCCAAGCTCTACAATCCGGCTGCCTTATTTAAGTTTCGGCAGTTCTCACAGTCTTCCACCAAGGTGGGTATTAGCTTCTTTGTTTTCAAGATGAAAACAACTGTAAGTCAGATGTTCAAGGCTATGCAGCCAAGGAGGTAAACACGGAGCTGGAATTCATACTGCCACTGGCTTCGAAATGCTCGCTCATCTCTCTCATCTCTGACCTCTGCTTTGCCGGCTTCCTGAGCAAGGCTGGGGGGAGGTGGCTAGCACCCAGGGGCGAGACACATGAAGGATGTTCACCTTCATCCTGTGACAGTTCATGCCAGCCGAGTGAATGATGTCTAGCACTGGGGCCTGTGTGCTTCTTGCTCTGCGTGCCCAAGAGTGACAGGTGGCCTGGCTGAAACTGGTCTAAGGGGGTCTGAGTTCTACCCTGTTCTTGTTCTTCCTCTTCTGTCTCAAGAAGCAGAGGGAAGTGGGAGACATTACAGCTCAGAAGGACAAGGAGGAGAACTTGTCCAAGTATACATCTAGAGCCCAGCCAGAACAAGCCTCAGGGATTGCTACAGGCTATTGTCACTTGGCACCAGCAGGCAGCATGCAAACTGGGTTAGGGAAAGGGGTAAATTATAGGGTTGAAAAAAAAAAGACGGTGTTGTGAGTCTTGTAAGATATGTTCTTATTTAAACAAGACCAGTGTGTTGAAAATTTTCTCTCTACTACAAAATTGTAAGAGGTGGTGAGAAAAGTGACCAGGAATAGTTGATGGCGCAGAACAATAAGGGGTTCCTGTGGTACGATGACAGAAAGGACAATTGGAGGCCCCAGAGAAATAAGATTAACCAGAGAGTGTATCCCTCCCCTCCACTGGGATCTCCATATGGATGACACCCACTGAGACCCCTAGTACTCTCAGGATTTTAATCTGAAGACAGGAAAGCGATCCAAGGAGACTTGTCATCAGCTCACCTGTCAACTTTCTAACAATTGGATTCCGAAGAATGGAAGGTGGGGAGTGGCAGAGAAAAAAAGAACAAAGGACTTTTGCCGTGGGCAGAGAGCTCTGCCTTGTGTCTGGCTGAGCTGGCGTTTCCGTGGTGGGCCCAGGTTTCGGTTGCGTAACCACCAGCCAACCATCATTTCTCAACAATGAAGGCCTGGTGAGGGCTAGCTAGCCTATTTTTGTCTCACACATTTGTGGACTCCATTCAAAAGCTGTGTGGTGCCAAGTCAAAGCGAAGACAGGTTTGAGTCACAGACACCTGGCTCAGCCTCGGTGGGTGGCATTGGCAGAGAAAGATGGCCTGGAGTGGCGTGCGGGGGTATGCACTTGTGATTCAGGTTGGTGCTCACACTAAAACCTGGATGTGTGGCAAGAACATTCTCTGCCCGTGCCCAGAGCCTCCCTGACACCCTCGAAACCCATGTCAAAGCATTAGAAAGGAGCACCAAATTAAAATGGTATAAAAGCCAAAGGGGGGTGGGATAGGGGTTTCTAGGGAGGGGAAATGGGGAAAGGGGAAGACATCTAAAATGTAAGTAAATAAAATATCCAATAAAAAAAATTATAAAAAAAAGTAGCACCAAACTTTCCTGGGGTTGTCTACTCTGAGAAGAGCAAGTGTGTGGGAAGTGAGTCTCTCTGACGACTTGGAGTGTTTTAAAAGCAATTTGTTTAAAACCTTCACCACTTTCTGAACCTGCTTCTAGATGTCTGGATTATAAATCATTGAGTTTACATTTCAGATCAAAACTATTTGCTCTCAAGGAGATAAAATCTATTGCACCCATTCTGTAGATGGAGAAACTGATGTCCTCACTAGCTCTATGACTCATGCAGGTCACACTTGATGGGGGTAGTTTTGGAATGTGAAGTCAGGCTTCAGATTTAGAACCTCCGGTTCCTCCTTCCTTATTTTCATGTTTTCTTCTCATAAAAAAAAAAAAAAAGAGTGCTTCATAGATTTGGTAAAATAAAGTAACAACTCAACGAAACGCCATCCTCTGTGGCCATTCAGGGATGAAGAATGAGTGTGCACTTGCTGGTAGTCCCAGTGGTTGGGAGGCTGGGGGCAGAAGATTGTGAGTTCAAAGACAGCTCTTGCCTCAAAATAGATAGATAGATAGATAGATAGATAGATAGATAGATAGATAGATAGATAGACAGACAGACAGGTGGACAGATGGAAAGAAAGACACAAATATAAGAAGAAAAAAAGAAAGATTAGGCAAAGTTTCACCAGTTACAAGTAACAAACAACTCCATACCCCTAGCCATATTCAAGTGTCCCTTCTCCTTTCTGAAATGTCAGCAAACAGCCCCACAGGTGTCTGAGGGCAGAGCTGAGTGATTTTACAATACTTGGCACCCAAAGCCTCGGTGAACATGGCTTTGTTTTTACTATTGAGTAAAATGTGTTGTGTTACGATTTCCTTTTCTGAGTCAGAGCAAAGACGTGCACTATTACTTGGCTATGGAATATTCATGAGGTCCCAGTGGAGGAGGCTGTGATTCGATTTTAATGCTCATTGACTAATGGCTTAATAATCCTGACGAGAACTGACAGAGTCCTGATAATAGAAGATGAATTTGGGTTGCAAGTTTGAAAATGTTGATATCCAGGGAGGACCATAGATTAAAGATGAGATAGTTACTTCTAGGCATTGTGTGTGTCAGGATGAGGGCTTGCTGCAGAGCAAACACATCCTGAGATCTCACTTACACAATAACGGGGTCCTTGCTGTGCATGATGATGCACGCCTACCCTTCCTGCATTCAGACATGATGGAGGCAGGATGAAGAGTTCAGTATGTAACACGTTCAATCTAGGCTTCAGGAGACTCTGTCTCCATAAGCCAAAATAAATTAATTAAAAATTAAAAGTGTACTCCTTGCTCATTAAAGGCAAGGTCAGACTGCTCTCTCTAGGACAACTGTGATCTACCAGTAGCCTTGACGTCTGGAACACATGGCCCCCAAGTTCCACCAAGAGAAACTTAGAGGGCAGGAGTCAGTGGGGCTGTTGGGCCACCCAGACTTCAGTGTGTACTTTAAGTGGGGTCTGCATTCTCTCTAGGGTGTATCGGCACTGTTTGGGGTACTAGTTCTAGAATTTTAGGATCAGAACTGAGTTCTACATTGGGAAAGACAACAGTGGACTCAGGATGCACCCTAGTTACATCTGCAAAGATTCTGCTTCCAAACAAGGCCTCATTTGCAGGCTAAGATAGACGTATACTTTGGGTGGGGAGAGGCATTATTCAACACAAACATTACTTGGGAAGGACAAATGTTACCATCATGTCATGTGGTCCAGACATTTGTCACAACAAAACTAAGCTTTTCTGATAAACCAGAGCCTTCTTTAGGTCCCTTCATTTTATTTACATATTTCCTAGTGGACCCCAACCCCTCTTTAGTTAGATATGCATTCTTCCAGCACACACTTCTGTATTGTTTTCTAACTTATATTTTCCCATAGTTGAAGCTTAGGAATGTTTTGTCTTTTTAATAATTTGCATAATTGGTATTTTGTTGAATGAATCATTTGAGGCTATTGTATAGTCAGCATTTCATTGGCAAGAACTGTTCAGATGGAAAACCACAAACTCAATGTATTCATTTGTTATTCATTCATTGATAATAATTCAAACTTAATTATTCATACAGATGAATATTCTGAATTCTATCGTATGAATATGCTAAGTGCTATTTATCAAATCCATTGATGTTAGGGATTTAGAATGTCTTCAATGTTGTCTTGTAACACTCTCTTAGGACTTTGTAGAGAAACAGAATCAATTGGCTGTCTAGAGAACTGAAGCTATCTGCCTCTATCTAATGGACAGAAATAGGAAAAAAAGGATGGAAAGAGGAGAGAGAGGGAAGAAAAGAAGAGAGGAACTCAGGGAGGAGGATTGAGAACTGCCTTCCAATCAGAGACAAGTCTGTCCCACCCTCATATGCTATAATTTAGATCTGGAATCCTCCCAGAGGCCCATATGTTAAAGGCTCGAATCTGTCCTGCGGTGTTACTGGAAGGTGGTGGAACCTTTAAAAGAGCATCTAGGTTGTTGGGAGGATGCCCTTGAAGTGGGGATGGCTGGACTCGGTGCTTTCCCCTCTATCTTTTGATTCTTTAACCACTCCTCCCCAATCCCGGTGTGCTGTCTACCCATAATTCCAAAAGGAGTAGGGTCAATAGACTTTGGACTGCAGTTTCAAAGCCATGAACCAAAGCAGAATGTTCTTTCAAAGATCTATAACTACTTCATTATATGCAGCATTCACCATATTTAGTTCATCCTTTCTGCTCCTGCACTGGTGGAAGAAAGGTGGTCACACGTTTAGAGGAGACACAGAAACATACCCCAAGTGCTCCAGTCAGCTCACCATTGCAGCCACAACTTCCTGGGGGCTCATTCACATTCTGTACACTCAAACTCAAATAAACAATAGCTCTGGCCTCCTGAATCTGTTTTCAGGAACTTGTGCCACCCTAGGACACTTCATGAACCTTTCCGCATCTCTGCTATTACTCATAGAGATTGGTACCTCGCTGTCTTCCCAGTACCTACCTGTGTTTCCAGTTTTTTCCCCAGTGCTCTCTGCAGTCCTAACATGGGGCAGTCCTAGCAGTTGGAAACAGAGGAGCTTTGAGGAAGGGTTGACCTATGCACAGTAGGATGTTTGCAGTATCAGTGTCTCTACTCACAGGATAGAGGAGCACTCATCTTTTTGTGTGACAATCACATATATCTACAGACAGTGTCAAATATATCCTGGCTGACCAAACCACCCATAGTAGAACCAATGACTTAATGGAAATTCCAAACTACAGCACTGGTGGCATGTTCCCAGGAAGCTCTCCTCTGTCAAGGACATGTTGGGGGTGGGTATTAAAAGCATTCCCATGCACCTGGTTGTCTTCTCCAACAGTGCCTGCCTTCTGGTTGATCTAAAGGTTTAGGTTCTGGCCAGAGTTCTCTGTCTGTTATGTAGAGGGAATTAATAACTTCATGAGCAAGACAAACCAAGAGTAAATACAGAAAGAATCTGTCTTTTATTTTGATGGCAGGAAATGATAGTAAGTTAACAGGGAGTTTTGCTTAAATTTTGTGTCTCCTTAATTGAATTTTCTCCTTTGCTTTCACAGTGGGGACCAAGCAAGCAGATGTTATTATTGCACTCTGTCTTTTGATGTTAAGGGAAGTTTAAGGCAACCAAGATAAATAAGAATGAGAGTCATCCTTTATTTACAGGTCAGGTATCTGTCAGTCACTGCAATGTCCTGCAAGAAGCAAGGATGTTTCCCAGCTACCACGAAGCACACCATGAAGTGCACTCACAGAGACTTTTATATAGCCAGACTTGAAGTTTAGCTATTGGCTGCCCTTGTCGCAGTTCAGATAAGAGGGAATGTAGAGAATTCAGGAATAGGGAATTTTTCTCTATAGAAAAATTATTGTTTACACCCCGGTAAGAGAAGATGAGTAACAAAAATCCAAGAGCAGTAAGATAATAGTATCTTAAGACTTCAAAAGACCTTCAAAGCTTGAGGTTCCTTAGTATATAGGATAAACATACATAGACACTTCACTTTTTCCCCCTGAAAAGCATGATGGAAGAACAAAGTATGGGGAACATAAAATAATGGCAAGGATGTATCAAGACAAGGTTAATTTATGTTAAAATGAATCAGCTCTTTTATCAAGGCAAGGTTAAGGTATATAATTTACTCACGAACAGTGTAATGGTTGGCCAGCAATATAATGTAACTTATGAGGCTAGGGAGGTGGCTCTATTGCTAATGTGCTTGCTACTTAAACATGAAGCATGAAGATCTGAGTTTGGATTCCCAGAACCCATGTAAAAAGGCAGGTTTGCTGTGTGCACCCATAATCCCAGCACTGGGAAGGCAAAGACAGGATCACAGGGCTTGTCAGGCAGCCAGTCTGACCAAGTCAGGTTCAGTGAGAGAGTATTTCTCAAGAAGAAGGTAAGGGGAGGTAGAAAAAGGCACACAACATTGATATACACATATGCACATACATTTAGAAGGCTGTCTAAATGAAATAGCCAAGTAATGAGGGAGACAGAGTTCCAAATGGCTTTTTTTTTCTTTATCAAACGAAGCTGCCAGTACCAAGATTGGATTACATCTAATTGAGCTGTTGGCCAAAGAGGTCCCATGGGAATTCACAAACATCACAGGCTCCTGTCAAGGCTATAGGTTGCTCTCCACAAACTGACAAGAAGTCCCCGTTGCTAAAGGCAACACCTACACAACAGATTGGACATGGAGAGGTCAAGCTGGAGCCTTCACCCAGACACATCACACAGACAAATGTTCTTCATGCCACTGGGCTATAGAATCAAAAAATAAACAGGATTTTTTTTTCTTTTATTGTGTGGGATTGAATCCAGAGCCTTGTGTGTGCTGGGTAAAAATTCTACCACTGAGCCCCATCTCCCAGCTTGTTTTTATTTTTATTTTGGGGCAGGGTCTCACTAAGTTTCCTAAGTTGGCCCTGAACTTACTGTTGTACCCCAGCCTGACCTGAGATTCTTTAATTTTTTTTTAATTTATAATTTCATAATTCTTTAAAAATACTTTAATTATTTGAAAATTTCATAAATATATTTTACTCACATTCATTCCCTCCCCATCTTCTCCCAGATCCACTTCCAAACCTCACCAACCCAATTTTATGTCTTCCTTTTTCTTTTAAACACATGGAGTTCATTTGTGCTGCCAAGATTCTCCTGGCTGTGATCTCTACCCTGGAGCTTGGTTGACCTACCAAGAGTCACACCTTAGAGTACACTGACTCTCCTTTTATCAACAGATATCAATTGCCAACAACTCCGTCAGCTAGGGTGTGATTCTGGGTCTACCTCTCCTCCGTGCTGGGATTTTTGCCTGGCTTGAGCTAGTGTAGAGCACGCTGTCAAAACTGCTGTGAGTTCATGTGTGCAACTGCCCAGGAGTGTTCAGAAAGCAGTGTACAAAACTTTGTTGTAGTCATCTACTGTCTCTGGTTCTTACAATCTTTCCCATCTCTCTTCTGTGACAACTTCTGATTCTTGGGGAGAAGAGTGTGATATGACTATTCCAATTAGGGTTGAACACTCTGTGGCCTCTTATTCTCTATATGTTAATTAACTGGATATCTCCATATTAATTGCCATTTACTTCAAGAAGAAGCTTCTCTGATGAAGAGATATACTACTTTGTTGATGTAATAATAGGTCATTAAGAGTCAGTTCAATATTATAGCCACTTAGCAGAATAATAGCAATTGATTCCCCCATACTACTGGCTTGGCCCCAGTTACAGTGCCAAGTATGAGTTCCATCTTGTGAAGCAGGCCTTAGGTACAATCAGAAAGTGTTTGGTTACTCTAACCACATTTGTGCCAGTGTTGCATAAGTGGGCGTATCTTGCCAGGACAATCATTATTGTAGTTCCCATTGTTTGTAGCTGGGCCAGATGTGGATCACTTGTGTGTGATAGTATTCATAGGACTTTTCAGAACTGTATCAGTTAGCTAGTAGGAACGAAGCTTCTATGGCCTGGAATTATTTTATCTCCCTGCTTTAGCCTTCCAACTATCTGAGATTATAGACATTTATCATTCTGTCCAAATCTTTTAAAATTTGTATCACCGTTTAAAAACTTTAGTTTCTAAGAGAATTGAAGGTTTCACAATGTATTTCAGGGAGGAAGGTATGACTCAAATAGTTAAGGCAGAAAATAAATGTGCTGAGCTGGGGGTGTATGTCAGGGGTAGAAGCACGTGCTTAGATGAGACTGAGTTTAGTGCCCAGTACCAAAAAAATAAATAGATAAGCTGTGGTAAGAGCCTTTATCAGTGAGCCATCAGGCAAATGGATGAAACTAAAAGATAAAACCATCTTGGCTGAGGTATCCCAGACTTAGAAAGACAAATACAGTATATTTTAACTTATCTGAGGATATTAGCTGTTAAACCAATGATGACCAAGCTACAATCCATAGAATCACAGAGGTTAGGCAGTGAATGAACTACTGGAGGATACAGGTAGATATCATTAGGAAAGGGAAATAGAATATATAGTTATGAATGGAAGGAGGGGCTTGGTGTCGGAGGATCAAGTGCAGGAGGATGGGAGAGGGGGTATGGGGAGAGACAGACAAAATTAAGGATTATTTAAAGGGTAGTATGGAATATAATACAGTAGACATTTCCTAAAATATCCACATACGTGAAGGCTGTCTAAATGAAATAGCCAAGTAATGAGGGAGACAGAGTTCCAAATGGCTTTTTATTTTCTACCAAACGAAGCTGCCAGTACCAGAGTTGGATTACAGCTAATTGAGCTGTTGGCCAAAGAGGTCCCATGAGAATTCACAAACATCACAGGCTCCTGTCAAGGCTATAGGTTGCTCTCCACAAACTGACAAGAAGTCCCCGTTGCTAAAGACAACACCTACTCAACAGGTTGGACATGGAGAAGTCAAGCTGGAGCCTTCACGCTGCATTCTAGCATCTTGGATACAGGAAGGTACTCTGCATGCTACCAAAAGAGAAACGTAAACACCAATGCAGCCAGAAACTCTTTGCTCTACAATGGTGTCCTACCTACAAGATATCCTAGGGCAATGGTTGCACAAAGCTTATGGAAGTAACTAACAGTATTTGATTTGACATAAGGCCCATACCATGAGATAAAACCCATACCCTACACTGCCTGGGGGAACTGAAACTAGATACTAAGTAGTCCAGGGACTTACAGTAAAACCAAATATTACTATCCTAAAAAATAAAGTAGCAATAAAATGATTCCTTATGACTATCTGCTACACTCAAAGATTAGTGCTTTACTCAGCCACCATCAGAGGAGCTTCCTCCTGCTTCTGGGATTTGTCCCTTCTGCAGATGGGAACAAATACAGAGACCCACTATTGGACAATGTGAAGACAGTGAAAGGCCTTGGAACACGCAGCACTAAATGAGATATCTCCATCAAATCCCTCCCCACACAGCTCAGGAAACCCTGAGGAAGAGGGGGCAAAAGAGACAATAAGACAATAAGAGACAGAGAAGGTGGAGGACAGCGAGAAAACAAGGCTTTCTAAATCAGCATGGACAAAGCTCATATGAACTCTCAGGGACTGAGGTAGCATGCACAGGGCTTGCATGCGCCTGCACCAGGTCCTCGGCATGTATATTATGGCTTCCAGTTTGGTGTTTTGGGGGATTCCTGAGTGTGTGAATGAGTGTGTCTCTGATTCTTACGTCATTTTCCTTCTTTTTGTTTGTCTTGTCCAATCCTGATATGATGTTTTGTTTTCTCTTATTATATTTTATTTTGTTATATTTAATTATTAACCCCTAGAAGCCTGTTTCTTCTAATGAGAGACAGAAAGGAAGTGGATCTGGATAAGAGGGGATGTGGGGAGGGGCTGAGAGGAGTACAGTGAGAGAAATCTGTAATCAGGATATATTATATGAGAAACAAATCTATTTTTAAATCAAAAGCAAAAAAATTAAAACAAAACATCATGGTTTAAGGCAAAAGTAAGTAAACAATTAAACAACTTGTTTAAAGGGTTAAAAAGCATTGCCTGGATGCCTCTCACACCGAGTCTTTATCAGAGCAACCTAGTAAGTAAAATGCCACTGGAATTTATTCGAAAATGGTAAATAATCATATTCTAGTAAGAAGAATGAGATGTCATGATTTGGGGTGGCTGGGTTTTATTTTTAACTCTGACAATGAATTATGACTACAAATCCAGTGGTTTGATAATGGAACTTTCCCATATTCTAAGGCTGGCTCCTCCAATGAGTGTTGGCCAAGGGTTTCCACATGAGCGGTGAGGGCTGACAGATGAATACGCCCACTGTCTCAGTTGATAACAATGAACAGATTCCTCGTGGCACCAACTAGGCAAAGAAGCTGTGGTATGCCTCTGGATTCAGAGGCATGACCATACGGACGTCACAGCAGCCATAATAACCAGACTTTAGGCACGAACTCACATGACCCCACAACACAGTCATGTTCCCAAGACCACACTAGGTACCGTCCAGTGTGCAGGTACATCTTAGAGTCACGTCAAGTGAGAAAGTTGCTCATGGCCACTTCCTGAACCTGGGTCCTGACAACTCTGTGCTCCCCATGAAAACTGAAGAAAGCTGTGGACGGGGGCATAGGTCATTGTCTGAGACACACACTGTGTTTGGAAATGTATTTGATTTGTACAAAGGATTTAGCTGCCTGGTAACTGTTTTTCTTTTCTTCATCTTCTTCTTTCTTTTTTTTAGACAGAAAGCTTTGCATTAGAATTCTTCCTTTTTTTTTTTTTTTTTTTTTTTTAAATACGTGAGAATCCTAATGTCCTTTTAATGATTTTAAAATATATTTGATCTGACTGAGGGCAAGTAGATTTATTCAAAACCTGTCATTTCCATCATACACAGATCTCAAAGCACTTTTTCCAGCCAGGACAGGGGAGCTCTGAGAATAAGCAGATGTACTCTGCTCAGTGGGCACACAGATTTTGGGGCAGAGTTCCAATTTATCTGCACTGGAGAATTTGGGCAGCCAATTGGAGTCCCATTCTCTGAATAAAGAAATTTTTTTTTTCTAAATTTTTTCCACAGGAGAAAACTAAGCACACCAATTTTTGCCTCAGGCTTTCTAAGCTATTTCTCTTAAGTCTATGGAGGTGTTTCAAACCAGTTCCAAACAGTTTCGTCAAGTCGAAATAGCTCCGACTCTTTCCAAGGGCAGAGACTCTTTGAATGGATAGGGTGTGAGGCAGTTTTCTGAGACTTGTTTGGATTTCAGGAAGTGAGCAAGAGAAGCTGAATGTCCCTTTCCTGCTCTGACTCTAAAGAGAAAAAAAAAAAAAGTCTCGTCCCTGCCCAAGGATACTTAGGACAAACCGCTGACATTTCCTAAGTTCAAAAGAACAGAAAGTCCACGGAAAGGGGAAACTTACAACGAAAGGCTTAGGATGCAGCAGAGACACAGCAAAAGGACCACATATACCGTGCAAATGGGGACAAACACAGCTCCTGAGCGTCCGTGTTTAGTGCTGTTTGTTTTTATGTGGAGTCTGTGCAATTCAGGGGAAACGGAGGACATCTGCAGATCTGTTCTGCTTCCCTTCCCTTCCCTTGCAGTTCAGTCAGGAACAGACCTCATCTTGGTGATACTGATAAACTATTCCATGGATGGTTTCAGAGAAGTGCTATGTAGTAAAACGGATTGTATAGAGCCTGGGTATATATCTGCTCTGTGTGTGTGTGTGTGTGTGTGTGTGTGTGTGTGTGTGTGTGTGTGTGTACGTATGTAAATCAAGCAAAGAGGTAGCAGAGTCACTTTCATTGTAGGACACACCAACATGTATAGAATTTCTTGGTCCTGGATGCGATGCATCGAATTTCCCTGTCAGTAGGGTTTACATACAGACCTCTTCCAATCCCCTAGTCTCAATCCAAACTGTTGGGCAAAAGAGGAGAGCTTCTCTCTGATCTCTCAGGAGCCAGGCCTTAAGTGAAGAAACTCAGGAATCCCAGGTTCCAGTAAGTACCCACTCCATACCCTCTAAATGGATACTGTGACATACAGCATTTTCTAGGATGTAATCATGCAGTCAGAAAACCTGGTTTAAAGTTTGGGACAGGAGTGGGGAGTAGGGGTTCCTGATGACTCCCACAAACATCATTTCCATGTTCTTCAAAGGAGATATGTCTTCATTCTCATGTCTCCTGACCTTGGGCACACACAGGGCACAGCCACAGAACACCATGGGGTGTGAAACTTCAGTTTCTCACTGTCCTTGAAGGAGGAGCTAGCTGGAGTTAGACCCCAAGAGTCTTCTTAATAACTATTTATAGGAAAAAAAAAAATCCCCTAAAGCCCAGCTTTTTCTTTTCATTGTATCCCACACAAACTGCAAAATCCATAATGGGAAACATTCCAGGGCTGAGAGTATTGCTTAGTTGTAGAGTACTTGCTTAATGTTTGTGAGACCCTGGGTAAAATCAACCGACCTATCAGACCTATCAACCAACCCAACACCTTCCACTTCTCAAAAAGAAGCCTTCAAACATTGCTGCATGCACTGTTTAACTGGATTTTATTCATCAAGCACTCAGGCCTTGGGATTCCCCACTCCATGCACCCTCGACTGTTCTGGGAAATTCATTTATTCTCAGTCAGCCAGTGAAGGGCATTGTCCAGGACAAAGACCTGGATAGCTCTATCTATCTCTAGTTATGACTACTGACTATGCAGAGAACTCAGATCGATGAGCCTAGTTTTCTCATTAGTAAACTCAAGAGCTATCCATTCTCCACAGCAGACATAAAGCCCAGACATAAAGTCCAGGGACTGTTCTGTCAGCTCATAGAGAGTTGGTGGGTGGTGGGGGTTATATGATTTCCATCCATCACCTTAGTAAGATTCTTACAGACCAGTTCCTGCTCCATGAGCTGAGTAGTTTTCAGAACGATGATGAGGGTCAGTGAAGTTCTCTTTTAAACTGGCCCATCTAGGATAAATGAGGGAGGACCAACACAGGAAAGGAGGAGTGTCTGTCTCTCACCATCGTTTATGGATCGATGCTTGATCTAATTCAGAACATTCCATTCTCTCCCCCAGACAATGGGAACAAGCCTTCTTATCTCTTAAGAGCCCGGGATTTTTATGGCACCTAAACACTCTGCCAAGGGTTGGGCCACATCCAAGCCTCTGACTTCAGTGCCTACAAGTGCTTTCAAATTCCTCTGTCCTTTCTCTGGTCCTGCATCACCTTTACTCCTTAGCTTTCCCTCAATCTTTTCACAACAATCATTAGTCTTCATACTTTCTTCCTTTACTCATGAGCCCTAAAAAGCTAGTGACCAGATTTACTTCCTGATGTTAAAGAAACCTTTAAAGATCATCTTCCATTGAAGGGAGATTGGAGTGACACTGAACTGAGGTCCCTCTTGAATCAGTTTCAAATGTACCTTTTTTTCCCATGTACCAGCTCATTTGAGAGCGGAGACCCAACCTGCCCACCCAGCACCCAGAGGAGAGGCTCCATGGCTGCCTTCCCGGAGGTGTCACCTATCTGAGTTCTTCCTTGTTATGGGAGGGAATAAGCACCTGCCAGTGCCTGTGGCCACTTGATCCCAGCCTCACAGCACCCCGTGGGTGGGGAGAAGACCAGAAAGAGGAGCCAGCTGGTGAAGGCGCCAGGCTCTGCCTTTTTCCCTAGTCACTAAGCAATTCTCTCATCTCTGCAGGCACTCTACTGCTGAGATCCAGGGCTAAGGTATTTGAAGTCATGCCAGTAAAAGCTCTGGAAACAGGGATGGGAGCTTGTGCTGGAAGCCAGGACAGAGCCCCATGCTGATTCCCTATTCCTCTTATTTATTTGCATGATCTGAACTAATTTCTCAGCTGTAATCTACACCACCCACCACCTAGGAACTTCCCAGAAGTGTCCAGCAGGGGAGGGGTGGGAATGAGAAAGAATGCACCCCACTCTTAGGCGGTATTCACGTAGCCTGAAGAGTATTCCCAGGCTGTCACAACTGATTCAAAATAAGAAAAGTATGTTGGCAACAAATAACCAATAAAGGATGCCCCGATTTTATAAGAGAACAGACATGTGACTTTGTCAGAGAAGACAATGAGTTAAGGTGTGTGGCCACAGGGATCCAGTATTTACGTATGTTCTGGTCATTTTTCTTAGATATGTTGTATTCGTTCTGATCCTAACAGTTACTGGGGACTTGTTGCTCACTGCTCAGGCACTTGCCCAGCTTGTGCAGTGCCCCACGTCCCATTGCCAATACTGAAAACAAAGTAAAGTTGCGTTAGAAAACTTAAATGCATGTTGCTAAGTGAAAGAAGTCAGTCTGAATATAGCCACACTATGTAATTCCAACAAGATGTTTCCCTGGAAAGGACATAATGAAAGAAATAATGAAAAGTAAAGAGGAGAGAGAGGTGGGGGGCTTAGGCAATTACTCAGAGTGAAATTACTCAGTGTGGTACTGTTGTGGTAGACACATGCCATTAGCCATCTGTCTAAACCTGAGCACCTACAACACCCAGGGTGAATGCTTATATAAACTCTGGTGAGCTAGGTGATGGTGATATGTCTTTGTAGAGTCATCTGTCTTAACAAATGCACCATAGGGTGGGCGATGATAAGGGTGTGACCAAATACTGAGGAGGAGAATGCATGGGAAATCTTTACACACTCTGTTCAATATTGCTTTGATTCTAAGATTGCTCCTCATGGTCACAGAGGTTGAGGAGATGAGGTAGTGGTATCCATGCAACACTGGGGTGTGCTTACCAGTGCACTTAGTACTTTTTATAGTGTGTATTTCCCTAGAATTAAATATTATCATTATTTTGGTGACTGAATTTTGGATGTTCTCTTCAACTCTATGAATGCCTCACCTGCCTCCCTCTATCCCTGGCCCTGGCCCTGCTCTTCTGCCTCAGAATCAGAAGCTGCTGGGTGCTCTGGTGGAGACTTACCCATGTATCTATCTATATTATATGCAGGCACCAAGCTGTTTGACTACTAAAGACACAAAGCCTTAGTCACTAAAATCTTGTTTAATAAATATTATTTTACCTTAAAACATGTGATGTAGTCTCCTCTTTTGTAGATTTAGAGAAATAAATCTATCCTTATATGTCTTGCTATGTGTTATCATGTATACATCAAAATAGAATCAGAATAAGTGAGAGAAGGACAAGCACAATGGGCTCTGGTCTCCAAGGGACACTGGCTCCATGATCCCCAAATCACACCAAAGTCCACACATGCCCAAGTCCTGTATGTGACATAAAGAAATGTTTACATAGAACCCAGAGCTTTCTCTGCACTTTAAATCATATCTAGCTGATTTACAATACCTAATAGTAGGATCATTAATCTTGTTATACTGGATTATTTAAGGAATGATGGAGATACCTCCTCACACTTTCAGTAAAAGCTAAATATTTTTTTTTCAAATATTTTTGCATCGCTGGTTGGTCTAAGTGGAGGATTTAGAACCAGAAGGTTAAGCAGGCTAACTGTGCAGGGAGACAAAGCAACTAATGAGTATCTACTGTAGAGTGATGGATGTCTCAGCCCTACTAGCTCAAAGAAATGTGTCTGCAGGACTGGATTTCTGCAGCTCAGAGTCTACAGCATAGCAGGGCTGGGCTTTTACTCTGAGTAAAAATGGAAGATGTGAGCTGTGCTGAGTTTTCTCTGGAGGTCCTGGGAAAGTGTTTCTCTCCATCTTGTGCCCACTATGGGCAGAACCCAGTGCCTGAGGTTGTAGAACTGTAGGCCCCATTTCCCCACTAGTCTTTGGTCACGTTGCTCCTCTATGGTTTCTACTAGTTCCTTTGTAACACTGATGAATTCCTAACAGCTTCCAGGAGGAAAGCTTACCTGGCCTCATAGTGGGAAGGCATGTTCACGATTGTGGGAGGGTACAGCAAAGGCCCCTCACATCAAGTTGGGCTAGGAATCATGACTTGGGACTGGGGACCACCTTCAAAGGATCACTCCTAGTGACCTACTTGTACGCTTCAGGCCCCACCTCCTGTAGGTTCCACAGTCTGCCCAAACAGCATGACCAGCTGGGAACAAACATGTAAAACCTCAACCTCAGGAGATATTCCAGATTCAAACCATGACTGTTCATCTCTTCTAACCCCTTCTTGTGTGTGTGTGTGTGTGTGTGTGTGTGTGTGTGTGTGTGTGTGTGTGTTGTGATGTACATGTGTGTGTTTGCATGAGTGCAAGTGTAACTGTACAATTGTAATGTGTACATGTATTTGTGCACACACAAGAGTGGAGACTTGAGGCTAATGTCACATGCCTTTCTGTAACATTCTTCCCTGAACAATGAGGCATGGTTTCCCTGAACCTGGAGCTCACCATACTTTGGCTAACCAGCTGGCTTGCTCTGAGGATTCCCAGCCTCTGCTTTCCATATGCTGAGATTATAGTCTGGCCATCATGCCATCCTCTTTGTTACAGAGTTTCTGGGGATTTGATCTCTAGTCCTTATGTGTTTATGGCAACTGCTTCACCCTCTAAGACATCTGAACTTTCCCTTCATCTCAGGATTAGATGGGTTTTCCTTCAGCAACATCATCTTTGAACCCCTTCATTGAGGATCTCTTACCCAGATTCAAAGGATGCAGGTGATCTTTCTGTTTTAAGGTGAATTTATCTTAAACTTTAATGACATCTGTAAAAACCCTTCACATCAGTATTTAATGTTGAGCTGAGTGACAGAGCATACATACATCAGTAGGGCCAGACTTCTGCCCGCCCTACTGGCCTTTGAAATGTGTGAGGTTATTGGGTGGGTGACTTTGGGGTCTTCCTGTCCTGTGCTTGCTCTTCCCACATGGGTGGCATGCTTGACTTCATGCTTTGCTACCGCAGACAGCCCTGAAGCCACAATAGCTACACCTCCAAGGACCAGAAGGAGAGCTGTGGAGTAGAGTCTGTCTCTCTTCCCAGGCAGTGTGAACGTGGGCCAAGACCACCAGCACAGGTGGTAATTGTGACAATTTTCTCTGAGATCAGATTACTGGCTGACCCCCTCCCCTCCTGTCATACTCAGCCCCCACCCCTCCTCAGATGGAAATGATTTGTGGACCATAAGTAAGTGTGCTCTAGAGGCAGAGCCCTTCCTAGGCACTTTCAAATGCCATTTGGCTTGACACTCTCACCCCTGACACACACACACACACACACACACACACACACACACAACACACACAGAGAGAGAGAGAGAGAGAGAGAGAGAGAGAGAGAGAGAGAGAGAGAGAGAGAGAGAGAGAATCTTGATGCTGCTGGTGATGATTGCTCTGAGATACAGCTCAGAGCTGATTATCTTTCTAATGGATGGTACAAAGAGAAAGGGAAGTGTGTCGATTACCAAAATTGTGATTTGGGTTAGGAGCATTAACTAAAGTTTGCTTTTGTTCTCTGAGGAGAAAGGCTGGGCTAATTGTAAAAACACAGCAGAATGTTCTGTCTAAAACGCTGTGAATGATTAAAAACCACTTGTATGTTATTCATGCACTAAGCATCCACCTTTTACTCACTGGATGGAGTTCTTTCTGCTGGCTCCCTGTCATGGTCATGTAAAGAAGGGGCTTCTTCCCTTGACTCTGGAGTAGATTTGTGTGGGTGACAATGTCCCCTGCTATGCAGTGAATGCTCCAGAAATGGATCCCATTTCTGGTAGGCTCTGTGTGCTTGTCCATCTCTCCACTTCAACAGAGAGCCCCTGCACCTTGTCTACTGTTGTGACCGGTGTCGGGATCTGCAGGGACAAATCTTACCACTTGAGATCTGCAAAGCCCTTGTAAAACTGTCATGTAAGAGACTGGCATACCACACAAAGGACAAAGCTCATGCCTCACTGCCCTAGGGAATGCAGGACCTCTGGAAATGAATCCCTGCATCACAGTCACTATATCATGTTGCAGTACTTGCTAGAATCCCTCAAAATGCTATCCATGCAACTGTCTATCTTTTTTGAACATATACACCAGCATTTGTTTGTATATGATGTACTGCTGGGTTAAAATTGGAGTCTTTAAAGTGATCCTTTAGACTTCTTATAAAACATCTTGGGAAATCTTCCTCATTTAGACTTAAGAGTTGTGGCTTTATTGTCTCTTGTCTCTGTGTCTCTGTCTGTTGTTGTCTCTCTCTCTGTGTGTATGTAGTGTGTGTGTGTGTGTGTGTGTGTGTGTGTGTGTGTGTGTAGTGCTAAGGACTTAGCTCAGGGCTTTGCATGTGCTAGGCAAATGCTCTACTACCAATCTCTACACTCAGCCCTGCGGTTTTGCTTTCTAAATAGTCATTGTTCTCAGACTATTGTCAGCTGACGAAGGCTTGGATCCTGCTACTCTTTACACCACAGAGAGTAAGCAATCTATTTGCTCTGAGATTTGACAAGATATGGGGCAGTTTGAAAAAAAAATACTACCTTTACAGCTGGGACATTATGAACCTTTAAGGGTGGAAACAATTGGATACTTTAAATAACTGAAGCTAGTGGCCTTAAAATGAATACCAGTACTGCGTTCCTCTTCCCTCTCTCTTTTCTACCCAGCTGCCATGAGGGAAGCAGGCTACTCTGCTGCATTCTCCAACCATAGTATTCTGCCCTACCATGGACCCCAAAGTTACAGAAAAAATAAACTGTAAGCTGCCCCCCAAAAGAACTTTTTTCTCAAATTAGTTGGTCACAATAATCAAAGCCAACTAACACAAGGGTCTGTTATTGGTACAGCATTGTTAACTGAGCTCTGGAAGTCACACCTTGTCCATTCTCCATGTTGTAACTCTATAGTCTTTGATACATGTGTGTGCGTTGTACTCATAAAGTGCCTGTCAGCCTAGGTTTACTGGAAATCTGCTGTGTTCCTGGCCTCATCCCTCCCTCCTCCCAACCCTTGGCATCCCTGACATTTTTTGCTGCTTTTATACTTGTGTCTTTTCCAGAGGGTTTCATAGTTGGGGTCATACTGTGTGGAACATTTTTGGATTTGCACCTTTCACCTAGTAACATGCCTTAGAGGTCTGGGGGTAGTATTTATACAGCAATGCTAGATATAATAAGAAAATTATTGTCTGTCACTTAGGTGACTGTATTATTTCCTTTCGGCTGATGAGATAAATACCCTGACAAAAGCAACTTAAGGAAGAAAGGAATTATTGTGGCTCACAGCTCCCCAGGGGCACACATCCATCATGACGGGAAGATACAACAGCAGAAATGCTAGGCAGAGAGGATGGTCAGGAAGCTGGCTGATCAGGTTTCATCTTTCATCAGTACTTAGAAAGTTCCATGACTTTCCCAGTTAGGGACCAAGTGTTCAAACATAGGAGCCTCTAGGGAATGTTTAATATTCCAATAACAACAGTGACCAAATGGATTCCACACATGTACTCTCATCATTTGAGACAAACATCACCATTTGTAAGAAATGGCTGATTTTCTCCATATTTCAGTAATCTTGGTTATATGTGTGACACTTGCATGCTATATTTATCTGTAAGTGTTCAAGCCAGCAACTTTCTTAGAAATGAGAAAATTTAGTTTCATGACCATTACCAGAGCACTCTCACAAGCTTTCAACATTTGGCTATTTCTATATGACATGCAGAGCATTTAACATCCATTTCTTCCTCTTTGTGGTAGAAGAGAAGGAAGGTTGTAAGAGGAAGAAATGGAAGTTTACAGTGTCACTTATCAGCAGGTGGCAGTATTGGGCTTGGGACCCAAGTTAGTCTTTGATTAGCATCTATAGACTTAACCACTTTAGACTCTTATCATTGGTCTCTAAGAATATTATTTTGCATGTCTTCAAATGAAGCCAAGGAATTCCCTAAGCATGGGTCAGTCTTCAGTTCACTGAGGAATTCTAGCAAACTCCACCGTATGTCAGGCATAGTCCCCCTACACCTTGATAGACCATTTTGCTCCCAGCTTCTATGACTGGCACATTTTTTTGCTACATGAGATACACGGTGATATGAAAGATCTGGAAAGAACAAAGCATGAGCTAGTCCCCAGACTCACCTCAGGATCTCAGTTTCAGTTTAAAATGCCTGAGGGTGACAGTGTCCTTGGTTACCTTTAGACTCCTTGACTACCCACATCCTGCAGGATTGAACAGAGTACAATACTTTTTAAGTGTTAAGTGTCCTCAAATTGAACTTTGTCCTTTACAGGTGCTGCTTGTTTAACAGGGATTTCTGTCTACAATGGTTCTGCCCCAAGCTAAATCCAGAGACCTTCATGTATTTGTTTTTTTAATCGCATTCCTTTGAACCCATCCTTGTATCCAATAAGTAATGATGAACATTGGTAATCAAATAACAGTAATCAAAGGTCCAAGTGCTATAGTGGAAGTCACCATGGGTGCAAAAAGCAACACAGTAGAGATTCAAAATCCTGCCTATGGGACATGGAAGGATGCACCCAGGAGATAATGATTGGACTGATATTCGACAGGTAAGGTAGAATGAATCAATGAAGAATGGTGGAGAATAGCTGGTCCGTCACATCTCTGGGTCTGCACCAATTTTGGATGGAAAATATTCCCCAGTCAGACACTGCATCTATGCTGAACATGTAGACCTTTCCTTACACAATGAGGTAGAATTAATTATACAGTACTCACAATGTGTTAGTTATTACAATCCATTCAGAGATGATTGAAAGATATAGGAATATATAGAGGGTTACCGCAGACACGGTTACAGTTCTTGTATGGGATGAGCACATCTGCATATTTTGTAATGTGTTTGTTGGGAGAGGGGACTGAAATGGCAGCACATTTTTGTGAGTTTGATATTTTGACATGCCTACACCTATGATTTGACAGGAGAGTGGGGATGTGGGCTTGGAGACAGACCAGTGGCTAGGGAGAGGGACAGGGATGGAGAGGGCATAGCTATTAGACATGAACTTGAGAAAGCACATTATTATGTATGCAAACATTAATGTCCATCTGGAATGTTTTCTACATTTAAAAAAATACTCCTTCTCAATTCCCATTACTGTCCTGATACCATCATCAATTCTTCAGTGACGTGGTGTTTACATCACTACATTTTGTTGTTGTTGTTTTGACCACGTTCTCTAACAAGTGTTATTTTCTCCTATAGATGCAGGAAGTAAAGTTTGGAAGGAAAAGAACTTAGCTTTGAAAACAAAGCATTTCCTCTGCCGAATTCAGAGCCCAGGAAAGTCTGACATGAGTCACTGGTCCCAGGCACATCCTGGCTCTGCCACTAACTACAGTGTGGCTCCAGCCAGTCACCTGAACCTTCAGCGCCCCAGCCACCCCAGGCAGAAAATAGCAAGTTGGGACAGATTACCACTTGTCTCTCTTCTAGATCTTTCACGGAAGGGCGGCTTTACCACACTTAGTGACCTATACCCTAACTACACTTGAGGACAGACTGCCGTTTTGTCTCTGGATAGGGTTTTTGTTGTGGAACAGTCTTCCACCTAACTCAGCTGGAGTCCATTAGTGTAAAACCAACTCCCCAGTCCCAGGCATCTTAGCTACCGAAGGGAAACCACACTGGTGTGGTTAAATCCCAGTGGCTTCCAATGGCAAATCTGGTTCATGAAAGCTAAGGGCATGCAGCATAAAGCTGATGTGTTCCAGTTTTTTTCTTAAGTAAAAATGTTCTTTTTTGTGTGTGTGCATGTCAAAATAGCATCTCACTCAATACACAGGGAGTTTATGAATGTGATAATACTGTTGTACCATTACAGGAAGTGTGTGCGAGTAGCACAATAAACTCTAGATTTGCCCAGAGGGTTTTAAGAGCAGCAGAGCAGTTGTTACAGTATCTATAAACTGATGAGTGCTCTCTCTCTCTCTCTCTCTCTCTCTCTCTCTCTCTCTCTCTCTCTCTCTCTCTCTCTCTCTCCTCTCCTTCCCCCCTACACACACACACACACACACATTTCTTTTTCTCAGTTCCTTTAGTTTCTAAGCATCAGCAAGAAGCCTCCTAAGAAATTGTGTTTTTACAGATACCCTGAAACATCAAGAGTCTGATGTCCAAGTTCATTTGCCTCACAGACTGAAGGGAGCTTCAGTCACAAGGAAGAACTTTCTATAGTTCTCTGGAACACAATACGCGGTGAAGACAGGGTGGGACTGGGAAGGCTTTAAACTTTTAAAAACTTTTAATGTGTGTGTGTGTGATGTGAGTGTGTGTGCATGTGTGTGTGTGTGTGTGCACATGTATGTATGCACATGTGCATGCATGTGTATGTGAGTGTGTATGTGCATGTTTGAATGTGTGTGCATGTGTGTGTGCACACTTATATACTAGCACACTTTAGGAGTCAGAGGACAACTTGGAGTCAGTTCTCTCCACCAGGTGGACACCAGGGATTGAACTCAGGTCATCAGGTTTGGCAGGAAGTACTCTCAGTCTCCCAAGCCATCTTATGCCTACTGCCTCTACCTTTATACAAAGGCAAAACCAAGGAGTTGACACAGACTTTGCTTATTCTCAAGTAGAATATTTACCTTCTTTTTTAAAAATATAAAAAAAAAAGACTTGATAATATTTCTGTGGTAGTTGAGTGATAATGACCCCCCCCCATTTCATATATTTCAATACTTAGTTCCCAGTTGGTGGGATGTTTAGGACGGATTAGGAGATGTGGTCTTATTGGAGGAAGTGTGTTAGTTGGGGTGGGCTTGGAGGCTTTATAAAGAATATGCCAAGCTCAGTCTTCATCTCTGTCTGCCATGTGCTTATGGATCACATGTAAACGCTCGGCTACTGCTCCGGTGCTTTCCCTGCCTTCCTGCTGCCATGCTCTCTGCCATGATAGGTATGCACTCACCCTCTGAGACTATAAGCAAGTCCACAGTTAAATGATTTCTTTTATAAGTTCTCTTGGTTCATGGTGTCTCTTCAAGCAGTAGAAAATAATTAGGGCAATTTCTGTGATTAAAATAAAAAATACTATAAAATAATCCCAAAGTGTCCTTTTAGATGAAGGATTTTAATTACATTTTAAAATTATTTCTGAAACATCATTTGTAGAGATTATATATCGGTCTATATTAATACACAGCAGAGGGCTGGACAGGTAGCTCAGGGGTAGATTACTTCTTAGCACAGATGTAATTCTGGGCTCCAGCCTTAGCACTGAAAATCAGAGTAAATGAATGAAATAGTGAAAACACTCATGGACCTTTCGCCTGAGAATTTTTTTACATATACAAAATTTATACATTACAGGTATATTTACATATAAGTATATAAAATAGGTTTATATAAAGCAAACTTTATCTGGTAATAAATCATAAAAATATTTAATGTAATTATTTGGGGATGTCAAGATGATTTAATGCCTAAAAATATTTGTCATAAGGTCTAATGACCTGAATTCAATTCCCAGAACTGACTCTAGAGCAGCATGATTTCCAGCATACCATGGCAAATGGGCCCCTAATGGAATTAATAATAATAATAACAAATTTAAATAGTTTGAGGTATACACATAATTTTATATGTTTTTAAAGATGAAAGTCAATGTGTATACTAATGAGGTAGATTGCTTATTTATAGCCACATAAAGAATTAAATCTTGGCTGATACTTGATACTACAGGACATAGATCATCTTCAGCCTTTTTCAAAGTTTTTGATTTTGCAATTGTCAATACTGAGAAATGTCTTTGAATAAATACATAGTATGAAACAGCAGAGGTAAATAAGGGCCATTTTTAAATTGTTGAAAGTTTTGTCTTAATCTCATGCCAAATCATTCAGTTTTTTATAGAAACTCAGCAACTCCAACAGCAACTTTAAAAACTATCCTAATACAATAATACTATTGTAAAAAAAAAATCACCAAAAAGAAAATCCTTGCCAGCTAAATGTAGATTCCACCCACGCCATCCCTGCCTGGCCAAGTGTTATCTTCTTTGGTGCGTGGGAAGCTCTCTATTATGACAGACTTCTTCCTACAATGTGTGTTGTGAATGAGCTGGATGTCTGAACCTCAGCACTGCAGAGTATCTATAAGAACTAGTATTTTAGGGGCTGGGTGATAGCTCAGTCTGGTTAGTGTTTGCCAGAAAACCATGAAAACCTGAGTTCAAACCCAAACATCTACATGGAGAGTGCTAAGCATGGTCCTGCACAAGTGTGATCCCAGCCCAGGTGGGGAGATAGATCACTGGGATTCTCTCACTAACTCCCCAGCTCAATCAGTAAGCTTCAGATACTCACGGGAATTCTGTCTTGAAAAATCAAGGTGGATAGTTTCTGAGGAGCAATATCCAATGTTGACTTACAGCCTACATGCATGTATTCCCCCCCCTAAACACACACACACACACTCACAAACATAATACACACTCACATATACACACACACACTTGTGAATAACATGTGCACATAGCAGCACATGTATACATACAAATACAAGAGAAATAATATTCCTATTGTAATTCAATACAATATTGAGCTTTTTATTTCTTGCAATGTTATAAAATGGCATTTTATAACATGGTCAAATTTAATTTGATACTTCCAGGCTGAAGAATAGTGTTAAGAAACTATTCCACATCTGTTTTACATAATTAAAACACCATGCATTTGTAAGAGCAGAACTCTATGTGTATAGTAAAAGCACCACAATTCATAATGTACAATAGTCTTTAATCAGAGCCAAGGTGTTTCAAACAGCCTTGACAGGCAATGCTGGTGTGTTCACATGAGCAGTACAGTGTGCACATGTTGTATGTTCAGAATCAAGGATGCAGTGAAGTGGCATGTTACAACACAAGCAAGTGATGCAGAAACAAACACCTTGGGTCCATTATACTTTTGATTTTTTTAAATTAATTTTTGGTACTCAGTTCAGAAGCCTTTTACTGTTGCTAAGATTTTGCCCCCCCACCCCCAATTCAGTTATGTGACCCCCAACATGGGGTTGTAACCCCACAGCTTAAGAAGTGTGGAACTGTAATCACAATACATGTCTTTGGGGGTTGCAATAGTTTCAACCTACAGGCTTTGAACGCTTGGGCTTTAGCTTGTGGTGTTATTTTGAAGCCTATGGAGCCTTCAGGAGATGGGTTTGGGAGGCACAAGCTCACAGTGGGTGGGTCTTTCCTGTTATCCTCTCTTCTTGTTCTGTCCTGGTTTTTTTTGTTTTTGTTTTTTTTTTTTTTTGCATATACCATTTCTTTTCTGCTACAATGTCCTGAAATGAAAGTTCCAAAACATGGACCAGAGCTGCTGTTGTTAGGTATTTTTGAAACAGTGAGGAAACACAGCAAAGGACCATCAGCTTCTGACTTTCCTGGCTTTCATGAGTCTGCTGTGTTACTGTATTTTTTTTATTAAATAAAATAACCTTAAGTTTTTCATAAAATGTTTGCTTTCTGAAATCTTAAATCAGTAGTTACAACATTGCTAAACATCATATCCTCTCCTTGGCTTCAGGAGTCATCTCATCCTGATTTGGGCTTTGAATTTTGATGAAGTAGACCACAAGGAAAAGACACTTGGGTGTTTAGAAAATGGGGAAGGAGTGAGAAGCGGACTCTTCCCAAAGCTACACAATTCTATGAACACCTTTTTTTTTCTTCCCAATAATACTTGGTTTAGACTAGTGACCTCCAAAAGACAAAGAGTAGTCTTTAGTTGCTTTAAGATCATCATTTACTTTAACAAGAAAACATACACACCACTGTTCTCTCACTACAGGTCTAGTTAATCATAAAATACTGTTTGCCTTCAGTTTCTATAGGGATGGAGTCTAGGACCCTTTACCCTCAGTCTATAATTTACCAAAATCTATGGATCGTTACTTCCCTTCTAAAGCTGTATTTGCATAGGAGCTATAGGTTAAGGGACATCTTTCCTTTGCATGGGAGCCTAACAATGTATATCCCTTTCTAAATTAAATGTGACATATGGTTCTCTATGTGAATTATCTTTAGCATCTACCCCTCCACTCTTTCTACATTGGATGCCATTTGTTCTTGTAGGCAATGCCCTCTCTGTAGCATTTATGATACATGTGTGCATGAGGGAGTGTGTGTGTGGTGTGTGTGTGTGTCTGTGTGTCTATGTTGTGTTTTGAGTGGGTCACACATATCATAGTACTTATGTAGATGTTAGAGGATAACTCTTTGAAGTCAGGTCTCTTCTTCCATCTTTATTTGGCTTCCAGGACTCAAGCTCAGGCCACAGGGCTGCTCACAGCAAGTGCCTTTACCTGTTGAGCCATCTTGCCTCCTCCTCAGTTTCATGGATAATTTATCATTCTGTCTTTAAAAATACTACCAAACACAAGCCTGTATTTAACCTCACTATCTCAACAAATGGTCTCATATCCAAGTTTCCAATATCATATAAGTTCAAACAAAAGTTTTCTAAGATAATATATTCCTGTGCCATCTGAAGAAAATTGTCCTTAACATGGTTGTTCAAAGCCAGGTGAGTTTTAGTATTGTGGTCTACCACAGGAGTAGCTTTATTCAGTTTCATTTCCTATGGTTTAGCTTACCTACGGCTGATATATAAATGGAAATATTCAGAAATAAACAATTGAAATGTCTTAATTTTGTGTGACCTTTTAGTCACCTAGTAGCCAGCTCAGTTTTCAGATTATCCACCAAAGTGTTGCAGAGCTATGTTAAAGTAACATTATCTTACTTAGGAGTGTCCTTGAAGTATAAAAGTGATGAGCCTAGCAGCTTGTGTACAACAAAGGGAAGGTAGAATGCTCCTTTTGAGCAAAAAAAAATGAATAATGTACAGTAGGTTTTGTAAATAGGAACAAACGATGCTGTACTGGCATCTCTGGAGGCATCTCTGGAGGTCTTGGACTAAGCCCTCAAGGATAACGGGGTGATTATACTTACTTTCTCTGTAGTCTCCCATGAGTCTGGTTTTTACTCCCCTGCCCCATCCCCACACACATTTAGAGCTGCTTGAAGATGGGAATGGTAGTGCCTCATGTTGTTCCAAATTTCCCATGTCATGCTAAATCCACCACCAATGTCAAACTGTAGATTGACAAATCTCAAGGGAAGGGGCATAGTGATAGTGTGTTCGCTCACCACTGTACCAGCGCTATGTACTGTACATAGGGAAGCCTCATGACACAGCTCCTGAATCAATGAATGACTAGTGTGGTGATTTGAATATGTTTGGATCATAGGGAGTGGTATTGTTAGGAGGTATGGCCTTGTTGGAGGAAAAGTGTGTCGCTGTGGGGGTGGCTTTGAAGCTCTACCCAGTGCAGAAGAGAACTTTCTCCTAGCTGCTGAAGATGCCAGTCTTCTTCTGGCTGCCTTTGGATCAAGATGGTCGCCTCCTCCAGCGCCATGCCTGCCTAGATGCTTCCAGGATTACTGCCTTGATAAAAATAGACTGAACTTCTGAACCTGTAAAACAGCCTCAATTAAATGTTGTCCTTTATAAGAGTTGCCTTATAAAGGTCATGGTGTCTCTTCACAGCAGAGAAACCCTAAGACAGTTAGAAACAATGGGTATCATGCAAAGCACATAAAACGAGACAACCAGGGCACATAACTGTGTGATGATTGTTGGGTTCTAAGTTAATATGCACAGGATGTCACAACAATCATATTCCATCAAAAACTTAGCTAAACAAACAGATTACCACCATATTATAACCCAAAGGATTAAGTAACTATCCATGAGACCATACTGATACAAACATGTGATTGAATAAATAAATCATAAAAAGACAAACCTTTTGTATATATACTTCTAATCTTAATAGATATTTATAAATTCCCCATAGAAGTTGAACTCAACATATTTCCCATAAATGTTAAAAATAACTGTCTGCTTTACTCCATTGCCACCATGTTATCTTTTGAAAAATTAAGCTGGAAAACAGAATTTAAGAATAGTTTCATTTGCATTTTAATTATTGTGACTGAAGTTGATCTTATCACATACTTACTTTTCTGGTTTATATAGTGCTGCTATAGTTTATTCCAAGTCCAAGGTGAGGTGTTGAAAACAGCTTAACATGTCATTCTCCCAGTAACTTGCTGAGAATTTGTCTTTTTCTTACTGGCTTGGGGGACCTATTGGGAATCAGGCAAACCATCCCTTCAACTCTGTATGAATTGCCAGGGCTTTCCACATTTGGTTATGGAGATTGCTATAACTTAGATTTGGATGTATCTTTAACTGATCATATTTTGAATCTACTTGAGGATTCTGTTCTGTAGATTAGAAGTTGGTGGCTTATACTCTTTCATCCTCTAGGATGACTTGTGTATTGATATATAAATACAAACATAAGGCTCAGTGATAGCTTGCTTGCCCAGTACCTCCAAGGTTCTGGGACTGCTGTGACTGAACCACAGATCTCATATATGGTGCTGGTGTGTGTGTATGTGTGTGCGTAGGCAGGGGCTTGTTTGATTCTTTCTTTTGATAACAAATGACTAAGAATTTTCCCAATTTGGAAGAATCTCTGTAACACCTGTAAAAATTTTTTACCAATCATTCAAATAAAATAACAATGATAAATTTCAACATTTTCTCTGCATACACCCTGGACGAATATAAGATTTTCTCACTAAAGAATATTGACACACAAAAACAGTTGATTCATAACTCATGAATATAATTTCAATACAATATTTTAATTCAAAGATATTAAAATTCATTATAGTTTTACTGAAAACATTCAGGGAGGACCTTTGACTTGGAATCATTCAACTTAAAATTTTCTAATTTTATGATGGTGTCAAGGTAATAAACTGTGCTGTGAACTTTGACTCTGAGTCATTACAAATAGGGTTAGTGATAAGAAATCAATCCTCCCTTCCAATAAACTACACCTTCCAAACAGTCCCATAATCCCTAGCAGAAGCTACTACCATGCTCATAGTAGCATCACAGGCCGGGATGCTCAGCGGGTGAGAAAGTGTAAATGCATTTTTCGTTTATGATATATCAATGCAAGATGAGTTCCTTGTTGTGTAACCCCCACTGCAAGTCACCTTCTCTGGCTGACAGACGTCCCTGGGTCGCCCCAGCAACTCTGCACCAAGTTGTGTCGGTTAAGCAATGTCAGGGAGAGCCTTCATCCCAGAACTCTACTCTCATCTCTCAACAGCAAGGGTCCTAGTCTCTCGACCCCAGAAAGGGAAAGTTATGGAGGGACTCTGTTGAATCCTACCACATCTGCCTTAGCCATGCTTTCCACTTGCCTCTGGGAGCCTTAGAGAAGCCCAAGTGACCTTAACCATGAGGCTTAGTGGACCAGCATTCTGATCCCCCAAGGAAAGAGGTTACAAGGTTAACATTTTGAATGATTTTCTGTTGTTAAAAATGTGTGGTTTATCACAACCCTAAAAAATGCCAATGAGCGGGATTATCCCGTTTTTCCTTTCCTGTGTGCCTTCAATTAGCTGAATGAAAGCAAACCCACGGCTTTGGAACGTGAACTGGCTGGAGCAAAGTGACGCACACTTCAGCGAGATGAAAGAGTGGAACCCAGAAGCCTAATTAAAAGCAACTGAGAGGCTAGTATTCGATCCAGAGTTTACTCACCTGAAAAAATAAACGGAGAGCCCTGGCGAGGCTGCGATGGAGGATTGTGGGAGAGGGGCTGAGAGGTTCATGAGGTCAGGGGAAGGCCTGGCTTGGAGGACACAGAGCCTTACTATTCCTTCACTCAGAGTCAGAGGAAGGTCAGCCAGAGCTTTAGCAAGGACTGCACTAGGACTTCAGGACAGTCACGATGAATGAGAGAAGAGGCCTTTGCCTCATGTGACAAGGATGATATCTGTTCATCTTCCAATGTGTTGCCTTCTATAATATACTGAGAAGTATACAGTTAGTTAAACAGCATTTCTTTCCTATTTTCCAAGTTTCCATTTCATTCCATGCCCCTCCTTCCCCTTTCTCCCCAGAACACATCACCTGTCTTAGTTTCAGAGCATTTTTGTATATTCAGCATGTGGACTGTTTTTGATGGCACAAGTTATCAAGGGCTAACTGAAAGAATTAGCCTCCTTTAGCAAAAGGGAAATTCTCTTGGTTTTGAGATAAATCAAGGCCCAAGGTCGGTCAAGAGAGGAAAGAAACAAATGAGTCCCTCTTTCACACACACTGCATATTTTTAGCCTACAAATCAGCTCTCCAAGTGGAATGCAGGCAAATAAAAAACAGTTCCATGATCCTTCAAAATGTAACTGCCTTCTTATCCAAGATTTTATTTGGAGTCAAGACAAACAATTTAACCTAATTTTTTTTTTTTTTTTTTTTTTTTTTGGCCTTTAACGCTGGGGTGGGGGTGGGGCAGGGAGCCTTCATTCGTTTTCTTTCCAAGTTTGATATTCATTACCTCGGGTAGGGTGGGAGGTAGGGAATGTGGAAAGATGTATATGGTGTCTGCGAACAAATGCACTGGCTTTACTACTACAAATAACCGAAATGACATTCCCTCTCTTGGAACAGCCTGCTCAGGAAGCAGACATCAGACTCTTCCAACTCTGCAGGGTCACGGTTCGCTCTTCTCAACATCAGGCTTGCTCAGATAGACCTCTCTCTTACTGAGACTATTGATACTGGAATGGGGCTTCCATTGCATGCTATAGAGCGGACTTCTGAGGTGACAGACCTCTAAGAGGAGCTCACCCTGGACTTACTACTGTCTTTGAAGAAATTTGAGAACACCAGGTACCTCCTACTTAGGCTGGTTTCTGGAGGGTATTTTGGGAGATAATGAGGCTCTTGGTCCTTACCTGAAAGCAGTTCACTTTACAGGGACACGTTTATGGGAACCCAGGAGCATGCAGTCTTGTTCCTAGAGTTCTGTTCCCTCAGCTTTCCTAATGATAAATAAAATTTGTAGCAGGGCATTGATTTGGATGGTGCTTCTGTACTGGACCCAACAGACCAAACCAATAAGGAGATGTTTGTACTGAACGAAACGAATTCCTGCAGGAGTGCTTCTGGCAGTTTCAGCAACTGAGATTTAGTCAATTATAAGGACTGGCTGATTCGAATAAGATTGTGGCGTTGCAACCAATTAAACTGTCTTTTTGTCCCAATTCCATTTTTTTTTTCTGTTTATAAATACTGCCTGACCACAAAGCAAGCCAGAATGTTCTTGTCCTGACAGCTGCTCAATTCAAGCATTTTTTGCAGGTTGACGGGAGGGGAGGAAGGGGAGGGAGGGGAGGGGAGGGAGGGGAGAGAGGGGAGCAGAAGGAGGGGAGAGGAGGATCTTGGTTTTGTTTCATTTTTCTTAAACTCAGTTAAATTTACATCTCTCTAAGGTCTTTCCCTTTGACTCTCTCCTGCCATCCTTTCCCACCTTCCTTCCTTTTCTCTGTTTCTGTTTTCCCTGTCCTCTTACTATGGCATGGATAGGTGCCTGGCTAAGCTAGAGGCTTGGCTCCTCTGATGGTGCTGCTGGAAGACTGTTAAAGCTTTAGGAGATGGCACAAGATGAGGTCCTTGGGTCATTGAGGGTGTGCCCTTGAGGGTATGGGGCTCTTTTACTTTCTCCTTTTCTTTCTGCTCATGAAGTGAGCAGTTTTGCTCTGACATGCAATCTCTTCATTATATGTCTACCACAGATCCACAGCAATGAGACAGATCAATTGTGGACTAGGGCCCCAAATTAACCTTTCCTCTTTGTAAGTTGATTGTCTCAGGCACTTCATCATAGTGATGGAAACTAACTAACACACATTATTTCCCATCAAGAAACTCATGTGAAGATCACCTCCCTCTGCCCAGGATGCCTGCTTTCTATGATGGTTGTTCTTGTTCATTTTAGACTTCTCACAGACCGAGATTTAACTCATCATATTTCTCAGTCCTGCCTTTCTACTTGACTTGTTTTTCTTTTATCTTCCATTCCCCAGCTATTTCCCCATTAGTACCTTTGGGCACAGTGTAAGACATTTTATAGAGTCCTTAAAAATTAAATAATCATATATTATTTTCATATGTGTGTAAAATTTTTTGAATGAATATGCACCAACTTTTGTTGGTGCATTGCAGTATAAGTCATTCCACTTTCTATTTATTTTTCTCACATAAGACTATGCTTTTAGGGATTGTCCAGGTTGCTGTGCACACAGCTCGCACTGCCTGCCTGCCAGTGACGGCATAGATGGCCACTGCTCACAGGCTACAGTTCCACTGCCGACATTGGCAGAGAGATCACAGATCTTACAGAGTAAGTGCTAGAACAGCCACAGTCACACACACGAGCAGAAAATACAAGAGCAGTCTCTGGCCTTGAATAAATATATAACCCTGAAGGAAGGCAAAGTAATGAGTCCCCTGTGGTTGTACATGTGTCCCTGGGGGCTTCCCTTTGACCCACATGTCACAGCGATGCATAGTAAACATCCAAGAGCTCCTGAGGTCAGCACTGTGTTTGCTTGTAGACTGATGGAGACAGGACAATTTCCATCAGTACTCACTGGATGACAGTAATGATTAGCAGTTGAGTTAATAATGATGAAAAACATGGTGCTTGGGGTCAGACACATGCAGGGATTAGTCATGGTTATACCACTGAACGATGCCCTCAACTATCCAGAGTCTAGCATCTACCCTGGAAAAGGTCAAGAGCCAGGATAGCACAGCAGGGGTGATTATAACGATATGAAAATGGCAGAGACTCAAAAATACCATTGCACCTAGGATCTACCACTCAATAAAAGGAGTTATTTTCAATCCAGTCCTATAAGGATCAGTGTTTCACGAAGGCCATAGCAGTATGCATATGCATAACTTCAGTTTAAGCAGGGCTTGCCAGAGAGGATTATGGGTGGCTACACCCTGACTCAACAAGCACCAATCAGTTCATACTAGTCTAGGAAATACAATGAAGCCTTTAAAGATAGGATCACACAGAGAGGGGTGTTCTCAGCTCCAGCAGGTACAAATCTGTTCCAAGCCAACTCTGTTATTGTATGACAGATGCTTTATGAAACTTTGAAGAAGCAACAGGAGGAGATGGACAAAGTGTAGAACAGGACCAAAACCCAGGAGTTTTGTTACAGGAGTCAGCAAACCGTGGCTAGTGCTATCTCTGTGCCCTAATCCATTGCTGGTGGATTGTCTGTGGCTACTTTAAAAATGACAGATTGAATAGTGCAACAGAGATGATCGAGTCTTGCAGAGACCAAGACGCTTACTCTGTGTCTCAGAGTCTTACTCTGACTCTTAGCCTAGAAGGGGACACAGAGCAGCCACATTTAACTTAAGAATCATAGTTATAACAGAAATATAATAATGAGGAAACATCATTACAAGAGAGAGTGTAGTGTAGTGTGTGTGTGTGTGTGTGTGTGTAAAATCCCAGTACCTGACCAGCTCAGTCCACATAATTAATTTTTTGTTTGCTTGGGTTTTTGTTTGTTTGCTTGCTTTTTGAGACAGTGTTTCTTTATGTAGCCCTGGCTATCCTAGAACTAGCTATGCAGACCAGGTTGGCCTCAAACTCACAGAAATCTGCCTGCTTCTGCCTCTGGAGTGCTGGGATTAAAGGCATGTACCACCCCTGGCTGGCACTCATAACTTATTTTTGACAAGTGTTTTTTTTTTCCCCCCACAAAATTTCTGTGAAGGCATCTGAGATTCTCAATACCTATCTTTTCACCGTTCAGGAAAAGCAAGACAAAACAAATACAAAAGAAATGGAGTTTTAATGAAGAATCTGAGAGTCTACCATACACTCTCTATTAGTGATCCTGGGCTTCATTCACAACAAAGGGTCAGAATATGTGTTTTAGCTGTGAGGGGAAATCCAAGCTCCAGCACACAGAACTCTGGCTTCGCACCCTCCATATGCTCAGCTCAGCTTCCTTATGAGCAGTCCTGGCCTGTGAACCAGGAGCTGCATCCTTACCTGAGCCAACCATACAACATGCTGGGCTTATAGTTCCCACCAAAAATCACCACTAAAATTCCTTTTCTCACCAAGGTCCTTAAAGAAAATGGGCTGGAAACATTTATTGAGGAACCCAAGGAACAAAAGAGCAAAGAATCTCATGCTAGAAGATGCAGGTCTGAAAGTTTCTTCCCTTTCAAGAACCAAAACCTTAATGAGATCTTTCTCAGACCTACTTTCCCAAACTTTTCAAAGGGAACTGCTGATATTACGTAGAGCCATTTAATCTTCAGATGAGTGTGTTCAATTTGGAGGATCTGCAGAATCCAGGAAGCTGGAAATGGACCATTGGTGTGTGGGTGAGTGTGTGTGTGTGGAGAGACCTCAGTGGAGGGGAGAGAGTAGAGTGCAGGCAATGAGAAAGGGACATGGAGGATAATGCAGAAGGGACGTTATAGGGGTAGGGAGGCTGACAAGGGGAGGGAGATGGACAGTGGGCAGAGGAGCTGGTTGGGGAAGGATAACTAACACTAAGGAGGTTTGAGGAAACCATATGAAAACGTGTGTGTGTGTGTGTGTGTGTGTGGACAGGGACTTGCTATATACACCAGACTGATGGCCTCAAATTTATAGATATCCACCTGTCTAAAAATCTACTATTTTATAATTATATATACAGCTTAGCAAAACAAAGTACTTATATACACATATTGTGTGATCATTCAATGTTAGTTCCAACTTCTGTGAGTTCACTGTCTCCTAGAGCGTGTTCCTACATAGCATTAATGTCACCAGGCTATGATACTTCTGACCCCACAATTTCAAGATCCTGCCATGTTCTGACTTTTATTATACATATGGAGGGAGGGATATGACAATGTATGTGATTACATTAGTGGTATCAAAGATGGGGTGGCAATAACAGCAACAGGTCAGCCTCTGAGATGGCTCCCCTGAAAGGAAACCACACACAGCCACCATGATGTCCATGGACATACCATTCACCCAGACATTGGTGCTGCTTGCCAGTGTGGCTGAGTACCTGTGAAAAAGTTGGTCTGTTTTTCTTTAAGAGATGGACATAATTGGTTGGCAACATTTCTACTTAATTGAAGGAAAAAGTAGACATCAGGCTCAGCCCCTTTCTATGGAGGATGGGGACACACACAACAACACACACACACACACACACACACACACAAGCATGCCAGCCCTTTTCCAATCACCTGGCTTGAACACTGGCCCTGCTGAGATAGGGTCCTAGGCACTTCTGAAGGCGTAGTGAACCTTTGTCTATCGTAGTGAAGCCTTGCATAGAGCCTGCATCCACCACTGTGTGTGGGCCGGGTGGTGTCCTCTAACCTTAGGGCATCTCCCATTGAGTAACGGGAGTGTTGTGTTTCCAAAAGAGCTAGCTCAAAGGATCCCGAAAGAATCTCTGTCCACACAGAGAGCCACAGTTTTTTCATTACTCTGACAGAAACCAGAAGGCTAGTGTGACTTTCTCTGAGTCAGAGCATGCTGGGAATAGCACCGAGGCTCTTGCTGGTGTAGAATGAAATCGGTTTCCGAGCCTGACACATAACTGGCCCCTCTATGGACTTTTTGATCCACTCTAATTCTCTAATGTGTGTCTTAGAATATTTTGGATTTTACTTTATTTTCTTAAGCCTGTAAAGGACCTCCTTATGTTTCCATTCACTTTATTTTAACAGCATTTTTTTCCTCTTAATGATTTTTTTTTTCTGGAGCTATTTCTATGTGAAGGAAGTGTGGTTTTGTATTTGGAGGAAGCCATTGTCTGTGGCCTGTTTTCTTTGAGTGGTAGCGGAGTTTCAAATAGAAAACGGCTTCGCACACTGAGGAGTCAGGGTGGGGGTTGTGGGTTTGGTGGTTCCATAGTCCCTCCCCCTTCCTACCAAGCCCTTACCAGGAAAGGCCTGGCTTTATTAGAAGCTGCACAGGAGATTGTGTTTGTCCAATATAACATGTCTCACAATTGTAATGAGCTAATTTGTTGTGTAATTCAAGTGTAACAACATATCCACAGCTGTGCCGTCATCTAATAAAGCAGAGCTGGGGTCTCAGTCTCTTTCCTGTTGCTGAAACAGAATATCCAAGATATGGTCATTTATGATGAACCCTCCCCACCCTGTCCCCCCCCACCCCCATGCTTCTATAGTGTCAGTCTAAGATCCAGTCACCATCATCTGGATAGTACCTGTGCTGTATCCTTCCACAGCATAGGGCAGGAAGGCAAAGAGGCAAAGGAGACCAACCCACTTTTTATAGCAGAATCCTACCTATGAGGGTAGAGCCTTTAAGACCTAAATGTCTTGAAAGCCTAACTTCCTAATGTGGTTACCATGGCAAATGGACTTCAACAGGAATTTGGAGCAGACATACAAACCATGGCAGGTAGCCTCACAGGTGACTGGTCTTGGCAGCTACCTGACAAAGGTCCCTGCTCAGAGGGGAGTATGTGGTCGTCGGTCATGATTGTCAGCTTGACCAGATCAGAAATCTTCTAGGAGATTTTGGGCATGCTTGTGAAAATACTCAAATTAAGTTCGTTGAGATGGGAAGACACATCTCAAGTGTGGGCAGCATCATTCCATGCCCTTAGATCCTGAACTGAGTACTGCAGCATTCCTCTCCTTGACTTCACCATTAAGAACTGTATTCTAACTATGAGAAAACAAACCCTTCTTGTCTTCAGTTTTCTCTGCCTTAGGTATTTTGTTGCAGCACCAGCAGCAACAACCACAAAATAACTAAAGAGTCAATCTGGGTTAAATTCTGTTGGCATTGCCTTGAAATTATTAACAGTTTTAAACAAGGGGCCCTATGAATTATGTATCCAGCCCTGGCCAGAGCCTCAGCTAAGTTCTCTGCTATGTTCCAAGCCCTGCCCTTTGGAGATAGTTGCTCTTGACTGTGACTTTTGATAAAGGCCTTGCTGATGTTGTCATCTAGATATGCTTCAGATGCTAAGAGTGTTATCTCAACAATGTGCATTGTGGGAAAGGAGATGACACCATTTCAGGCTGGGTTCTCAGGAAGCTGCCTCTGAGGCTGAACCCTTGGGTTATGTACCTGTCACCAAGAAAGTGGTTCAGCTATCCACAATACATCTCAAGCTAATACAACCTCAGTTAGCTGTTCTGCTAGAGAGCTAACCCTCTGTTCGCTCTCTAACAGAAGGTACTTCTGATAGGGAGTATGGTCCTTAGCAAGATGGCCTTGTTGGCATGGGGTAGCTGATCCCAGTCAAGATGATTCTTGACCCCAGAGGACATTTGAAAATGACTCTGGTTGTTACAACCAAGAGAAGGACATCTGATAGTTAGAACTTATGGTTGTTATAAACACTATAACGTAAAGAACAGCCTCCAAAACCACAAAAGAAACAGCCCCAAATGCCAGCAGTATACGATGAGGATTTCCAACCTAAGGCAAATCCCAGGGAAACTAAAAGTTTGGCTATCTGCAGGAAGGTTCCCAAAAATCATGAGAATGTGCTATTAGGAACTGAATCTAAAATGTCCCCAAAAGGCCTATATGATAAAGCCTTGGTCCCCAGGATTGTGGGGGTACTTGTAGCAATAGGCCCTAGTAGAAGGAAGTTAGGTCTTTGTAGGGGCATTGGAACCACAACCCTTTGATTTCTCTTTCTTGGCTTCCTGAAGGTGAATGAGGAGTTATATTCCAAATTCCTCCCATGATATTCTGCCTTCTTACAGGCCCATAGGAAAAAATGGCCACCCAATCATGGACAGAAGCCTTCAAAACTGAGATTTCTCACATTTTCAAAGTAAGTGAATTGCATTGGTTATTCAGTTATAGTGACATAAAGCTATCATATAAACTTTGCAGACTCTCTATGGCCTTAAGGTAACTCAGTCCAGCAGGGCAGCTTACATGGCTAGGTCTCACTTCTTCTGATCTAGAGCAAGAAAGAGCAACTTTTGCTAGGGCCTGGTGGGCCTCCTTGCCTAAAACTTATGAAAGGAAGCTAGTAAAAAAAAAAAAAAAAAAAAAAGACAGCCCAGGCTGCTACAAAAGGACAGAAGACAGGAATTTCTGTTGATTCTAGATTGCCATGTTGGTCTTAATGTTGTGTATTAGCACTGTCTCTCAATGCTAGGCCTGGTGTCTGTGGCCATAGTGTCTCTGTGGTGCACTTCTGACTCCCACCCACACACTGACCTCATTCCCCTTGAACAAATCTCAATTACAGCAGATGGGAATGTCGTGCATCATGGGAGGATGCTGAGCAGCATGGGGGAGCTGAGCACCATGGGAGGATGCTGAGCACCATGGAGGATGCTGAGCACCATGGGGGATGCTGAGCACCATGGGGGATGCTGAGCACCATGGGGGATGCTGAGCACCATGGGGAAGCTGAGAGCACCATGGGGGATGCTGACACCATGGGGATGCTGAGCACCATGGGGATGCTGAGCACCATGGGGGATGCTGAGCACCATGGGGGATGCTGAGCAGCCATGGGGATGCTGAGCACCATGGGGGATGCTGAGCACCATGGGGGATGCTGAGCACCATGGAGGATGCTGAGCACATGGGGATGCTGAGCACCATGGGGGATGCTGAGCACCATGGGGATGCTGAGCACCATGGGGATGCTGAGCACCATGGGGGATGCTGAGCATCCATGGGGATGCTGAGCACATGGGGATGCTGAGCACCATGGGGGATGCTGAGCACCATGGGGGTGCTGAGCACATGGGGATGCTGAGCACCATGGGGGATGCTGAGCACCATGGGGGATGCTGAGCACCATGGGGGATGCTGAGCACCATGGGGGATGCTGAGCACCATGGGGGATGCTGAGCACCATGGGGGTGCTGAGCACCATGGGGGATGCTGAGCACCATGGGAGGATGCTGAGCACCATGGGGGATGCTGAGCACCATGGGGGATGCTGAGCACCATGGGGGATGCTGAGCACCATGGGGATGCACATGGGATCGGCATGGGGATGCTGAGCACCATGGGGGATGCTGAGCACCATGGGGGATGCTGAGCACCATGGGGGTGCATGGAGCACAATGGGGATGCTGAGCACCATGGGGATGCTGAGCACCATGGGGGATGCTGACACCATGGGGATGCTGAGCACCATGGGGATGCTGAGCACATGGGGATGCTGAGCACCATGGGGATGCTGAGCACCATGGGGGATGCTGAGCTGGCATGGGAGGATGCTGAGACCATGGGGATGCTGAGCACCATGGGGGATGCTGAGCACCATGGGGGATGCTGAGCACCATGGGGGATGCTGAGCACGATGGGGGCTGGATCGCACCATGGGGAGCTGAGCACCATGGGGAGCTGAGCACCATGGGGATGTGAGCACCATGGAGGATCGAGCACCATGGGGATGCTGAGCACCATGGGGATGGGATCATGGGGATCTGAGCACCATGGGGATGCTGAGCACCATGGGGGATGCTGAGCACCATGGGGGATGCTGACACCATGGGGGATCTGAGCACCATGGGGATGCTGAGCACCATGGAGTGAGATGGGATGCTGAGCACCATGGGGGATGCTGAGACCATGGGGATGCTGAGCACCATGGGGATGCTGAGCACCATGGGGGATGCTGAGCACCATGGGGGATGCTGGCACCATGGGGATGCTGAGCACCATGGGGGTGCTGAGCACCAGGATGCTGAGCACCATGGGGGATGCTGACACTGGGGATGCTGAGCACCTGGGGATGCTGAGCACCATGGGGATGCTGCACCATGGGGAGCTGACACCAGGGGGATGCTGAGCACCATGGGGATGCTGAGCACCATGGGGGATGCTGAGCACCAGGGGATGCTGAGCACCATGGGGATGCTGAGCACATGGGGGAGCTGAGCACCATGGAGGTGCTGAGCACCATGGGGGATGCTGAGCACCATGGGGGTGCTGAGCACCATGGGGGATGCTGAGCACCATGGGGGATGCTGAGCACCATGGGGGATGCTGAGCACCATGGGATGCTGAGCACCATGGGGATGCTGAGCACCATGGGGATGCTGAGCACCATGGGGATGCTGAGCACCATGGGGGATGCTGAGCACCATGGGGGATGCTGAGCACCATGGAGGATGCTGAGCACCATGGGGGATGCTGAGCACCATGGGGGATGCTGAGCACCATGGGGGATGCTGAACACCATGGGGATGCTGACACCATGGGGATGCTGAGCACCATGGGGGATGCTGAGCACCATGGGGGATGCTGAGCACCATGGGGGATGCTGAGCACCATGGGGGATGCTGAGCACCATGGGGGAGCATGGGGTGCTGAGCACCATGGGGATGCTGACCCATGGGGATGCTGAGCACCATGGGGGATGCTGAGCACCATGGGGATGCTGACACCATGGGGGATGCTGAGCACCATGGGGATGCTGAGCACCATGGGGATGCTGACACCATGGGGATGCTGAGCACCATGGGATGCTGACACCATGGGGGATGCTGAGCACCATGGGGATGCTGAGCACCATGGGGGATGCTGAGCACCATGGGGATGCTGAGCACCATGGGGGAGTGAGCACATGGGGATGCTGAGCACCATGGGGATGCTGAGCACCATGGGGATGCTGAGACCATGGGGATGCTGAGCACCATGGGGATGCTGACACCATGGGGGATGCTGAGCACCATGGGGATGCTGAGCACCATGGGGATGCTGAGCACCATGGGGATGCTGAGCACCATGGGGATGCTGAGCACCATGGGATCGAACTGGTGTGAGACCAGGGGGATCTGAACATGGGATGTGACCAGGGGATGCACACTGGAGCTGGCCTGGGATGTGCCAGGGATGCTGAGCACATGGGGTGCGTGGGATGCTGAGCACCATGGGATGCTGACACATGGGAGCAATGGGATGAGACATGGGGATGCTGACACCATGGGGATGCTGACACCATGGGGGATGCTGAGCACATGGGGATGCTGAGCACCATGGGGGATGCTGAGCACCATGGGGATGCTGAGCACCATGGGGATGCTGAGCACCATGGGGGATGTGACACCATGGGGGATGCTGAGCACCATGGGGCGATGTGAGCACCATGGGGGATGTGAGCACCATGGGGATGCTGAGCACCATGGGGATGCTGAGCACCATGGGGGATGCTGAGCACCATGGGGGATGCTGAGCACCATGGGGATGCTGAGCACTGGGGATGCTGAGCACCATGGGGAATGCTGAGCACCATGGGGATGCTGGCACCATGGGGGATGCTGACACCATGGGGATGCGAGCACATGGGGGATGCTGAGCACCATGGGGATGCGACACCATGGGGATGCTGACACCATGGGGATGCGAGCACCATGGGGATGCTGACACCATGGGGATGCTGAGCACCATGGGGGATGCTGAGCACCATGGGGATGCTGAGCACCATGGGGGTGCTGAGCACCATGGGGGATGCTGAGCACCATGGGGAATGCTGAGCACCATGGGGATTCTGAACACCATGGGGGATGCTGAGCACCACGCGGGATGCTGAGCACCATGGGGGATGCTGAGCACCATGGGGGATGCTGAGTAGCATGGGGGATGCTGAGCACCATGGGGGATGCTGAGCACCATGGGGATGCTGAACACCATGGAGGATGCTGAGCACCATGGGAGGATGCTGAGCACCATGGGGGATGCTGAGCACCATGGAGGATGCTGAGCACCATGGGGATCTGAACACCATGGGGGATGCTGAGCACCATGGGAGGATGCTGAGCACCATGGGGGATGCTGAGCACCATGGAGGATGCTGAGCACCATGGAGGATGCTGAGCACCATGGGGGATGCTGAGCACCATGGGGAATGCTGAGCACCATGGGGGATGCTGAGCACCATGGGGGATGCTGAGCAGCATGGGAGGATTCTGAGACACCATGGGGGATGCTGAGCACATGGGAGGATTCTGAACACCATGGGGGATGCTGAGCACCATGGGGGATGCTGAGCACCATGGGGATGCTGAGCACCATGGGGATGCTGAGCACCATGGGGGATGCTGAGCACCATGGGGGATGCTGAGCACCATGGGAGGATGCTGAGCACCATGGGGGATGCTGAGCAGCCATGGGGGATGCTGAGCATCATGGGAGGATTCTGAACACCATGGGGATGCTGAGCACCATGGGGATGCTGAGCAGCATGGGGGATGCTGAGCACCATGGGGGATGCTGAGCACCATGGGGGATGCTGAGCACCATGGGGGATGCTGAGCAGCATGGGGGATGCTGAGCATCATGGGGGGATGCTAAGCACCATGATAGGGGAGGCTGAGCACCATGGGGGGGAGGATTCCAGAAATGACTGAGGGAGAAGCCCTGCTGTAACCCTGAGGTTAGCAACAGGCTGGCACTTATGAGACTCTGTGCCCTCTAGCCCTGTTTACATCTTACCCTGAAAGCTGTGTTTCTCATGTTACAATGCATAAGTTATTATGGCAGGCTTATCCAACTTAACAACTAGGAGGATCTGATAGAACTGAGATGGGACTCAGATTTAGGTCACTCAGTGATACAACCCTGCCACTTTCTATCTACCAGGGACCAGTAGCTTACAAGGAGGTGTTTTTCCATGGTGTTTGTAATTCTCTTCAGATGATCTCAATCCAAAGGCCTGGGAAGTATAGGGCAATTTTCCTACTGGGGCTTGTCACATAATCTACAGAACATGAATCTCACCACAGATTCCTTCTTGACCATGGAATTTGAGAGTTAATTCGAGAGCTAACATTCTTAGCAGTAATACCACTACCTTGCACCATAGTCTACTTTGTACAACACTCCAGGTGGGCAGCAGCTTTTTTTTTTTTTAAATCACACTTGATGTAGTAGACTAAATTGTAGAATCTAAAACAGTGGATCTCAACCTTCCTAATGCTCTGACCCTTTAACAGTTTTTCATGTATAGTGACCCCTGAAGATTTCATTGCTACTTCATAACTTTAATTTTGCTACTGTTATGAATTATAATGTAAATATACGATATGCAAGATATCTGATATATGACACCCTCAAAGGGGTCAGGACCCACAGGTTAAGAACATCTTCCCTGAAAAATATGTCTAAGTCCTAACCTCTGCCACCTATGAATGTGACTTTACTTTACTGTAACTGAAGATCTTGAAATGTGTTTGATTTGTACTTGTGCTGCTGTATCAGTTGCTTGCTATGATAAAACACCATGATCAAGGAATTTATAGAAGAAAGGGTTTATTTGGGGCTTACAGTTTCAGAGGGCTAGAGTCCATGATGGTAGAGCAAAGGTAGCAGGTGGCTGGCAGCTGAAGCAGCAGCAAAGAGCTCACATAGTGAACAATAAGCAGGAAACAGGGTATAACAGGCATGGCATATGCATGACTTTTGAAACCCCAAAGCCCACCCCTAGTGACACACCTCCTTCAACAAGGCCACACTTCCTAATCCTTCCCAAACAGTTCCACCAACTGAGGATCAAGTATGTAAACATGCGAGTCTATGGGGACCACTCTCATTCAAACCATCACAGCTGAGTCTCAAATCCAATGGCAAATGCCCTCAGACAAAGGAGATTTGAAACATAAAAGTATATGTAAAAGTTGTCACATGAGGCAGAGGCAGAGATTGGAGTGAGCTGCCACAAGTCGAGGAGACACAGAAAGTGAAAGAAAAGATATTTTCCTAAGCTTCTAGATGGTACCTGGCCTAGCAGCCGACATCTGGATTTAGACTTCTGGCCTCCATAACTCTAAAAGAACAGTTTATGCTTTTAAGCTACTTAACTGGTAATATCAATTTGTTTTAGCAGCCCCAGGAAATAGCATACAAATGGTTCCTAACTTAGGATAGCAAACACAAAAAATGCATTTTCGACTTCATGAAGGTGCAAAGTGCATTCAGTAGAAACCTAGCTTCAGACTTGGATTCTTTTCTCTTTTCCAAGTGCCTGATCCTTTCTGACTAGTTGCACTGTGGGGCTCCCTTGGCGAGAGGCAGCCACTCCGCTCACAGTGTGCTGTTGTAAGCTATGATGGTAAGTAAAAAAACAATATATGTATACATGTACATATATACATATACATATATGTAGTTTAGTTAGTCTAGTAGCATCTGTATCTGGAAAATGGACCAGGCATGGCACCTACTATCTACAATATCTCTCAGATATTATCCCTCCTTCTTCATGGTAGGAAATATAAGAATCACCATTTCCTCAACTCTGGAAGGGTGTCACAAGACACCAGAACCCTGCATCACTGAAGCTTTTTTGATGATATTGTAGAGCCTAAATCATCATGAAGTTTATCTCCCACACTTTGTCATGTATGTGACTGACCAGAGTTCCCCAGTAGATTCTCAGAAGCTTTAATTAGCGAAGAACCCTCAACCGTGGGCCGTGTGATATCCCAGAGGCATCCAAATAGTCCAGCTTTCCCCAGATTGTATAATACCAGGCAGAGCAAACGAGTGGTTATAGCTTTGGGCAGGGCTGTTCATGCACACTGTTGTCTGTTCAAGATAGCTGTGGTTGTCTTCCTTTATATAGAAATCCATATCGGTGGATACATTGTGAATACATTGTTCTCCTGTTTTATTTAAAATGTCACAGCAGACAGACATTGGGAAAATGATTTTGCCTGTCACTCTTGGAAGATCTTAGTGTTGCTCAGCAGCAAACTGGTAGGTGAAACAAAGACTTGTATGGGGTTACCTACCCTACATCCTTCAAGCTTTAAAGGACGGTCCTCATCTCTGCTATTTCTATAGCACGCAGTAACACTTTTTACAGACTCTTTCTTCTCTGGGAGAAGGGCAGTTTCTGAAGCTTCTACATGGCTTTCACCGTGACAGATCTGACTCCAGTGACCAGAGATAGGAAAATAAACTAATGAACCAATGTGTCAGTTCTAATATTACCCTCAAGAATGGAGACAATGACTTCAGTGGGTCTGTGAACTGTGTGCATGTTCAGGTGTATTCGTGTACATGTGGAGGCCAGAAGACAAACTCCAATGCCGTTCCTCAGGCACCATCCACCTCTCTTTTTTTTTTCAGACAGGGTTTCTCACTGGCGTGAAAAATCACCATATAGTTTAGTCTGGCCAGTCAGCAAGCTCCAAGTGGGCACCAGGATGCCTGTCTTTAAAATCAGGCCCTCCTGCTTGCAAGGTAAGTACTTCACCGACTGACCTAGCTTCCTGGCCTTCTTTAGTTTTTTGCTTTTATGACCCACTTTGGGCCTAATCCAGTGACCTACATCTAGTAGCTGGAAGAGGGGACTGCTGCCTCTATCTCAGGCTTGTTCATTGTCATTACACTGGAGACTGGAAGGAGACAGAACAGGGATTTGATGTAGATAATTGTTGAATTGTGGGGTAATCTTTGTAGCTGTGCCCAGATTCTGTACAATGGTACATTTTAGAGATAGGAAAATAAAGAAGAAATGAATAAGTCAGGAGAGATAGCATCAGTGCCTGGGGCTTGACTGAAACAACACTAGGGCAAGCAGGAACTCTCTGGTAAGTCCCAGACAGGGAAAGCAGTGAGGGATTTGAGGGCTGTGTTTGCATGTCTTTCAATTTAGTTTTAAGGCACAACATGATAAAAGAGCCTTTCAGTGTTTTGGTTCACTTTTCCTGTCCTTAATTCCCTTTTATTGGTTTCTACTTCAGCTTTATACCTTTAGTTTAGTTTTGTTTGATGAAAAGTGGTTTTGGAATTATAGATCAGAAATGGGAGAGATTCTTTATATGTTTTCTTCCTGAACCCAATAAAATCATGAGACAGCTGTTGCCAAGTGCTGTGGTTTGGGGTCTCTTCTGCCATCTTTAATCCTTTCTCTTGTGGGGTCTGAAATCATGAGGCTAGGAACTGTCTTTATTGATTTTTCTGTCTACTTTATAAATTTCATGAAATAAAATCACATTTTCCTATCCTTAATTGACACATTTGATTAAATAACTGTGATTCTTCACTATCATTCTGGGTAAGTTACTTCATCCTCTATTTCTTAGGGCTCACATTCACTATTGTAGATAATGAGGTACCTCTTCCTTCCCCCTTCCTCCCTCCTTAATGTACATGGGTGATCAGATGTTTGTAATTTGTAACTACTTACTCCAACTCCCAATATTTCCCAGCAGTGTCCTGTTTCCCACCTCTTTCTCTCTCTCTCTCTCCCCTCTCTCTCTCTCTCTCTCTGTGTGTGTGTGTGTGTGTGTGTGTGTGTGTGTATGTGTGTGTGAGAGAGAGAGAGAGACAGAGAGAGAATTGAGAGGTACTAGCCAAAATCAGACACTTTAGAAAGATATCGGTATCTTTTTCCTTCAAGAACACACAATTTAGTGGGGTTGACAAGATGGCTACATTAAAGAAATCAAACAAGAAGGAAAAACTGAAATGAGAGAATAAGAATAACTACAACAGTGGCGATGAGTATTTGTTGAGCATTAACAGATAGTTGCCAGACATTGTCTTAAACACATTGCGAGTAACAGCCAAGAAATATTTCTTTTTTTTTTTAAGTAAAGAAGTACAACTGACCCCACTTCACAGGTTAGATGATGAAGGCTCTGAAATTGTAAATGATATGACTTAAATTGCACAGCTCCTGTGGATTGGTGGCAACTAGTTCTGGGATCTGAGCTTGTAATCACAACCAGGGTGTGGCTGTCGGTTTGATAGAATCTCAGAGAGGTGCAGGGGAGAAGGACTCATAATGGCCTATCCAGACTGTGAAAAATAACCAGAAATCAGAGGTACAAAGACAGGGCATTTCAGGATATAGGAGGAAGATAGGGCATACAAGTTGTGAAGAGGAACACATGCCAGAAACAGCTACAGAGGGCCTAGGCACAGAAACTTGGCAAGGTGGATTGTAGGTCCCAAGTTCTTTGGCTTATCAAAGTCTAGGGTCCCATAGACCAGGGAAGGTACAGTTCTGGGTGCCTACAGCATGAATATGAGAAAGTTCTAAGTTTATTGCAATTTTTTCTTTTTGAAATTCCTTTTCTTTTACACTAGCTTTATTTTTAGTCATGTTTCTGAGCAATAGCTTTGTGATCATGACTCAGAAGTTAAAAGAGACATCAGGGGATTGATGATCACCAAGAGGACTAGACACAGACTCAACTGGTAGAAAAGGGAAAAGTCAAAGGCTCTGCTCTGAGTGTCTGGAAGTACAGTCCTTCTGGCAGAATTAGGAAAAAGAGACAATTTGGGGGAAGATGATCTCATTCTTGGATAATTAAAGTCTATGTGACACTAAGAAAATCAAGGGGAACCATTCAGACAACAGCTGGTGGTACTGTGAGAGGTTAATACTGATGACACAGATGTGCTATTTCCTTCCTATTTCCAAGAAGCTCTGTACTGTCCCATCCTACACTCTCTCACTTAAAAAAAAAAAAAAAAAAAAAAAAAAAAACTTTATGTATAGCTATCAGATTTTTCTAGAAACTTCCAGACACTGGTAGTCTTGCCTCTACATCTTTGTCTATCACAAGTCTGGCAAAATTTTCTCTCCTGGGAGATCAGTCCTGATTCCTGGCCAAGCCATCTATCTCTTCAGCAGCCACAGACTCCCTTGGTGCTCTGGGAGTATGGTTCATTACCAGTGATCTGCTGAACCCTTGCTATCTCCATAGAGTGAACTCTGACTTCAGTTAGTCTGTGATGATGCACTATCCCAGCAGGGCTGGCTGCCAAAATCAGAGCAGACATATACAGGGACAGTTTTCTTTCACAGATAATATTATGTGTGTGTGTGCTGACTGGAAATGTGTATCCTGTCAGGACCAGTGAACTCACTCTGAAAACACAGCCACAATGTGTGACTTTGCAGGCCTGTGCTAGCCAGAGGTTAGGACACAGGCCCTGTGGCAATGGGAGCTGTGAATGCACTGACTGAAATATGGACCCTGTCAGCAACACTTCATCCCCTCAGCCTGCATCCCTTTGAGGCCAGGAAGAATCCACGAAAGTATTTTAGTGTTGAGACTAGACTTCCTCTGTTCCAGAGTCTCCTACCAACCTCTTCAGTCCTGGGAAGGCTTGGATTACAGCTCTGAAAGTGGCTTAGGAAAATATGGCATTTAATAAAAATTTTGAGAGCCTACTGTTTTCAGCTAGGTTCTTGCACTGAACCCAACCAACAAGACCTAACCAAAATGGAGTCTCTCTTGTTAAATGCCATGTAAGTGAACTGCGACGTAAAGGAAGCAGATGGATCTACTTTAACTCAGTGAAAAACCCCAAATAACCTGGTGTAATGCACTAGCAGCAGTCTGTTTTCAAATCTCCAATCACAAAAGCCATTGTTCTGCCTTTGTACAACTAAGTTTGCAAATTGGTTCATAAATATAGATAGATAGATGTAGATAGATAGATAGATAGATAGATAGATGTAGATGTAGATATAGAGATATCCATGATTCATAAAGATAAAATTAAACAACAACTAGATTTACAAAATAAGTTTATGAGGAGTTTTTGATTTTTTTTGGGGGGGGGAGGTGTTTTGTTTTTTTTTTTTTTTTTTTTATAATTTTGACAATGTGCAGGTTGTGCAAAGCAACCTGGAGTTGGAGGTGAAGGTAGTCTTGCGGGTAGACTCTGAGAAGGTGGAGGCAACATAGTTCTCAAAGTAACATGTCTCTAAGCACACAGGACCTGAGGCTCTGGAAGCACATCCAGAGGTCATCTGCTGCAGCTTTCTCTGTCCTCATCCAGAATGCATTTTAAACACAGTAAAGCTTTGTGTCCTGTCTTAATGAGAGCAGAAAAGAAAACTCAGGCCATCTCTGGAGTCCCTTTTCTACCCCTTTTATAAATCCCTTTATAAGAATATGGAATTGGGGCTAATTATTTCCTATAGGCAATAGTTCATTGGTGAAGTAGCCATGCCTGTCTCCTCTCTTCACAGTTCTGTGTCCCCTCCCTGCCAGGTTATTTATAAATGGCCAACACTCTTCATCATAAATTTCTATTAAGCCTGATTTTAGAAGGTGATCCAAGAATAGCTGATGACTTCTCTTCAAGAGGCAGCTTTGCCTTTAAGCAAGAAATGAGTTGTTCACATGAACCTCCCGAACGCTTCCCTTATCACCTGTAACAGTATTAAAGAGGTGACCTCCAAAGTTCTCTCAAGATCTCAAATTACATAATTCCTTTAACAAAATGGGCCTTTAGTAAGTCTTAATCAAAGCAGATTGTAAACTTGATAATGTTCAGAGCTGGCAATGGTAGTGGAGGTCCTTGAAATCTAATAGACTGCACATTTGGTGGAACTTTCTAGAAATTTGTTTGGCAATGTGAATAAAAAAAATTAAGAAGTACATACATTTTAAGCTTGTAAGAATCTATCCCGAACTCCTTCCTCTTGCTCAATAGTTGCCCCACCCTCATTGAGGCACCATGCTTTACAAGGTCATGATGCCCTCTGTTTTGTGTATCTTGCTTGTGGCTTTCCCCAGCCTATAAAGAGTCCATTATTGGCCTGTTAAATCCTACTAGAATCAACTTGTTATCTTCTAGATCTAACCAGTTATAGCTCATTAGACTAAACCAATGACTTTCCAAAATCAATCAGGGATGACTTACTAGACTCAACCAGTGACAGTCTTCTAGATTCAACCATTGGCCAATTAAACTCAACTAGTGACCAACCAGTATCAAATAATGACACAGTAAAATCAACTGCTGATCAGGAGACTTTTGATGAAGTGGTATTAACAATTGGTTTAGAGGTTGGCATGAATAGAGATTCAATCACTGACCTTGACCAGACCACAAACCTGACATCAAACACATATGTGAATTAGGAGATCACACAGACATCTATGTCCTTTACTGACTTTGAGACAGCCATGTAATCACAGACTTTTCTACCTGCACCCCAGTTCCCACAATAATGACTCTAAGACTTATTATTTATGAATAAATGCCTAGGCCACAAGCTTTGTCTGGTTCTTGACTACCTTGCAATTCAATTTTCCTATTTATTCTATTTTATGAATGCCACATGGCTGGTTATGTCTCCTCAGTATCATCTGTCTGTCTCCTCAGAGTTGGAGCAAATCTCTCCCCATGCCTCTGTGGGTGTTGTGTGGGAATTCTCCCAGAGTTCTTCTCTCCCTACCAGAATTCCTATTCCCTATGTTGGCTTAATAGGCCATCAGCATTTTATTGACAGGTGATACTTCCATAGGTTACAAAGAGATTCTCTCTACACAGTCAGCTCCAACTTTCTGGGAGAAGCCAGTGAGACCAGAGATGGTTCCAATACATTCCAGACAGAGGGATTCATGAGCAAAGATTTTGGCCAAACTGGCACCTCTATCAAAAGACGTGAGCTCACCTCAGTGTAACTTTAAAACAAAACAAAGTTTCCACTAGTTGTGAGTATCACTGCACTCTCCTCTGCTTTCTCAGATGGCTCCAACTTTGGAACAAGCCTTCCATTACCCTTCTGGATACTGTGGAGTTGAAGAAAATGATGTAAGTCTGAGATGCTCCCAGGAAAGGAGAAAGAGCGAGGTAGTGGTCCTGCATAAGAACTGTTGTGCATTGTCCATGGATAGGACAAGCGTTTCTGAGCTCTGCTCTAACCTTGTATGGGCTTAATAAATGAGTGTCCATTGGGATTAAAAAGAAAAGGAAAGAAAAATCTATCCTAGAGAAATTATCTGAAGTGCAAATAAAATATACATATATTTATTATACATTCTGTTACTACACAGAATTAGAAGATGGGACCACTTTAAACCTCTGCTCTCTCCGGCCACAGAACAAGAGAAAGGGCAGAGGGACCAGACATGAGCTTTACAATAAGCAATTGACTCCAGTCAAACATCACAGAAGAAAGCATTGGCCCCACCCACACAACACCCAAACAGGAAGTCCAGAATTTCTCCATTCTCCTCCATTACTCCATTGGCATGGTATCTAGAAATAATTAGTGCCAGGGGCTGCTTCTCCAGTCATGCTAGAGGGTAATGCTTCCCACCCTCCACTTTCCAACTAACAGTGAACGTCATACAGGGAACTGGACTTTCGGCCCTCTTTGCCCAAATGCAGCAGGGCAGAAGCCAGCTATAGCAGAAGGTAAGAGGCAAAATCCCATAAATCAATGCTCAGAGTGCACAATCTTGAAAAACAATAATTATGCTAAGATCCAGGAAACCCACAATTTGAATGGAAAAAAGTACTACTAGAAGCCCACATGAATTATGAAGATGCTAGGATTGTCTGCTAAAATTTTTGAAGCAGTCATTATCAAACCTTAAAACATAGTTTTTAAGTTTCAGAAAAGTAGAAAGTTTTTTCATTAACTTATTTATTCATTCACTTTATATCCCGTCACTGCCCCACCCCTTCCCAGTCCCACCCTCCCAAGCCCTTCCCCTTGGCACTCTGTCCCCTTCTCAAAGAAGGGGATACACCCCCTTGAGTACCAGCCGGCTCAAGGACATCCAGTCCCAGCATCCTTTCCCACTGAGGTCCAACCAAGCAGTCCAGCTAGGGGAAGAGGATCCAACGGCAGGCAACAGAGTCAGAGACAGCTGCCACTCCAATTGTTAGGGGGACCCACATGAAGATGGATCTGTGCATCTGCTACAAATGTGTCTTTTCCTAGGGCCTCTTCTTATCAGGACTAACACTTGAAAGAAGCTATCTACGCCACAGTTGGTGTTGGTGTTGGTTTGATTGGTGGTTCAGTCTCTGTGAGCCTCCATAGGCCCAGGTTAGATGACTCTCTAAGTCTTCCGGTGGTATCCTTGACCACTCCAGCTCTGTCAATCCTATCTCCTACTGTTCCACAAAACTCCCCGAGCTCGCGTGGTATTTGGCAATGAGTCTCTGCATCTGTTTCCATCAGCTTCTGGATGAAGCCTCTCAGGAGAAAGTTTTGCTGGGTTCCCATCTTAAAGCATAGCAGAGTATTGTCAATAGTGTTAGGGATTTTTCTCTCTCCCATGGGATGGGTCTTAAGTTGGGCCAGTCATTGTTGGCTGTTCCCTCAGTCTCTGCTCCATCTTTATCCGTATGTATCTTGTAAAACTCAGTGGACAGGCTCAGTAGTAGAATGGAGGGAACACACAAAAAAAGAGTGAAATTAAAGATGGAATAGAAGTTTTCCAAATTGAACATCAGAAAGAAAGTAAACTGGAAAGGAAAATTACTTCATGATTGTCTTGGTTGTTACCTTGACTAGATTCAGAACTATCTTGAGCGGGCAAAAGGTGCCCATGTGTTCTAGAGAGAATTACATGTGTACAGTTACTGGGGGAGAGAGAGACCAACTGTGGTGTAGATAGCTTCTTTCAAGTGTTAGTCCTGATAAGAAGAGGCCCTAGAAAAGACAACAAGCAGCTCCTCTCTTCTCTTCTTTCCTGAGTGAATGTGCTCATGTTGCTGATGCAACCACTGCTCCAACAGACTCCAGCTTCGCTTTCAGTCAGTACAGACTCATAACTGGTCCATGCACAGAGAATAAGAGACTATGAAGTGCTCAGCTCTAACCTGGAGATCTATACCACATCCAGTCCCCAAGGATGTGGAAAGGAGGTTTATAGATCACAAAAGCTAAGGTAGTGGACTTCTGATTGCTGTGCAGAGTGATGGTACAGGTTAACTTAATTTTTATCCCTCCAGTATTGCTCTCTTTGCTCAGGATTGTCTTGGCTTTCCAGGGGCTTTTGTGGTTCCATATGAATTTTAGGATATTTTTTTCAATTTCTTGAATAATGGAATAGGAATTTTGGCAGGAATTACATTGAATATATTAATACCTTTTGGTTAAATGGCCATTTTTGCAATATTAATTTTATTAACATAAGATGTCTTCTATTTTCTAGAATTTTTATCTCTTTTTTTTTTCCAAGGGCTAAAGCTTTAACAGTAGAGGTCTTTCAGTTCTTTAGGTTATAGTAAATAGGAGTATATCCTTCTCTGTGTGTTAGCTGTTGGTGTATAAAAATGGTGTTGATTTGTGCGAGTAAATTCTATATCCTGCCACATTGCTGCTAGGCACAAGACATTCTCTTTTTGAATTGTTGTTCAAAGTAATCCATGAGACTTCCAAAACATTATAATATCACTAGATATTATAGAAACACTAGAAATATCTAGTGCCCTTGGTTGCTACCCTCCCCTTAACCCCCACTATGCAAAATGGAAGGTAAGTTTCTTTTGCAGAAGATACCATGCATTTCAGACACAGGGCTGAGATGCCTCTGAGCTGGACTTGACCTGAAAGCCTCATCTCTAAGAACTAGTTTTCATGGTACTAGAAGGTTTCATGCAAGCTTCCAAATGAGGGAGTAAACCAACAGTTCTTTCCAGGTGTATTGTCCATGAATCACAGCAATAACCAATAGGTCACAATTACTCTAAAGGTGCAATAGTAGCACACATACCTTCAGACTTCAGAACTGCTCAATAAGAGTGAAACCACTCCTAATGCTGGAAATCTAGCCAACTATGCAAGGCTAGTAAAGTCATGGATCTTGGAGGGAAACCTATAATTTACACTTTACTAAACCTTCATAGTCCCTAATAGCATTCTAAACAATTGTCCCTATACCTATATGCAAGTGTAGTCCTCACTTCTTGTCAAGAAAGCTTCTTTTTGCTACAGATGGAAACTATTACAGAAAACCACAACCAATCAAAATGCAAAATAGTAGAGCCTAGTTCCAATGGATCTATCTACTACACAACTCCCACATTAAGGCTCAGGAATCATTGTGGAAGAGTGGGCAGAAATACTACAAGAGACAGAATAGCAGGGAGTTTATTGTGAGATTGTGTCTCTTGGGAATGTCAGAAGCTGTACTCCTAAGGGTTCATCAACATGACTGCCTAAACATGAACTGAGCAAGCACAATAGGAATCAACATACTAAAGTGGATGAGGGTAAAACCGTGAGGCCTCAACCCTACACAAAGGACCAGAAACAACTAAGAAATACTGAGAGCAGAAAAAATAGTCTTCCCCAGGGGAGATCACACCAGTTGGTAATCCAATGGTCTTCCCTGAAGACATACAGACTGAGTTGTACATACATATTTATACATACACATACACATATTTATATACACACACATGTGTGTATGTTTGTAAACAATGATTCATTTAAAAAGAGGCCATGAAATTGAAAGAGAGCAAGGAAGGGTACATGGGAGAGTTCAGAAGGAGGAAACGGAAGAGTGAAATGATATAATTATACTATAATCTCAAAGACATTTTAAAAAATAATTTAAAAATCAACTTGCATTATAAAAATAAACACCAACAAGAAAACATTATGAAAGACATTGCATAAGAATATGAAGGCCAGTCCACCAAGTGGACATAGCATCCTAATGTGTGCACCAAACAACAGTGCTGTAAAATATGTAAAGAAAAGTAGGTAGAATAGGAAAGATAAGCAGAAAACTTTACAATTTTATTTAGAAACTTCAATATTTCTTCTCTCAATAACTGGTGAAACAATTAAAAAATTATCAGTGATGCAGAAAACCTCCATAACAGTGTCAATCAAGAGGGTCTAACTGACATGAGCAGAACAATTGCAGAAGGCAGTGAAGCATCCAAAGAGCATAACACATCATTGATCAAAAAATACCTCAGGAATTGTTAAAGTGTTTTCAGTCATGCAGAATACATTTCTGACTACAGCAGAATCAAACTATACATCTATAACAGAAGAATAAGAGAAAAATTCCTAAGCAATTGTAAACTGTTTTGTTTAAACAACATGCAAGCTAAAGAGACAATGTCAAAGAAATTGAAAAATTGAACTGAATGAAAAATGAAAATTTAACACATCAAAATCCATAAAATCGTGCTAAAAATCGTGATACCAGGGAAATTTCTATTCTCAAATGCTCAAATGGAAATGTAAGAAAAGGCTTTGAATCAATAGTGTAAGCTTCTGCATCAGGAAGATTAAAAAAAAAAAAAAAAAAACATAAAAAACAGGAAAAAGGAAATTTAAAAGGCAAGAGTATCAAGCAATAAAATTGAAAAAAAAATTAAAAATCAGTCAATAAAACTAATTCTTTTGGGAAAAGATCAACAAAATTGACTGGCCTGCCTGAACAGTTCGTTGGGGGTGGGGTGAGGGGCAGGGAAAGAAGGAAGACATAACTGTGAATACCAGAAATGGTGTAGATTCTCACTAGAGATCCTGGAGAGATCTGTAGCACAAGGAAACAATACCACACAACACAGAAATTTGCCAATTTAAATAGACCAAATGAAAACCACAACTTTCCACAACTCATCCAAAACAAAATAAATTATGTAAATAGGTAAATCACTAGCAAAATTGGATCTAACTTTTAAAGACCCAGAAGTTAAATGTCAAGACCCACCTGTTTTATTAGGGAATTCCTATATGTACACAGAATTGAAACTAATTCTATGCAGTCCCTTCCAGAAAATATAAATGAAAGAAACTTTTCCAATTATGTCTTATATTTAACTTATCCAATATGTGGCTGGGTGTGGCCCAGTTTTTGTATATGATAGGCATGGATTCTACCACTCGGATACATACACATACCGCCATCATAAGTAGTTTTATAAAGGTAATATTATGATGATTACAAAATTAGGAAGAGATAGTTAAAAACAGAAAAAAAAAAAAAAAAGACAACACCAGTATAGATATAAATGTATTACTAAATATTTATTACTAAGTATTAGCAAATAAAGTTTTGTGACACATTAAAAATATATATCAAGATCAAATAAGATTTATATTACTACCTATTCAAATAACACAATGTAGTGAGAATTTGGGTTTCTTTAACAACCCACTTATGTTATGCGAATTTGTTTTTTTGTTTTTTGTTTGTTTGTTTTTTTAAATCCCAGGTGTGGGCTAAGAGGCTGATTCATAGCAGGTGATTATGATTTACCTCTTCCACTAGCAGTGGTTCAAAGAAGGCAAAGAAGAAAGAGGAGGAGGAAGAGAAGGAGGAAGAGGATGAGGAAGAGGAGGAAGAGGAAGAGAAAGGATACTGCTCCCCTGCTGCACCTCCCCCTGCTGCACCTCCCCCTGCTGCACCTCCCCCTGCTGCACCTCCCCCTGCTGCACCTCCCCCTGCTGCACCTCCCCTGCTGCAGCTCCCCCTGCTGCACCTCCCCCTGCTGCAGCTCCCCCTGCTGCACCTCTCCCTGCTGCACCTCCCCCTGCTGCACCTCCCCCTGCTGCAGCTCCCTGCTAGTTTCTGCTGCTGTATTTGCTATTGCTGGATTACTGGTTTGTTGGTTTGCTGGACTGCTGGATATTATGCTGATCAAGACTGGGTTTGCCTCTGTAGGACTTCTTGTGGTGTCCATGACCCCTCCAGTTTCCTCAGTCCTTCCACAGGACCCCCGAGCTTCATCTGATGTTTGGCTGTGGGTCTACCTCTGTTTCCGTCCTCTGTTGGATGAAGCCTCTCAGGAGTGAGTTATGCTAGGTTCCTGTTTGCAAGCATAGCAGAGTATTAGGGGTTGGTTCTTTCTCTTAGGGTGTGTCTCAAGTTGGATCAGTCATTGGTTGGCCCAGCAGGAGATATGGACCCTCAAGTGACCCCCTCCTGTAGTCAGACAAAACTTCCAGTAGAGGAAGGGGATAGCAGACCTAGGCCCCCTACACATATGTAGTAGGTTTGCATGGGGTCTTCATGTGAGTCCCCCAAAAATTGGAGCTGGGGGGGAGGTGTTTCTCACTTGGACTCCTTTCCCCTAGCTGTGCTGTTTTGTCTGACCTCAGTGGGAGAGGTTGCACTCAGTCCTGATGAGACTGGATGTGCCAGAGTGGGTTGGTATTGGGAGTTTGGAAGGGATTAGGGTGGAATAAAGGGTTGGAAGGGAGGTAGAGGGATAAGAACCCAATAAAGTGGCCTAAAAAATATGCCAATGACACATGTTAAAAATAAATAATCAAATTAATTAGAGATAATTATATTATTTATATTTATATTTATATTTTATATTTATATTATTTATATTCCACATGTATACCTGATGCTCTCAGAGGCCAGAAGAGGGTGTTAGATTCCCTAGAACTTGCAGGTACAGCTGGTTATGAACCATGTATATGCTCTTGAAGATCATCCAGTGCTTTTAACTGCTGAGCCACCTCTTCAGTCAAGAGAACTTCTTCAAGTCAACAAAGGAAATCTACATGAATCCTTTAGTTCACAGAACACTGAATGAAGAAAAGCTGCATGCTCCCATCCTAATGTTAGAAATAAGGTAATGGTTCCCCAGCCTAGCAATAGAAGTTTTATTTGATGAAATAAAGCAAGAAAGCAAAATAAAAAGAATACAGATCACAGGGGAAGAAGTAAAAGTATTGCTGCTTTCAGATAATACAGTGATCTATGTGAAAAAATTCCAAGGCATCTATAAAAACTCCTAATAATATTAACAGTAAGCAAACAAATCCAGCAATGTCATGAGAGTTATAACAACTGAGTTTCTATTTAGTAGCTGAGAACACATAAAAAACAAACATAAAATAAAGTACAATTATGATCGCTAAAAATGGGAAATACTTCCATGTAAATATAACAAACTGTGTAGAACTTTCGTGCTGAAAAGTACAAGTTGATAATGAGAGAAATCCAAAGCAATCTGACTGAATGTGAGGACCAAGTCCTGTGTGAGCAGAGTAGAAGGACCACTGTAATTCAGATGTCACTTCTCTTTAGATTGATGCGCAGGTTATGGTAGACTAACTAAGGGTCTTCTAAAAATCTAGCTCATAATTCTGGGAGCCCGTAAATAATCCCTCCTGCAGTAAAGTAAACGTGTCATGTGTGATTACAGTGAGGGTTTTAGATAGAGAGATCGTGCATTAACTTTTCCTGAAAAGACATGAACAAACGGCTGTTCACCACAGTGGAATACCAAATGACAGACCAAGATAAGTATAACTTGACCAGAATTCAACTTGGTGAGACCAGTGAGTTTATTGAGCTCTGCAGAGTGACCCTCCAAACAACTCCATTGCTGCATCACTGCCTACTCCATCTTGGATGAACTCATGGAAACAGCTCTGTGGAGTCCCACTCCCAATTAACCTCCTACTTTTAGCATCTCCCAAGATTCCTTGCACTCTAGAAGAGTGAGTAAAACTAGGAATCCAAGGTGAATCTCATGGCTCTTCTTAATGAGTGTCCATAGCTCATCCCATTATTATAGACCTGGTTAGTATTACATGTTTCTGCTTTACTTGTCATAGCTACCAGGGAAAAGTCCAAGATGAGAAAAAAAAAAAAAAAAAAAAAAAGCAGACAAAAAACAGCTGCATAAAACAGAGGATCATTTTTTTTGAGTGTCTGTGTTGACCCAAAATAAATTCATTCCTGTCTTTATAAGATGCCAGAGAGATATTTGACATAGATTCTCAACATAGCCCTATCACCTTAATTTAAAATGGATCATATACCTAAATGAAAAGAATTCAAAATTCTAAAACATCTAGAAGAAAATTTGATCTTGGTTTAATGATGAGCTTTCAGGTATAGTATCAAAAGCATGATATAGGAAATAAAAATTGGTTGATTAATTGAATTTTTTAAACATTTCTCTTCAAAAGATATTCTTGACAGAATGAGAATACAAGCTATTATTAAATGTGTAAAATTAATATCTGATAAAGGATTTCTACCCAAAATTCAAAGAATACTAAAAACTTAACAACACAAAGCAAAGAACCAATTTCTGTTTACCTAAACAGTTTTTCCTTTGCTTTGACAAAACACTTGTGTCCAAAAGCAACTTGTGGTAGGAAGGGTTTGCTTTGACTATGGTTCCTATGGGATAGAGTACACAGCAATGGAGAAAGCATGGCAGCATTGTGATGCTGGCCTGGCAGTCAGGAAAAAAAAATCACATTTTATCTGCACACAGGAAGCAGAGAGGGGACAGGAAGCAAGGCCAAGCTTAAAAACTTCAACTCCTGCCCTCTGTGATGGACTTCCTCCAGAGAGACAGCTCACATGTAAGAGCCTGAGAAGAGTGGCCTCAAAGGCCCCCTTCCCCGACTGAGTCTAGGACAACAAAGATGGAATATAGATTTCAGTACACAACAACTTATGAATAGCAAAGGGAAGTGTGTTAACCATGTAGAGGTTTAGAAGTGACCCAAACATTGAGCTGTTAAAGGTATATCAAAATATAAAATCTCTCTCTCTCTCTCTCTCCCTCTCTCTCTCTCTCTCTCTCTCTCTCTCTCTCTCTCTCTCTCTCTCTCTCTCTGTGTGTGTGTGTGTGTGTGTGTCATTTCAGAATATAAAACACTGTGTAGGTAGCAGGAACTCATGACAGTTGCCACCAGGATCAATTTGAGTAGGACTAATTGGGAACTTCTACAAGGATGTATCATCTAAAGGTTCCACAAACCTCCCAAATAGTACCACTAACTGGTGATCAAGTGCTCAATACATGAACCTTAGGGGACATTTCTCATTTCAAACCATTATGTAGGGAAGGGAAACTCTTTGTTGGGGAATGTGCATACAAAAGGGGGGTGGAGAAACAAAGACTGCTCTATAAGAAAATGATAAAGCTTAGGCAATTTCTACCTAAGATTCTACTTCTCTGTGACCTGACTACCTAATATTTCAAATACATTTGAAAAGTATGTTACGACCTTCTTTGTTCTATTTTTGTAGAAGCTGCTTAAATTCTATCTTTTTGGATCATGGAATTTTATATAATCTGAATCTGTGCTCCCTGGCTATTGGTCATTCATAATTGGCGTCAGAATAAAGTATCTCTTATATTCTCTGAGGTGAGTGTAGTATTTGTAGTATTAATAAGATAACAACTCATTTGTTATGTTGTCTTTGGTTGATAACTCCAAGAGGCCCACTCTTTTCTGAAAGTAAACAGAGGAGGAGTGGATCTGGGGAAGAGGGGAAATGTAGAGGGATGGAGGGAAGGGAAACTGGTAGGGATGTATTGTATGAATAATAATATATAATAATAATAATAATAATATAAAAGATAACTCAGATCGCTGCAGAGACAAAAGCTGTTGCTGTAGGGATCAGGCTGCAGGACAGTTAGGGTTGAGAATGAAAATGTAGTCAGCTGTAGAGACAAGAGGGCAGAACCAGATTAAGACAGGAAGCTTGACATAGGAGGCAGGTGTCTGAACAGGCAAATGGTGGTTGAGCAAGCAGTATAAACAATGGGAGACCAAGTTGACATACATCAGGGCAGGTAGGAGGGCCTGGCTACCACAGTGATAAGTTTTTATCACTTAACAGAGTTCATGCAAGGAAATTACAGCCTTTACTTGGTCCCTCATCTACCTATCTCATATAGCTCAGGGATAACACTACCCATAGTAAGATAGAATGATGCTAGACTCCCCTGAATCAATTGTCAGTAAAGAAAATCTCCCACAGATACATCCACAGGCCAATTTGATGAAGGCAGTTCTTCAGTTGTGATTCCTTCTTCCCAGATGTCTCTTGTTCGTGTCAAGTTCACGAAAGCTAACCGGCGCTGTGTACATACCATCGGACACTATTCAGTGAATCAGAGAGGGTGGTGGTGGGGTGGAGGATGCATCAGCAGCCAGGAGCACTTGCTTTCTTCCAGAGGACCCAGATTCAGTTCCTAGCACCCATGTCACATGGCTCATGGCAGCCTGTAATTTCAGTTCTAGTTGAGTCAGACTCCTTCATGCTTTCATAAGAACCATCATGTAGATATAAGTCATCCACTCTGACAAACATAGATAGACATGAAAATAATGAAAGTGAATTATAAGAGAAAGTGGAACCTAAAATGGTGATTTCTGAGTAAAAAAAGCCAATATCAAAAATTTGCCTATTATGCTTCCATTTATATCATATTTTGGGAAAGATAAAACCATAAAGGTGATGAAAATTATTGGTTTGGTGTGTAGAAAGAATAGATCAAACAGAGCTATACATTTTTTATTACAGTAGGCAATGATATTATACCTTTATTGAAACTTACCAGACCAGACAGAGATTTTTCTTTGGTCAATGAAGTAACCCGTGGTGACACACTTAGCCAAAGAATGAAACTTAATGCATAAGAATTTTTAAAAATAACTTTAAAGAGCCTTTGATAGAATATAGACAATAATCAAATGCTGGGAAAATGAATAAAACTTTACTGAGACATCTAAAGGGAAAAGGGGCTGATCTAAGCATCTCAAAACACATATAAAACTAAAGGTAAGTTAGCTATGCATGTGCCCTGTCCTCTAGCTGGTGGACTTGTTTCTGTGAAAATATGTTAACTAGTCCAAACCCACATACACCCTGGAAAATGAACAACTAAAACAGATGATAGATGTTAGAAGCAGACATACCGTCAAAGGTTGTAGATAATAATGGGTAAGACTAGATTGATATATGTGCAACAGACTGGAGATAGAGACACTGATACAAACTCATGGTTTGCTTGATAAATGCACAGATGATATATTGAGAAATGTCTTTGGGTGTCTATATACATATAGGCTTCCTTGTTCTGTTAGCTAAGAATACTCAGAAGCTATGATGCAAGGAGAAACTCTAGCATCCAGATCTACTCATCTCTAACTAATGTAATGTGTCCTGATGGACAAATGGGGCTGGCCTGGTAGTGACCTGCCAGTGGGAACTTAGCAAGCTGGGTGGAGAGATTCTGGAGCTCTGAGTCAGAGAGTCTCCACGATATAAGAACAGGCCAGCCATTGCCCACCAGTGCATGGCTGGCCAGCTTGCCGAGGCAGAGAGTAACTGGGTATAGCTCAGGAACTTGGAGCTATTTTTTTTTAAATATTTCCTGTAACAAGATAGTATTTATATTAAAGACCTGCAAGTAAGATTATATTTTTAACTTTTATTTTGACCCTGTGTCTAAGTTCAGATACTATCGTAAGAAATAATCCCTACTCTCAATAAATTCACATATCCTTGATTCTGTGACCAGATGCTCACATCTCTAGATGTTCAGAATTAAAGAACACATGACCCTCTTCATTGCCAAGCCGTAAACATGGGCATATATAGTGTGACAAGCCTGGCATTTATGGGTTGTTTGTTTGTTTGTTTGTTTGTTTGTTTGCTTTTGAAGTATTAGTTGGTATTTCATATTTTTTATCTGTTGAGAAAAGAATCAAAACTTTAGTAATACAAGGCTGTCTGTTGTTCCTAACATCCAGCACAGTAACCTAGAAAGCTGTAGAAAAGTTTCTAAAGAACCTCTGAGATTGTTGCCCCTGAATTTCTGTCAGTGTGGTCTTTCTTCTATGTTCTTGGTCTTCTCAAGACTGAGAGCAGCAGTTCTGCTAGTGCTTAGTGTATGGTTATGTTTATTAGATATTATATGATTCCAGCACGTTTCAGATCAGGGACCATGTCTTAGTTTGTATTGCATTGAAATGCATAGCAATGCTAGCAGAGCCCAAGGGTCAATGGATACTCGGATGTTTGTTGAATAAATCAACACATAAGATCAATCCCTGCTCCGTGACATTTCCACTGATGGATTAGAGCACACAAAGCTTGGAGGTGAGAGCAAAGCGAATACAAAAATGACTCCTTGTGTGGAAAAGCAAAGACACAGAGTTTTAAAACAAAATCAACCCGCAAGAGAGTTGGAAGTTGTGGTATGAATGAGAAATGTCCTTAAACTCTTGTATGTGAACACCTGGTCTTTAGCGGGCAGAGCTGTTTGGGTATGGAACCTTTAGGAGGTGGAGCCTTGCTGGAGGCAGTGTCTCACTAGGGCAGGCTTTGAGCATTTATAGCATCATATGATTACATGTTCTTTCTCTTCCTCTGCTTCGAGTATGAAGATGAAATGTTATCACTCTGCCTTATGTCTGCCAGGCCAGCCTCAGGCTCCTGTTACCATGCTCTTTCTAACTTTGTATTGTCCGACAATTTTATCACAGCAGCAGAAAGGCATATGTTACCAAATTTCTGCCTTCTTTAGAGTTTGTAGTTGTTTTAGGATCCAAATATGGAGCATCCCATGCAATACTTCAAGGTATCCACACATAGCCACTCTATCTGGAAACTCTACACACCTACTTTTTTTTTTTTCTGGTGCAACTGCTGGTCTACTGGGGCTTGTCTTGAAAAATCTGATACAGCATCGTGTAACGGGAGCTGAAAAAGTATGTCACTGCAGAACCACAAACCAACATTGGCATACATCATCCTTTATACAAAAGGTGCAGCTGCTAGGGTCCGGAGCCACTTGCCCACATCCCCTTTAAACCCAGGTAAAAGCTCTAGATCATGTAATCCCTTCTGCTCTTTCAGCTTACTGACAAGCATATTAATATTAATTACTGCTAAAATGGAAGCAGCAAACAGCGAGCCTGTGGCTTCTCTCGTCACTCATTTTCTCTGTCTCTTATTGAGGCCACACATGTGGGTGGGAAGGTCTTTTGCTTCAGGAATTAGTTAAAAATGAAAAGGATCATTTTGCATCCCACAAGGAAAAGCAGTTGCCTGTCTGCCCCACAGTCACCTCATACATCCCCATTGCTGTCTGCTGGACTCACAGGCGATTTTCATTCTGCCAATTGGCAACCGTGGCTTGCATTTTTAACTCACTGGGGAGCAAAGCAAGGAAAACATTTTTGTAAGGCTGTTTAAAAATTATCTGCAAGGGAAACAATTTGAAAAAAAAGTGTAGCCATTTTCTTGATGTTGAAGAAATGCTATATATCCAAAGTCCAATTCCAGTGGGCCAATTTTCTTCTGTGAGATTTATGAAGCAAAGGCTGCCAAGCAGACAGAAATCTAAATAGTAACATGTTTCCCTCTAACAGGACTCTAACTTAATAAGAATAATACGCAAAATACCCAGACAGTTTTATAGCACTCCAGTCGTGGAATCCCACTTTCCCTTCGGAGCCCTGGGGATGACAAATATACTCTTGTATGTCACCACCAGCAGCCGCCTGGTAACTGGCTGTCAGGATGGCCCTGGCTGGCCTTTCAATCTTCCAAAATTAATTGGGAATTTCATTTCTCAATGAGCATGATTATGCCACATCTCTAGGCAGTGCAATGTTTCTACTCAAAAGTCCCCCACTTCATCTTGGCAGATCTCAAGTTTGAGAGTAATAGCCTCATTTCACCCAGCACACAGCAGATCATCTGCAGACTCTTAGAGCAAAGGCATGCACGGCTTTCTTTTTGCTGTTCTTTGCTGTTCTCTAAACCCCGCTGAGATCTTCCATAAAATCACAGACTAGAGTGTCTGGATACACATCAATATTCTAATCTGTTACTGTCTTTGACTTTGCTTCTAAGATTTGTTTACATTTTGAGTATTTGATCCATGGCTCATGCAAATCAATGTAAGAAGGCTGCTCCTTACAAGGGGTTCTGTTGACATTCACACTTGTGGCTGAGTTCTTCTGGTTTGAGCTATGATTAAAGCCTGCATTGACTCATTCTTGGACTGTGGCTTCTATGGGATTGGCATGCATGCTGTTCTCTCCACGCAAGGCATCAACCACCTTACTGCAGTACTATTTTCTAGTGAGACCGAACAGGGCTCCAGAATCCTTCTCAGCATGACATTTTTGAGATACGTCATCCAGTCCATTAAGTGAGCTCAGCATTGACACCTAGCCACTGCTTAACAGTCTATCTACTTAGATCATTTGAGCAATTAAAGCCAATTACTCCTTAAAATGGTGACTTTGGGGGAAGCAAACTTTGTAATCTATTAGATTAAACAAAATAAAACACCCAATTCTTAGTGTCTGTCTATCTTCTATCTCAGCTCATTCACACTGGGCTTAATTTGAGATGTTAATATTAATTGCAACCTGTGGAAGCATCATTTGCCTTTTCTGCCAAATTGATTCCCTACAATTTAAGGATGTCAGGTTTTGTCCCCAGCTCCAAAACACAGGATGGGAAATATTACTGATGCCCCATGGATGTACAGTGACTAAACTGAATGGTACATCTGATGCCAGTGCTGCAGCTACAGCCCAGAGTTTCTGCAAGGGAAGCTACAGGCTACGAGAGACCTGGACACTCTTATATGACGGGACAAAACCAGGCATGGCCAAAGGCTAGAGTTGGGGCCGGGACTTCTAGCATTTTAATTGCAATTAGAACCACAAGGCAGCTATCAAAGTGCACTTGCTAAGCCAAAGTTTATCCAAACCCTGGGAATGCTTCAGTCAGCAAAACTGGACAGGAAACCCTCCAGAGAACAAGCTGTCTCAGAAGATTTCCGTTACCTGCTGCTTCTAGTCGGACTGAAAATACCTCCAGGGCAGCCTTTCGAATGGCGGTTTTGGCACTTCTTCTCCCAGATGGAGCCAGGAGTGCAAAAGTGCACAGAAATCAAATGTCCTGGGAGGGGAGTTGATTAAATGTTTTCCAACCTCAAAAAGAAGAGAAATGGAAAAAAAAAAAAAAAAAAAAGATCAGTTCAGGTAGAGTTCAAGTTTGGGGGTCAAGCTTGGGGGACCCCTGGGGCTCTTTTGTAGTGAGGCCATTAACAGACTCCTTGAGATTGTACCCTGGAGAGCAGACCGCGGGTGGCACTGTTACTTCACAGCCCCGCCATCCTTGTTTTGTGTGGTCTGTTTGTCACTGAATGAGCCCAGCATCAGGAATCTGGCTGTATTTTGCCTTCTAAAGGGAAATGTGAGCCAAGGCACAGAAGAACCAAGCAAGCATCCATTCAGACCTGTTTCTATTACAAGATTGGTCTTTCCTGTCAAAATAGCATTTCCTGGAGCTACCTTTTTACACTGGAAACCTTTAGCAGGTCAATGATACCCTCCCAAGATGCTGCTGCTGGCAAAACAAACAAAGCAAAACAAAATAAAACAAACAAACAAACAAACAAAACCTCAGCGTCTTGGATACTAAAGCTTCTCACATCTTGGTCAGTGGTGAGCCCTTTCCAGAGTTCTGTTGTGGTGGGCTCCAGTATTTTTCTGAATAGGAAACTCATCTTCATTTTCATTTGGGGTCAAGAACAATCCATAAGGAGACTGCTACAGACAAGCGAACTGCTGCCTCACCCAGAGCTCTCCCTGGGCCTCCCTGCCCTCAGCCAGAGGAACTGGCTACCTTTGCTGAGCTTTGATTGTCTTTAGTGACTTTAATCTTCTGTGCTGCTAAGCATCAAAAGCAGAACCAACAGGATAGAAAATATCCTAGGTGAGGATAGAAAATATCCTAGGTGTGTGTTCTATCACCAATCGATAGCCCCAGACTATACTGATTACTGGTTACAAAAGAAGGCTAATAGCCCCTTCAGTTGAATGAAAATGGAATTACAGTATGTCAGAATATGGATGGGAAACTTAATCTACAAATAAATAGCTAGAGAGAGGTCTATTGTAACTACTAACCACTGAGAAAACAGTGTTTAAACAAGGCGTATGGTTATGTTACAATAAAACTTTATATATAAAAACAGCCTGCAGTCCAGATTTGGCCCAACAGTTGTTTGCTTATCCCTGTTCTAGATTCAACGATTTTACATTTCTTTTCACTCTTAGTGCTGGGGAAGGGGGGTGTTAATTTGGAGAAGCAGGTTTTCTACCACTTGGCTATACTTCCAGCCCTAGATTCAACTTCTGTTTGTTTATTTAACCTCATGACTTTGATAAAGGAATACTAACTATGAGGATATGTGACAGTCCCTAGGTTGCTCATGTTCGTATCATTTATACATACATTTTAAATATTTGTTTTTCATATTAAAGGGAATGTTCTTTATAACATGCAGGTGCTTCAGCCTTCCACCCTACTGAACAGACTCCGCATATCACTTTTTGCTCAGCAAAAAGGCGAGCGCTTGCTCAGGCTTTGACCTCAAAAGTAAACGTCAGACGTGTAAGCACTTAGCATCTGAAGTCAGGAGACATCTCAGTTTGTATGGCTCACAATCAGGCTTGATTCCCAAACAGAAGCCTCCCTTCTCGCTCACGTATTCAGTTGTGACATGAGACTTTGTACTATGTCCAGTACTGCCAAATCTGAACCTGGTCTAAGGACCCCTACCAGATCTACCTGTGCCCAGAACCACAGCCCCCACCCCAGGAGACAGGGTAGACGAGGTCAACTCGAGGTCACTTCTTCTCATCACACCAGAACATGTGCAGAAGCTATCTGATTGCACAGTTGGCTCCATTAGGTTAACATGTGCACATTCAGCCACACAGGTGAAATTGATTTATGCCAGGCTGCAGAGGCCAGGGGGCTGCCCACCATGTGGGAAGCCTAGGATTCTTCTCACTTGGAAATTGTGAGAAATTCAATTTGAATGTGCACCCTTTTCACCCCTGAGGCAAGCCTGAGGCCACCTGAATCAAAACCAGATGGCTTCTCAGGCCTAAAGATAACAAATAGCAATTCATAGTCCTGTCGGCAGAGGACCACCAGAGCAAGGGCCGGCCAGACATGCAGCTGGCTGCCTTCTAGAACTCTGCTGCGATGCATATTAATGTTCAGCAAATCTGGAGCTGAGCCTCAGCCCTCCCACTACCCCTGGTGCTAAGAACATCCCATCATTGTAAACTGGTTATTTGAGACTGTTCAAGTGAAGAACGGAACCCCTGTGCGCAAAGCCCCACTTCCTTTGCCATCTGCCCCATGCAGGGGCCGGTTTGGTTTGGCAGAGCAAGCAGGTGCCCTCCCAGCTCTGAGATCTGAGCTCCATCAGTCAGGAGTCAGCGGTGACCCAAAGTCTTGGGTGGCCGCCTTCACACGCACACTTCCTGTCAGCTGATCCATCTGCCACCCACACACTGAATGTCTTGAGCTCAGAGATTCTTGAAAGAGGGGGCAGCCCACTTACAAACCTTGCCTGGAATTACCAGGGCAGCTAAAAAACAAGACTTGCTTTTTCACAAACAAAAGAGGTGAGAATTTTAACATGAAGTCTGAGAAACGCGAGCTTTGAGCTGATCACCGAAATGGGGCCGTATAAACAAAGGATCATAATGTCTATAAGTGTCTCCCTATTACCTTTGGAGAGAAAAGAGAGAATTATATAGGATGTTTTTTCAGAAGCACGGTTTATTTGAGGACCTAAACACATAGGCATCACCAAAATAGATCTTTCTTCCTCCCACCAGCCAATCAGTATATTTCTGTGCGCACATTAGCGGCTCAGGAGAGCCCTAAGCAGCCATGTAAGTCACCAACCCATCTCCACTGTGTAAAAACAAAGTCTAGTAAGCCCCAAGGAATGTGGAGGGCTTAGCTTCTTTATCTACTCAAAGTATAAGCCATGCATTTGGGTACTCAAGACATAAATCATGCACAGATTACATCCCTGAGGACTTGCAACTGTTTTTCTCATGTTGCCCAAGCTCTGACCTTGGTCTCAACATGAAAAGGAACCGTGGAGTTCCTGCAGAATTCAGGGCCAGTGGGTGTTGGGCTGAGGACCTGGTGCAGGCATAGGTGCCAACCCCTTGTAGCCAGAAAACCCTAGCTAACTCAGCACCTGAAATTTACTTCCCAAGAGAGGGAAACACAGACTGCAGTGGGGCTTTGTTCTCTCTCTTTCCTCAGAGCAAGGCAGTGCTTCACATTGCTTACCTGAAGTGTGAGAAGTGCAGATGTTGTAGCATCTGGGATGAGAAGGGAAAGCCTGCATTCAAGTGGGCCCTCTGTGGACAAGGTTTCCAGAGGACTGTGCCTAATGTAAGGTCTCACCAACACTGAATAAATAAACTAGGCTTCTGCCTCCGAGCCTTACTGAATCCCTTGCTGTGTTTAAGTCGGCCCAGAGAGGAGGGCTGTCACAATTGCCACTACATCCAAAGAACCACCGATAGGGGTGGTAAACTTGAGGGGCATACAAGGGGAAGCCCTGTGTTCTGGGAAACAGGAGATGTAGATGCTTAGTAAGGACTTTCTGGCTCTCTGTGGCACCCAGCACTTGTTTTAGCAAGTACTCTGTGCCCCAAGCTTTGTTAGGTAATGGGGGAGGTCATGTATACAGATGGTGGTGTTGATGGGGAACCCTCACTTTTGCCCACAACCGTGTCCCTCCGGCGTCATGGTAGCAAACAGCTACTTGGTTGGCAGCCATGTTTGCTGTTCTAGGTTGTGTGTGTGTGTGTGTATGTGTGTGTGTGTGTGTGTGTGTGAGAGAGAGAGAGATGCAGTTAGTGTGACTTAATCATTGCCAGATTAGTGTGTTAGGAAGTGGATACACATGCAGAGACACACATGTGTACACACACTACATACACCTGAATATACATATACACTTCAGATGCTTACACATATGGATAAGTCGAAACTATCACTGTACCAGCCCGAGGGATCAGTGAGGAAGGAGAAGAAGTAGATGCTGCAACAATGACTCCCACAACTCATATTATGTTTTGTTTGTTTGTTTCCGCTGTGGCATAACACCATGACCAAAGAAACTTACAAATGCTTCACCTGGGCTTACAGTTCAAGGAAGTTAGAGTCCATGGTGGCTGAGCTGAGACAGCAGGCACAGTGGCTGGAACAGCAAACTGAGAGCTCACATCATGAGCTGTAAGCAGGAAAGAGTGAACAGAGAATAGCAAGAGGCTTTTAAACCTCAAAGCCCACCTCCAGCAAAGGTGGTCCTTCAGCAAGACCACACCACGTACACTGACCAAAAATATCACCACGAACACAACCAAATATCCAAACACCTGAGCCTATCATGGGAGGACCGTCCTCATTCTGCTCCACACATGTTTGTCTACGTCACATCCAGTACTTCAAGGTGATATCAGGAGAAAGTCTCAGTGTTAGGAACAGAACGCATCCTCTGACATGTCGTGCTCCTGGGCAGTGGAGATCTAAAATCAGATGAGAAAGGCCAAGGTATCTGTGCTAGAAGGAGGGACAGGACTGGGTCCTGGCAAGAAGGGAATATCCAAGGATCCCGTGTCAGAGATAGCTCTAAAACCTGGTTTCCCAAGACCTCTGTAGGTTTGCTGGTGAGAACAGCTTAGGGGCAAACAGTGTTAGCAATGCCAGCCGTCTAGGATGTATCCCCAAGGGCATCCACACATTCTAGGCAAACTACAAAGGTTAGAATAGTGTTTGTTGAGTCCAAACTCAGAGAGTTTCTAGTTCAGATGTTCAAAACCCATCATTGGAGTAAAATACATTTGGGTTCTTTTCCTAAAACCTCCCCGTGGTGTGCAAGTATGCCTCGGTGTGCATAAAGAGTTAAAATGTGACGTGGGGAGCAAGTGGGAAGCAAGAAAGAACCCATAACTGTTGGCCATGGCTATTCCAACACATCAGTAGAATAAAACTTTAGTATGGGAGATTTTACTCATAGTCAAATTAGAGCTCTGGTTACTGTGCTGAGCTCTGGGTAAAGTCCCCACTGCACCTGATCCCACTGTGCCACCTGTACAGACCTATTGCATACCCTGGAGTCTTGTGAATACTACATCAGGTATGCATATTGAACTCAACCTTAGGATGGGGAAAGAACTGACCTGGAAACCCTGATCCCAGTGAACAAAAGTCTATTTAAGCAATTATGTGTTGACAGTATTTATTTGCTCTCTGTCTCTCTCTGTTTTCTCTCTCTCTCTCTCTCTCTCTCTCTCTCTCTCTCTCTCTCTCTCTCTGTGTGTGTGTGTGTGTGTGTGTGTGTGTTATTGGAAAAGACATTTAGTTGGCTATAATTATGGCTAATTAAAATAAGCTTCTGAGCAACTGTTGGTAACCACCCTACTCTAGCTGCAGAGGGCGCCAGTGATCCTATGGCAAGCAGCAATGCCAGAGATTACTCCTGCAGCTTATTTTTGTATTTTAAAAGAAACAGAGAAAGGATGAGTGGGAGGAAGACTCCTTTAAAGAATCTTGGACCAAGATTTATCTAGAAAGCTACAATGGAAACATGAGTCCTAATGTTGGTATCAAATGCTGTGGGACTTCTGAAGTAGCCAGCTTTGGAAGCACCTAGAAACACTTAGAAAAAGATTCATGGGCTTCTAAGTTGGGGGTTATCTTTTCAACTACAGAGCCATTTCTCTTCTTCTCTCCATGCACAACAACCCAGGGTAGGGGCGGGAGCTTATTTGTTTAGTTTATTTTTGTTTTTTGTATCTATTTTGTATCTATTTTGTATCTAGAGATTCCACACAAAGAGGAAAATTAAGACAATGAGCTATGAAAGATAATAAAGATTTTTAATTGCTTTCCTTCACTAATTATATCTTTCTATCTATCATCTGTCATCTAATTATCTAAATCACAGCATATATGGTACACCATACACCGTAAACAATACAACGTTTAGTGTATAATGTTCAGAGGAGCAGGCCTTAGTGGGCTGCAGAGGATTAGAGAGGTGTGTGCTTCAGGCTGGACATCAAGTAGCCAGTCTGTTTTCAAATAATTTGAAACTTTTATATCAGTTGCTGTTTGAAGAGATGATATCTGTTAGTCAGAAATACTTTTGTGTCTATTTCCTTTGTGTGTGATGTGTGCAAGGTTGAAAGGTCCAGCTCACTCAGTAGAAGCTGGGTCTGAGGTCAGGCCAGCAGCCAGGAGGCGCAGCACAAGAAGCCTTTGCACTGCCCCTCACAGCTGAGCATAGTCCACATTGTGTGGTTTTGCTCCCAAACTATTTTAAAGATTTTGGTGGGCAAAATTGCAGTAGCAATTTAGCAAAATGTCTCATATAAGCTGTCATATAAGTATGTTTGCCTTTTTGATATACATAACATTAGGCTTCAGAAAAATTGAAGCTTTTATTAGCAGTTCTCATATATTTCCTAAGCTACATTGGAAGCATGGGCTTCTAAGTTGGGGGTTATCTTTTCAACTACAGAGCCATTTCTCTTCTTCTCTCCATGCACAACAACCCAGGGTAGGGGCGGGAGCTTATTTGTTTAGTTTATTTTTGTTTTTTGTATCTATTTCTTTTGTAGTTTTGCACACCATCCCTTTAGATTTTGAAAGAAGTGTTGATGAATAGGATATGCTCATTTAATAATAGGTCAGAGTCTGAACATTTAAAATGCAAAAAGGAAAAGTTGGAGAGTCTTTAATTTTTAAAGTATTTGTTTATTATTGTATGTGTTGGAGGTGTCTTTGTATGTGGTCAAATGGTGAGTCTGGAGAGCCAGTGGTCTCATTCCATCATTTTGCAGGTTTCAGGATTCAAAGTCAGGTTGTCATGCTTGGCACAAGCGTCTTTAGCTGCTGAGCCATTTTGGTGGCACTGTAACTTTAATTTTAAATCCAAATTTATTGTTGTCCATTGCAAAATGACAAATCTTATCTCTAATTCAATTGTCAACCACCTTAATCCCTTTTATAAACAGGGCATGTTTCCATGCACGTGACGGATTGCACAAGTTCAATTGTAAAACTGATATATTTATTGTTATAATATCTCTGTGGGGGGCAGAGGAGGAGCCACCACCCTACATTTTAAGATGCAACAGAAAGCAAGGCTTATTCATCTGTTGCTTAGTTCACAGGGGCCCTTGGGGACACAAATAAAGTCTGTTAGTAACCAGTAAACTAGCATCATGACTCTGGACAACTTCCTTAACCCAAGCCTTGTGATTTTTCAGCAACAATTGAATAATATAGCATGGTCAAAAAGAAATGGGGGCTGGAAAAATGTTTTGTGAAATTCAAATTACTACCAACTTCTGCATAATTTCACACTATTACAAAGGCATTTTTCTATGTACTACTATACATGCATACATGTATAATATATTATATGTTTAATAAATGCATTCTTACTAAAATTGAGGTTAAGTCACCTCATTTAATAAAAGTAAGATGTATTTTTTTCTAACTTTTGCAAAAAAAAAAAAAAAGATTTTTGCTCCTGGCCCAATGGAACTGCATTCACTTTTTTTTTTTTTTAAAGCAATTTCTTAATGTGATTCTCATTTTACTACTAACTGTCTCTAAGAACAAACTCTAGATACAGATGTTCTCTATAAGGATTAAGCATCTTTTGTGATCTTGAACAGGTTTCATGCTTAAAAGTAAGTAGGATGAGACCAATCTGATGGCTAAAAAAAAAAAAAAATTAGTTTCTTTTTCAAGGAATAATGTGGTCCCTGTCCTTTTTATTTTTTGGTTTAGGGTATAAACACTGGAAATGTCCTCTTTTCTTAAAATTTAAGATACACCAAAAAAGACATGCAGTGATTTCACAGACCTGAAACGAAGGCCTCCAGGCTCCCCGAGTCTGGAGCTGCTGGACAGCCACCTCGAAGGTAGGCTGGAGTGAGAGCTACCAGCTCTCTCAAGTCTACCAGAAGCCACAGGCGCCAAGTCGGGCTCTGCACTAGCACAACGCTTGACAGATGACCTCGAGACCTTAAACTCAGAACGGATTTACTGAGCATGGTCTGTATGTTAACCAGCATGGGGGGAACCTTGGCTGTGGGGGAGAAGTCTAAGGTATTGTCTTACTCGAGGGTAAAACGGTGGTGTTCCAGGCATGACTACAGAAAGGAGGCAACCTCTCTGTCTGCCTTGCCACTGAATTTCAGTTATCTCAGCCAGTCTCCTTTCCTAATATTTTAGGTAAACTTTACACGTACCCTACTCAATAAAATACAACAGTTCTCTTCTGTTTGTAAATCACACAAGGAGATAAGAGACCATTGCTTTCTCTAGTTTCTCTGACATATAAAGAAAGCTGTGTCCATGTGATGGTTTGAAAAAGAATCTTAAAAGAATGGCTCTCCTGCAAGCCCTGCAGCAAATTTCCCCTCAAACTGGTTAGGCAGAGCCATCAGCACCCTGCCAGAGAAGATTCTGACCTGCAAGCTCTGACCAGGATCAGGTCCCAGGGCTGTTTGTTGTGAAACAGGGCCAGGTACGTGGCCCACTCAGACCACACCTCAAGGAGCTAGAAGTTCAAATAAATGTGTAATTTGGGCAACAACAAAACAAAAAAACAAAAAAAAAATGGCTCTCTTAGGCTCACATATTTGAATGCTTAGTCATCAAGTGGCCCTACTTGGGAGGGATTAGGAAGTGTGACCTTGTTGGAAGAAGTGTGTGACAGGGGGGTGGGCTTTGAGGTTTCAGATGTCCAGGGTAGTCCCAGTGGCACTCTCTCTTCCTGCTGCCTGAAGATTCAGACAGAATTCTCAGGTACTTCCCCAGCATCATGGCTGCCTGACTGCCACCGGGATGAGAATGAGCTAAACCTCTGAAACCGTAAGCCAGCTCCAATTAAACGCTTCCTTTTTTTAGGAGTTGCTGTGGTCATGCTGTCTCTTCACAGCAATAGAACACTGGCTTGGACAATCCAGTCAGCACATATTATTCTATTAATAAAACATCAGCACTAGGGTAGTCAGGATCACCCAGGAATTAAAATATTGCATTTACTCCAAATAGCACATGGCTATTAGCTCATAATTTCCCCTGATATTCCCATTTTATATATTGTGAGACCCGGGTTCTTGAGGTTCACAATCAATGGTTTTTTGTTTAAAATGTAATATCAATAACAAAGACCTCTCCTCAACTTATTACCAGATTAAAAGGCTCTCAATTAGTTATCAGTAAACCATCAATTAGTGTTTTTTTTTTTTTTTCAGAAGCATTTAATTGAGGCTGGCTTACAGTTTCAGAGGTTTAGCTCATTCTCATCCTGGTGGCAGTCAGGCAGCCATGATGCTGGGGAAGTACCTGAGAAGTCTATGTATTTTTAGTAATCAGGCAAAGTAAGCAAAAATCTCTACGTATTCAAACATATGCAGAATACATACTATATTTATCAAGAAAATGTTCCTTAAAATCCCTGTGTATGCTAAGCATTTTTCAGGTAGGCACAATGTAAGTATTTTTACATGTAGGCATTATACATAAAAATGTATCTATAATGTGTGTTCAGTATAGATAACAATGCACAAAGTATTATAGTATATGTCTGAATGCATGTACAATGTATGTATGTAGATATTATACATGGCGATATACAGAACATATGTGTATATGTGCAATGATTGTAAATTGCTTGTAACAGAGCTGCTCAAGCTTTTATATGTACATAACCCCCTGAGAACCTCCAAGATCTGAGACGAGAGGCCTGAATGTTTCCATGTAACAAGACCCCAGGTGTTGCTATTACTACTGGCCCATGAGCTGCATTTCTAGGAGCAAAGATCTTTAGATAAATTTCATAAAGAGAGTTAAATGCACTGGAGAAAAGTTTCAAGCTGTCAAAAATAAAGATTCTCCCTGAGAGCATGCAAATGTGCCTCAGGGAATACTCTGAGGTACACTCGGTTACTTTGTCTTTGGAAGGCTGTGCAAGATTGAGTCACTGTTCCGGCGCATGTGAGTCTAGCGCTTTACAAAGGCCCTTGGGACTGGGAGTTGTCTGTGAGTAAAGGGTGGTTTGGCAGCTCGAAGCCTTGCAGGTAGGGTGTGGAAGAAACATGCCTTCAAAGACACAGGCCAACTGAGATATGAAATGTACAAAATAAATGTCAGATGACATTATCATCTTCATTATTTTGCAGGGTACTGGATCCTGTGTTAGTGGGTGTGAAAATAAAAGACAATCTATTCCTACTCTAGAAAACCTGGGTGGCACTGGAGATCTTTACCAAGGGTTTAATGTGGCAAAGGCTTTGGCCACAAGGCAAGCTTTTACTTCCTTCTTATCATCGAGCAGAGCGTGAATGAATTGCTTGATTTATCACCAGTCTTAAAGAGACAGACTGGAGTCTGCCCTCAATCCCCATTTAAATTTCTTAACCATCCGTCTGTTTACCTAGTTATGATCTATTTACTTATGTATATAGGGGTATGTATGTATGCACGCACGCATGCATTTTCTTCTACATTCACAGTTTTCATGAAGTTGACATTTCTTGGTCCTTACCGCTGCATGTGGCTCAGAGTGTTTTGTTTCAGTGTGTTGGTTCCAACTGTGTTGTGGGTTGCTCTTGGACAGTGAACAGGGATGCAGCTTTCCACTTGTGGTATATACTGATCTCTCTCCATGCTTGTTGACTACTATCAATAGCAACAGTGTTTGCTCAAGAGTGGGAAGTTTGTTTTTATTTGTTTGAGTCTCTGATGGAAACTCTTTAGGGGATGGAATTACCTTGCTCTAGACAGAAACTTTGTACTTTATCTGATTGGCTAGGAGGACTGTAGAAAAGAAATGAGGCTTCAAAGTCCACATGGTTATCAGTGGACTTGGCTGGAATAAAAATGAATAGAAAAGCTCTGATCAAATGTTTACAGCAGCTGACTCTAAGATAAATGTGTGCTTCAGTACGCTGTTCCTCATCCACTACCTATCCCATAGCTGGTTTACTGACCATCTCCTATGAGCAAGGATCTTGTTTACAGAGGTGAAATATCCAATGTCTTAACCCATGTAGTGTTCACAGTATGTATGCACATCTGTAATGGCATGTGAACATGCACTGACATTGGAATGTCTGTCCTAATGTATATGTATGGAGTTACATTTTGCAGGTGTGGGTACATGTAGATGAGACTGCCCATGTATGTAAGTGGGGAGCATGCTCACAGGTTAGAGGTAAACAGATTTCCATAAAACACCACAGTAGAGCTAGGTAAGGCTAGAGCACAACGTTTGGAAGATGAAGGCTCATTTTGGGCTTGATGCTCACGCTGGGACTTGAAGGACAGGATGAATAGAAATATAAGGCCAGGGAATGCATCCGAGAAACTAAAGTATTTAATCATAGGAAAAATTGTACTAAATGCTCAAGAAGAGAGCGTTTTGGGGACCAATACAGTTGTAAGTGTGGGTCAGAACAACCTGTGTGGTTCAACACGGGGAGACAAGCAGAGACAGACTCAGGCTGAAGGATGCACAGGGAGCTCACAGCATGCTTCAGAACTCACCTGCAGCTAGAACAGCAACCCTGCAAGAATCTTCTGTGTTTTGTTTCCTGGTAGAACCTGAAAATCTTCAAGCTTTGTCTCCACCCCACTTCTTCCTCCTTGGTGTAATCATTGTGCAAGACACAGAAAGACCTGATTGTGGCAGGTGCGAAACAGAGAGGGAGATTTGACCTTTCCCTACACTGAAACCACAGGCTCTCTGCAGACAATGGTTCTTTCTATTTTCAACTTATAAAACATCCTAGCAGAGCTGGGTTTGATATTCGATGGTATTGCTCTTGCTGGCATGCACAAGGCCCTGAGTTCAATCCTTAGTACCAGAAAAAATAAATACATAAGACAAACTACATCCAAGTAGGATGAGACATTGGAACAAATGCTTTAATAGATACCACACTTCACTCCCCGGTACTAGGGCAAGCATATAAGGCCACTTTTGTGTAGACACTAGCTTGTACTATAGAGTGATGGATACAGAAGGACCGATGAGGTTGTTTGGGTGGGTTTTCAAATAGTCCATCTCCTATGAACACAGAGCATTAGTGATGGGGGTATCCAAATGTAATGAAAGAGCCCCCAGGACAGCCTCAGAAGTGACCCCATCAAGGGACCCAGGGCAGAGGTACTCAGCATCCCAGCCTCTGCTAAATTTAACACGACTTGCCAAGTAAAAGTCATTATTGAGAAAATGTAGAAGTCCAGCCAAGAGCTTGGGTGATGGAAAATTAAATATAGTTGAGACATAAAATTTTACAATACAGGGATTGTAGGGCGATTGGATGTCTTTCATAGTTTAAGAACGTAGTTCAATGGACCATCTCTCAGCATTATCCTGAAAGCTTATACTTTTGATTAAAACCATAAAATCTATCTTAGAGGTCCAGGAAAGAGTGAGCATACCTTAAACCCAAACATTCTACCACCTGGACGGCTAGTAGTCTCATTTTCCTTCTACCTTTAATTTAATTAAGGCAACCATGGCCAAGCTGGAATTCTTGTATGTGAACTTTGTGTAGGAAATTCAAAGAAATCTGAGACTTTTAAAGATTATTTAAGAGTTTGCACATAGGATCATTTTCAGGGTTACAAGCCAGACCCAAATTTAGCCCAAGGCTTGGAAAAATGACCCGCAATCTGCCCTGCTGCTGCTTATCTGGAGGAGTGAAGGTTGTATGGGGACACCAGCTTAGTCGTGAGAGTTGTCCTGTAACCACCAGACACCAGTGTGGAGGAGCTGGCAATGGAAGAGGGAGGTCAGTTAGAGCCAGGCTGGATTTGAGTCCTGGCCATGGTCCTTGCCCAGCTGTTGTTCAGTTCATTTCTACCTTGTCTGCTTCATTTACATCCACTCTCCCGACTCGGCCAGAATCACACGTTCTCATGTAATTGTACTGGCTTAGATGATGAGAGCACGGTGAGGTTTGGAATTTCTAATGCCAAGATCTGTCACACTGGCGAGCATTGTGTACCGTGAGCAAGAAGCCCAAAGGAATAGAAAAGCAATAAAATAATAATCACAGTTATGAGGTGTTTAGCAAATCCAAATTTCCATGAGATGAAAAGTAATGAAAAGCCCTTCTCAAGATATGTCTCTCCTAATAGGAAGGAATCTCATGCTATTAAATCAGTTGGTTCCATTTCAAGGGCACTTATCACCATCTTCTTATATCTGAAGTGCTTCAGGAAAACAACTGAAATAAAAAGACGAGTCACACACAGTCACAACGATAAAAGTTTAATCCTTCTCTCTCACACAAACTCAATGGCAACATAGTCAAGGGAATGGCAAACTTCAGTTGCTCACCAACTCTGAGCCAGAGACTATCTCTTGGAGCTGTAAAGTTTATTAGGACAAATAGTAGATGTTCATCCCCAGGAACTTACAGCTACATGACTATTGCTTTCTTTCTGCCGCTTTAAGAGTACATGAACTCTCAGGACTGAAAAAAATCATTCTGTAGAACAAATTTAAAGGTCTGAAAGGTTTTTTATTTTTATTTATTTATTTTTTTGATTTTTTTTTTCCATGAACAAGCACAGGCTGGGATTCAAACTCAGGAGAGAGGGTTGCCTCAGACTCCAGAGCGCGGCGACTGCAGCAGTGCGCCACCACTGGCCAGCGGTATCCATCTCATGTGCAGTCACCAAAGGTAGATGCTGACCTGGGTGTCAGGAGGTGCATGCTGACAGGAGCCTAACATAACTGTCGCCTTAGAGGTCTGCAAGAGTCTGACATATTCAGAGGCGGATGCTCACAGCTAACCATTAAACTGATCATGAGGTTCCCAACAGAGAAGATAGAGTGAAGACTGAAGGAGTAGAAAGGGTACGGGACCCCATGAGGAGAACAACAATACCAACCAACCAGAGCCCCCAGGATCTAAATGACAAGCCTGGGAGCGCTTAGGGAGGGACCCATGGCTCCAGCTATATATGCAAGGGAGCTATATATAAGTGGGAAAAGAGATTCTTGGTCCCATGAAGGCTGGATATTGTGGGGGGTGGTATTCGAGGGTGGGGAGGTGAGGTTCTGGGGAGGGGTGGGTGTGGGTACACCATCATAGAGGCAGGGGGAGGGGGAAGGAATAGGGGAGTTCCTGGGGGGAGTGGGGGAAAAGGGGTAAGGGAAAAAACCTGAAATGTAAATAAAAGTTCCAATAAAAAAATAATAAAGGTCTGAAAGTCTAGCTGCTGGGAACCTGTCTGAGAAGAACAAACAGAATAGAAGTCAGAGAAACATAGAGAGAAAAATCCCCAGTCACTTCCTCAGTGTTGAAATCTGAGTTCTAAAGTATACACCCAGGTTAGCCCCTTTCATCTTCTAAGGCTAACCCTGTACAACCAGGTTGGCCCCTTTCATCTTCTAAGACTACCAGCCTCCATGCTCTAAAAAAAGCTGCAAGATTTAGCAAAGAACAACAGTAAAACCAAAGAGCAAAAGGAAAACAAAGAAATGCGGCTAGATTTCAATTCCAGACCAGGTTTCTCATCCAAAATTCAGATTCAACTGAGTGTCCTGTATCGAATCCGCTAACCGTAATTACAATCGGGCCTCCACAGGAAGAAAGCTCTGAGTTCTGGAGGGATTATGTTGCATTAGTTGGAGCAAGCTCACCGCTGGAAGCTTCTCAGTATCACTCCATTAACTTAGTCTTACTCTCTGATATTTTAATTTGATTCACTTTTGATATAAGCCAAAAACATGTGCCAGTTTCTGTGGGAATGTCTGTAGCTTCTTGGGAGTTCTTCCTGCCCATGACACATTCCTTTGCACTTTGCATTTGGCCTCTATCGAGTCATTAATTTCATCATTGTTTGCAAAAACTGTTGGTATGTGTGAAACTACTGAATTAGTGGTACATGGGAAATCATGCTGTACATAGAACACTCTGGCAGAACCTCTTGTTGGCCTAAATTTGTCTGCTAAGAAAGACCAAGTAAGGGAAGGATCACATCAGGGGATGTACTGCTAAGGGTGTGGGACCACAGCGTTCTCTCTACAGCACATTTGATTTCAAATACAACCTCTACTCAGATTCAGATTAGTTAAATCTATTTGTTCACTTGTATTTGAATGCCTACAAGAGAGGCAGCACACCAGACACAGTGATAGTCTAGAGAGACTTCGACCTGCTTTGTAGGAGCAATGGGTCAGAGCCATATTGAAGCCTCATGGCTGCTCTAAACTTAGTTGATAAAAGTCATATGTGGGGCCAGAAGTGTGGCTCAGTGGTAGTGCACTTACCTACCACCTGCCAGGCCCCTAGATTCATTCTTAGCATGACAAACATAAAGTTTAAATAAATAAACAAGCAAATCACAAAGGGCTCTAGTTACATTTCAAGTACTCAATACCCGGTCATCTGAGGCTAAGGGTGGCATAAATTATATACATTTTTCCTGAGTGTCAAAGACCTGTAAAGGAGCAAGTCTGTAGGGAAAACAAATATGGAATGCCACCAACCTGGTGGCTTAAACATAAATACGACTTTCCCTCCGCTCAGTTCTGGAAACATAAGTTTAATATCTAGGTATGGGCAGGGATGGTTTGTATTGAGGCCTCTCGAGTTGGCTTGCAGGTGATGTTTATGTTCTTACAAGGACACCAATCTAGTTCTAGAACTAGGCCCACTCTAAAATTACTTTAATTATCAAAGATATCTCCTATTTTTTTAAAAAAAGGATACAGGTCTGGATCCTTAAGATATGATTTGAGCAGCACTTTTTAACTGCTACCCAGTGTTAGAGATAACCATAGCATGAAGATCAAGGGGCACTACTAAGACACGAAGAAACACACTTGACAGAATAACTCTGCTTAGCAGCCGCTGGCCAGAACATATATCTCTAAAGGGTTCCATGAAAAGCGGGGAGGGGAGTTCTGCAGGCCATCACTTACCAGGAGCATGGGATGGTATAAATTCCAGCTGCCTGCTCTGATTTTGAGCATGAGGATAGGTGAATCTCAGTGTGGCTGGCTCTAAGAAACTTGCTTACTTCTCCCATATCACGCCTCACTGAGCTTCTTTTCCTCTTTCTCTGGAAATGACTCACACAAATTTGGGAGCAGCATAGTACCCCAGGACTCGACGTGGCTTTGGGCTACGTACACACCCTCCTTCTAACTACGCGCTTGGCAACCCATGAGCCCCACTTGCATGCAGCACAAGCAGACATCCCTTTCTTAAGAATAGATCTAATAACTTGTTGGTAATCTGGATTCTCTCCCTCCATATCAGGATTCACATATGCCTGCTTTACACAGTGGGAATAAGTTACCACCTTTAGCAACCCTATGCTTAAACCAAGGGAGACAGGCTGATATGGCATAGACTAGTGTAGGGTACAATAAAGCAAACAGTGTCCTCTGTGTGAACTTCTAGGGACACATCCCTATTTACCATCTTATGCCTATGCATAGTTGGGCATGTATATGATTAAAATCAATTGCCTCACGAGAAGGGACACACAAGGAGCCTAGGCTTATGTAATTCAAGGCTGTCAATCAAAACAGAACCACCAGGCTATACCCCTTAATAACTAACTTTTGAACCCCATAAAAAGAAGCCCTAAACAGTAGTTGGGACCCCTCCTGTATGTGGCCTGTTGTTGCTCTTGACAGTATTTGGAATCTGTACTATCACTTTGTCTTGTGTAAAATTTGAGTAAAGTTTCCAGATGATTTCAGTTATTTGATAAGAGAGGCCAACTGCCTAGAAACCCCCAGCCTAGATCCCAGCCACCAATAATAAAATGGTCTTTTTTTTATTGTCTTATTTATTACATCCAGACCACCAGCCTGCTTTACAGAATAGTCCTTTTAGTCTTCATCCTCGTGTCATTTGCTCCTCTACTTAGCCACTACCTCCTCTGGGCGGTGCCAAAGCTTTGCCAGAAGGCTGAAGCTGTCTTTTACCCCAACTAAACTTATCTCCCTCACCTGGAACAGTGGCCAGGGCTGCCCAGTCCATGACTACTGAGGAAAGCCTGCAGGAGGGGCAACACAAGGCTTCAGAAATGGGGAAATGCCAATATAATCAACCACCTCAGAAGCCTGATTATCAGGAAGAGCTGATTAGAAAATCCCAACGAGTAACTGGAAAGGAGAAAAACGATCTGAAACTGACAAAAAATATATTTTTAAATCTGAAAATTTCAAGAGGCAAGAAGGGTTAACAAACAGTGTGATTTTGAAAGTATATTTGTAGGTATCGAATAACTCAGAGAGCAGAATACATCTCAGATGGCTAAGTTTCTAAGTTTTGTGCTGGGCACTTTACCTGCATTATAGCGTTAACACAGCAGCTAATACAGCACACAGGAAGTGATGTGATGATGCACGTTTAACTAAATGAGGATGCTGGGGAAACAACTTGCCTAAATTCATACTGTGTTGTGTGGTTCTAAAATTGTATTCTTAAGTACTGCACTGTAAAAACCCAATAACAAACGAACATAAGCCCAAAGTTCATAAGCCTTGTGCTACAGATACGTCAGCAAGATTTGTAAAGTGACTGTTGCCACTCAAGTCTCCCAGTGTCAGTCAATGGCTCTCAGCCCAGTGAGTACGAAGGCAAACAAGTGACCCTCTACAGGGAAGTTTTCTGTCACACTGAGGCATTCAATAGACTATTAGGCAGGAGTATGAGAAGTTTTTATTTCTGCTCCTATAAGGAATATTAGAAACTATTCCTACATCTGGTAGAAATGTTAGGTTTATTTAATACAGCCTCACTCAGCTGTATGTGAACAAGGGGGAGCACATGCATGCATGCTGTATGCACGTGTGTGTGTGTGTGTGTGTGTGCGCGCGTGTGTGTAGATGCATGTGTAGAGGAGGCCGGAAGTCAACGTCATAACTCTTCCCCTATCCACCATTTTTCCTGTCCTTACTATTGTTATTTTTTAGACAGCATCTATCACCAAAACTCAACGAACTCACCAGAGTTTGCCAATTAGATTAAACTGGCTGTCTAGCAATCCCCAGGGATAACCCTGCCTCGGCCTGCCCAGTGCTGGGATTGCAGACTGCCTCACTTAGCTTTCACAGGGGTCCTGGGGATTTGAACTCCAGTCTTCATACTTGTGGGGCAAGCACTTTGCTGACTAAGTCACTCTCACAGCACCTATTTAGTGCGTTTTCAATTGATGGTGTTCTCAACTGATGACGAGTTTACTGAACTATAAATCCATGACTGTAATCCCATTCCTGGTAAGTTAAGGAACAACTGCATGTAAAACCTGCGTATGAAATGGCACTAACAAAGACCATGCCTAAAGATGAGAATGTCTACAAATTTTGATAGCATTGTTTTTATTCACCCGTTCCTGATCAAACATTTTTTGGAAGGTTTATTGTGTTTCAAGCCATATTTCGACACATGTTGGACATCAGTGCACAAAACAGATAAAAATCTATGTGCCGTGGAGCTTGCATTTCCCAGGGAGCTAGTTAGACAGTAATTACCTAGTAAGAGCTATAGGAACGTGTGCTAAGAATCGTAACTTGTGACACATGACTTTTAGAGAAGGTGAAATCTGACCAATTCCTGGGTGGGAGTGTCAGACTATGACAAAGAGGGAAAGTTTCTGAAGACCAGGGGTTTAACACCTCAGTGGAACATCACACCACACTAATGTGTGAGCACATTCAAACGTGGTGAGGGAAACAGGCTTTTTTAAAAGGCAGAATGAGGAGAACTTTACAAGCCATTTAGAATCAATTACTCTTGGCTACAAGGCCATACTAGGCTCGAGCCAAACCAAGGGTGAACTGGTAGTTGCTGTACAGAAGTCCTCACAGAAGTGGTTGTGTGCAAGGCTGGCACTGTTCTAGAGAAGTCAGTTGTAATAGCTCTTGTTAGCAGGTTTGGGCTGTGACATGATTTTTTTTTTTTTAAACTTCATTACTTTTTCATGAACACTTGACACAAATGACTCCATCTCTATCCCAACAATCTTCACAGAGGTAATGGTGTTATAGATGTGGATCTTGGACAAAGAACATTCCAGGCAGCAACCCTGAGATAGAGGACGTGCCTACAGTGTTAGGCAATAGGGATGTGTCAGATTATGTGGGGTTTTGAGGTACCTCTTTAGGACTGGGTGTAGGGTTTAAGAAGAGTACTATGGGTCACATTCCAGTAGGACTGTGAGATCTGTGATAATGGTAAGAAAACACAGGAGCCAGGGTGGCAGCACACACACCATTTGGGAAGTCCGTGGTGGGAGTGACCCAGAAAAGAAAGCCAGCGGTGATTCACATGGTATGGAGTCATGTGTTTTGGAGAGACGTTAGAGCCAACAGGATTTCTTATGAGAGTGTGTGATTGGAGGGTGGAGGGCAACACCTAAATGTCCTGGCTGAGAAACTGTAAGGATGCTGTTGCCAATTAACTCAATGAGTGGACCTCTTTGTGGGGTTCAGCTTTCACTGTCTTAAACTGTGCTAGTCTTTAGAAACCCAGGGGGAGTTGTTAGATACTGGAGCTGAGACAAGTGCATTTTATTAGTCACTTTTATCATCACAGTGACCTCATAGAAACAACTTATAGGAGGAAGAGTTTATTTTGGCTCAGGGCTTCAATTACAATGGGACAGTCAGGGCTTGGTCTATGGTAAAGGGCGTGTTGGGGGAGGGCATTCTGTTCACATGACAGACGCCCAAGGCAGAAAGAGCAGGTAGAACCAGAGGAGGTGTAACCTTCAGAGACTGTGCCTAGTGACCCAGTTCCACTAACCAGGCCCCACAGCCTTAAAATAACACCACAAACCAGAGGTCAAGCTTCAAAACATGAGCCTATGGGGGACAAAACAGTCTCACACCGTGACAAAGAGAATCACACTTGAGGGTCTATAGACATAAGTGCATTCACGGTGAGCATAAATACAGAAGAGAGGGCCAAAGAGCAAATTACATGTCACTAGAATATTCCATGTCCTGAAAGAAAGAATATGCAGTAAAGACTGAAAAACAGAAGCCAGTTAAGGTAAGCAGGAAACCGGAAATATTCTGAAAGTCCAGGGGAGGGAGTGTGTCCAAGATGTGGAAGTTGTCTATAGGGTAAGGGAGGGGCCAATTATAGAATCAGGAACCTGCAGCTGCAGTTAGCCACACAGGCTTCCAAGATGACCTGGGTGGGAGCAGGTTGGTGTAGTGATTAAAAACTCAGTTGGAAAACCTGAAGAGAATAAGAGCATAAGAACTGAAGCTAGCAGGTGCACACTACCTGAGGGGTTTCTTGAAAAGACAACAGGAAATCAGGGCCCTGGATAGCTGTGAGAGTTGGATTCCACAAAACAGCTTTTGGGGTGGGGTATGAAATATTCTCTGTTTGTGTGCTGATCTGAATGATTCAATAAAGTAGGGAGAACTGGTGCCATCAAACAGACCTGGACACTCAGTGGTAACACTGGAAGAGCAAGAGCAGATAGAATCAATCCAGGTAGAACTTTACTTTAGATAACAATGGGGTTCAGGATGTGCTATCCCCAAATACAGCACCTAGGTCTTTGAAAAGACTGTAGAAGCTGGAAGATCCTCTCTCCCCTCTCTCCTGAAGCAGCTCATAGTGTCCAAGGAAGCCTGGGTGGTTAACTCAATAATCTCTCTTTCATATCTCTTGAAGTCCTCCCAGGGACTGGTGTCATGTCCTAACAAGAAAAGAGGACTCCACTCAACTAGTGGAGTATGCCTTTAATCCCAGCACTCTGGAGGCAAGCCTAGACTACAGAGTCCGTTCTAGGACAACCAGGGACACACAGAGAAACTGTGTCTCAAGGGGGGAAAAAAAGGATGACTGTCACTCTGTCAGCAGGAATAATCTGAATGAACAAGCCTGGCTGTTAATTGCCAGTAGTACACACATCTTTGTCCTCCAACACATACACTGCTGTAGAGCAGTTCATAGCAATACAATGCCCTGATTCTTTGGGCTTTCACTTCTGAAGGTTCTTACACATATAAAACTTACATTATTACAGTGTATTATAGTTTCGCAGATCAGTATCTTTTTGGAAGGATGTCAGCCATGAATACTGTGAGGGTGAGGAAAACACACCATCCTTTCTCATCTACAAGGACTGGTTAACTTGCTGCAGTGACACCAGGTTTATACATAAGGTAGAGATTGTGTTTTAATTTTGTTCAGAGTTGTCCTTCAGTATCCCTAGAGGATTGGTTCTAAGATCTGTGGGTACCCAAAATTCTCATGTCAGTTTAATTGCTTGAAATACATTGATATGTTATTTACCATTTACAGAAATAAAGTCCATTGTCTGTACTCAGTTACTCTAAAGGCAGTATTACATTTGACAAGATTAAGGCAGTTTCACAATGTGGTTAATACTTTTTTTAAGTTTTAAATTTTAATAAATTTTATACAAGGAGACTCACTTTCTGAATGATGAGACAAAATAAGAGGAAATGCCATGAAGGTAGTCACATTCCTTCCCAGGAACAAACAAACAAACAAAAAGCCCATTCTCTGTTGAAACCCTGGAGATCCAGAGGACGAGACACAGGAGCCTAGCAATCCAGAGACATGACAGAACAAATCAGAGCCAAGTTAAGCCAACTATTCATTCCTATACATAGCCATGCACACAGTGTGAAGCCTGGGCTGTCAGTCCTGGCCAGCCACAGTGCAACTTGCTCAGCAAAAGTCAAGGAGCCACAGTTTTGGTTTTGCCTTGCTTTCACCTGGGACCTGCTTGAGAGGATCAAGCTTTCTACCTAAAGACTGATTTGACCTTGGGGCATTCTTCTATGGGGGAGAGGTAGGAGAGTTCTTGCACAGGAAACACACAAACACACACATCACTCTCAAATGTGCGTGCACAAAAAATAAATAAAATGTAATGAAAACTTTAAAAGGAGATTAAAAAGTCTCAACTGGGTACACTTGTAAACCTATCACTAAAATATGTGTGTGAGAGAGGAGAGAGGAGAGAGGAGAGAGGAGAGGGACAGAAAGAGACTGAGAGACAGACAGAGAGTCAAACACAGAGACAGAGAGAGCAGGGAGAAGAGTACAGACAGTTGAAAGACTATATGTACTACTTATTTTACAATGAGGATAGTTACTCTCAATGCTACAATATTAATATATGACCTCGTTGAGCTAATACGAGTATAAAAATCTGTAAGGCAAGAAAGCACAATTTAGATATGCTTTGGTTCCAACACATAAAACACTTTTGGTGAGTCTCTGTATTGAACTGAAAGATAAGATACAACTTGAAGTCCTTTTTTATTTACACTATGAAGTGAGAGGAACAGCTGCCTGTTGACCTTACCCCGAAGCTGTTAGGAGAGAACATAATGAAATGTGAAATGTACACAGAGAAAAACCCCAGGAAAATTTCCTATCAAGCATCTTGATAAACACCTCTTTCTTGGTAGGCAAATGCTCATACTTTTCTGAATGTCTGCTCACCTTTCAGTTTGGCCAGAACATAGACTTTTCAGTCTTGTTTATTTTGTAAATACCTCTGTACTGAGCTAAATAGCTGCTAATTTATTAAACCATAACCATCAACCATTGTTTATATATATATTTATGTGCTAACTAATTTCATCTCCATAACAACTATAGAAAGTGAGTGTTATTACCCACTGTGGCAGTTATTAAACCATTATAAAATCAACTCTGAAAAGCATCAAGAACCTTGGACATGTTAAAGTAAGTATGTGAAGCTAGTCAGAAAAAAATCACGTATTGCATGACTGCACTCATACTGAGTATGAAATGTCAGAAAGAGGCAAATCTATAGAGACAGAAATAGATTAGTGGTTGCCAGGGATTGGGAGAGGGTGAAATGAATAGTGACTAGTAATGGGCTCAGAGTTTCTTTTGGGAATGATTAAAATAGTTGTGGTGATAGTTGTGTGACTGTGAATATACTAAAAACTATTGAACTGTACACTTTAAATGCACCAATTATGATTTTGTGATCAGTTACAGATATCAAGATAGTAGCAGCTTGCTCTATTCCCCCCAAACTCCATACATTACAGGATGGTTCTTCTGTTTGCTTCTACTGGGAGGTGAAAGAATCTTTAAGGAGTAGGGCCTAATGGGAAGAAGTTAGATCATTGTGAGATGTGCTTTCAGTGGGGATCCTGAAAATGCTGGCCTTTCACACCCTCTTTTGACCCCAGATTGAGGTAAATAGACTCTGCCATTGATGCCACCCTGGAATCTGCCCGAGGCAATAGAGTCAATCAGTCATAGCCTGTTACCTTCAAAACTAAAGTAAATGATGTCTCTTTTTATGTTGATTTAATTCAGTTTTTTGACTATGACACTGCTACATAAATCTTTATATATTATACAAATATTTTATCCAAGGTTTTATTAACCACAGTAGAAGAAAGCTATATTCAAGATCATAAAAAGTTATAAGGACTATGATAACAGGTTTTTCCTGCAAAGAATCTCTACTTACTCAAGTTTCCTGGCTGGAGACTCTACTGGCTGGAGCTGCTCATGTAGAACCCGTCACCGTTATCCAACACTCTTTGGCTAGAATCAGGTCTAGAGACAATGGGTTTCCTCTTGAAGCTTTTGGAGTCCACATCCAATATCACAATTGCAGGCTACATAGAGTTCCAGGTTGTAAGGATGGCCGCTAGCTGGGTATTTTGTGAATCTTGACATTGTCTCATTTTTATTGGAGATACTTTGCTTTGAAGTCTGAAAATCTTCAGAGAAGGCAGGCAAGAGCAGAATCTTGACAGACAATAATAAATTTCCTATGCCACTTCTTCCAGTCTCTGTGCTGGCCCAGGTAAAGGCTCCAGGTTATCTCTGCATGCTTCCTGATTCTCTCTGTTGAAAGGATGTAGAGATCAGTCATAATATGTTGTAGGCATGTGCCAAAAGTAGATTTGTTCTTGGGCAATAGAGATGAATAATAAGTAGAGAGGCCCTTCTACTGGCCCTTATGCTGCCTGCTAGCATCCTCCTGCATCTGATCTTTTGAGATGAACATGGTAATGTCTAAAGGACAAACTTACTTCCCCTCCTTGCAGGCAGAGAGAAGGTAGCAGGATCTTTGGTGAAGGGTAAAGTATCACTTTCAGATGGATGAGTCTATTAGCTTGAGTCATGCTATCCCTTGCTTCTGCCTGGCATTTGCACAAACAGTAGGATGACATAATTTCATTGTATTTTTACTCATAAATGTGTCTTGGATGTGATAGTCATTAAAAGCATGGATGACATGATTGCAGTGTCTGGGCAGATAGAAAGTGCTTTTACTCCAGTGAATGGATGATCTCTAATTGCCTTGCAGAAACCACAAGTACACCATGATTTAATTCACCTTTGGCCTAAGGAATGGTGCCACCAACAGTGGCCTAGGTCTTCCCAATCAATGAACACATTTAAGACACACACCCAGACATGCATGCACCCAGGCCACCTAATGTAGACAATCTTTCATTGACACTCTCTTCTCAGGTGATCCTATGTTGGATTGAGTTGATTAAATCTAATCATTGCAATTCTCAATTGAGAATTTCTGATCTATATTCAAGAATAAGATTGGTCTATACTTTTCTTTTTGTTGTGTCTCTGTCAATTTAGCTATTGTGTAATGTGGATTTTTTTTTTTAAAAAGCATATGGAAGCATCACTACATTTTCTATTTTATGGAATAATTTGAGAAACATCAGTTTTAGTTCTTCTTTAAAGTCTGGTAAAATTATATAGTGAATCCACTTGGACCTAGGTCTTGTGTGTGTGTGTGTGTGTGTAAAAAGGTTTTTTATTACTATTTCAATATCATTGCTTGTGATGGCTATATTTAAATTTTAAAAATCTCATTTTGGCTTAACTTTGGTAGGTCAAATGCTTTTAGAAATTCACTCATCTCTTTTAGGTTTTGCAATATGGTAGAATGTAGGCATTCAAATATGTCCTTATAGTCATTGGATTCATTAGTTTCTGTTGTAAATTCTGACCTTTCTTATCTAATCTTATTAATTTAAGTTTTTTATTTCAGTTAGTTTGGCTATGACTTTATCATTCTTGTTTGGTTGCCTCAAAGAACATTTTTTTTTATTTTATTGATTTTTATTATTATTTAATTATGTTTAATTGATTATTCCTTGATATTAATTATTTCCTCTGTCTATTTAGGGTTTAATTTTTCCAAAGACTTTGGAGATGCACCATTAAATTACTTATTCAAGGTCACTCTGATTTTGTAACATGGACACTTGGAACTAAAATAACTCATTCTTAGTACTGCCTTCACTATGTACTCCATAGGTTTTGATACATTTTAAAAAAAATTGTTCATTTTAATTAATTATTTAAATAATTCTATTTTCTTGATTTCTTCAGTGACCCAAGTCATTGTACAATAATGTGTCATTTAGTCTTCGTGAGATTTTTGTATTTTCTGTGGTTTCTTTCTTTGTTGATTTCTTGCTTTGTACCATTATGGTCAGATAGAATACAGAGAGTTGCTTCAACTTTCTTGTATTTGTTGAGAGTGGATTTGTGTACTAATATCTTATCAAATTTAGAGTCTATCCATAGACTGCTGTAAATAATGTGTATTCTGTACTATTTCAGTTGAACATTTTGTAGATAAATTAGATCTTTTGATCTATGGTGCCTTTTAGATGCACTGTTCGTTTTTCACCAGGATGACCTGTTTATTAGAGAATGAGGTTATTGAAGTTACCTAGTATTACTGTGTTGGTGTTAATGTGTGAGTTAATATCTAGTAGTTGTATTATGAAATAGAGTACACCTGTGCTCAGTGTGTATATAATTAGAATGGTGATTCATCTTGTCTTGTTGTTATTTTAATCAGTATGAAATGAGTTTTTCTTTTTCTTTTTTTTTTTTTTTTGACACATGTCTGTTTGAAGTCTGTTTTGTCAATTATCACAATGGTGATTCCTGTTTGTTTCTAAGTTCAATTTGCTTGTAATATCTTTGTCTCCCTCTTCAAGTTAAGATGGTGTCTACTTTTAGTGTTGAAGTATATTTCCTGCAGGCAGCAGAAAGGTGGGCTTTTATTTTGTGATCCAATCTACCCATTTGTGCCTTTTGATTGGTAAGTTGAGGCCAATGATACTCAGAGATGATAACTGAATGATATCGGAATTATTATTGTGTGTGTGTTATGTCCTGTCATTTGTTGATTTTGTAGTGTTTGGTGTTTTTCTTAGTTTTCATTTGTTTCACTAATGTCTTAATTTCTTTTGATATTCTTCTGTAGCTTGTGGTATGTTTAGAATTCTCTTCCATTCAAAGTATTCTCTCCAGTATCCTTTGACATATGATATTGGATATAAATTGCTTCAAGTTGTTTTGTCATGGAAAGTTTTGATTTCTCCTTCCATTATGACTAAGAGTTTTGCTGAATATAGTAGTCTGGGTTGGCATCACTGGTCTTTTAGGACTTGAAGTATGTTGCTTCAAGTTATTCTGGATGTTAAATTTTCCATTGAGAAATCAGCTGTTATTCTGGTGGCCCTACTTTTATGTGTAATTCAGGCCTTCTCATTTGCAGCATTTAATACCTTTTCTTGATTCTATATGTTTAGTGTTTCAACTATAATATTGTTTGAGGAGATTCTTTTTTTTTTTATTCTGGGGCAAAGACTCTGCAAGCCACTGTTTTGATTTTTCTAGCTCGTTCCTTGTCAGGCTCTGCTTATTGCAGTGTCTGGAGAGGGACAGTGAGGATTTGGTTTCCTGAAGACTTCCTCTCTGGTTGCAGTTCCTATGAGCTTCACTACGGCAATATTTCCTCAATCTGGAAGCTGGAGTTTCTTCTGTACGTAAATTGATTTGAAGGTTTTCTAATCCTTGCAGTGTAGCCTCCTAGTGCTCAGCACCTTCAAGCTGGTGGCTAGTTCCCCAGATGACTATGCTGCGACCTCTAAGCTCAGAGATATTAAGATCATCAAGTAGCATGTTCCCTTCAGTGATCTATTTTGATTCTCTGTGACCTGCTGTTGGCATGAAGTCAAATCTTCCAGTCCTTAAACAGGTCTTTATTTGGAAGATTTCATTGCTAAGCTAAGATGTGGTCACTAGGATGGACCCCAATCCAAACCAACTGGCTTCTTGTGACTGGAGAAGTTTGACCATGAACATAGACATGAACACAGGGAGAAATCCATAATGAGCTGAAGACAGAAGCCAAGGGAAATTTCTATAAGCCAAGAAACAAACAAATAAATAAAAAATGGCAGCAAGCTACTAGATGTTCTGGAGAAGACACAGAACAGCTTCTCTGTCACATTCTCAAAAGCCAGCCTTTCTGACTTGCTGACCTTGGCCATGCAGCTTCCAAAACTGTGAAAACCTAAGTCTGCTATTCAAGGCATGCAGTTCTAGGTAACTAACACAGGGGCCTTTCTCCAAACTCTAAACTACTTAATAACTCCAACCTTCACCTTCAGTCTTTCCTGGGCATGCTAGCTGATTCCTACAGTTTTCTTTCAGGGAAGTATCTGTTCTTCGTTTTATTTTTTTATGGGGGGAGGGATTTCCCTATTACACACTTTATACTCCAAGTTGAAGGTACCTTATCTTAAATTCTATCCAACTTCTTTATGAAATTTGCTTTAGTTCTACTGAGGTATGATTGACAAAAAAAAAAAAAAAAAAAAAAATCAAAGATTTAGGTGTACAATGACATTTTGATGCACCACCAAGCTAACTAACACACCTACCACTTTATCTAATTACTTCTGGGTGTGTATGTGGCAAACACTTAATATTATGATTGTAAAATTCAATTTTAAGCTTACAGTGGATGGTTATTCATTATAGTCACTTAATCTTAGAATATACACAATATAAACTCAAAATGAATTTAAAAATTACATATAAGACTTGAAACCACAAATATCTAGAAAAACTCTGGGCTTGGAGAATGCTTCCTAACATTTGCCTTGGTGATGAAATTTGGGTATGGTACCCAAAGCAAAGATAATAAAAGCAAAACAAATTGGTATGACAATATCAACCTATTAAGAAAATGTTTCTGTACAACAAAGGAAAATGGACACACAGCCTACAGAGTAAGAGAAAATATTTACAAGTCATTTATCCAATAAAAATGATCATCCAGGATTTATAAGGTACTTATATAACTCAACAGAAAGCTAATAACCCAATTTTTAAATGAGTAAAGGATCTAAATAGATAATTTTTTCAAAGAACAACAATGACTAGCTATATTCAAGAGGAAGGACCACGGGAAAATGCAAATCAATCTCTGTGCTCTTTTCTGACTGAACCTTGGTTTATATATTACCTTTCAGTTACAGAAACTAAGTATGAAGGGGTTAATCAGCTTGCCCCAAGTCACAAAGCCAGGGATAGCAAACCAAGGGTGGTATGACTCTAGAAGAGTGATTCTCAACTTGTGGACCATGACCCTGTTCGGGCTGATCAATCCTTTCACAAGTGTCTCCAGGGGTCATCAGAAAACAGATATTTACATTGTAATTCATAAAGGTAGCAAAATTAGAGTTATGAAGTTGCAACAAAAATAATTTTATGGTTGGAAGTCACCACAACAAAGGAACTGTATTAAAGAGTCACAGCATTAGGAAGGTTGAGAACCAATGTTCTAGAAGCTTTTAACCAAAAAATACACAGACTCTAAGACTCTAATCACTGCACGTGGAAAATATCATAGAAACCAAGAAACCAGCACCTTTACCTCAAAGATAAAGACTGGCTTCTCCTACTTGCCTTTTGTCCTTACATGTATTTGTAACCACAGCACTCCAACTCCTTTGAGAACCAAAGCATCTGAGGCAAGTCAATGAGCTATCTTTTACTAAAGTTCATCCTGGAAGCATCCCACTTCTGGACCAGCTTGAAAAACTCCAGCCACGCTTAGTCAATTTTCAGACCACAGATTTGGGAAAACACAGGCTTGGCAATGGCATCATGGTGAGACCTCAGGAGTTGTGGCTTGAGGTTAGGTTTGCCACAGTAGATTTCCTGGAAGGCGTCATCTAAGGACTGCTTCACCATGGCTGTCACAGTAATCCATTTCTGCATGCTCATCTGAGGAGTAGCTACTCATGGCTCCTGTGAGCTCTTCCTCAGAGAATATTTAGAGAATGGAGACTGTTGGGGTATGATGCCTAACTTTTTGTGTTGACTTAACAGGGTAACCGATAGCTAGATAAACATTTCTGTGTGCCTGTGGTATTAGCATGTAAGTAAGTAGAGATTGACCTCTTTAAGGTTGCTGAGCTCTGAATAAAGCAAGAGGTAAGAGGAAGAATTTACTCTTTTTTGGTCTTGCCTCACTTCTTGGGCTGAGACATCTCACCTCAGTCTCCATTTGAAACAGATTATTGGATTTCTCAGCCTCCATACTTACATAGATCAATCCTCTTGTTATTTACCTGTCTCTCCATTTTTCTGTTTATTTGCATGTCTGTCTGCCTTTTTGTTTGTCTGTCTATCCATCTGTGGTGGTTTAATGAGAATTGTCTTCCATGGCTCAAGCACTTGGTCCCCATTTGGTGGTGCTGTCTGGGGAGATGGTACAGTCTTGTCAGATGAAATGTCACTGGAGCTAGGCTTTGAGGGTTTCATAGGCTGGCCTCACGTGTGTTGGCTTTCTGCTTTGTGTTTGTGATTACATACTTGATCTCTCAGCATCTTGCTCCAACAGGACGGGACTCTTAGCCCTCTGGAATTAATCTCAATATTCCTCCATCTTGGATGTGTTGTCACAGCGGACTCTGTGGACTACTGATGTGACTTAAAACTTGACTTCTAATTGAGTATATTCATATTTTCATTCCCAGTTACATTTGGATACCTGACTGGATCACCTAAGCGTGGGGGCATAGTCCTGCTGGCTTCACTGTGTAAAGGCAGCCTTTGCTCATCTTGTAGAAATGTCATTATATGAGAATATATTAGCTACACCTTGTTTCTGTGGCCACAATATCTGGTAGAAACAACTTAAGAGAAAGACTTATTTTAGCCCATGATTTTAGAAGTGTCAGCCTATCACAGCAGAGAAGGCAGGAGAAGAGCATCTCAAACTTCCATGACAGGAGCAGGTAACAGAGAGAGTTCACCTGGAGCAGAGCAGAAAGCCAAATAGCATGCTGGAGTCGAGGAACAAATATAACTCACAAAGTCCTACCTCCAAGCCCTCCCTTCTAAATGTTCCAGTCTTCCATTAATTATGCTGTTTGCTAACAAACACGGATTCAAAACATGAACCTTTGGGAGACATTTCAGAATCAACACCATAGAAAGTAGTTACAGACTGTGTGCCTATACTGTGTTCTGAAGGAAGGTACTCCAAAGACTCTGAAGATAGGGGAAGCAACCCATGCCGGAAAGGGGCACTTATCCTTATATGAAACCAACTACAGCCTCTTCCAGGAGAAAGACGACTTGTATTAATTTTTCTCATTGCTCTGATAAATACCTGACAAAAACAACTTGAAGAAGAAGAAAGTACATTTGGCTCACACTTTAGGGTTCTGCTTACTATGTGGTAGAAGGCATGGCATGAAGAACATGAAGCAACAGGTCATAGTATGCCATATTCATGATACAAAACAGAAAATGAGGGTAGCCCAAGTTTGCTTCTTCCTTTTTTATTCAGTCCAGGATTCAAGTTTAATGTATGGTACCACTCACATTCAGAATGGGTCTTCTCTCATCACTCAACCTTTCTGGAAATGCCATCATAATCATACACAGAGCTACATTATTTAAGTAATTCTATTTTATTAATGTTTATTTCTTTGTTTGCTTATGTGTATCTGTGTGCACATACACATGGCACAGGCCGTGTGTAAAAGTTAAGGACAACTTGAAGAAGTTGGTTTCCTCTTTCCACCATGTGGGTCTGGGAATTAAGCTCAGGTTGTCAGGCTTAGCAGTAATTATTTAGACCACTGAGTCATTCACTGGCTCTCTTAAGTGACTCTAAATCTAGTCAAGTTGGCAATGAAGATTGCCCACCATAGGCTGTGATGTGAATCTTGCCATCAAGATACTGAGGTATCTCCTGGAGACAAGGAATTTACTGAGGATATTAATAGCTCACTGTTGCTGAGATTTGAACATAAAGAGATCACAGTAACTGATCTGGTCTTGTTTAAAGGAAAACATTAGTGCTTAAGGCTACTATGGCTACTCTATCCATGTGCTTGAAGAAGATCAATAACAAAGGTGGCCAGCCTCAGTTGGATGAGTAATTAGGTACTTCTTTGGAAAACAGTTCATGATGGACAACAACACAGGAAATAAATTGTTCTTATTTTTGTCTGACCTTGGCGGTCTACAGTTGGAATCAGAATCATTGTTTCTGCTTTTGCTCTCTTTTACGCTTTTGTCCAGCTTGTATAGCCATTTTGTCACAGCACATTCTTACTCTAGGTCACAGAAAGTAGATAAGCAGGGATGCTATTCCCAATTCAGCCTGCTGGGGGGACTGCACTGATTCTAGTCCCACCCCTGAAAGCAACTGCAGTGCAGTCATGTTGATGGTTTTGTTTATCACATATGAAACTGAGCTAAGATCCCCATCAGCTGGTCACAGAGGAGACATCACTTAGAGAAGGAGCTGAAGATGAGTTAGATGGATTAGACATTATGGTTGATGATCCATGGAGATGTGACCTATTCATGCAAACTTTCCCTTCTTTGATCCTGTCAACATTAGATCCCAAATGTAACATCCTTATCCAGGCCAGAGAGCTGCTCTTAAACCTGTCCGACACCATTACTAGGTGGTTCATATGATAGTAGATAGTGGCAGTCATTCATAGCATTCATTAAGTATCTTAATTTTAATTACTGATTAATGACTAGATCTATCTTTCACCAGGTGTTCAATGCCATGCTATAAACATGGTTCACATTCTGATTTTTCTACTGGAGTTCAATATAAGTTCCCACTCACTGACATTTCACACACCACCATGTCTGGCTAATTTCTCCATGGTCTAGTCTTGTTAAGGCCATCTCTCAAAGTTAGCAGCCTTCTGTGCCTTCATGCCAGCCAGTGCTGCATTAAAGTACAGTCTCCGTGTGTAATGTTATCTAAAGAACCAGGGGCTCACCATATGAGTGCTCCCACCTTTGGATCAGAATGCATGATGCAATCACTTATATGATTCTTTGGAGAAGGTATCTTAGCATCCTACTGACTCTTGGATTTCTAAAAATTTGCTCACCTGTTAATCTTGAATTTTGATATGATTTAGCCTTAGCCTTTTAAAAATGTCACTGGAGCTAGGCTTTGAGGGTTCATAGGCTGGCCTCACGTGTGTTGGCTTTCTGCTTTGTGTTTGTGATTACATACTTGATCTCTCAGCATCTTGCTCCAACAGGACGGACTCTTAGCCCTCTGGAATTAATCTCAATATTCCTCCATCTGGATGTGTTGTCACAGCGGACTCTGTGGACTACTGATGTGACTTAAAACTTGACTTCTAATTGAGTAATATTCATATTTTCATTCCCAGTTACATTTGGATACTGACTGGATCACCTAAGCGTGGTGCATAGTCCTGCTGGCTTCACTGTGTAAAGGCAGCCTTTGCTCATCTTGTAGAAATGTCATTATATGAGAATATATTAGCTACACCTATGTTTCTGTGGCCACAATATCTGGTAGAAACAACTTAAGAGAAAGACTTATTTTAGCCCATGATTTTAGAAGTGTCAGCCTATCACAGCAGAGAAGGCAGGAGAAGAGCATCTCAAACTTCCATGACAGGAGCAGGTAACAGAGAGAGTTCACCTGGAGCAGAGCAGAAAGCCAAAAGCATGCTGGAGTCAGGAACAAATATAACTCACAAAGTCCTACCTCCAAGCCCTCCCTTCAAAATGTTCCAGTCTTCCATTATTACTGCTGTTTGCTAACAACACGGATTCAAAACATGAACCTTTGGGAGACATTTCAGAATCAACACATAGAAAGTAGTTACAGACTGTGTGCCTATACTGTGTTCTGAAGGAAGGTAGTCCAAAGACTCTGAAGATAGGGGAAGCAACCCATGCCGGAAAGGGGCACTTATCCTTATAGAAACCAACTACAGCCTCTTCCAAGAGAAAGACGACTTTATTAATTTTTCTCATTGCTCTGATGAAAATACCTGACAAAAACAACTTGAAGAAGAAGAAAGTACATTTGGCTCACACTTTAGGGTTCTGCTTACTATGTGGTAGAAGGCATGGCATGAAGAACATGAAGCAACAGGTCATAGTATGCCCATATTCAGATACACACAGAAAATGATGGTAGCACCAAGTTTGCTTCTTCCTTTATATTCAGTCCAGGATTCAAGTTTACAGTATGGTACCACTCACATTCAGAATGGGTCTTCTCTCATCACTCAAACCTTTCTGGAAATGCCATCATAATCATACACAGAGCTACATTATTTAAGTAATTCTATTTTATTAATGTTTATTTCTTTGTTTGCTTATGTGTATCTGTGTGCACATACACATGGCACAGCCTGTGTGTAAAAGTTAAGGACAACTTGAAGAAGTTGGTTTCCTCTTTCCACCATGTGGGTCCTGGGAATTAAGCTCAGGTTGTCAGGCTTAGCAGTAATTATTTAGACCCACTGAGTCATCTCACTGGCTCTCTTAAGTGACTCTAAATCTAGTCAAGTTGGCAATGAAGATTGCCCACCATAGGCTGTGATGTGAATCTTGCCATCAAGATACTGAGGTATCTCCTGGAGACAAGGAATTATACTGAGGATATTAAATAGCTCACTGTTGCTGAGATTGAACATAAAGAGATCACAGTAACTGATCTGGTCTTGTTAAAGGAAAACATTAGTGCTTAAGGCTACTATGGCTACTCTATCCATGTGCTTGAAGAAGATCAATAACAAAGGCTGGCCAGCCTCAGTTGGATGAGTAATTAGGTACTTCTTTGGAAAACAGTTCATGATGGACAACAACACAGGAAATAAAATTGTTCTTATTTTTGTCTGACCTTGGCGTCTACAGTTGGAATCAGAATCATTGTTTCAGCTTTTGCTCTCTTTCTACGCTTTTGTCCAGCTTGTATAGCCATTTGTCACAGCACATTCTTACTCTAGGTCACAGAAAGTAGATAAGCAGGGATGCTATTCCCAATTCAGCCTGCTGGGGGACTGCACTGATTCTAGTCCCACCCCTGAAAGCAACTGCAGTGCAGTCATGTTGATGTTTTGTTCATCACATATGAAACTGAGCTAAGATCCCCATCAGCTGGTCACAGAGGAGACCATCACTTAGAGATAGGAGCTGAAAGATGAGTTAGATGGATTAGACAATTATGGTTGATGATCCATGGAGATCGTGACCTATTCATGCAACTTTCCACATTCTTTGATCCTGCTCAACATTAGATCCCAAATGTAACATCCTTATCCAGTGCCAGAGAGCTGCTCTAAACCTGTCCGACACCATTACTAGGTGGTTCATATGATAGTAGATAGTGGCCAGTCATTCATAGCATTCATTAAGTATCTTAATTTTAATTACTGATTAATGACTAAGATCTATCTTTCACCAGGTGTTCAATGCCATGCTATAAACATGGTTCACATTCTGATTTTTCTACTGGAGTTCAATATAAGTTCCCACTCACTGACATTTCACACACCACCATGTCTGACTAATTTCTCCATGGTCTAGTCTTGTTAAGGCCATCTCTCAAAGTTAGCAGCCTTCTGTGCCTTCATGCCAGCCAGTGCTGCATTAAAGTACAGTCTCCGTGTGTAATGTTATCTAAAGAACCAGGGGCTCACCATATGATGTGCTCCCACCTTTGGGATCAGAATGCATGATGCAATCACTTATATGATTCTTTGGAGAAGGTATCTTAGCATCCTACTGACTCTTGGATTTCTAAAAATTTGCTCACCTGTTAATCTTGAATTTTGATATGATTTAGCCTCTAGTCTTTAAATCACATATATTGAATCTTCTACCACACCACATCCACCTCTAAGTTGCTTGTCCTGACAGAGAGTATTCAGTTATGCACTGAATGAGCCAGTGTAACATTTTTCAGATATCCTGTATCTTTAGTCCTTTGGTTTGAGAGAGGAAAGTAACTAAAATTATAAATGTATACTACTGTATACTGGTGTAGACAAATGTTTCTGGTCTATTGTTTTGAATGGAAATAGGGAAAAAAAAATCTATCAACTCAATATGAACTACATGAGACTTTATACATCTCCCCAAGTTACAGCACCACATCTATCCCCATCTATTCATTTGCAAATGAAACTGCTACTTCATTGAGCCTGGGGAGTCTCCATAATACAAAAGTAGGAAATGTGCCCAAGGTTACATGGGAAATTACAAGTCCAAAAGAACATGTTCTTTCAGTGCTATGTGTAGAATCACAGCTGTTTGTGGATGGTAACCTAGTAAGTTACCTCTTCTTTATTCTTTGGCTGAAGGCCAGCATCAGTACTTGGTTCATTGACTGGAAGCTGGCATCATTTTTCTGTTCATTGGCTGAAAGGCAGCATCAGCTCTCTGTTCATTGGCTGGAGGGTGGCATCAGTTCTCTGTTCATTGGCTGGAGGCCAGTATCAGCTCTCTGTTCATTGGCTGGAGGGTGGCATCAGTTCCTGTTGAGGGGATTCCTCCATTAGGTCTTGCTACTCAGATGGCACCAACTGGTTTTCTCTGCAATTTTAGCAGAATAGTTGGCCTGTATATATCCAGTTGCAAAGTTGCCTTGATAAAAACCATATGAAAATACCACAAAGCCAAAGGGAGTTCTGCTGCATAAAGTGTATTTTGTCATAAACCACAGTTTTAACATTTTAAAACTATCTTTTCTTAAAAATGTAGTCATTGAACCCATGCTACACAATCCCATTCCACTCATAATGATAATTCTAATCCAAGAATCATGATGTCCAAGTGACATTTGATATCAGTTACAACTTTATAAAGGAGAAGGTAGAGAACAAACGACCTCTGAGATCAGGTTAGCACCAAATCTGAGGCAGTTCAGAGTCAGGGGCCTCACCCTTTGCAGAAAGGACCCATCACCTTTATCTTCCAGATGCCTCAATTAATAAAGGTCCTGAAAGAGGGAGAGAGTCACCTAATATTCTCACCCTTACTTTATTACATCTCACAAAACCCATCTCATCATCCTAAGTGCCCCCTCCCCTGTCAAGGAGAGAATTATTAGGTGCCAGCACATTTAATAGATTTGATTGCACTTGAAAATATTCATCTACTATAGCAGGGTCATTATTCTAACAATGTAATTGGAACCCAGGCTGTTATGACCTCAGGAAATAGGATGTAGCAAAGCTATGCAGAAATATTACCTTTGCTGCAAAGCAAAGCAGTCCTTTCCTCAGGGATGGTAAGAGATCCCACCCCATTGCCCCACTTTTATGTATTCTTAGGAACACACAGATTGTTGGATCTCAGGAACTTCAGGCCACTTCTAAGAAAAACCTACACTCTACCATTTTAAAAAAGAATTTCTACTATCATAAAGAACCTGGTTCTAAAGACTAACTTTTGGAGCAGACAATAATCAGACATGGAAAACAGTGTATATGACATGGAAGCTTGGTGGACCATATGTTGTGATGACAAACACTGAAACCTTTCCAAAAGTCAAAGAAAAACTAAAGGTTGAGAGGTAAAAACCAAAGCCATATAAGAGCTTATATAAAAGCAAGATGATGGGGTCTGTCCAGCTCTGACATCGTACTTTGTGATGCTTATTATGTATTTGAAAATTGTTAATTAAATGGAGCTTAATTTATATTTATAACATACTGTGCACCAAATAGCCAGTGAGGAAATCTGGCTGGAGATTAATGATTTAGACTGTAAAGTCTTCAGTAAATGGGTTTAAAATAATTAGATCTTATCCCAAGTAAGTGAACAAGGAGCAACTAGGCGAGGCCTTTACGTTTAAGCCCCAAAATAGCTGTGTCTTAGAGAGCTCATTTGAGTTGGTTTCCCCTTTTGGCATCAAGTTTTATGGCCACATGTGACTTTACAAGAAGGGCATCATTATATGTGCTCACACATACATATGAGACATATTTGAACTTTCTAATTCCAGCCTGAACAAAGACTAGTTTGTAGTATAACAAGACATATTTACAAGAATTAAAATGGCAGACTTATTGTAAGTTTTACAACATTAAAAATGCACTGGGAATATTTTAGGCCCCCAAATAATTTATAGTGCTTAACATTTCTCAGTTGGGTTAAAAAATACAAAACCAAGATTAACTTCCAATAGAACACTGAGCTAAGGATATGAACAGATAGTTCATAGGGAAAGGAAAATAATACATGTGAAATGTTTGAGAAAATGTTAATTGCATCTATTATAAAAAATGCAAATTAAACCAAGAGTGGAGTCTCACTTTTCATAAAGCAGGTTGGTCAAATCCCATAAGCTATTGAGCCATTCATACTTTGTACTGGCAAAATGCAAGCTCATGAATAACATTGTTGGGTATGCAGAGGCTAGAGACCTAGTGAAGGTTTATGTGACAAATGTATTCACCCTTTAACCTCCCTCTGTAACTTTCCAGATAAATTTGCACATGTGTACAATAAAATGTAGAACAACTTGGTGTTACATTATAATAACAAAGACTGAAAACAACCCAAATATCTATCCAAATGGAATGTAGGTTTGTTGTGATTGGTCTTGTTTGTTTTTGTTGTTATTTTTTTGTTTTGTTGTTGTTGATTTTATTGAGGAGGCTCTGTGCTAGTGAGCTTCCCATGACTGAGACAAAGTACCAGAGGTAGCCAACTTAAGTTTTGGCTCAGAGATTTTGCAGGTTTAGTCTGTGGTTAGTTAATTCCTTTTTTTTTTTTTTTTTTTGGTTTTTCGAGACAGGGTTTCTCTGTGTAGCTCGGGCTGTCCTGGAATTCACTCTGTAGACCAGACTGGCCTCGAACTCAGAAATCCGCCTGCCTCTGCCTCCCAAGTGCTGGGATTAAAGGCGTGCGCCACCACCGCCCGGCTATTCCTTTGTTTTAAAGTCAGTTGCCAGGCAAAGCTTCATAGTGAAGAGTGCGTATGAAGCAAAGATGCTCAATGTATGGTAGCCAGGAAGGAGAGAGATACAGAGAGGCTGGTATCCCAGGGGATGGCCCCAATGACCTATCCACTAGGACCTATCCGGTGGAGGTATAAATTCCTTTTACTAATGCCATCAGCTGGGGACCATTTCTTTACATGTGAACCTTTGAAGAACATTTATGATCTGAACAGCCGGGCTCTTTATTCTTGGATATGATAATATTGTCAAACACACAATTTTGCAGAAAGTGCAAAGTAAATGGAAAAAACGACAATATTGGCTTTTTTGTGTGAAATTAAAATCAGAGATAAGAATGCATACTTATATTTACAGATTGTGCTTGTTATTTTGTTGCTGTTGTAACTTGACATAAGCCAGGATCATCTTGGAAGAAGGAACTTTAGTTAGGAAAATACATCCATTATATTTGCCCATAGACAAATCTGTGGGGCATTGTCTTGATCCATGATTGATGTGGAAGGGTTAGTTTCTGAGTCCTGGGATGTGTAAGAAAGCAACTGAGCAAGTTAAGAGGATCAAGCCAGTAAGCAGCACTCCTCTATGGCTTCTGCTCTAGTTCCTGCCTCAGGTTCCCACCTCAAGTTCTTGCTCTGACTTCCTTCAGTTACTGTAATACAGAAGTACAAGCCTTTTTCTTCCTAAGATGCTTTTGGTCATGGTGTTTATCACAGCAATAGGAAGCTAACTAAAACACTGATACTTACATTTTAAGACCTTTGATAAGACACAGAAAATGTCTGTTCTATGGAGACTAAATGATACTTAGAAAGGTAGGAGGGGAGGTTTTACATAGCTATTGATAACTTTTACATCTTTGTTTGATCTTGAAAACCATGGAAATGTGTCAGTAATGAAAAGTTGAAAAACTAAAATATATTAAAGAATCTCTTTTACTCCTAAAATACAATTTCTGGGGATATAATGGTGGTGAAGTCAGTAAAATGTTTGCTTCATAAGCATGAAGTGTTGAGTCGAGTATTCACTACCGTGATTGTTGTTGTGGTGGTGGTTGTTGTTATTTCCATGTGGCACAAGGTGGAGTTATATGGGAAAGGAACGTCCATTGATAAAATACTTTCATCAGATTGCCTGTAGACAAGTCTGCATGGCATTTTCTTGAATGGTCCTGAGTTATATAAAAAGGCAGAGTTGAGAAAGCCATAAGAAGCAATGCTCCTCCATGGCCTCTGCTTCAATCCTGTCTCCAGGTTCCTACCTTGAGTTCTTGACTTACTTCAACAAGGAAGTGTTACTTGAGAATTTTAATCTGGAGTAAACTTTCCCTCCACAGATTGTTTTGAAGCATGGTGCTTTATTACAGTAACTAAACTAAAACAATAAGAAAATCCTAAGAAAGACCCACAGTACTCATGTAAAAAACTGGGCACAAGAGTACATACCTCTAAGACTGGCACTGGGAAGGAAAACATAGGCAGACCCCTGGAGCTTGCTGCCACCCAGCCTAGTCAAATAAGGGAGATTTGGTGGCCCTTTCCTGATCAAAACCTCATGTTCTAGTGCTTGACCATGCTTAAGCAAGTAACCAAACATACCTCTGTCATTCCAGTCTGGTACTGCTGTAACACTGTGATGGCCCAAGCATTAACAATAACAAAATGACTGAAATTGTATCACGAGTGTTTGCAATAATTCAAATGTTCATCTTTCCTAGTTTAGTATCTTGCCTAGAGTAATGACTTAGCACTTAAGAGCACTTGCTGCTCCTAAAGAAGGAGCAGGCTTGGTTCTTAACACCCAGACCGTGGCACACAACTATCCAATGACAGGAATTCAGAGATCATCTTCTGACCCCTGGGGGCACTAGAAACACAGAATGCTTAGGCATACATGCACCCAAGACATGTATGCACATAAAATAAAATAAAATAAATCTTTTTAAATTTCCAAAATAAAAATTTCAACAGTTAACATCCCATTTTAAAATATCAAAACATATATAATTTTAGTATATAAACATAAATAATTTCTGCATTGAAGAGGAAATTACCTTCGGCTACTTTGCTTATCTGGGCCTTTGTAACCAAATCATCATAAAGGACATGGTACTAATTTTGGTGAAATTTACAATAATCTGGTCCCAAGAACCCATGTTTCTACACTCAGACTGTCATTTCTCAGGATCAATCATTACCAAGTTCTCCCCATATGTATTTAGAGGTTAACCTTGTGCCTCTAAGCAACATGGCAGGTGCAAGAGGCCAATCTAAGTTCATCTGATCTAGAAGGATTGGGACACTAGTCACATTTACAATAATGAATGGCACTGAGTGTGACAGAGAGAATAAAAAGAAAATGGCAAACCTCAGGAAGCACTTACTTCAGGATTTTCAGGCCAGAGTTTCCAATTTGGACTCTTCCTTTCACTAGCAACTCAAACCTAAACACAAGTAACTCTAGTTCCTCAAGTTCAAAAACCTAGTGGTTTTAATTAGGCAGGGAGGAAAGAGGTCTCTTCCTTTAATAGAATGTTTCTTTAAAGGGTGGGCTCAGAACACAGACAGAAGGCAGAGAGGAGGGGGGTTGAGAGAAGTAGAGGAAGTGATGGAAGAAAGAAATAAGGAAGCAAGAAAGAAAGAGAAAGGAGGGAAGAAGATGGTGGGAAGGAAGAAAAGTTCATGTGTAGTTGCATGATCAGTATTGTGTGGCCAGCATATATACACATACATGTACATATATGTTTAGTTTTGACTTAGCTTTGAGAGATAGATAGATAGATGTCTAATATATGCATTAGATATGTTTTTTTTCCCCCAAAAGGTTGCTGATACTTACATGGAATCTATTTTTCTGACTCTTGGGAGAACAAACTGTATAGTAGAGTTTTTAGTTCTTTCACCATAGATATGACAGAACCAGTCTTGTCTCTTTTGGGGCTTGCACAGTTTATGTTTTTAGAACAACTGTGGAGTAAAACAAAAAAGTGCCTTAAAACATATGTGCTTAAAGTGGGGAATGACAAAATTCACAAAGGAATCCACTTTACAACAATGGAGCTTTCTGTCCCCAATGCTAACATATGGTTGTGAGTACACACCACAAAACAGCACAAACACAAACCAGGGGAAATGTATAAAGCCTTATGCAGAAGTTACTTGGTAGTAAGAGACCGGTAACATGTTAAGTCTTATGCGGCCACACCTCATGTGTACATGCACACACTACCCATACAGAAGACCTAAGCAATCAAGAATGAGACTGTCCTGATTGCTATTTCCAAACTCTTTTTATAACTCAAAAGGGAAAGTAATTTTTTTGTGGTCATCATGCAATAAAATTAGACATCAATAATAAAAATAGAAACTAAAAAAACAGTTATTTAGAAGCAACCTACTATTTAGAATTACTTTAAAGATTTTTTTTTTTAATTTTAAAGATTCTTCAACCACTTCTAAATCAAGCCCCCAATCATAGGATATTTATAAAACCATGCTATTGAATGTTTATATGTTTGGTTTATTTGTTCATTATCTTCAATATCAACCAATATACAAATGTAAACTAAGGTTTAAAAATAAAAACGTTAATGAAAACAAGATTGGTCATGACTTATGGGGCATAAAGCAGTGCTCAAAGAAAATATAGAGTCTGCTGTTTTACAGTTAAAAATAAAGTGTAGGAGTTGAGGAAGTTACACGTGTGCTGGAGAACTTGGAAAAATAACACGATGGACCTAAAGAAATTTTAAAAAGGTGTTTCTATGGGTAAAACCATAAATGACTAAAATGCAAAACAAAAATCGGTGTTAACAGTGCTAATCTTATTAAAATTCACACCAAAAGCACTAAAAGCAGGGAAGAGAGAAATACAAATATAAACTATTAGAGATGATATTGCAAATATAGAGGACAATTATTAAATTGTGAAATAAAACTTCGTATAAGTGTATTTTAACTGATACATATTAATGTGCATTCACTATCAAAATTGACTCCCAGACAGAAAAATTTACTCAGACCAATTGACATGGAAGAATTAAAATTATTACAGATTGATTCTTTTTAAAGTGTCCTAAATCTGGACAGATTTTTTCCCCCTACTCTAACATTGTTTTGGGGTTTTATTTTGTTTTGTTTGTTTTCCATTGTCTTGTTATATAGTTCAGACTGGCTTCATAGTCAAAGTCCTCCCATCTGAAACTTGCAGTACTGGCATTGTATATGGATACCACTATGCCAAGCTAGTTTTATAGATTGTTAACAAACTTAAGGAATAGGAACTCCAATGTCATTTACAGTATTTCAGAACATTCATATCTTTATATGTACATAGCATAAAAACAGTAACCAAAATGTGCAAAAATAATTATATTAAAGAAGCCACCATGGGCTGGAGAGGTGGCTCAGGGGTTAAGAGCACCAACTGTTCTCCCAGAGGTCCTGAGTTCAATTCCTAGCAACAACATGGTGGCTCACAACCATCTGTAATGGGATCTGATACCCTGTTCTGGTGTGTCTGAAGACAGCTATAATTGTACTCACATACATAAAATAAAGAAATATTTTTTAAAAAAACAGGAAGCCACCAGTTAATTTATGGGTCATCACGAAGAAAACACATACAGTAATACAAATAAAGCTCCAGGCTCATGTGAAGCAGAGTGCACTGGGGATACTGAGAGTGAGAACATGGGGGCTCTCGTCCTGACTATACTTGGGAAGTGCTACAGGAAGTCTGGTGGAGCCAGAAAAGAGACCTGAGGAGCATGGACAAGGAGCTGATATGCCACATTGCTGAAGAGGGACAAACACTTGGTGTGCTCATGGGTCAAAATATGATACTAGTCAGGACAATGAAACCTAGGTTTCAGCTATGTTTCAGCACTGAAAAAAAAGAAAAAGAGGGAAAAAAGGAAGTGTCAAGGCTGATTCTGGCTCACAGCTTTGGAGATTTCAGTACACATCAGGGGCCTGTTTCTCTTGGGCCTGTGACAACGCAGCACATTATGGTGGAGCTTATGATAGGAAAGGGGCTCAGCTCATGGCAGTCAGGAAGCAGACAGGCAGAGAAAGTGTTAGAGTCCAGTTATGTTACACTCAGCCTAGAGTTTTGAATACTTGGTACCCAGTTGGGGTGCTCTTTTGAAATTTGCCAAATCTTTACAAGGTAGGCCAGGTATAGGTGGTCAATATAGGTCGCTAGAAACAGGCCTTTGAAAATTGTATCCAGTCTCTGGGTCCTGACTTGATCTCTGCTCCTCGTCTGCTGTGATATGAACTGTCTCTAACATGGTCTTCTGGAGAGACTGTTATGCTTCCCACCATGACAGACTAAAACCATCTGTAACTGGGAGCCAGAATAAATATTCCTGTCTTAAATGGCCTCATTAGTGTTTGACAAAGGTACAGATAACCCCTTCAAGAGCGTACCGCAGTGACCTGATGTCTTTCAGCTGAACCCATCTTTTAGAGGGTCTCCCAATAGCACTGCAGGCTGGTGCACAGCCTCCAGTACGTGGACCTCTGAGGGACACTTACCCAAATAAGAAAAAGCAGAATTTGTCATATCAGCATTAATGATTGACAAATAACAATACCTACACTACTGTGATGAGAAAATAGAGCTCAGGTTTTGTCATTAGCCAGAACTGAGTCTAAAACACTGTCCCAAAGCCACTTTCCACATAGTGTAGAGGAACAGTGACATTTCTGGAGGCCAGATTTCAGCAGCTCAGAGTTGAATCGATTAACATTTACTTTCTAATTAGTAACCAGGGTACAGAAAAATACTGAAAGTATAATAGGCACTTATGCCAAGAATTCAAGGATGATTCAGTGCTAGGGATCCCATTAAGCAGTATTATTTGCAATACGGATATGTTACAAGAAAAATGTTATGTGCTTTCCATAGATAATGAAATGCATTGGTAAAATCCCAAACCCATGATAACACACTATGGTAAATCTCAAAAGAAGAAAGTCCTTTTCTGTACCACACAATACAGAAGCCACAAAACCAAAAGATTGATGAATCTTACTATATAAAATATTTTAAATTATTCCCAGGAAAGGATTTTACAAACAAAATCAAAGTGCAGACCAATGATATAGGAAATGCCCTCACAAATCATTAAATAATCATTTTATACCTTCCTTAAAACAGAAAATGTTCCCACAAAGCAATAATACAAATATCAAACCAGCAAAGGAAAATAAGGCAATGACTAGGGATAAAAATGAAAAGAAAAAAAAATCCACCAAAAAGCATATGTATAAATGGTTCTTAAATATATTAAAGAGATGTCCAATTTCACATAAAGTAAGAAAATGAAAGTGAAAACTATATCAAACCAGGAAACAAAGGTATTTTAAAATGTAAATCATATTTCATGCACATCAGAATTATGCATACCAAGATATGATTGTTGGCGGCATGCACCATAAAGTAATATAACAAGCCTGTCAGAAGACTTCTGTTAACTGTGATTCATGGTTACACCATTTTTTTCAAAAATTGACAAGTATATTTATCTGTAAGGGTATGTGCTGTTGGGTAGAAGGAAATGTTAAGTCTTAGAAGATCCTTCATCCCTAGTACCACTACCACAGACATCACTTTCCAAGAGTCTTGGAAGTATAGTCAAACCCATACCAACCCAAATGTGATCATAACTTAGGATGTGGGCTACTAAAACGAGAAGTAAAGGGATGCCAAAGCCTGTATGTATGATTCTTCAGGTCCCCAGCAAGATCACAGAGGCCATATTTGAGGCCCATAGCACCCTGGGCTTTGGGTCCTAAGAACAGTTCTAGGACACTGTTCCTCAATGAAGAATGTCCATGGCCACAGCACAGCCAGATCACTGTGTGGGGGTGGGGTGTCCCTATAAATGATCCAACCATTCCATACTAGGGACAAGTAGTAGAATAATCAGCATGAAGGATAAGGGACCTGCATTCTCAGGACAGGAAAGAGAATGTTTCCTATGGAGAACCTAGCCACAGCATACCCATCACAGATAGAAGAAAGTCCCCTATGGGAGACACAGCCACAATACAGTTAGGGCAAGTAGATGTCAAGGGTCTCCACTTCTCATGTAAGGATGAGCATCCTGTCTCGGTTCCCATGACCCTTTGTTCTTCACTGTTCCTTCCCATTCCTCAAATTCACCTGAACTCCAACCTCCAGGACACAGAACAGACAGGAAGGAAGAGGAATAAATCTTGACAAGTCATTGACAAAGATTTTTCTCACCCCCACAGGGGTACCTCAATCACTTAACACTTCCATCATGGGCAGAACTCTCTCACACTGTCCTGTGGGTCACAATAGTCTGAGCAGTTGAAGTGGGCTATAGAAGATTAATGTGTAATTATGAGAGTGAAATCACACCAAACACTCCCCACATAAGTAGAAACTCAAGAAAACAGCCCAGGTATTTTCTGTGGTAGTTTTCTTTGGATTCCCATGGAAGTCATCCCTGAAAGCACAAAGTCAAATACACTCCAAAGACAAGCTCACTGTAAGCCAGGATCATGTCTGTCCCTGTTGTACCACAGGCAGAGGGATGGAATCAAACCACATTTGTGAAAGTGACTAAAAAGACCTAGGCAAACAGAAATCATGTCATTTACTTCTGTATTCCAAAGGAATTATTTAATGTATACTCTTTCCAGACAAGCTTTTAGCAAGTATCTATCATGGCCCAAGATTCTAGTTACATAGCATGAGAAGCCCAGCCTGAGAGAATTTATACTCCAGTATATCTGGAGGTCAGAAAACTCATCAGTGATCCAAATAATTTTACCATTTGAATAGATTTTTAACTCAAAGAAAAATAATAATTCATGATATAACAATTATGCAAAATACAAATTTTGGTGTCCATAAGCAAAGGTTTCCTCGGAACACAGTCTAAGTGTTTACTGTTGATTCTTGCAATTTGTAGCTGTATTCACAGAGTTGAGGCACCAATACCAAGACTGCAGCTTAAAGATGAAAATAGTTATTATCTGCCTCTTTACAGAAAAATAAAAATAAATAAATGTTGCTGAGTAGAAGGCTGACCCTAAAACAATGCCTTCAGTTAGGACAATCAAGTTCGTATAGAATGACAGGGAAGGAAGTGTATCTGCATGGGAGAGGCCAAGGGGAGCCAGAAAGGGGGTTTGCCTTTTAAGACTATACTGGAGCAGTGTGTGCCTGTGATCTGAGCAACTCAGGAAGTTGAAGAAGTATTGTTAGCCTGGGCAACATAGAGATCCTCTGCCTCAAACCAAGCAAGTGAACAAACAAAGAAGTAGAACATAAATTTAAAAAAAGAGCTGAGGTATGTGCACAGCTGAAGGGTTTCTTCAGAGTAAATTTTCAAGGCTGATGTAGGGTTTGTGCAAGTCTTACCAACAGTCACTCTTTACTCTGGATGAGCACTTACTACACTGCTGGGCTAAGAGATGCCTAGACATGGTTAAGACACCGTATCTAACTGAATCATTTAGAAACAGAAGCCATCCACTTATCAATAGACCATCATTAGGCACAGTGACAAGTCACAGACAAAGGAAGGGAATTTGTCATTGTGGGATATTTAAAAATGAAGAATAACCAAAAGAATTGGGTGGGAAATGACTCACCCATCACTGTGTGAAAACTCCAAGAATACAATACAAATACCAGAAGCCATCTTGCTTCTTTGATTAGAAGCTAAATGTCATGATTAGAGGCAAGAGAGGACAGTGAGCCCAGCAAGCACCATATCCAAGAAAGCAGGCTGCCAAGGGACATCTCAGAACACATGCATACTGAGGCAGGAAGGATACAGGACACTCATTTCCTTTTCCATTTCAATCATGACATGAGGAAAGTCACTGACTTGTAATGGGTCAATAGTTCTGGCCACATAGTCTATGAAATCTTCGTGCTGGTGACAATGTTTGTATTCTACTTGTGCTCAGCACACTCCATGGAGACTGAGAGATAGTCTCTGATGGGAATGGGGAAGGATTCTCAAAGATATCAGAAGGAAGAGAAGATTTGACAGGCACCCCGGATTCGCAGTAAGCCCTAAGCCCCACCTCAGGGAAGGGAACTTTGAAGGTAGTGCAGGTTCCGTTGAAAGTCTCTGCGGAAGACTTCTTCTGCTACCTAAGCTCTGAAGGGCTAGCCTTGCACACTCACTTCCCTGCCTTTGGTTACTGCAAGGTGAGTTGAGCCCTAGCATTACAGACAAGCATCAAAGAAGCTATGCCACAGTACTGCCCCACACTTAACTTCCCAACTCCATGACAGCAAAGAGCTAAGAAATCATTGCCCCGTGCCCCAGTTCATTTCTGCTTCCTAGAAGCTGCACTTCATTCCTACCTTTAGCCCTATGACACTTATCTAGGAGTCTCATGGGAACCTTGACAAGACTTGGGTCCTTAACTAAAAAGAGATATGTTGGTTATTAACATTGCTAGTCTCTAGCATGTCACTGGTTTTGTTAAAGGCGTACATATGCTTAGTGTAATGCTATAGAGAACATTTATTCCCACTTTACAGATGAGACAACTGAGGCCCAGGCAAGAAAAATGACTTGACCCAGAAGCTGTAGCTGGTAATAAGGGAGCCAAGGAATCTTCAGAAGCAAAGTTCTCAGGATTTCAGAATTCCAGGCTGTCCTGACACACACCAGATAGAAAATTAACTGCCTGAACCCAGTGCATTCCACAAGAGTGAGTCTTAGAATTTATGTCAGTGCTGCTTGTCTGTGGTTTGGCTTCCATTTCAATTACCTGAAGTCAATCACAGCTTAAAAATACCACATAGAAAAAAAAAATCCCCCACATGCATAATTTATAACTCTTAAATAGATTTTATTAACACTACAGTATTGCAATAGCAACCATTTTATCTTAGTTACAATTGCTAATCTCTTACCATGACCAATTTACAAATTAAGCTTTAGGTTTGTATATAGGGGTGGGAGAGAGATGGACCCAGTCAATCTGTCTGTAGGACTTTCTACAACCCACGGACCCAGGCATGTGCTGAAAGTCTTATTACAGTGGGGGGCGGGCACATCTGCATTTCTATGTGGCTATCATCAAAGAACAGGCGTAGCCTTTGAGGGGAAATGGCAGCTAGATGGTGACCGTGTTGAGTATGACCCCTCTGGCTTAGAAAGTCTTGTGTGTGTAGACACTGCCCACCCATTCCCTTGTTACCTCTCTCTTACGACATCTGAATGTTCAGTATTGCTAGACGAGAAGACCTACCACTGTTTTTCAGTTTCCTCTGATACCTGAGAATGACAGAATCACAGTGTTCTGGGTTGATAGCCACCATGAAATTTGAGTGATCTGCTGGCTAGGGAGCTACCTAAAGTGAACTGGTGAGCCACTCGTAATTTTCCTTGGAAATATCTACCCCGGATGATTCATCAATTTTATTTTTCACTTAAAAAATTCCATTGGGAGCGCTAGACTCTGAAGTAATGTAACTATTTTAAAGTTGCCTTTTTTTTTCCCCCTAAATGTCAAATGCCGTCTGAGGGTCAGAGATGACTCCAATGCCTCCAGTGAGCAACGCTAGGAACAGTGTATTATGCACATCCTACAGAGAGGCACCAGCAACATCGAATAACCAAACACAAGGATACATTATGATGCGTGTTTGCAAGTGGGATGCTGGAAGTCTGGGGTTTAATGTGAAGAGTTTGTCTAAGAGCACCAAACTGAAAAGTACTGGCGCTGGCCTCAAAGTGCTTTTGATGAGGACCCTTTCAAAAGACCTGCTCTCAGGATGTCACTCTTACCAGGTGAGGCTCCCAATCTTCCTTGTTCTTTCTTGTCTATCTAGGAGATAAGCACCAGCTATTCTCTTGCCTCTTTTTCTTTTGAGTTCACACAATGAAAATCGTTCTCAGGAAAGACCTAATAATTTCAGTGGAGGATCAAAAATGCCAAAAGAAGCTTAATGTATTCTGTCTCTCAGGAGGACAAAGTCCTTGGCCGCAGACATCAAAGGCATGGGTCAGTATCATTGGGATTTCAGGCTTCAGTGAGCCAAGGAGAAAATATTTTAAAAGACAAGAGGGTCCAAAGTCACATCATTAGCCAATTCCCACAGAGACACACCCATTCTTACAATGTCATTTCTGTACCTTGTTTCACCATGCATTTGAAGTGTGGGGTATGTACTTGGCTCTTTCCTGTGGGTAGAAGCTCTGAGTTGTTTTTATTTAAACACACACCACACCCTTAGATGATATTCATCACAAACCAAATACTGGTCTAAGCACTTTACAAATGTTGATCTACATGAGTTTTCATAGTTGTGCCCATTTTACAGATGACAAAACAAGCACAGAGAGGATAAGTAACTTGCCAATAGGATGGAGGTAATGGACCAGAAATTCAAGCCCGGTAGATGGCATTGTTCCATTATGATATTCAAAGACAAGAATAACTCTTGGGTTTTCTAACCTAAGGTTGTTTTCACATGAATCAGTGAAAGAGGACCACCAGCAGAGGAGGAGAGTCGACGTTAATATTAACTCACTAAAACCAAAGAGGGCTGAGGACTATAATTCCATGCTGAAGTTTCTCATATTAAAAACAGAGTGTGAAGTCAGTAAGCTGAACATCCAATGTAGTCCCCAAATTCTGAGGCTCATAAAGCACTGTAAACATGAAGATACTTAATAGTAAATATGAACATTGTATGATGCGAGTATATCTTAAAGTGGCATGTAGTCCCTCTGTTTAAGGACAACAAAAGACTGGAGAGTCAAGGTAACCCACTCTAAATATAAAAAACACACAAGTCACTTGGACTGTCTGGAATGTCCTAGACTTGGCAACAGCTCTGTCTTCGAGAGTTTGCTCAGGGAGGACTCTGAGCCCGAAGGATGGCAAGGTTTTGGTCTTTAGCTGTGCCTCCCTGTCCATCCATAATAGCAGGACCATTCCCTCCCTGCATCACCAATCTCCAGTGCATATTTGCTTCAAAAGTGAAGAGCTCTTGAGCAGCAGTTAAAGAAATGAATGCTTGTAAAGGTAAGTCTGTAGACTGCGGCATGGATTTTATTTACAATTTCCCATGACAGTTTTAATCCTACTGGTCCTCCTTACCTTACTCTTCAGAGAGGTTTTATCCACGAAACACAGTAAATTGTTCATCCTTGAAACATGAGACAGTTTTGTGACTTTGAGAACATTATAGAAATTATAAATGATAAGGATACTCTGAGCCAAATTTACGTTTTATATGTGACTCTCCATTATGGGAACCTGACCCTTTGAGAGTTACAAATGTTCCCAAGACAGGGGAGACTTGATGCGCAGAAGCCAGTGTGCACTAAATCACATTGTGGTACAATTATCTCTCAGCAAAAACCCATGAATTGGGGTCGAGCTGTGGGTTGAGGGGATGGTTAGGGAAACAGGGTACCTCTTGTTAAAACAAAGCAATTAGTTTAATATATACTGTAGGGAAAGGAGAGAAGGGAAGGGAAATTCCCCTTGTCAAATGTCAAACATTTAGAAAACTGCTTAGAGCAAAAGTAATAAGGCTCTCTTCATGAGAAAAAAAAATTGGCCATATACCATGTCTAAATGCAAACATGTGTGTTCTTTAAGTCGTTAATTCATTTCAACTTCTGCTAACTGGGAGTATTCTTATGTGCATTCTCAGCCATCCCCTTTGTCACTAGAACAAAAATGTGTCAGAAGGCAGGAATGGTGCTCATGGTCTCAAGTACATTTGGTTACTGTAAAATATTTAACAACTCAAGTATGGCTAAGCACCACCAAGCAGCTAAACAAACTTGAAATTACAGTTCATATGCGATACATACATAACATTTACAATGGCACATGCGATACATACATGACATTTACAATGGCACACTTAATAGCTCTGATTCCCTTTTTGTAGAGCAAGAACCAAATCTTTATTTCTCAAAACTTGTGTACTTTGTCACTGAGGAAAGCAGCATTGCTATGAGTTTTAAGACTTTGTCCCTGTAGAGATCTTTTGGTTTGGTTATTTTGGTTTTGTTTCGTTTTATTTTGTTTTGTTTTGAGACTGGGTCTTACTACCTGGTCCTAGCTGGCTGGAACTTTCCCAGACTGGTCTCAAACTCACAGGGATCCACCAACCTTTGTCTCCCAAGTATTGGGATTAAAGACATGTAGCAGAATGCCTGCTGGCCTGAAGAGGACTTGTTTGTTTGTTTGTTTTATTAATCAATCACAAAAACCAAATTACTTGGATTCAATTAGGCTCATAGTTTATGAATTCTTATAGAGAAAGTTAAAAGTAAGTTTTTGCACATTACATGAAACAATAAAAATAATTTTCAGAAATAATTATACTGAGATAGTGTTGTTCAAATGAGTATCCACCCAAATGAATATCCACTCAGTTTATTTAGAGTTTTAGAACAATGGAATAATCTATATTTGAAAAAAAAAAACAAAAAAAACTTCCTAACAGTAGGTTGATCTGGGTAGAAAGAGGAAAGATCACAGGGAGTATTCTGGGATGGAAGATGATAATGTTTAATGCCTTCTTTTGGGTTTAGGTTGCATAGTTTTCAGTATTCCACAAATAAACACTTGTGATCTACATTGTACTTTAATTTTACTTAAGAAGAGAAAAACAGTAAAACTCCAGTTAATGATGTACTTAAGGAGAAAGGTACTGATATCTGAATTTACCATGAAATGCACTCAGAAATAAAACAGCTTGAGGGGCAGAGAGAGATGAGATAATTAATGCATGAATAGTAAAAATGTTAATAGTGGATACATGCTTTTTTTTTAAACCCTTTCAACAGTTTCCTGATAAATGAAACTTCCCATTATGAGAACTTACAGTTAAAAGCTGAGTATCACTGGTAGCAGCTACCAGGCCAGGGCAACAGACCTAAGCTAAGAATGTCTTGGACAAACTGAACACAGCACTATCCCAGATGTGGCAAATCCTGATCCTGTAAAAAAAAAAAAAAAAAAAATCCCTCAAAGCCACGCTCAGGAGGCTAAGATACACATTTCCTCTAGATTATATAAACAGCTATTGAAGTCCACCCAAAGCAGGCTGAAGAGATGCCTTAGTGTTAAAAAGCACTGGTTGCTGCTCTTCCAGGGGACCTGGGTTTGATTCTCAGTGCCCTCAGGATGGCTTACGACCATCTATAACTCCAGTTCTAGGGCATCTGATTCCCGCTTCCTGCCTCACAGATACATGCATGCAAGCAAAACATGGATATACATGAAACAATATAATAATATTTGTAAAGTTCTCATGATGTCAGACACTCCCTCCTCCAGAATAGAAGCTAGAGAACTTGTGAGCAAAGGGCTGCTATGAGCTATGATTGGATGTCTAAAGCTTAAATTTCCAGGAAGTTCCTGGAGGAGGAAAGACTCAGTCCTTTGCCCCTTTCAGCGGTTTGGTTCCCTTTCATTCTTCCATCTTCTTTTCTCCTAGGATGCAAACGCAGCACCTGGAAATACAGCAGCCATCTTGTAGCTGTGTGGTTGAAACGTCCACACCACAGACAATAGCAGAGCAGGAAAGTGGGTACATAGAGCCTGACTGTTGTTCCTAAATTTCTTCTTACCTGACACAAATAAATGTTTACGTAAATACTGCCAAGTTTTGTTACTTTCAGTAAAGTACACTCTCTAACGAATATTCAGGATATCTTAAGTAAGTTCTCAAATTTTAAAACCTGAATGTGCATTGACCTGTGCAATTCATGCTTGAAAGCTTGACCAGGAAAGGGGAAAGACGGAATACCACAGAACTAAACAAAACGGCGGGTCATGAGTACCAGGTGTGAGAGATGCTTGAAGCAAACCAATGTATGTCTTACCTTCTCCTTGTCACTCCCGTTCCTTTACATCACTATGACAGATGCATGGCAGAAACAACTTAAGGAAAAAAAGATTTATTTTGGTCCATAGTCTCAGATGGTAAGTCCATCATGGTAAGGAAGGCAAAGTGGAACAATTCAGTTCACGGCAGGAGGAACATGTGGTAGAGGCTGTTCACATCACCGTGGACCAGGAAGCAAAGAATGAAGTAGGAACAAGGGACAGATAGAACCCTCAAAGACCTGCTGTGGAGGTCCTACTTCTGCCAGCCAGGCTCCAACTCTGGAAAGGTCCACAGCCTCCCCAAAATAACATCACAAGCATATTAAGAAGGCTCGAAACAGGAGGCTGTGAGGAACATTGTGGATTCAAACCCTAACACTTGCTTAGCATTTTTAAATCAACTCTGGTTAAAAGAAACATAAATGATAGGCTTGAAAAGGATGGAAGCTGTCCCAGAAAGCAGCCAAGAATGGGTCATAAAATGAACATGAAAAATCATTAGCAAACAGCTAACTCCAGGGTTCTATAGTTATATATTATTATTTATATATATGAATATACATGAAGACCTGGAAGGAGTTGTTTGAGATATATATATATATTAGGTTTTTTGAAACAGGGTTTCTCTGTGTAGCCCTGGCTGTCCTGGAACTCACTCTGTAGACCAGGCTGGCCTTGAACTCAGAAATCTGCCTGCCTTGCATCCCAAGGGCTGGGATTAAAGGCGTGCGCCACACCGCCCGGTGATATATTTTTATCATTTTAAATTATGTGTGTATGTGCCTACATGAGTGCAGGTGCCTACAGATAACAGAGCTATTGGGTCTCCTGAAGCTATAATTGTAAGTAGTTGTGTGCTACCCAATGTGGGTGTTCAGAATTAAATTCATGCCCTCTGGAGCAATAGTCTATACTCTTACCTGCTATGATATCTCTCCAACCCCATGGGGAATTCTTTGTTTGTTTGTTTGCTTGCTTGCTTTGCTTGTTTTTTCAAGACAGGGCTTCTTTTTTTTATTGGATATTTTATTTATTTACATTTCAGATGTCATCCCCTTTCCCCTGCCTAGAACCCCCATCCCATCCCCCTCCTTTTTTTGCTTTTATACCATTTTAATTACATGCATGTATTAAGGTCAGTTCTAGGTTGAGGGTCTAGCAATACAATAGATGCAAATAGTCAAGGAACAAGCAAGACAATAAACACAAATAGTCACAGAACAAGCAAGCATTAAACCCAATTAAGTGAACACTCCTAAGATCACTGTTTCTAAGGGCTTATCAGGATGACCAAAATATCTAGAGAGCCTACTTCCCTGTCCTAGCCCAAAGTCATTTTCATGCTTGAAGCTTACTTCTTTGTTCTAGCCTAATATTTAGATTCCTGCCTGAAATTACTTCTTTGTTCTAGCCTAATGTCATATTCCTGCCAAGCAGCCCATTTCCTTGTCCTTGGCCCATGTCAGATTCTTGCCAAGCAGCCCCAAAGGCTCTCCGCCTCTCCTCCTCCTTTTTTTAATTTCATTAACAAGACTGAGCCTGTCTTAGGTCGTTCTGACAATATGCATTCATGGAATATGCATTATCCAAAGCAATGCACTTCTCTTAGGTTGGTAAGGCTCAAGACAGGGTTTCTCTATTTAGCAGAGCCTTGGCTGTGCTGTAACTCACTCTTGTAGACTAGGCTGGGTTCGAATTCACATAGATCCTCCTGGCTGTGCGTCCTGAGTGCTGGGATTAAAGGGGAATTCTTACATACAAATTTCTAGCCCTACTGTCCATACCAAGTAGATGAGTGCGTTTGGTAGTTGAAATAGTTGTACAGGATCTGGAGGTAAGTGTATGCTGAACCCATTGATTTCTATCTTGGTGACAGTGATGTGAAGGCCTATTGGCATTCAGAGCTAGACTCACCAGGATGAGGCAAGTGAGGACAGGCGGGTGATTCTGCAGGTAGGGCTGCTGCTTTCCAACCTAAGCTCTTCAACTAGGTTTAAAAGCAATAATTTACGTGAAATGAGTTCTCACTCTATGAAAATAGTAGAGATAGAGATCTTTACCTTTCATGTCTTCCAGAAACTGCTGGCTCTCTGCCCACAGCATATGTAAAACTCTGATCTGCCCATGTTTTTACGAGGGGTGACTTCACTGAGCACTGGTATGCAGGACACTTTGGTTAAGTCTTTCAGCAACTTGAGATTAAGCATGATGTTATTCTGATATTGCTGTCATCAAGAAAGGTGGCAACACTTAAGTATTGGTGAAAATTGCTTTGTATAGATGGAAAATTCTCAAACACCAATGGTGTCATGTTGTGGTAATATTTTGGCCTCTTCCACTTTTGAAAACAACAGCTGTTTAACAACAGAAAATTGCATTATTTGGGGTTTGAAACTCTTACCCTCCCCTAGTTACATACACAATTTATAAGCAGTCATTTTATTTCAACAACTATACATATTTGATGGATATGGGAAGGAACACACGATTACAATCATGTACCATATAATGACATTTTGGTCCATAGTGGATGCATGCACAATGGGCAGCCACAGACAAAGATAATCAAACTGGAAATTCCTATTACCTAGTGACAGTGGGGCTCTCCTGACATTGTGATTCAATATGTTCCTCCTGTGTGCGATAATGCACAGGATGTATGGAACACACACGCATCACACACAGTGTGATGATTGATAACGACAAAGTTTGTGGGATTGCTGGGCTGTAGTTTCCACATGATTTTAGAGTGTGCCCTTCTGTTGGAAAGATAGACGATTGCAAAGCCATCTGGGTGGCACCAACAGTTTACCTCAGCCATCTTGTCTGCTTTGTTTCTTCTTTGCATTATTTCCTCCGTGCCTCATTTAATTGCATGCTGTTTTGTTCATTATAACCCTAGAATAATAGGCTGTAGGGTGTGTGTGTGTGTGTGTGTGTGTGTGTGTGTGTGTGCATGTTTCATATAGCCTAGGTATGAAAGCCTAGGTAGTCTACCATCTAGATTTGTGTAAGTATGAATCATACCACAGCAGTCTCTTGGCAACAGCTTACTCAGGGCACATCCCATTACTAAGGGATACATGACTACATTCATCATCAATTTAGTTAATTGCAGCTATTACAATGGGGCTCTAAATATAGTAACATATTGAGCACAGAGCTTAGATTCTTGGGTATCTACATAATGATCTCCTCAAATTCAAATGTAGGAAGCTGAACTGAATACATCATAGTCAACTGGTCATGTAGGCCTTAGACACAATTGCTTGCTTGTACTGATGTTCAGAATCCTCTAGATGTGGCCCATTAACTCTGTTGCTTTGATGCCTATTTCAGTGAGGTAAGAATATATACACAAAAACTATTTAAATTAGAAAAACACATTATAAGAGGTTTTGATAGGATGCCTTAAGATTCAAAATGAGTTTGGTTAACTACAAAGTGGAACAAATACACAACAGACACTGATTCTTCCCCACAACCCCCTACCTTTTAATGTTCCAATCAGATACCAGTCTCCCCCATAGCTTCTCTCCTAGTTCTCTCCAAAGTACTCCATGTCATGATTTATTGATTAAATGATCAGTTCCTCTGATCCATCTCTCTCTTTCTCTTTTCCTATAGCTCTAGGGAAATCAACCAGCTCCTTTCAGATTCCCCATAACTCATCCATAATCTTATCTCTGTCTGATAAATACTCAGAAGAGGAGTGGGCCAAGGTAGAGATCCCCTCAGGGAGTGGGAGTCAGAAAGAAAGTACAAAGCTTATTAATGATTTTCTCATCACATCTATGTTGAAAGGCTAAGAATTCATCTGGGTCACTAAGCAGCAAAGTGTTGTTGTGATAAATGTGCTATTAGAACCATTGCATCATGTGCAGATATCACACAGTGTGCTTACACAAGCCTCTGTCCTACACACCTGGGTTATCTGATAGCTGTGCATGTATATGTTCATTAACTAGAGTGACTATATAAATAGAAATGCTCAAACAGCTTCCTTAGCCAAATTCTAATCCCTTTTCTAGGCTAAGAATAGAACAAGATTGATAGACTGGATCCAATTCCTTTTGCTAACTTCCTCTCCTGATTTCTTCCCACAGAATGGCTTCAGGGAGGTAGGTGGGAAATGTTCCACGCTCTATCTTCCTAACTCAAAGCTATGAAAGACGACCCTCACCATCAGGAGCATGATGGAGCCACAGACTGCAGCATGGGCAGTGACAATCAGGTCTCCTGCAGTCTCAGCTCCCCTTGTTGAAATGTCCATCTGCTAAATGAACATGGCTTGCTACATATAATTGCTCCCATATCATTTGAAGATACAAGGATTTTCCTTAAAGACAATTCACAGCTGGGATACAATCCACATGCTACTGATCTAAAGAGGGCCTATCCCATAGGATCTTTTGAATTGATAACATGAAGTCACCTGCTTATTCTCAGTCTTCAACTTCCTCATCTTCCTTCGTGTCTGAACGGTGCGGATATGAAGCAAAGAATATGCTGGAGTTTCACATTTTTTATTTTCATAAGAGACAGACAAGTTGTTGCTCTCCATGCTAAGCATGCCAGTGGTAGGTGGTAGGCATTTGATACTGGGGTCCCCTCCTCTCACACACTGGCCAGGGGTCAATGGCCTTGAGTTGACTTGCCAGCATTTTGTCTATTACGTACTGTGCAGCAGCCAACTGATCCACGCCCTCCTAATCTTTCTGTCATTAGTGATTGGCCCTCACTCTGGCAGGTTTTTGGCTTGAAACTGAACACTTGTGACAAGTTCTACAAAGATGAGAATTTAGCCAAGGGGCTCTTTCATCAATTAAGACATTTCATCCCACAGTTGCCACCAGGGGCTTTCCAGGGCTCACGAGTCTCCCACTGCTGTCTGGATTTCAAGAATAAGGAGAAAAATGTGAGCCATTCTGAAGGCCTTCGTTCCATCACAGGGAACAGGGTGCCTCACCCTCTCACTTAAACACTTGCTAGGAAGGAGACATTCACACGAGAAGCACACTTCCCCATGAGTGGCTATCCATTGGTGATTGTCGAGTCACTGGAATTATCTAGACAGCCAAAGAAAATAAATCAGACCTGAGATATCAGTGTGGGTCTGAATTATTCAAACTGGCTGTCTAACCAGGCTGCTAATTCAGATGGGTCCTAATTCACAGGGAAATTGCTGACATTTCTGCTACAGATGTTGAAAGTCGGCTTCAAGTTTCTTGATATTATGTTACATGGAGAATGTACAGACACGTTTTTAAGTACAATATACTTATTATATGGTGGTGAGTATGTGATTTAAATTCAATGGAAGCTTGGGTGATTCGCTGCTTTGTTTTAGTTAGTTAGTTAGTGAGTGAGTGAGTTAGTTTCATTAGTTGTCACAGACCAATTCATAGTCAGGCTTTAGTCTGGTTGGCGTTCTAAAACTTGTACTTGGTTTTCTCAGGCCATAAGTTCCCTCTTCAAGATGATTTAGGAATTTTAATAAACTGTAATCCAAAAGCTCTCAAGATGTTCTCCATGGTCTTCTGGGAAGAAGACTCATCTGAACCTAGGGTTGAAGCTGACTTATGTTTGAAAATGTAAAAGCTGAGCTGTCGGGTCAGTCCTTGGAGCCAGAGTGGCTGATTTACAGCATCACCCAAATCTCCATGGATATATAATCACATCTTGTTCCCACTGCCTTTGGAAATTTTGTGTAACTTAAGAGTTTTAATGCAGATGTAGACCACGAAGCAAACACTAGCAAACACAAATCAAACCTTGCCCCAAGCTCCAACTTCCACTCAGTGAGTAGCTTCAGATAGAAATTGCCTCATGTCTCTAGCTGGGGAAACCAGACGCTTGATGATAAATTTGGCTTCGTTTACTAAATTTGTTCCCAAAGTTTCAGGTGGGTTGTATGACATTGGTGGAAAACAACAAAAATCTTAAAGAGCCAACTGGCCGTGAGGCAAATTACCTTGAATTTCAAGACATTTCAGAGCCGAGTCTTGTGGAAAATTTTTTTTAAACCCGGTGTTCTCCATGCTCATGAGATAGCTTTCTCTCAGCGCAGTCTCAGGTAAGGTCCGAATGTACTAAGAAAGCTGAAAGAAAACCAGTAGAAACAGGGTGACAGAAGAGTACCAGAGAGAAAGTCAGTTGGAGGTTCTTATATGCAGAGTGCACACCTGATTGCCTTTGTCTTATGATTAAAATGGTGAAAAAGGATGACTTAAATGGTCTGGGTAAATGTTCAAAGTTAATATCTGCAGAATCAAATGCTATCAATGATTTTACAAGTTCACTTGCTAGTGACATTTTAATATATAATTTTAGTTACATATTTTATATTATATATAATATATAAGTAAATATATTATAATAAATGTATATTTTATGTATGTATTTATTTATTTAGTTATTTATTTAGGTTTTAATTTCCAAGGATGTGCTTAGCACAACTGTTTCCCTGTTTCTTTCTTTCTAAATTTGTCAAACCACAATGGGTAAGTGTGGCCACAGACCAAATGGCCAGTCTTTTCATAGGCATAGCGGTCACAAAATGCCATTAGCAATTTCCTACGAGGCTATGATCTCACTTATTATTTGCTCTTTCAATCTGAAAATACAGAGTGCAAAAACCAGGAACTGTCTGTGCCTGTGTGGGACTTATTTACAGTCCCAGGATGGAGACAGTCATCCCATGTGACAGGAATGGAGTTAAATTACAGTCGTGAAAGGGGCTTCAAAGAAGAACAAGGAGCGTCAAGGTCTTCCAGCATGGAATTTGGCCCACTGGCAAAAATTAAGAACGGACTACCCCAATGAGTCTGTGGAATGAGCAGGGATGGGATTCAATTAGGTAAAACTGGGAGGAAATCGCTGTCCAGGCACAGATGAATATTTGAGAAGGGCTTTGTCAGAGGGTGAGGCTGGGGTGGCTCTGGCATGCAACTAGGAAGGTTAAACCATGTATGAGGTGACTCTGCAAGAATGCCAGGGTCTTAAGCCACAGGAACACCATGTTCTTCTAAAGACAAAGAAGAGAGTGGCACTGATGGCTCTGAGTGTGCACATGTGCATTTGTCTTATTGAGATATTAGTTACAAATAGAAATGGTTTAAGCCTGTTATTATGGTTTGGGTACAAGGAGTTTTCCCCAAATGTCTTATGTATTAAAGGACTGATGCTCAAGCAAAATAATAGCATAGCACTCTTTCGTAACATTCTGGAATCTTCCTGAAGTAGGTTCTAGCTAGAAGTAAGTCACTTCAGGCGTGTTTTAAGGACTGTATTTTTTTTCTAGGTCCCTCTTTCCTTCTGTTTCCTGTCCACTGTGATGTTAAGAATCTCCTCCATTACATGCTCCTGTGGAGTCACTGTGGTATTTCCAAGTGCATGGAATGAAGCAATCAGGTACTGAATTCTCTGAAATCATGAGTCAACATGGTTATTGTGCCAGGTATTTTATCATAGCACCCAGAAAAGCAATTGAAGGCACATGGTATACAGTATGATATTTTAATATACAGAGACAATATGAAATAATTATGACCGTCTAGTACTGTCTTCTAAGATCATTCTGGCTGAGGGTGAAACTCATTTGGAACTGTCCAAAATCTCTAGTTTAAATACAGAGAGTGAAGTTGATTATAGTGAGCAAGAAGACCCAACACTCTAGACTGGAGTGGTGGGGGTGTTGATACAGGGAGTAAGGATGAGACAATGGGAGAAGATGGAAAGGATATGAAAGGCTAATGTAAGGGAGGGGCAAAGAAGGAGTAAAGTCAGGTTGAAAAAAGATGAGAGGGGTGACAGAGAATAGAGGAGGGGTGAGAGAAGGAGAATGGTTTGAGGTACAGTGGGTGAGGAAGGAAGAGCTAGAAGAGAGTTAGAAAGATGAGAAAGGATACAGAGGGGAGGAGTAAGAATGGATGGAGAAGGGTTGAGAAGGGAAAGAAGGTGGACAAATGGTGATAGGGGGAGAGGGGTAAGGAGAGTAGAGTGGTAGTGGGGAAGCATAGAAGAGTAGAAGAGAGGTGAGGACAGAGGCGGAGAGAACAGACAGGTCAAATGATGCTTTCATTCGCCCAGTGTGGGATATAAGTTACATCCTTCTTTATGACAATGACTCCAGCAAATGCTGGGTTCCTAAAGAGAGCTGTCTAGAGTATGCACAGACAGAAATATATCACCTGACAATATCTCAAAATTGCACTGAGTGGCCTGAGTAAGTATAAGCCAAGAGTTATGGGGTTGAGTCCTAGTCTTGCAGAGGAAAAGCCCAAATATAACCCAGGTTACTAATTTCTCTGCCTACAGTAAAGACGTGGAAGTGAAGCCTGAAATGACAGAGCCACCTAGCAGCTGTTGATAGTCACTCACACATTGCGTGGAGTTTGAGAGGTGACATACTCCCTAAGGCCAAGGGTACACCCCCAACCTATCATGTCATTACAACTCCTGAGGGCCAAGACTAGGAAAATCTGTCTCTGCCTGAAAACTCCCTTAAATTCTCCCTTAAAAAGAAGATTTATTATTTTTATTTTATGTGTATAAATGTTTTGCTTACATGTATATCTGTACACTATCTGTGTGTGTCTAATACCCAGGGACAGGAGAAAAGGGTATTGTCCAGCTTAGAAATGGACAGATGGTTGTGAGCTACCACATGGGTGCTAAAAATAGAATCTGGGTCCTCTGGGAGAGCACTTAACCACTGAGCCATCTTCCCAGCCCTTAAACATCTTTTAGTTGTTGCTCCTGATTAGAAACCAGAATTAAGGTTAAGGAAATCATACTATGCTGATCTCTTCCACAGGGCATTGCTAAACTCTAGCCTTTCAAGTAGCTTGGAAGATAGGCACATAGCACTCATTTAATCTTTTTGAGCATCCATCTCTGCTTCTGTAAAATACAGATGATAGCATCTGCAATCACAGGACAGGATTTTAAAAATTGCATGTTTATGTGCATCTGCTAGAGTTACACACAAATTCCTATTATTTTACTGCCACATTAGGCAAAACATTATTATTAATACAGTTTTCAAAAAAAGCTTTTTGTAACTTTCTTAATATCCATTTGTTATTGTAATCATTTACATTCTTCTTGTAGCTACATGTAAGATGATCAGAGAGTTTGATGTGTCTTGTAACACCATTGGATTAGAAGATTAAGGCTTGGGGTCTGTGAAAGGGGTCACCATCTAAAGCCAAGCCTGAACACTGAGCTCAAGTCCCACAACCCACATGGTAGAAAGGGAGAAAGGACCTCTGCAGATTGTCTCTGCCCTCCATACATGCATGCCTATGCACATACACTGTGGCACCTACACCCCACTGCTGACTCATAAAATAGATTACAGATACATGGATGACTGATAGAAAGAAAGAAAGAAAGAAAGAAAAGAAAGAAAGAAAAGAAGAAGAAAGAAAGAGACAGGCAGACAGGCAGACAGACAGACAGACAGATGTAAATTGGTATGTTTTTTTAAATTGGACTAGGAAAACAGCTCAGTAGGTTAAGTGCTTCATGCTTATGAAGACCCAAATTTAAACCCTCAGTGAGCATACACTTACGTGTGTGTATACACACACACACACACACACACACACACACACATACACAGAGAGAGAGAGAGAGAGAGAGAGAGAGAGAGAGAGAGAGAGAGAGAGAAGACAGACAGACAGACAAACAGACAGACAGAGAGCCACACACATGATGATTGTGGCTTTGAAGTCAAAGAAACAGTGGTTAGACATACCCTCAGTTGTGTCCTAAATCAAAGGTCTAACCTCCTACACACAGTCTGTAATACAACCCAACCTCAGAGGACTTTACAATTCAGCAAAGCACCTTTTATACAGTACATGTATCATTAATTTTCCATTAGTCTTTTCTTCTCCTCCTCCTTCCCTTCCTCCTCCCCCTCCTCTTCTTCCTTCTCCTCCTTCTCTGTTCTTCCCCAGTTTCCTTTCAGTGTGTGTGTGTAGTGTGTGTCCTATACAGAAGGATGTTTCTCAATCTTGGGAACCCTGAGAAGTGTCAGCCTCCATGGGTTCCTGACTACTAACCACAATTTCTACACATAGTATGCTCAATACCCTGAGAGAGTTCATGAACCCCACAAGGCTCCCTGGGCAATTCCAGATCATAAAAACATGAAACATTAGACTTAGCTTTCAGAAATCATTTCTAAATGTCTTTAACTCCCCAGAAACACTGCACCCTGGCCACACATCTTTCTTCTTTGTGATGCCAGCAGACTCAACGCCTGGCCCTGCTAAGCCACCTAATGCCAGGCCTACAGCAGGTGTTAGCATCTAAGCCAAAGCTTTGATACTTGGGGCTTCCATTGAACCCACTTTAAGCTCTATTTCCTGCTTCTTTCCTCTTCTTTAAGAGTCTATGTCCCTTCTCTGAAAGCCTGTCCAGAGGGTAGAATGAGCACCCTGCCCCAAAGATGCTCTAGTCTTAGTGTTCCTGGCTCATCGCCAAGCTCTTTATGACTCTGACCCAGCATAAATAGGCATAAACCCATGGGCAGGATGGTTATTTTTGGAAAGGCAATGATGTTTGCTTTGGAAAAGAAGTCACTCAGCATGGAATAAGAAATACTTTTCCTTTTGTTCAAAGATCACTTATTTGGGGGCAATATGACAAGAATCAAATATTTAGGTGATTTTCTTTTCAAATGGTCAGTGTGTGAAACTTGCATAAGAGCTTTGTTGTGTATTCCTTATTCCCAAAGGAATTAATAAGAAGGTCAATGATGGTTTACAGTTGTTTTCTAAAGTTTATATGTTGGTCCCTAACCCCCAAATTCACATGTTAAAGGTTTGTGTGGGGTGACTTGTTCTAGAAGACTTTGCCCTCGTGAACAGATTCATTTTGTGGGTTAAAAGGTTGGTGAACTATCAAGGCAGTGACTTTATTATGAAAATAAGCTCCCACTTGCATGTCTGTGTGATGTCCCCATAATATTGTAACCCCAAAACAGAACTCTCTCCAGATGCTGCATCACAATCTAATATCCAACTTAGAGAAACAAAAGGAAGTTGTTAAGATGTCAGGGACATGAAGTTGTCTTTTTTTATAATTTGGAATTCAAGTGTTGTGGGACTGCGTAAGGGTATCCTGGTTCTTGGCTGGGCATGGGCCTAGAACCCCGAGACTCCAAGGGAGAAACGGCAGGAGTTCGGCTACGTCCCCAGAACTCAGGGTCCTAACAAGCAGTCTAATCTCCATAGACCTACATTGTTCAGTCACGAAGGCCATTACAGCCCCTCCCAAAGTGCACAGGTAGAGGGTGTAACTTCAGGCCTCAGGCCCTAGGGATTTACATACTAATGAAGGTCAGAGGGCGGAGCCAATTAACCATTCCTCCCCAGACCCTTCCTACTTCTCCCTCCCTATTTAACTCAGGCCTGCCCTGAGTTTGGGGGGTACTTCCAGATCCATCTACCATCCGCCATGACAATAAACCCTTTTGGAACCAAGGACTTCCTCGTGTCATTGGGGCCTGCCGGGCCCACCGCCGCCAAAGCCTCCAGTCCATGGAACCTGGGACCTTCCTCTGGTATGTGAGACACAGGCTGCCTGGAGGCGTCCAGGCAGCCTCCACCACGCAGGCCCCAGGCCGCTGCTGCCTGGGCCTGGAGGCCTGCCTGCGCAGGCCCGGGGCCTGCCGCCACCGTGGGCCCGGGCTGCCGCTGCGGTCGCCCAGTTTTTCCCACAAAGTGTCCCTCGGAAGGCTCTTACAGTGAAAGTTTATTATTTCAAGAAGGTTCTAGAAACTTCACAACTTGGAGCCTAGTTGAAAGAAGTTAATCACCAGAGACGTGACTCTAAAGGTTAAACATGGCCTCCTATCCTTCTCTGTCTCCCTGTTTCCCGTCCACTATGAGATAAGTAGCCCCTGCCATATGTTTCCACTGTCAAGATACACGGGGGCCAAGTGACCATGAACAGGACACTGAAAAAGAGTGTTTTGAACTTGTCTCTTACACACACATACACACCATAAGGCTACACAAATATAACTAGTAAACTCTCCTTTACCTTGTTCTTCAGAGTCAAAGAAAATGTAGGTAGCTTCTTCTGGCAGATCAGATATTAACCTATTTTCCCCATCCTTTTTCCTGGGCCCCCACGTGGCCTGCTCCATGACTGACCTCCTCCTATAGATGGAACTCACATCATTGTCTCTTCAAGAAAATTGTCTGTATCATGTTTGTGTCATGGATGTCTATCTTCCTCAATGATCTATCTACTCTCTAATAAAAATGAAAGGTGCTCAATGGGTGCAGAATGCCAGTTAGGGAAGGTAGATGATGGTGTTAGTGTTTATACTACATTATAAATATGCTTAGTGTTGTTCAGAACCTATTACAATTAACTACAAAAGTGAATAAGATGATAACTTCTATGCTATGTATGTTAATATGTCTGATCATGGTTTTGGTCTTATTGGTATAAAGTACAAATAAAGAACATTTAAGAATCAAGGGAAAAAAATATTTTAGATCCCCACCAAAATATTTCTGCTACTTTTCAGGTCACAGTGTTCTGACTTGATGACCATGCTTCTGTTACATACGTGTATCCATTAAAACCAATCTTCCCTGGATTCATCTCTGTTTTCTTCCTTGTAGGAATATATATGCAACATATTTCCTGTGGTGGACATTGTGAAATGAGAATGAAGGAATCATCCATAGAAATGGAGGAAATAAAAGAGAAGGTGCTTGTTCAAATTATAGAGCTAGCATATTCTTTTTTTCTTTTTTTATTCGATATTTTATTTATTTACATTTCAGATGTTATTCCCTTTCCCCATTCCCCACCACTACCCATTAATCCCTTATCCCATCCCTCCTCCTCCTTTTTTGCTTTTATATCATTTAAATTACATGCAAATATTAAGGTCAGTTCTAGGTTCAGGAACTAGCAATACAATAGATGCAAATAGTCAAGGAACAAGCAAGACAATAAACCCAGATAGTCAAAGAACATACAGGACAATAAACAGACTCCCATGATCACTCCTGTGATCACTATTTCTAAGGTCTTATCAGGATGACCTAAATATCTGATCCAACTTCCTTGCCCTAGCCCAAAGTCATTTTCATGCCTGAAGCCTACTTCTTTGTTCTAGCTTAAGTTTTAGATTCCTGCTTGTAATTTTTTGTTCTAGCCTAGGATTTAGATTTCTGCCTGAAGTGACTTAATTGTTCTAGCCTAATGTCAGAATCCTTCCAAGCAGCCCATTTCCTTGTCCCTGGTCAATGTCAGATTCCTGCTAGGCAGCCCCAAAAGCTCTCCACATCTTCCCCTTTTTTACTGCATAAACCAGACCAAGTCTGTCTTAGGTCATTCTGACAAGAATGCTTTCCTACCCATTCTGGAATATGCAGTATCAAAAGCAATGCACTTATGTCTTAGGTTGGTAAGGCTCTGTGCATAATCTTACCCATCCTTGGCTTGCCAGCTTGTTAAATTAATAGCTTTGTCTGGAGGTTCATTTTCAGTTTCAAGTCATGTACTTTGGCTGCCAACCTGTTGATGTAATTAGAGACAAGCTTTAACACAATGGGCAGGAATAAAAGAATTCATAGGACAAAAGGGGCTAACCTGATCAAGCTATATATGCCATTCCTGAGGTATGACCAAAATGGAAATACTGACCTAAAATCATGGATACTTTTATCAGCATTATCTGCAGCATCAAAGCTCAACAGAGCAGCTTTCTTTAAATTCATAATTTCACTATGCAAAGTTAAAACATCCAGAGAGGTGTTAGAATTACGCCAAATATCCTACAGGTGTCTTTAAACTTTTTTCTAATTATAATGAATACATTGTAAATTTTAGAAGTAACATCACTCCAATGGTATTTGTCATGACACTCAAGATGGCTCCTAACTCTTAAACACTGAGCCTCCTTCTGATAATTTGAATAAGACATAGAGCATCAATCTGTAGTTCCAAGCACCTATATAAATCCTCTTGTATACTCAACACATCAGTAACATTTTTTTTTTGCTAGATGATTAACAAAAGTAGCTATCTTAACTTCTTGTGTCAAAACCATTACAGAAACAGTGGTACTAGCAATTAATGTATTTAAAGCTGTTATACCAGCAATAATCAAGCCCACTACCCTCTTGCTTCTGCTTAAAGTCTAACTCATTTCTTCCAGCACTTTCAAGCTTTTCAAGAGAACAGTAATTAACTAAGACCAGTCACCAAGACTTCTTGGAGATTGCAGACACATTGTTATCAGGGCTTCAGAACTTGTAACATTGTTCAGACTTCCCAGGAGGCTGCTTAAACTTGTGCAGCTCAGAAATCCTCCAGAAACCATTAGCTTGTATTAGTTTTAGGTCACTAAAGTCTTTCCTAATGACAGAGCCATTCAAAGTGACTGGTTCAAGAGACATACTTTACTGGTTCAAGAGCTAACTTTACACTGGGGCGTTTTATGGACAAACTAGTCCTGAGTCCTTACTTCCTTAAGCATCTATCTCAATCACCCTGGACTTATCCTAGAGACTATAGGGAAAGAATACGAGTTACACCAGCCAAGGGGAGTGATTTTTCAGTTTCCCTCTGCTTCACAACTCCTAATGGAATGCCTAGGACAAACTGTCTGCTGTTGAATTGTGGCAGCTTAAGACTGTCAGTCACTAAAGACAACAGAATATATTATATCTGAAAGCCACTCTTCATCTGTCAAACACTTGACAACTATGGAGAAATTAGTATAGCCATGTCTCCCTCGTATAACTAAAATCTTGAATAAACTATTGCTTCTGAATGGAACAATACTGAGTAAGAATGGCCCACACACCTTTTTTGTACATTTCCATTTGTGTTGTATAAATGACAATAGCAGAAGAAATTATACCTATTAGAGAGGTGGGAAACTGTGGCTCAGTAGGCAAAGAATTCACCCAAACTCAGAACTCTTAACTAGGAGACACATATGGTCCTTGGGGACTGTAGTGATCCATGATTTCCCAGGGACACTCTGTGCTTTGCTGGGCAACATTTGATTGTGCCTCAAGAGACCAGGTAGCATTTAAGTATTACACAGAGTGATGAGAAAATAATTGAAATGGGAGGACTTTGCTCTTAGACCCAGAGGCAAATGGATAATGCCACTCCATGAGTCAGAAATTAAAAAGTCATTTTCAGATACCATTTTCCTAAATGAAAATAGTCCCCAGGACTATTATTGTTCAGAGAGTACTTCCCATGTACCACACACTGCCCCAGCATGACACTTGCATTGTCTGATTTCATCCTCATGATCACTTGTGAAATAGACATTACCAAGTGCACTGAGTGGGTGGAGGAGCAACCTCATATAGGCAAAGGGGAGGCAGAAGACAGGGGATGATATGGGAGGGTTGTGGAGGGGAAACCAGGAAGGGGGGATATCATTTGAAATGTAAATGAATAAAATGATTAATAAAAAAGAAAGAAAAACAAGACAGAGAGACTATGCGCCTGTGTAGCTTGAACTCAGCAAAATTTTAATCATAAATGTGTGGGTTTGGAGAAAGCACAGATAGAGTTAAATCCTGCTCAATCCATATATGTAGCTGGTCTTTGGCTTACTTTGTGGGTTCTTTCTTCCACCCTTCTCCATCCCTTTACTGTTCCCTTTCAACTCCTAACATTAGGTAGGAGAGAAGGGAGGATAGAAGGGAAAGAAAGAGATAGAGAAAGAGATCCTTAAATAAAGTCAGAGGGGATGATATCACTAGACTACTTCCAGTTGATTAAGGGTGTCAAATTCCTTGGGGGAAGATTGATCTTTATCAGAATATCCAATTTCTTCTTTTTATGTCTTTGTACATGACTACTTGACAAACTGCAATCAACAGCAACCAACAGTATCCAACCACCAACAGGCCAACTAGCCACATCAATCAGTGTTCTAGCATTTATACATCCTCTGAAAAGAACCCAGATTTCCAAAAATAGTGGAAGCACAGAAACTATCTACAACTGGAAAAATCACACCTGTGCTAGAGAATGAGGCAAATCATAGACAGTTACTGTCAGATTTGACAAATCTGAAGCAACCCCATATCCCATACCTGGGATTAAAACAAAAACATATTCTTATAATATTTCTATGTTTTTTTTAAAGAAACTGTACTGGTTGATTTTGAGTGTCAACTTGACACAATCAGGAGTTATCACAAAGAAAGGAGCCTTCCTTCAGGAAATACCTCCATGAGATCCAGCTGTGAGACATTTTCTCAGTTAGTGATCAATGGGGAATGGTTCATTGTGGGTGGTGTTACCCCTGGGCTGGTGGTCCTGGGATCTATAAGAAGGCAAGCTGAACAAGCCAGGGGAAACAAGCCAGTAAGTAACATCCCTCCATGGCTTCTGCATCAACTCCTGCCTCCTTGTTCCTGCCCTATGTGAGTTCCAATCCTGACTTCCTTTGGAGATAAACAGCAATGTGGAAGTATAAGCTGAATAAACCCTTTTCTCCCCAACTTGCTTCTTGGTTGTGATGTTTTTGCAGGAATAGAAACCCTGACTAAGACAGAAACCAAAATCCTTACTACAAATCTAGGTTGATACCACTGTTTAGTCAAAAAGCAGATCATGTACCTCCAGCCTACCAAGCATCCAAGCTTAGCTGAGTCTACAACAAACATATTTACAATGCTTATGTTGTTATACTGGGCAAAAATAATTATTTACTATGATACCTACTGTAAAGTAAGGTATCACATATCACACATGACTCACTGACTGCTGTACTGAAGGTGCAAAACAATGGTCGAACGAGTTTGCTTTTGTACCACTGTAAGATAAGAAATTCTTAAATACGGGGGCTGGACTGAGGACTCCACAGTTTAGATCACAGCACAGGCTATAATTCCAGATGACCAAGGTTTGATTCCCAGCACCCATATGACAACTGTCAACCATTTGTAATCCAAGTTCCAGAGGATTCAATATCTACTTGTGGCCTCCTCAGGCAATGAACACACATGGAAGAAAAGATACCTATATACACAAAATACATATTTTTTAATCTTAAGTATTCTTGATGCTCTTCACTACTTTTGTAGTGTGTCAATATTAAGACTTTTGTCTTATAAAAAAAATTAAAATCTCCCGTAAATGTCATTATAAAAGCATCTTGCATTTGCCCTCTTCACCAAATCCTCATTGATTATACAGCAGAGAAGAGGGGTTTCATGAAAAACATACATCTGCCTTTGGGAGTATACAACTGTACTTTTCCTACACGTGTTTCTATCTCTAGTTATTATTGTCTATGCTTAAATCATATTAAAGCCTCTTCTTAATAAACCCAAGATTTTCTCTAGGAAGTAAAAAATAAACAGTTAGATAAGGCACACACTACACACACACCACACACACACACATGCAGAGAGAGAGAGAGAGAGAGAGACAGACAGACAGACAGACAGAGACAGATATTCTCACCCAGGAGGATAGAATGTGATGTGCATTCCTGAGTCTTTTGACAGCATGCAGATATGTGCCGGAAAGGACACATCAGACTGGCATCCACACCAGTTCTCCAATCACTCTATTTTATGAGATGGCTCAAGTCTGAGCTAGTCATTGCTGAAATGGAGACAGTTAGATCTGGGAGAGGGTGACTTTTTAAGCTTGTTACTATTTGTCCCAATGGTAATTCTCTTTCTCTGTCCTGCTTGCATTGGCTTCTACTGTGAGTCTCAGGCAAGCTCTTTCATTCCAACTATTAAGGTCAGGTCAGGCCCATCAGTCAGAGGCAATGAAAAACAGATTATCCATAAGCAAAGATAATAGAAATGCCTGAAAGGGTTGGAGATGTGGAAGGTAACTAGTCCTCTATAAAAGCCCTCTAAGGAGATCACGAATCCATGTGCCTTTGTATCCCTAGCACCATGACAAAGTCACCAGCACTAGAATACCAAGGAAGGTGTGAATGCATGGATAGGTGTGAACAGAGATGCCAATTGCTTATCATGTCTTAGTTTGCATCTACAGTGGCACGAAGCATCTGAGGTTCCTTATCTCCTGTCTCTACTTTTAGACAGAACAATGTTTAGTGAAGAACGTATGATGTGTGATCATCTTGGGCTGCCAGGTACCCCCAGACTCCACCAGAACTGGTAAAGCCTCAATCCCTCATCCTGTGGGCAGCCCACGGCCTTGCCCAAAAGTGCTGCAGGCTGTAGAGTGACATTCCCATGGTCCTGCCTTGCTCAAGCTTCCTATCCTGTTGATCTCCCCATCTCATGCCAAGTTCATCTCCTGCTACTATTTTCTTCTCTATGTCCTGACTCATCCTAGAACTGTTCACACCCTTGCTTGGCTTCCCTGAACTCCGCTCACACTAGCCAATGTGTATGGAAAAGACTATGCATTAAGAGGACTAAGAGGCATCCATCTGGCTCGTGACATTTTGTTACAGCAGCTCTACTGAGCAGCTAACTTAAGAGAAGTCACACTTCCTCTTCCACGGTTGTCACAATAAACACCTCCTTGGATGACTTTTCCCTCTGTCAACCCTGGCCTCCCTACTGGAAACATCTTCAGCATCTCACATTTTTTTGTGTACATTGTCAATGTGCAATGTGCATTCACTCACATCTCATCCAAGACATTTTCTCCATCTCTGGATCATACCCTGACCTATGGACTGTACATTCATCTTTAGAAACCAGCATTCCCACATAGACATGCTCCTAAGCCATCTGCAGTTAATTCTTAAGAAACAATGTCTATATCCATCTTCAGCCGGAGTTGCATGACTCTGGAGGAGGTAAGGGAGTGAATGACTACCCTGAGAAGATACTGTCAGTTATCTGGTATATGATGGTCACAAGAAAGTGCTGACACCAACATGTTCTATAGAACATGCCTTCATAGAAAACGTGATGCTGAACAGAGACCTGAGGGCAGCAAATCTCCACTGTAGCCCCACCAGCAATCTGTGAATCAATGTATTAACAGGCTTTCACTATACTGCCTAATTTAAAGCCAAAGGCATTGTTTCTTCTTTGAAGAATCTTCATTTCATTCAGTGTTTCATCTCTTATCCCAACACTATAATCCAAATATGTGTGTCCGCCTAAAACTCATGTGTTGAAACCAGCCCTCGATGTGATGGAAGTAAGCATACCATGATCATGGAGCCTCAGGTAGAAAATTTGTGACTTTGATAAAAGTCTCAAAAAGTCCCTCACTCCTTCAAGCACACACGTAAACAGAGGTTAGCCATCTGTAAAGGAAGGAAACTTCCCACCTCAGCCCAGACATCAAATCTATCGGTGCCTGGTTCACAGACATCTAGCTTCTCAAAATGTAAGAGATAAGCCTGTCATTTATAATCTGCCTGGTTTGTGATGTTTTGCTATAGTTGACTGAGTGGGCTAAGATACTCTGTTAGGTACTTCTCTGTTGAAGTACCATGACCAAGACAACTTACAAAGGGAAGGATTTACTTGGGCTTAGGGTTCCAGAGGAATGTGTCCATCATGGTGAGGAGGAGGGGCAACAAGAAGTAGGCTCAGCAGCTGAAGGAGAATGCTGAGCATATTTTTCTTGAACCACAAGCAGGAAGCGGACAAAATGGTGTAATGCTTTGAAACTTCAAAGTATACCTCCAGTGACACACTTCCTCCAGCAAGGCCACACCGTGTAAGCCTAGCCAAACAATACTACAAACCGGGGACCAAGGTTTCATCCTCATTCACACTATTACAGCAGTCCAGCAAATATACTCTGATTCATTTTGTCCATCCGTTTCTCCCGGGAGGTAATTGGTTCACAGGTAGACGGCAGGAGTCCAGAGAAGAAGAGTATCTGTGGTGTCCTCTTCATTTTTGGATGCATCCCCTTTCTGGTGGGTGCTAGACTATGTAGCCTCCATGCAGCTAGCTAGTGGGTGGCAGGAGAAACCAGAGGAGACCCTGGATCTCCAGTGAAATTAAGGAGCTGCTGTTCCATGAGACCATAAAAATGATCAAGCTGTTCAAACTAGTTAGAACCAGACTTTAGTATTGTTTATCATTGTAAATAATTTAATATATCCAGAGCCCAGGATTCTTCTACAAAATATGGATTAGATTGTATCTGGGCTTCTCAAGGAACAGTGGAAATGTCTTTGGTTCTCACAATAAATAGAAAGGATATATCTTATGAAATATAAGACTGTTACCCCCCCCCCCCCAAAAAAAAACTAATATTGCACATTCTGCAAGATTCTAGGCTATCCTGCAATACAGTTCTGATAGAAAATCCTAATTATAAGATTGTATATGTCTAGAGTTTAATTCCCTATACAATATATACACAATAGTAACCCTATATCTGAGGTTTACTTTTCCATGGCTTTAATTGCCCAAATTAATCACAGTTGGAAATAAAAAATTCTTAAATTTTGAGCAATTTTATTTCAGTCTATTATTGTAATTATTTTAAAGTTAATGTTCCTAATGTATACAGTAAACACTGTAATGGGTATGTGTTGGGGAAATGTGGTATATATAGCGGAGGCACTGTTCTTCATTTCAGGCATGCAGTGAAGTTCTTGGAATATGTCCCTTAAGATAAGGGGGGACTAGAGAAAGCACTGACTGTTTTAGCATTGGCTTAGTCTGCAGACATCTAGACATCTGGGGACCTTTCTTCTTTCCTTGCTGGATCAGTCCCAACATGTGTGCACTCTTGGAAAACTGCTTGGCAGACTGCACCATTGTTGGATGTGCAGCTGTTCCTTCAGCACTGTTGCAATCCGGATGACTTTGAACAAAACACCCACCTGACTTCAGTGTCTCACATGTAGTAACTGATAATTAGGTTGATTTTTAAAATCTGTTTTTAGATAGGCTACATTATCCATTTCTCAGAGTGTTTCCCAAAGGCAGCAGGAGTGGTGAAGGTCCTAAAGGTGTGTTCCTGTACAAACCAGCTAAATTCCATCACCTGCACCTATCACATTGCCACAGTGTGTAGGGAAGAGCCTTGGGTCTGACAAAGTTCACAACCATGATCAGGTCTTTTCCAAATCCAAAACAATTTCACCCAACTACATTACTATAATATGAAGAATCTCGAGGCAGAAACTATAAGCAGGTAAGTAACTAGCTGAGGTTTGTGTATGCATAGAAAGCACAAGTTAGCATCTTTGGGTTTAAACTTTCATTCAACTTCGCTAAATGAAAGGTTCCATGATGGTCCACAGCGGGATGTGAGCAACTTATCATTCCTATGTGGGTAAACAGAGCATCCTCTTGATTTGCCAGATAGTTTTAAAGAAATGCTGATGTAAAATCACTAGCAGATCCCCTCCATGTGGGTCCCAGGTCTGATCCCCTCCATGCCGGGCCCAGGTCTGATCCCCTCCATGTGGGTCCCAGGTCTGATCCCCTCCATGCCGGGCCCAGGTCTGATCCCCTCCATGCCGGGCCCAGGTCTGATGCCAGTTACTTTGTAAACCCTGTTACTCCTGCATGACATTTGTTTGCACTTAGAGATCAATGCACATCAGACTCCTTGACCTTAGAGACAATCGCCTGCTTCTTTTACACCTCCACACTGTGTAATTTTATATTTGTGACTTGAAATTAACTGTACAGGAGGTTTAATACCATGCAAATCAGCAAACATTGCATACTGAGCCTTTTTACTCCTGCAGAACTGGTTATTAAATACAAAGTGTACACAAATGCCCAGAGTACAGCTGATGCCCTCTGATACTCTCTTTCCTTGGATATGCCCAGACTTCGCATACATAAGTATCTAAGGTGACAGACTCCTGAAAATGTCACACTAACTGTAGCTTTCTTTGAAGACTACATTCTGCTTGTCTGTTACCAGACTATATATATCCTACAATACATTTTTCAGGACGAGGTAAAGATTTTTAGAAGTTGGTGGGAAGATGGGTTAGTGAATAAGTGGAAGGGAGGTGAAAATGTGGGAAATTTATGTGGTGTGAGTGTGCATGAATGTGGTGTGTATGCATGCATGCATGCATGTGTATGTACGTGTGTGTAGTGGTGGGAGGATGTATGGTAGACTTAGTGGATGCATGAGTGTGCATGTGTGAAAGCTGGCTAGAAATCAAAGCTAACAAACTTTGGCTCCAACTAACAGGTCTCATACAAATGGGCCAATTGCTTGAAGTTCATTAGTGCTCTCTTACTGAATGGTGCTTGGCAGTGGGCTTGTTTTCCATTGGCATGAGGAGTTAAAAAAGTAACTGCCAACATGTGTTTTAGCCAACCAGATTGTGATCAGCATGCCCCACCTGAATCTCATGCCAACCCAGCCTTTGCAATTAACACCTGGAAACACCAGCGCTGAGTGGAAAGCAGATAAAAAGACGCCAGGTTGGGGAAAACATGGGAAGGGGCAGGGCTGGGCCTTGTGCTCACAAACAGGCATCAATGGCAGCGCTGTAATGTAAAGTAAACCTCATATCATATGACAGGGAAGGATGCTCCTGAGCAAGAATCGTCCTGGCAAACATAGATGCCCTAGTTTCATAGAACATCCCCAGCCAGGGATGTACTCTAAGAGATCTCCAGGAATCTAGGATTGAGTAAGGCAGATCCCAGGGATCTCTGTATTCTTCTCTTTGTTATCCGCTGTCTCCAGCCTTCCTCAAAGCACACAGTTAACTCAACATCAACAGGGCTCTATGGCTCTCCCCATGCCACATCCAAACCCTTTCCTAGAGTAAGGACTCAGGCCACTGTCTCTTCCTATTAATCTCAAACCTATGAATGTTCAATCAGAAGGGAATCTTGTTGGATGCAACTTCATACCTGGTGTCATTCATCAAGGTACACAAAAACAAAAAACAAAAAACAGAAACAAAACCAAAAACAAACAAACAAACAAAAAACACCCAAATCAGTTACTTGCTAGGCAAAAAGAAATAAAAAATTCCAAAGCAGGAATTGTATAAGTCACATTTTCTGTCACAATATTATATAATTATAATCTAACACATACTACAATTTTAAGATCTATTTTATTTTACATATGTCAATGCTTTTGTGTGTGTGTGTGTGTGTGTGTGTGTGTGTGTGCGTGCACACATGCACATGTGTGTGAGCCTCAAGCCTGCAGAGACCAGAAGACAGTGTTGGATTTCCTCAAACTGGAATTATAGATGACTGGGAGCTGCCTGAACTGGGCATTATTAACTGAACTCATGTCCTCTGCAAAAGCAACAAGTGCTCTTAACCACTGAGTCATCTCTTCAATCCCTATCATATTATCATAATCCACATCTTATGATTTTAAATGATAAAATCAACATAAGCTGCACAAAATAAACACAATATATATTTTATTTACATCTTTAATCAATGAAGTGAACAATAGGTTGCTAACTACAACTGTTCCAAATAGAGTTTAATGAGGATGAAAGAGAAAAGGAAGAGAGCAATGGAAGTAGATGGGGGAAGGGAGGGGATGAGAGAGATGAAGGCATGGCAATGTCTCTCAAGTGTGACAATCCCCAGTAGCCTCCTTGTCCCTTGCTGTCAGCCCTAATGACTCAAACTAAAGAGAAGAGCAGAATATTCACTTCTAGGAGCAACATTCCAATTCAAAACACTCAATGAATTCAATAAATTTACAAATAGATGCAAAACCTGCCATTTCTGCAGAGACAGCAACCTCTTACACCACCAGACATAATCAACAGTTCTATGACCAAGAATTATTCAGACTATTATCAACTTGCTCAGTTAAAGACTCCTAAAACTAGCTCAAATCTGGTGAAACTCGGAGCTAATCTGAAAGGGTGCCTTGTAACGGGCATCTTGTTTAACTGTTTCGATCTTGTTAAAAATTTTCCATTTTGTATGCACATGTCTTTTTAAATTGAATTTATGTATCCCTGGACAAAGCTATTTATTGTTGGAGCAAGAAAGAGCCAACTGAACAATATTTTTAAATTAACTTTGATTTTATTCAAAAAATTTTTAAAAAATAAAAAGATGTCTACAAAGAAGAATGAAATTATATCATTCACAGGAAAATGTATATAGATCTGGAGGCCATTATATCAAGTAGAGAAATAGCCCCACCTCAGAAGGACAAATGTCTCCTGTGTTTTCTCATATGGCAAAACTACATTTAATATGCATACAGAGTCCAGGCATTAGAGTACACACCTGGCATTCTTGCACTTGGGAGACAGACAGAACTCCCACAAGTTTGAGGCTGGTCTCCATAGTGAGTTCCAGACTAGCCAGAACTACATAGTAAGATCCTGTCTCAAAAACTAACAGACAAATCCTCAAAACTTGTGTGTGTGTTAGGGAAGAAATCTAAAGAAAGAGGAAGAGCAAGGGATGGTGATGGGGAAAAAAGACAGATATCATATATCCTTTTATCCTATATGTAGAACTCTATTTAAATATATGTTTAAATCTACCGGTTAATATAGTATAAAAGCTATGGGAGGAGTGGACAAGGAAGGCTAATGAGGGTGTGAAAATGAGAAATGCACAATGCTATCTATGTATAAAATGTCATAATGAATCCCATGAACTTTATCTAAAATGATTTAATAATGAAAACTAAAGAAACCCATTGCCGCAAACAACTCACAGTAAGTGAGGGATTTGCAGAAGCATTTCCACTAGATTCTTTGACGTTCTGATTATATGCCAAAAACGACATCGTGATCTGTAATTGAAATTACTTAATGATTCATCACCTGTCAAACTAGATTTTCACGACCCTAATTAGATTTTATGAAAAGCGAAGAATTAGAAATAATCTGCTTGCTATTCTTATCGAGGTCATTACTTTTTCAACAATATTTTGGTGCTCCAGGGACATGTTACCCCAGTACAGTGCTCCATACCCAAAATGGAGTCTGACTTCTGTGAGCTGGTTTTAGCTCCATTTAAATGTGTCTTTCCTGTTATCTCCCTGTGCCTGGCTCATATAACATTAAAGAAAAATCTAACAGAAATTAATATCAAATGATGAGTAGCTTCCAAAGATAGACATGCTATGAAAAAGTAAAATAACAAGGGTCAAGTTTCAGGTCCTTAACTCACAGACTTCTCTCTGTGTCCTGTGAGACTCGGTAAGAGTGGCCACATGAGCTTATTACTAAAAGGATCCTTAATACCATGCCATATGTTCATATATTATAAAAATCATAAGTTATAAAAATTATAAAAGCAAGATCCTTTAACACCAATGAATTGAGGTCTCTGAGGAGGTGTCTGCTGCCTCTTGGAACCCAGTTTGAAAGGACAGGCACACTGTCCCTCATGGATAGACACATTTGTGTGATTATTGCTTCTTATCCTACTGCAGGGATGGTGTCTCAGAACATCCCATGGCACGCTTTGTCCATCAAGCAAGAAAACCTGAAGATGCAGGAGCAGAGAGGAAAGTGAGTATTGCATCACTCAGTTGTGCCTGGTGGAGAAGCACACAGCCCCAGCAGGTATAGACCCAGACCCTAGTTGAAGGACTGCTTCTCCAAACATCACTGATAACAAATTGTACACACAGGCTTGTTAGCATCTTGTCACCACATAAGTTCATTCTGCTTTCCTCTTTCTTTTTCCATGGAAGTGATGTATTTGATAAATTGTGAACATATTCTTACTTACAATGTTGGAAGAGGGAACATTTAAGATTTTTAAAGTTTTACGTATTTTAATTATCTGCATATGTGGAGATGGGAGAAGAGTGGTGCACATGAGTGCAAATACCTGAAGAGGCTGGAAGAGGGCATCAGATCCATTGAAGCTGGAATTAAGGGCAATGAAGAATCATCCCACACGGCAGGTGCTGGCAACCAAACTTGGGTCGTCTGAAAACATAGTATGTGCTCTTAACAATTGGGCCATTTCTCCAGCCTGAAGAGGAAACATTAAATAAAGCATGTGAAGCATTGATTTGGATAAATATGAAGTATTTTCTTCTATCAAGCCTGTGTGCAATGGAATTAAAAGACAGTATTGGACAAGACATGATAGAGTAACTGCAGATTATTTTTGAATATTAACTAAAAAAATATTCAGACATTCAAAATATATTCACCAAGGTGAATGAACAGAATTTACTTAAAATTGTGAACAGGCCAGTGGAAATTTAATCAACAAAATCGTAAAAATTGTACAGATATTCTGTGTTGTTGATTTGAGACAAATTAATTACATTAATAAAAATAGCACCAAAGTATTAAGTAGAGTTATAGGAGCTCATTGTCTTGTACTTAAACTCCTTTGTGGGCATTAGAAACAAACAAACAGGAAAAGAAAGAAAAAGAAAGAAAGAAAGAAAGAAAGAAAGAAAGAAAGAAAGAAAGAAAGAAAGAGGGAGGAGGGAAGAAGACAGAAGAAAGAACAAAACAAACAAAAAGAGAACAAAGGAAGGAAGAAAGAAATAAGATGGAAGAAAGAAAGAATGAAACAAACATGGAAGGAAGAAAGGAAGAAAAGGAAGAAGACAGAAGAAAGAACAAAACAAATAACAAGAGAAGAAAGGCCCGGTGGTGGCCCACGCCTTTAATCCCAGCACTTAGGAGGCAGAGGCAAGCAGATTTCTGAGTTCAAGGCCAGTCTGGTCTACAGAGTGAGTTCCAGGACAGCCAGTGCTACACAGAGAAACCCTGTCTCAAAAAAAAAAAAAAAGAGAGAGAAAGAGAAGAAGGAGAAGGAAGGAAGGAAGAGAGGAAGGAAGGAAGGAAGGAAGGAAGGAAGGAAGGAAGGAAGGAAGGAAGGAAGGAAGGAAAACAGAAGAGAGAGAAGAGAGAAAGAAAGAAGACAGAAGAAAGAAACAGAAACAAAAATGAAAATAGATTCTCAATAAAGTTTCCAGACACCTAGTTCAAACAAAGTTGTGTATCTGAAATTCTGAGAATTATAGGTAACAACTAAATTTCCTAAGCATTCCAGTTTTAATTACCATGGTAAAGAAGTCCTCCAACTTTAATCCTTCTACTGGAGAAGTGGCCTAATGTTATCAGATGTTAACTAACCAGTATTCTCTGTTAGTGAGTCTCCAGGTACCAGCCCTTCAAGGAAAGCATTGAGATGACCTACAAGTCTTTGTTTTGTTAAACATCTATCTCTGCTTCCTTCTCCATTTCTCTGGTTATACAACCAAACTCTCAGGCCACATCAGAACACATTCTGTTTTGTAAACCAACTTTTCTTGATTCTAGAGTTGGGAATGAATCCAGTTAAGCTCTTTAAATGTTTTTAATGCTTGTCTTTGTCCAAGCTCATAAGCTTTTTGATAAGAAGTCATCAGTAGAATAAAATGGTTAAATATATTTCACTAACCTGAAAGTTTTTGACAGATGTTTCCCAAAATTTTGACAACAGTCTTAAACTGTTCACTATATAACCAGGATTGAGTTGAAACCTAAAAGAGTTATTTTTTCTAAATATTCAATAACAAAAATTAATTTTATATCAATTAACCTAAAAGAATATCTGGGTTTCTATCCTCTCTATAGAAGCTGCACTAAACAACTGTTGTGTGCCAAGGAGAGATGACCAAAAAGAACACAGCCAAAATAAGTAGAGGTGTACCTTGAGAACATGCCAAGATCTGGTGTAATTTAAAACATTGCTTGTGTTTTTTAGAATCTATACTTTTGGGGAAAAAAATCTTTATCATGTTGCTTCCTGTTATCTGCAATCATCCTGGAAGGAGAGAAGCAACTGTAAAATCAGACACTGTGTATCTTCCTTTGTCTATTAGACTACTAAAATAATGGAGTCCCCTAAATTAAAATTTACCTAGGATTTCCATTCTGGATCAAAGGAGAGATAGAAGCCCCAGTCCTAGCCAAAGGAGGAACTTTTCTTCTTAGAGAAGGTTTTTTTTTTCCAATATAATATTTTTGTTGATTATTTAGGAATTTCATACAGTGCACCCCAATCACAATGGCTTTCCTTTCCTCCCAGGTCCACCCTCCCACCTCTCAAAAATACACAAGTCAAATTTGTGTTTGTACTCACTGGATCATGGTCAGACTCCCAGTGTCCAGCCCCTTAAAGATATCTAAGTCCTTTCCCAAACCCCTGCCAGAAGCCATCAACTGTGAAAAGCTACACTTCAGCATCTTTATCACAACTTTTAAGGATCTCTTCAATGACTTCCTATCTAGACTGCTTCTTTTGGGGGAGAGTGTGGGAGCTGGGGTGGAGGCAGGTTGTCATAGACACTTTCACCGTCTCTCATCTCAATTATAAGTCTGAAGTCATCTATACCACTGCAAAAGAAGCTCCCTTGCCCATAACAGCCAGTGGCAGTATGAATCCCAGACCTCACCATGGCCTCCAGTGACAACATGGACCTCTGACATCAACACAGCCTCAGCTCAAATCACAGACATCAACATGGCCTCTGGTAGCAGCCTGAACCAAAGACACTAACGTGGTCCTTGGTAGCAGGACAGACCACATTCACATGTCCTCCGGCAATAGTGCAGACTGCTGGAATCTATGTTGGTGTATGTGATCTGTGCTGCTGCCTGAGGCCCTGTTGATGTCTGTGGACCATGCTGCTGCAGGATCCATGTAGATGTCGTGATTCATAGTGTCGCTGGAGGCCATTTCAGTATCTGTGTTACCTTCAGAGGCCATGTTGCTGTCTCCAATACCAGAGGAGAGTTTTGTATAACTCTGACAACTTGCAGGACAGATGGAGCTCAAAGATGGGTTGATGATGAAGAATCAAACCTTAGCCAGTACTACTTAATTATCCATACCTCTCGCCCTGGGTTTAAGCCTAAAACTCATATTAGTACTGCAAAGATGGACTTGGATTCAGTAGATACCTTTCTTTCTCTTCCCAGTGTGGCCATATTGAATAAACCTTTCTCTGCTTTTCACTGACTTGTCTCTTCAATTGGCCTGTTGGAGACAGGTGGCTGACCCCAGCTTACTGGGCCCTCCAGAGGTCAGGCTTTCATACTAAAATCTCAAGGAGCAACTCTGGCGAGTTAGTCAGGAAAATAGACACCTTTTGGGTGTCAAGCCACTCACAGCAGATGAATCCAAAGGAAAGACTGAACAATCCCATTGTGATTGATAAACTGGCTTTATTCCAGGGCTTTTCTTACATTCTACTTTGACTGGCAGAGCTACTTACAACCACTATTGCTGTAGTACAGACAACTGCTACATATACAGAAGACTGGCCCTCAGTAAGTCTTTACCTTTTCTTTTCTTTTTTCTAGGCTCATTTGAGATACTTGGGTTCTTTATGGACTAAGTTGGATTTCTGCTGTGTCTGACAGGAAGTCTGGGTTCCTTCTCATTTGGGGATCATCTGAGTCATTAAGTTTCTACTGTGACATTTGGGGGACCTCTGCTTGTGTGACAAGACTTATCTTTGGAAACTATTGAGCAAATCTGAAACTCTGGTAAACTATTTGGAGACTATCACCTGCAGATGACAGGAAAGCTTGATTTCTGCTAATAGTTAACAGGGAAGGGATAAAGGAACACAGAGAGTGGACTGTTGAGACAATCTTTACTGTATAACTAGGAAAAGTGTGAAGTCTGTATAGCTCTTGTGCCTCCAAGGAGTGTTCTAGCAGAATAATCACTTGTAAACTTACAATCTAAGAGAATTGTTGTGTGATAGTTTGTGTCTAAAATAGTGTAGGGCAAATTTTAATCCACCCCAGAGTTCCTGAAAATAACAGATTAATGTGACTATTGCTGTTTCATTTTTTACATTTTCTAAACTTCTTGCTCACTAAAATTACTATTCTTGGATGCATTGGTAGCCTTTGTGGATTATGAGTGCTTGGGGAGTGAATTTTGGAATGTATTAACATGCAAAAGCTATTGTCTTGATTCTCCCTACATACACACACCAGTTAGCTGAATTGCAGGCATTTAAGAGTTAACTATAATAGCACCATGTGTGGTAGTCATTAATCTCAGCAGAGGTAGGCAGGTCTGAGACTTTGGGGCTAGCCTGCTCTATATAGGGAGACCCAGGCCAGCAAGAGTTGCATAGAGAGATCCTGTCTTAAAAAACAAAAGCAAAACAAAAGATAAAAGAACAACAAGAAAAGAATTATCTCTAGGATAAAAGAAAAACTGATTATTCAAGGTCTTAAAAATATAGATACTGAGATATTAATTTTGAGCTTCACGGCGAACCTTGTGCATTCAAAAATAAATCCTGGAAACTGAGGTTAACAAGAAAAAAATCATTGCTGGAAGTGAGGGAACACAAAATGATTTGCAGTACAGATCTAAAATAAAATCAGAGCATCATAATTTGTCACCAGTACAGCTGGAGTTTAACAACATTTCCAAGAACTGATAAACCTATCCTGCCATTAAAACTTAAGAGCTCTTAACTTCTTGAAATTTGTTAAAATGGTATTTGGGGATCTATTAATGTTTCATAAATCATTAAGATATGTTGAATACAGCATTAAAGGATATCTGATCTCCTATAGATAGTCTTTCAGAAAGACAATGGTCATCTAAGATGCTCTACTGAAAGCACAATCTATTTCTTGTAAAACAGCATTCACTGAATTGTAAAATAACTTTTTGTTAAGTTACAAAATGTATTATTGGCTATATAGATTCTGATAAAGATTTTTCCTTCAAAACGGATTCTAGAAATATATTAGGTGTGTTCATTTTTAATAATAAAGAATAACAGAAATAAGAAGATAAAGATGTTTCATTTTAATCAAAATACTACAACTAAAATTATATTATTAGATTACTGATATGGGTTTTTTTCAGGAATATCTTTTTTTTAAGTTCCTTGAAAAGTTTGTACAATGAGTTTTAATTAGACGCACCCTCCATCCCTCCAACTCTTTCCAGATCCATTCTCTTTGCCTTCGTACCCCAGCTTCGTAGCCACCTCACACCCAACACCGTCGATTTGTACTAAGTATTATTGGGCATATGGCCCTCCACTCGATGATGGGGGGACTTAACAGATGCTACATTCTTAGAGAAAACTGGCCCTTCCTCTCTTAGCAGCTAACAATTGTCTGTCACTCCTAGACTAGGGGCTGCAATGTCCTGCCCAGTCAGCCTCTTCGTGCTGGTATTTGGCCTAGCATAGGCTTGCACAGGTCTCCCACATTCTGTCACAACTACTGTGAGCTCGTATGGGAATTTGCCCTGCTGTGTGCAGAAGACCCTGTTCCCTTGTAGTCATCCACCACCATCTTACACACTTTCCATCCCTTCTTCAGCAATGATCCCTGAGGCTTTAGAGACAGGGAACATCAGATGTATGCACCTTTTAGGGCTTTGCCAGGAGTACCCATATATGCAATTGCTTTTACGAGTCTTTTCCATATTATGACTATGTTGCATATAAAATGATGGATTTATGGATCAATGAGATAGTTCAGAAGGTAAAGGCACTTGTTCCTGGACACAGAGGCCTGAATTCAATCTTCAGAACTCACACTATGGATGGGACACTTACCTTCAAAACCATGTCACCTCTCCTCTGACTTCACACACACACACACACACACACACACACACACACTAAATATTCTTTTAAAAATATGGATAAATATTTTTTAAAGATCCCTTGTTAAATTTCCTTGCCATAATGAGAATTACAGGAAAAATGACTCCTAAAGACATTAACATTAGGATACGAGGAACCTATTATATTACTCCAAGTAGAATAGATAAAGGGACCATGCTGTGGAGTTTTACCCAAAAGACAAATGATGATTACTAGAATCTTGTACGTAAAAGATAACTAAACTGCTAAGATGAACTTTTGTTAAATCCTCAAGAATTTTTTTTCCTCAGAAAAATTTGAAATTGTTTCTTTCCCTAGGTAAATTTAAAATGTAAACATAAAGGATTGATTTTTCAGGGGTGACTCATATAAAGAGACACTTTAATCAATGTTGAGATGGGTTAATTTTGCTATGAGAATGAGAAAGGTTTCATTAAAGATCAATCCATTGCTAATTATACAATATATTTTGTTATAATTGTTATGAAATTACATATATTACTATCTAATGTGGTGTGTATACACATAATAAAATTATCAAGCTAAACCTCTTGTTCACAAAAAGGCAAGGTTATATTTAGAGGCTTTGGGTTCATTAGATGTTTATGCCTGTAGCAGAAAATTTTCTTATAGGCTATGTACTATAATGCAGTATAAATACTGATAACTGAGGACATATGCAACAGAGTGAAATGGCATTCAAAATTTTGATCTTTATTTTCTTCTTGCTTTTTAGATGAAAAATTATGTTTTAATGAACAAATACACAATGATTACATCCTTAAGTGACATTCATAATTTGTCTGGCGCATAGATATAAATTTATATAAGGCTTATAAAACTTCATCTTATAAGAAAAGATTTATGGGTAATTAGGTTGACCTTAACAAAATGTTGTTTGTAAGGTTATTTTGTATGTTTATATTCAAAGCAATTATACTTTGTTAGAATGTTGGCCAGCTCTTAGTAAAACTTTAAAAGGACTACCTTTTAGAAAACAGAATTGACTATTTGATGTTTCCTGATTGGTTTTGCTTTTTTGTTTGTTTGTTTTGGCAGCTTTTAACAGTATCAGGGTTCACAGAAGTTTTTGTTTAGACTGAAATCTTTTAACGACGGTGTGATAGATGTGGTTAATTAGGACTGTCCCATGAATGAGAAATACTTATACAAGAGGTAGTACGTCTACTTATGGTCATTGATGCTCTTTGTAACAAAGAATTTGTAACAAAAAATGCTTCAAAATTGAGTTTAGGAGGTGTTTTCTATGATCAAAATGTAATGCGCCAAAGTAAAACAAAGGCTAACTCTCCGCGTCTAAGCAGCAAGGCTTTATTGAAACGGTTTCTCTTTCACATTTTCTTTTGTAATGGATTATTTTATCTTATTTTATGTCTATGAGTGTTTTGTCTTCAAGTATGTAGATATGTGTACCACAGGCATGCCTGGTGCTGAGGAGGCCAGAGAAAGACATCAGATCCTCTGGAACTGGAGTTACAGATGGCTGTGAGCTGCAATGTGGGTGTGTCACCTAATACTCATCTGTTTTCATGAACTTTCAGCTCTGAATTAATTGATGAGCACAGTTTGCCTGGACTAATGCCCCTCTCCCCTGAGTGAGCACCAGGGGCCATGGCAAATGGACACATGGAAATCACACTGCCTCCCACAGAGACACCTTTCTTGTGATGTAGGTAGTGTGCCAAGAGCTGCCTCTCACAGGTGACCAAGAGCAAAAGGCTGTCCTAAATGTCCTTGTAACCCATTTGTTCCCACATATGCTCTGTTGCTCGCTCTACCAACTCTCTTGTGTATTTTGCATCAAAGATTCTCCAAAAGGTTTGTGTAAAGTCTTCAGCATTTTCTTTGCAGCTCAGAGAAAGAAGGCGAAGGACATATGCCTGATGCGCTGGCCAGAGGCCTCAGCAGGGTGCCCCACTGGCCAGAGGATGACAGATGTTACTCTCCCCTTGTGTGCTAGGGAGGCTGCTTTGGCCTGTTCCTGCCAAGTTAGCAAAACAGGGGGAGCTGCCAAGACAAACAACTGAGGTATGAGAGTTAACAGCTCCGGCGCACTGCGGTGTGAAACGAACCCATGAAACGAGACATCAAGGATGCTGCTTGGAATAGCTCGAATGTCGAACATTCTTTCCCAGTGGAAGGACAGAGGGAGGGCTGCACAGAGAAGTGTGGGAGACAGGTTCCAGGCTGGACAGGGAAAGGACCCAAGGTGTCCCCTGGGAGGGTCAGGAGACAGTGCCCATTTCTTACCCACCTTGTGCTCAATACTCCCTGCCATCCCCATCAAAAACAACATGGCTATTAACTGGTCCTATCAAAAGAGCCCTTGTACCTTATAATCACTTTCATCTGGCTTAGGGAAACGCAAGCATAAAATGTGTGTCTGGCAACTGCTGGGGCCAGAGGCAGGTTTATGTTAGGCAGGGCTGAGGACTTTGGAGCGACTGACAGGCTAGGCAGACGATGGTTTATGGTCTTTAATGCCTGTGCTGACATGGAGGATCGGGGACAAGATTTATTTTATGCTTGGGCCATCACAGAACACTGACAAGCAGTCATTACAAGCCAGATGACAACCAGAATGCAGTAATCGCTTGACGGAATATTTATTTGGTTTTTAAAGTTTTTGGATGAATCTGGTTTTCAGGGAGTGAGAGACCACTAGCAAGTCAGACTATGCCATTATTACATCCAAATCATTATACATTCTCTAGCCAATTATGTAATCCTATATGGAAAACATAACCAGAAGTAGGAAAAGCCCCACGACCCGAGGGCTCGTTATTATGGGCCTCACCACCATAACTTCATTTGTGGTTACTACACACCCTAAATATTATTAATGGGCCACGAGAACCCAATACTTGTAAAGTCTGGTCAGTATCATTAAACCTATGGCCCACTGTGACAGTGAGTTTGATGGAGTGGCAATATGTATTAGATTACTTTTCTTCTGACTCATTCTGCTACATTTCAGGTGATAAAGTAGGGGAAAATCAAGCTGGACAGCTTTATTAAGTCCATTGTGAGCCTCAAGGTTTCAATTCAGTTTCTACAAACACATCCCCTTTCACATGAAGCCACCCAAAATGCTAAACATTTCTGCCTAACATGTCTACATGTGACATTTTTAAAGCTTCTTGCTTCATTCAGATAAATAGAGGAGATCAGACACAACTGACTGGTATGCCACTATCCTTATAAAATACGGCCTAAAGCTTCCTGGGTAATCTTTGGTTCAGTCTAAGCCAGTTATCTATCTTGTTTTTCTTTCCTTTCTATGCAAGTGTACTTCAGTAATCGTTTTTCTCCCCAGGAAAACCCATCATTTTTCCAAGAGCACCAGAAACAAGGTTCGTCTGATTTATGCTTCTCCATCCTCACAATGGCTGCCATGAACCTCTCTACCCCTCCCCCCCCCACCTCACCCACGGTTCTTTGCCTAAGTTGTCGGCTGAGTGCCTTCAAGACTCTAGACGACGTCAAAGCCTGGTTTCTGTCTCTTCAGGCATGTCCACAGTGTGAAAATTCACTGAGCTGTTTGCTTATGTGGGCATATTTCTGAGTGTAATTCATACCCCGAGAAATAATTCGTGTTTTCCATGTACATGAACCATAACCGTGGAAGTGCCCTCACTGTCTCTTCCTCGCTTTTAAGGCTGAGGCCATATAAGGCAAGCAAATGTCAGGTCCTGCAATGCTCCCTCGGATGTTGGCACTTTGGGTGCATCGTGTTACATTGGAATCTCATCTCCCATCCTGCTTTGCTGTTTCCAGTTCCTGTCTCTATCTCACTTATCATCTCTTGAGGCTGAAGGTGTGTCTGGGTGGTACAGCACCTGTATAGCATGTGTGAAGCCTTAAATTTGGGTTCTTCAATCTCTGTAAACACAGACACACATAGACACACACACACATACCATATCCACTTAACTTGCTGACTCTCCTCAGGTCTCCTTTTTGTGCACTCTCTTTTCACAACTTCTGTTTCTGTCTACTTTAAATTTTGTTGTATTAGTGCTTAAAAATCTTCAAGGAAAAAAATGTATGACTGTATATTTTTCCTTTGGCTTAGCCTTTCCAAGGAACTAATTCTGGTGTTTTGTTTTTGAGTTTTGGTTGTTTGAATTTTTTGAGGCAGGGTCACTAAAACTTATTATGCAGATCAGGCTGGCCTCAAACTCATAGAGATCCTACTGCCTTTGCCTCCAGATTGCTGGGAGTAAACCTCATGCTACCTCGCCTAGCCTTCATTCTGTTTCTTCATTTTGCTGAACATCCTTTTGCAATGTCAGTAAACAAGACTTTTCTTCTTTTTCATTATTTTTGTTGTGTTTTGCTTTCTGAGGTAGTATCTCACTATACCCCAGACTGGCCTTCAACTAGTGACCCTTAAGCCTTGGCCTCTCAAATGATGGGATTACAGGAGTGTGGCATCATGCACCTGACAAAAACATTCCTAAGATGGCACCTAAAGCTAAAGAGTTTGGTAAGATCAGCTGCGTTTTGTTCTCCAGTCAAAGTCATGAGCCTCTTGTGCCAGGATGCAGGAGGTGTTGCCCGTGCTCTCAGGCCCAGAGTTCTAGGCTAGCAGGCTGATTCTGCATATACCTTCTGTCCTGATTCCTGCACATCTGTTCTGCTTCCATTCTCTGCCTTCCAAGCTGGATTTGGTATGGAGGATGAAGCTAGGCTATTTATCCTCAGCTCCCTTCCTGAGAGCTGCTTGTTCAACTTTCATGACTTGGATGTGGTTTCTCTTCTGTGAATTCATGATTACAAGCTTGGTCCTCAGGCTGGTGGTATTGGGAATAGTATAGAACCTTTAAAAGGTTCAACCTGTAAGCTTGGAAGCAGCCATCTTTGGATGAGATTAAGGTAGATCCCATGACTCATGACCTTTCTTAGGGTAAATTATTATAAGAGCAGGTACAAGTTCTGACTCACTCTCTTATTCTTTGTTTGACAGTGTGGTCTTTCCTCTCATACCAGCTCCCAGCAGGATGCTACCCTCTGTGGCTAGGAACTTGCCAGAGGCTCTCCAACATGGAGCTTTCAGCTTCAAAACTGTGACCTGATAAACCTCTTTCTTATCTTTAAAAAGTGAGCCTGCTTCAGGTATTTCATTATAGTAACAAAAATTGGTCTGGGACCCTTGAACTAAGATGACAGTTCTTCCCAAGGTGACCACTAGTCACTCTCATTCCATTAGGTATCGGAATGCAGTACCCCCAGCTTTAACTACAGTATCCCTTGTCATCAATTCCCTGTACTCTAGTACAAACTTTATCAATAATCACCTCATTAAACTCTTATAAAGTTATTAACATTGGTACACATCATAATTTCCTGTGGTGACCCTAACTTGATATGGGGTCCAAAAGGCAGCTCTAATCAAGCTGATCCCACAGATTGAGTTTCCCCAAGGCTCAGGAGGATGCTTATGGCAACAAAAAGGAAAGGATCTGTGCTGTCCCCCAAAGGGTCTATTAAACCTCTATTATCTAAGGATTTTTCTAGGATGCTTTTGTCCAAGTTCTTGAAAATTACCTCATGTTCCTACCTCACTGTTCCTCTGTGTCTACACCTCACTACTGTGTATTCCTCACCTGGCTGGGAGGTAGAAGATGGCGTGCTGTCCCTCAGAGTCCCAAAGAGATGATGCATATTCTTTATACTCAAGTGAGAAGCTGTATACATTTCCGAACAGGGATTTCACTATGTTGACAACACCAGACCAACTGATATTACTAGCACCTTCTGAGTTGTTTGTGGCCCTAGTAACACCACTATCAACTTTACCCTAAAGTACAATTTAGCCTCCACTGTCTCTGTGATTATAGGAGTCATTATATCTGTGATTATAGTGCTATGTTGCTTGCTAACATAGTTGTGCAGCATTCCATCTTATCAACATACACTACAATATCCTTAAGCATCATAGTCTAGAACATGCGGGTTCTTTCTATGCTGGAGATTATGAAAAACTGTGTTGCTGTAGGCTCTTTGGTGTGTCTTTTGTTGAATGGCTCAAGCATTTTTGTTGTGGGCATGTGTTGAACTGCTGGAACTCAGGCATTGGGAGAGCCAATAATTTTCTGAATGGCTGTAGCACTTTTCACCCTGAGTGTACTTATTATTTTAGTAACTTCCTAAATATATGCATATGTTAAATCCCTTTTGTTGGGATTCTGGGCCAAAGAAAGGCCCTGGTTTAAGGCTGCTATGAAAAGACTTTTCCAGGCCCCAGGCATGCTGGTGAAAACTCTATCAAACTTGGCAGATGAAGCATCATGCTCTTGGAGCAGTGGACCAAGTCGCTCTCCACTTTTTCCACTACTTCTAGCCCAAGCTCCCATGCTCCCTGAGCTCCCCGTGCTCCTCATGCTCTCCTCTGACCACTACTTGGGGATAGACTAGACTTTGAAAAAAAGAAACTAGACTTGGAGTGGAGGAGAGAAGAAACAGAGCAAAGCTGGGTGTCTACTTTGGGGAATGAGTTGAAAACCAATTGAAGAAAAATATAGATTAATCTAGCCCTTAAGACTGTCTGCTCTTTATAGTGTCCAGCTGGGGTGAGGAGTGGGTGTGTAGTATTCTTCTAGAATGAGCTGCCTTTTGCTTTCATCATCTGCCAGGAAGGAAAACAACAACACATTCATTCTTATTGGAATGAGTGTATAGGGAAATGTTATTGGATACAGAATGATAAATTTAAAACAACTGTAGAACCCCTCCACCCCCTCCCACACTACTTTCAACAAGATGATTAAATGCTACTGGAATCCAACTAGTATGGAGTCTCTGTGTTTGGTTTTTATAGCATATATCTATGCCATACTTAATAAGGTCCCTTCACACTTATTCACAGCTCTAAACCTTTGTATTAATTTCCACAGGCTACCGTGTCAGATTACCTCAAACTGGGTGGTTTCAAAGAATGACCACTTATTATTTTGCCATTATTACAGCCATAAGTCTGAATCCAGGTGGTGAGTGGATTGGTCCCTTCAGGAACTTCCAACGATTATCATCTCTGTGACCTTTGCCCAGCTTCTTGCAGTTACTAGCAATTCCTAACTATCCTTGGCTAGAAGGAAAGTCATACTAGCCTCGCCCCTTCTTCTCATGATACTTTGCTTGTGTGTGTGGCTGTGTCCAAGGGCCCCTTTCATAAGGACACCGAGTACGTTGTGCTTGGGCTCCACTCTCCCACATGACCTCACTTTGACTTAATTGCATTGCATAAGACCTTATTTCCAAATAAAGTTATATCCATGAGTGTTCGGTGGACACGAATTTGTAGAAGACATTTTTCATGTTAACATAACTCTTACATTATTCCCTCTCCCAAACAATATTTCTCCCACAGTAAATCGAATGAAACTTTGAAGTTAGACAACTGTTGAGTCCAATAAGGAGATTATTCTCAGCTGATTGTGTACATTATTATCCCACTAGCATGTGCTTATCATACATAGGCCCTAATTTCTACTCCTAACACAAAGAAAAAAGTCAAAAATAACAACCAAAAAAAAAAAAAAAAAGAAAAAGAAAAAAACCAAAGACAGCATAGATTGCTGACTCAAAAAAACAAAGAAAAGAAGAAGTTTAACATGTACACTCAGAATGCCCAAATTTATGCTATGATTTTGAATTCTATACTTTAATATTTAGTAATAGTAGGAACTTCAAAATTTGTAAGTAATTAATTATGATGAATAACTTGGATGAATAAATATATTTTAAAAAAACAATAAAAATCTACAGTCCTAACTCAATTCAGAGTATCCTTAAGGGATATTTTAAAACATAAAAGGCAAAGTCAAGGTAGCCCCAGTGCTCAAGGAGGGCAAGCTTGCCTCCTGATAACCTGGAAAAGGGGCCCTAACACCAGTTTGTTTCTGCAATGACTGTATATAGACAAGAATGAATTATTTTGTATTTTAAATACAGCTCCTGTTACATGAAGGTATGGCCTGAAGCCATGCTGAAGCCCTGTCCCTAACACGTTACGTTCAGATTTGGGTGTTCTCAGGGTTTTAAGTCCATGCCAAATACATCTAGGGCAGAATCACAGAAACATTCAGAAAGTAAAATTGAGAAAAAGGCAGGACATCAGATTGTTCTGAAACAAAACAACAACAAAAAAAATGCATCTGTCACTGATTTTGTGGTGACATCACAGCTGAATTACAGGAAACTCCTCATCATATCAGTCCATAAATGAGGATGTCACTGTAGAATTTTCTGAGAGCCCAGAGTAGACTATCTCCACTGTTTGCTACCCTGTTGGAAGTTTTAAAACCCCATTCCTGGGTGTGGAAGTAGGGACTTTCTCTAAGTCCTAGATTCTCTTCAGCTCAGAAATATTTTACCATGAGACAGTTGTGGTCTCTCACTCTATGGAGATACCATGCATGCAGGACCTCCAGTGCAGTTCACTGATATAAGTTCATGAGGCAGGGGTCTGCAGCTGGCTGGACCATGGTTTTTAATTGGCCTTTTCTTTCTATTAAATGCACAATTCATTTCATGAAACTGATATTCAATTTCAATACAATGTCACTATTTCAAGCAGATATTCCCAACTATGTGGTGGGTGATAAATAAGGACATAGGGCAAAGTCCTGTATTTATGTCATTAATGCCCAATTAATAGTCACATAGTTAATAGTCATGGAAAAAGTGTGACCAGATCCATCTACGTTATGAACTTAATGAGCTTCTGTGTGGTAGAAACACATCTAAAAATAAAACTAATGAGCTTAAGGAATCATTGGTTTTGTGAATGCTCTAAATCCACAGGATGGCAGGGATAAATTTTCTCTTAAGATTTGTTTTATAGCTGTGGTTATAGCTTAGTGGTACAGAGCCCGTCTAATCTGTACTTGGCCCTGGGTTTGATTCATAGCATTAGAGCAGGGAGGAAGTAAGGAAGAATGTGTTGCCTCATGTTGCAGAGAAACAAGAAGTAAATAAGTCCTCTAGTTTGAAATAATGGAGGAATAATGGGAGATTTGGAGGGAGATTGTATATTTGTTGTTATTACCAGACAGCAGGCTCTATAAAAACACAATTTTTGTACGCTAAATATTTTCATATACCAAATAAATGATAAATTATGATCAGTGAAGAAAATCTAACAAAAACTTGCAGCAAAGATAGATAGATGGATGGATAGATAGATAGATAGATAGATAGATATACATAGATACATAGATATATAGATACATAGATACATAGATAGATACATAGATAGATGCATGCATGGATGCATAGATAGATGATAGATAGATAGATAGATAGATAGATAGATAGATAGATAGATAGATAGAAGCTGCTTGGTACAAAGTCATTTCTATGTGTGAGGTGCTGAGGATCAACCTGAAGGCACTGAGAGTGCTAGCCAAATGCTCGACTAACAAGTCAACTCCCAGGCCGTCATTTTAAAATATAACTATCTGAAAGTAGAGCATTAAACTTGAAACAAATTCTGCCTGGAAACAGAAGACTTTGGCAAGCTTTGTAATCTTTAGAGAATTCTCTGCCTGCTCCGAAGCCATGAGAAAACAATTTCTGAATCGGCTTCAGTAAATCGTGTTTACTTTCTCCCAGACACTTTCTCTTTGTTTCTTCCTCTGGTAAAGGTAACAGTGAACATCCTGTGAAGGTCAAAACAATTTGTCTCCAAAGCCAGTCAGAGAAGCCCGGGAGGCACAACTCACCTATATTGTGAAGAAAACCAAAACAGATACAATTCTTCCTTGCATAGACAATGTGGAGTTTTGTTTTAAAGAGGGGAAAAATGATTACTCACAAAAACTTTTCTCCCCTCCTCTTCTTGATCTGAGGCTACCTTCGCTATGAAAGTAACTGGAACAAGCTCGCCCTAGCCTCACCTGAAGACAGCACTAACACATCCCTCAGTCAGCACAGCCAGAGAAGAGCTGGATCTGCATGCCTGTGCTGGGGGCCAGCTGCACACATGAAGAGCTTTGGACACTCTAGCCTTTGTCTAGAGATATGCCCCCTCCCCCAAAAAAGACTCATTTCCCCAGGAAGAGAACATGAGGGAGAAAATCTGATCTGATGCAAGCTTTTTAAGTGTGTCAGAAAGATGCAGGAAGCTATGAAACTTGTTGAGATTATCCATCACCAAGGAGCTCTTTAACCCCATTGTACATGCACACATAGGTACACACACACCACACACACACACACACACACGCAGAGGCATGCACAGCATTTGTTCCTCTGCGGTCAGGCATATTGTCACACAGGGTGCAGAGAAGCTAAAGCAAGAGGCTAATCAAACTCAGAAGGCTCCTTTCTGAATAGACATTGTGGTACACATATGTTTGAATTCAGCCTGGGCTACATGTTGAGCCCTTACCTGAGAACCAGAAACACAGAGGCTGACTTTTGTGAAGGAAAGCTTGGGTTCTGCCTTCTCCCACTCTGTCCTGTTCCCAGCACTTCTGCCATCTCACCTGGGACCTCCTGAAATGCTCACATCTCAGCAGAGCAAGCCAATGATTTGTCACAGCTGTGCGTTTGTGTGTGCAAGCATGTGAGAGGGTAGTGTGAGAAATGCCCATGAGGATTGGGTTGAGACTACAAGACTTGTTTTCCCTACTGAATCAGGCCAGAACTGAATTTGGGAGCATGTGCCAAGCCACCCTGTCCTCTGTAATAATAAGTGCCACATCTAGTTCAGGCTGAAGTTCTGGGAAAGAGGCAGCTGGGAACAGAGAGCCGGCTCAACATTCCTCAAGCCAGGCCAGAGGGCCCTGCTCCACACAGCTCCCTGGAGAACCACTTGTTTACTTGCGGTTCATATCCCTTGGTTTGCTACTTTTACTCTAAATCAGAGAAGAGGACAAAAGACACTAAACGTGATGTACATTCCTGCCATAGTTCTTATCCATTGAGAACTCCAGAGCATCAGTACTCTTGTGGGAAAGCCTCTCCTCCAGAGACCTCCCCCCACCCCCCATCATGCTCGCTGCCACCACCGATTTCCTAATTGCTGTGGTCTGGAGGGTTTTGACTCCGCAGTAGATAAGGTCACCATTCCTGTCTGTTTGCTGGTCAAGGTCAAATTCTTCTCAGGTTCACATCAATCATTCCCACAGAGAATCAAAACATTGCACATAAAAGAGTATGTTGTGTTTGGTCTGAATATTTGAGACTTCTGTCTGTGGAAACGCATTATTCTCATAACTTTCTCTCTCTCTCTCTCTCTCTCTCTCTCTCTCTCTCTCTCTCTCTCTCTCTCTCTCTCATTTTCATCCCCATTCCCCACACCTGAAGCCCAGCCTTACCACTGCTACAATGCAGACCCCCCCATCACTGAGCTGCCAACCCAAGTGCCCTATTCACCAAGCAGAAACCACACAACAGAGAACAATTAGAACAGATAAGATCCAGTGATCAAATATAGCTAATTTGTATCCATAATTCTTGAGAGTTACTCGCTCCACTTCAATTTGAACGATAGCTTCCAGACCACACGGTTCTTTTCCATAGGGACTGCCGTTTTGCTTTTAATTATTGAGTTTTAAGAATTCCTGCTGTAATTTGGGGTTAGCTTATAATTCTTGAAGCAGAAAAAAATCTAGTCCATAAATCCTGCTGTATTCAATCACTTCCAATAATAGGCTTCTGTGGTCAAATTCACCATCAATTAGCTGTGTTCTTCATAGAGCGGGTGAACCCAGGAGAGACACTGTAGACACTAAGCCCGTATCCTTAAATGGTGGTATGTGGTAGGGGGCTGGAAAATCCTTGGCAAAGAGCCTCGGCTGCATAAAATGTATAAGACGAGCCTCAAAAATAGAATGTGTGGTGAGGGAAAATGAACTCTAAATACCAAGACCTCCCCCTCCCATCCTAAGATATTCCAAGCACTCTTCTGGTAAATGGGAGCTGGGAGTTGTAACGTCAATTTTTTCTTTAATTCTAAGTCTCCTCATGCCTATAGCTAACTGGATCCTGGAGTTAGATGGCAGGGTAAATTCTCAGCCCCTCCCAGGTACAAGTGCTAAAGGGGATCCTGAGCCACCAGCCTTGGTGACAGAGGTGAGGCTGAAGCTAGAAGACACTAGAAGATGTCACATGCTCAGTCACACTCTCTCAACAAATGCTGTCTTGGAGCCAAGCCCTGTACTGCATGTAGCATGCTTTTATCTCCCATACTCTGATGCCTGCACACATGGGTCTTCACTCACCTCAGTGTGTTCCCTCCACAAACTTGTTAGCCAACTCTGACTTGTTGGAGTCATTGAGACCAGAGAGACCCCACATTCACACACAACCAACAAACACAGAGCCCATATCTCAAACACACCCTGTATTGCTTGCCACATCTGAGACACTATCTACCAGTTCTACTTTTATATTTGGCCCTGAGCCTCAAATAACTCAAACTGATCCATAAGCCTTTTCTCCTGCCTCATTTGCTCCTTTCCATAGCAGCAGTCCTTTGCTTAACTACCCCTTGCTCCCTCTGCCTTCTGAGAGGCAGTTCTTCCCCAATCCCTTATAACATACTGTGTCCCCATTTCAAGAACTCAGAGTAATGAGCTGTCTCTTCGATGGCAATCATTTCCTGACCTGGTAGCCCCGCTGCCCTTGAATGATGACAAAATTCACATTTGAAAGCACAGGTGCTTCCAGCCATGCACATCAATGACCCAGGAATTCACTTCTCAGAAAAAGCAAGTATATTTTCCAACAAACTGATGAGAGGAAAGATGGTAAGAGAGAACAATAAGTCATCCTCAAAATAAAAAATAGAGCTATTTTAGATATTAAAAAAATGGCATCCGCAACTCTGAATGTTTTCTGTTAAGTTTGCAATAATGCATATATTGTAAGAACTTGTTCTAGATAAAGAGGCTGTTCATAGATCTTTGTGAGAACATTGGTAAGGTTGTTGAGGCAAAAGTATGGTGTGTATGTGTGTGTGCACATGTTCATACACATGGAAGTATAGTTTGCAAATGATAAAGTGAAAGGTGAGATCACCAAGTAAACACAATTAATGCAGAAAACTCAGAAAGCAATGGTAACGTGGAATATGGGATGCTGTTATTCCACTGAAGTGTGTTAATGGAGTCATTTGGAACAAAAGTTTAGTTTAAAAAGCAACTACAGAGCAGCCTTCATAGACTGGTGGGATCATAGGCCTGTGGGCCTGGGAACATGGTTCTTCAAGTAAAACACTGACTATGCAACGGTGAAGACAGGAGTTTGTATTTCCAGGATCCCCGTGAAGTTTGGGTGGCCACATTGGCCGACCTATATAATTCCAGTAGATCCATGGGCAGAAGAATGAATAGGACATATATCCCATTGATCTGCTGTTGGACAGGTGCTAAGCTGTAGTGTTTTCTCACCAGGTGAAGCTGAAATAACGGAAGCTCATGGAGACATGGAAACTGGAAGAACCAGATATAACAAAATTCCATCCCATCAGCTGCCATAAAAGTTAACTAGCCTGAGCTCTTGTGCAGAGGCCACCACCCAGGCAATGCAAGATGCTCTGTGAACACTTTCAGACAAATCTGCCCATTACATCACAAACTGTAGCCAAGAGGCCCATGTCACACAAGGGTCATTACAAGTCTCGGGCAAAGGTAATGGCTGTTTGGAAATTTGAAATAGAGCTTATGCAGGAGGCTGGTGAGTTTTGGGTTTTTAAAGGAGCGCCTTCTACCAGTGCCTCCGAGGGGGGACAAAGCATTCCCAACTCAGAAGTCATTGTGAGCTAAGGCCACAGAGAGCAAGAAAGAGTTGGGAGCACGTGCATTAGAGTAGGACTCGGGTCACAGTAAACACCTGAAATACCACACGCTCAGATCAGTTAGCCAGATACTAGGAACAACTGTCTCTTGAGATTTTAGGATAGAATCCAGAAATTTCATTTTGATCTCATAAATTGCAGAGCCCATGGGTTATGTTTAAACAACTGTATCTTTATGCCTGCATGGCTGTTCTTATGTATCTTGGCCTTTTGTTTCATGTTCCATGGTGATACTTTTTTTTTTTCTTTTGAATATTCTGGGCCTCAAATCTTGCTTCTTAATATGTTAATCTCCATGAGTTGAGAGATATTAAAACTCTTAATGTTCCTGGATACTGGAGACAATTGTCTGGTTTGGAGACCGGGAAGAAATATCACTGCTAAACCCTGAAGAGAAATGCTTAAAGGACTGGGGTCTGGAATACAGACAGGCCTCCTGTCTCTCCATTCTGTACTACAGCAGCAAGCATTGGTGGTCAAGCGATGACACAAGTATTTCAAACAACCCCAAAATGTTTTTCTCTCTTTCATGTTGTTTACCTTGAGGTGCACTGGGTGTTCAAGATAAGCCAAGCTTTGAACAAGAGTTGGAACCAAGTGTAACCAATTGTTGCCACCCGTGCAAGGAGTCTTCTCTCATAAGCAATGTCCCTCCTCATCTTCTACTCAGTCATGTCCTGCCCCATCCACCACCAAGGGAATGCTCCAGTGGACAGTAAATGCATTTAGGGCCATCCACCTCTGTCCAGTTCTAAAGTGTGTCAGGAGTTGACCACATGCACCCTGCACTGCCAGCTGCTCTCTGGGCTGACTGGAGGAGTTCCCATCTCCAGAAGCTGAGACTCTGCTCGACTAGTTACAACCCAGACCTTGTGCAGATGAATAGAGAGTGGACAGTCCACTTCTTTATTCATAAAAAATGAAAGCTGGCCATCTGTGGCATGCTCTCTCTCCCCATGTCCATGTCCATAGAGACATCATTAATCTACCTCTTGTGAGATCCAATGTGAACTCAGAATCCTTTTCAACCCAGAGCCAGTATGCAGCCATTTCCAGTCAACCCTTAGCTTTTAAATTAAAAAAAAAAAAAAAAAAAAAAAAAAAAAACCTCTGTGGGCTGAGGATGTCACTCTTAGTAATGTTCTTTCCTAGAATGTGCTTGGCCCTGAATTTGATCTACAGCACTAAAAATAATAACCATATAATCCTGAAACAAAGCTTCTTCCCAGATCTAACCATCTATTACTGCATTGGAAGATTGTAATGACATTAATAATAATGTCACACATGCACACGCTCATGCACATGTGCACGCCCCCCCCATACAGATTTATCTAGCTTGGTGGTGGTGGTGTATGCCTTTAATAACCCTGCACTAGGGAGGCAGAAGCAGGCAAATATCTTTGAGTTCAAGGTCAATCAAGACTACACAGGAAAACACTGTCTTGAAAAACCAAAAAAAAAGAAAGAAAGAAAGAAAGAAAGGAAGGAAGGAAGGAAGGAAAGAGAAAGGAAGGAAGGAAGGAAGGAAGAAAAAGATAAAAGAAAAAAGAACAGTGTGTCAGACCAAATGATCTGTCCATATTTCTGTTGTTAACATTAAGTGAAGGCTAATACAACTCATTTTTAATTGTATGACTTTATGCAGTACATTATGGTTATTCAATGTATGTATGCCATTCATAATAATCAAATTGGATAATCAAATTGGATAATAAGCATTTCTGTCCTTCCAATCATCAGTTGTGTTGGGAATTTCCTGCTCTTCTTTCATAGTCGTTTTGAAATATAGCATAGATATTTTTACTAATTGTTGTCTGACAGTCCTAAAAGATACCAGGAGCAGCTTCTCTACTCTGTCCTCAGTGCCCCTTTCTGAATTTCTTTTCATCCACTCTCCTTTTACGCTTCTCAGTCTAGTGGTATGGGTATATGTAGCTCAGTGTAGAGCACTTGCTCTGCATGCACAAAGCCCAGGATTTGATTCCAAACGGGAGGGGGGTGGGGGTGGGAAGAATAAAAGAGAGAGAAAGGAGGGAAGAAAGGAAGAAAGGGAGACAAAGAAATGATCAAATTATTTTAACATTTTGGTAAGGTAACTCTAAACTCAGTGATAAAACTTCATGCTGTTTGGTCAGGGCAATAGGGTCTTCTCAGTCACATACTTTGAACTTGTTCCCAAATAAGATGTTTCATACCAGACACTGTGGGACCTGAAACAACAGTCTTCACTCCAAAAGAGGGACATGGGTCCCTCCTGTAAAATATCATTTCGATGCTCAAGTGAGCATATCTGATCATATAATGCAAGATCTTTTTTCTTCTTCCTTAATGTCAGCCTTTTAAAATCCAGAGCTATAAGATGAGGACAGCAAGGAAGAATATTTCATCAGTCAGTGAAGTGGCTCTAGTAGCTCCTCACACATCAGAAAGAAGATAATCTCAAGTGGCAAGAAGCATCTAACTTGATGATTGGAGCATTAGGCTGATAGCCTCCAAAACCTTAGAAGCATAAGACGTGCTTTTTGCCTCTGACACATCATGCAGTCCTGCTACTTTCCATAAATCTCACTCCACAAGTGAAAGATCTGAGGAGAGAGCCCTGTTGCCTCCATCTCTAAGTCCTGGAGCCTAGGATAGCACTCAATCAATTTTTGGTATTTTCTGAGTGACTAGTCCCATTAATTGTTCTCTAAGAAGCAACCTTGAAAAGTGTGGAGGTGCCTTAAAAGGTGGCTAGCATTCCATCTGAGATACATATTCCCCAATGCTAAGCAGTAAAAAGATCCCAAGAATCCTTTATTTCTCAGGACACTTTTTCTGTAAATGAGAGCCAGATATTGCTTCCAGGCTTGAGTACAGTTTCTATTAGGTTGGTCCAATTTACCGTCTCTCCAGTGGGTACTCAATGTCCAGAGGCATGGGGGAGGGCTAAAGAATCAACATCAGATGTGAGGACCATCCCAATCTTGGCCCTTGGGCAAAACACATCAACTTGAAATGGCAAAACCCCCCAAGAAAGTTCATTAGAACATCTGGCACCTTATCAGGGATTTATCAAGCTTTCCCTGCGTTGATCCAAACTCTGGTTTAATGAAAATCGCCTGTTGATGGACAATGAATGCCAAAAATGTTTCCTTTTCTTTTCCTCCTCCTTCTGCCCCTCCTTCTCTCCTTCCTTCCCCAGCTTTCTCTGCTATAAATGTTAACTCTAAAATAGTGAAGAAGCCTCTTATTTCCAAGCCTGCTATCAACACTGTTTTTATCAAACATTTGTGCTTAGGTTAATCACTCTGTGTCAACATAAAATAAGTGCCATGAACATCCATCATCCCAGCGTGAGATGGGGAATTACGTGAGGTTGAATTACCCTCAACTTTTGCAACTGGGTTCTTGGCCAAGACAACATAACCTTTTGGTCTTAATTTGTATAAGTAAGAAAGATCCTCATATGTTTTACTGAATTTTAAACTGGTAACATTAAACCACTCATGGATTTCAATGAACTAATTGTTATTCCACTCTATTTGTGTGTGAGATGATTTAGCTCTAGAAGTTGCAATTATAAAATTAAAATAAAGAACTATATTCCAACTGAGTACTGCCCATCCACATAAATCAACAACCTTTGTTCACAGCCTTGTGGGGAGGGGTAAGAGCCATAATGCCTTCAAAGTACGAAATCCCTTCCCATATGATTGCCATATGCTCCTTTACTCTGAGCTCTTCTCTACTCCATTTGTATGTCTCAATTTTTGGATTCCTTCATTTACATGAATAAGTTAACTTACAATGGCATCCACTGAGATAAAGAAGAGGGGAAAGGGGTTAATCAGAGACTAAGGCACACAAAGACTTCAGGACAAGAATTCTCGGAGGTCGAAAATGGTCTAAGGATAGAAACTCAGAGCCCCAGTGGTCTGGAAAACATGAAAAATGCCAGAGTCTGGAAAGAGTAGTTAAAAGTCTAGGTCCTGGAAAGCTGATGGGTGAGATTAGCAGATGGGAAAGATGAGTAGGCCAAACCCCACTCTGCTGGATCCTGAAATGGTGGCTACCTGCCATTATACATGTTTCCAAACCATAGACTGTACAATATCAAAAGCAAAACCTAATACAAAACGTGACTCCAGGGGATAATGACATGTCAACCTGGGGTCATCAGTCGTAATGAATGCGCTGGCCTGGTTGGGGTGCTGGCAACAAGGAAGCTGTGCACGCTGAGCCATGGAAACACTCTGTACTTGTGCTCAGGTTTGCCGTGAACCTACAACTGCCCTAAAAGCTTATTTTTAAAATCTAGTATAACTAGATTTTAAAATGTAGCTAGTTTAAAATCATGCCATAAAGAACAGGTATAAGCTTGTCTAAGAGAGATGGGATCTCTTATACGCTGTGTGGCGACCCTTTAGCAACAGAAAACTGGAGCTCATTTGTGACTTCATATGTTTACTCAGTAAACAGCAAGTGTAAGAAAAAGCTAACTAGTCAAATAAGAATGTCCACTGAATTTAAAAGCCAAGATGAAGGTTAGAGATCATGAGACAAGCCCCTTGGATGTTGTAAATGTGAAAAGACCTTTGGAGGTGATAAATGCCTTCAAGAGCATCAGGAGAGCCCTGCCTACCCACTCTGAAGTCAGTAGTGAATTTAATTGCAACCTTACTCTGCTGAGTGCTAAGAATAGGGACAGAGGTAGAGGATTGAAATCCATGTGCAAAAAAATGGTGTATTATGAAGTATGACAAGGTCACAGGGGTTTCACGCTCAGGGAGCAAAGAATGTTACAGCTTTGCCCACTCAGCCCACTGAAAAGAAGCATGATGTTGATAGTCCACATTGTCTTAGACTTCTTCCTGCCGCTAGCCCCATGTACATTTTAGACTTCTGGTTGACTGTCTTTACTTCATTTCTTTCTTTACTTTCAAACTCATTTTTAATTTCACCAATAGTACATATTCACATTATAAAAACTTCAAAGGCTATGAATTGAACATCCTACCCAAGCTTCTCTCAACTCCCCAACCTGCACATTGCCCGAGAACCAATGTCTACACACCTTTCTTGAAGACCAACCTTGGGGGCCTCCACTAGGATGAAATCTACTTTGGGTACACAGTGTACTGCCCTCCCTTCATGGGCCAGAAGTGGCTAATTTAAAAGCCATCTAAGTTATAAATTAAAAGAAAGATACTGACCAAATGCAGTTCTTGTGCCTCCACTGGGTCCTTGATGCAAACAATACAACAGTGGCATGATAAAAGGATATGCTGAGGCCATGGAAAATGTGAGCCCAGATGGGACATGCAGGTGTCAATAAGGAACCATATGTGACAATAGACTCATGCCCATGTACTTATTAATCCCTATATCTTAAAGAAATAGTGTGAATCCATAATGAATGAAATTACACAAAACCTGGGATTTGTTTCAAAATGGCATTGGCAGGAAGGTGGATAGAAATGAGACTAGAGCAGACCTGACCATGAATGCTGGATAATGGTCCTTGAGGTTGCCTGGAGGATAGCTGGAGTTTTGCTTTTATATATTCTTGAAATTTTCCATAACAAAATTTAAAAAAGGGAAAAACCATGTCCCTGGCCCCACCTTGAATTCTTGCTGTCCTCAGACACTTGAGGAGTCAGGACTGGTGATAAGTTTGGCAAGTGGAACTGAGAAGGGACATGGGGAGTCTAAGTGACACCAGTATGTCACCTAACAGCTTTGCCAAGTTCTAAGTTGGAGCTTTGGGGAACTGTGAGTGACATCCTTCCAGCAACAGCTCAGAGGCTCCTGTCGTCTTTAGGTAGGATAAATTCCTACATCCTGACTTAATTTGAAACATCTACATGCATTCTGCTCTGTTGTGAAGAGGTGACCATGTGAAGACTTTAGGACAGCCAGGCTGCAAATGTACAGGGTAACTCTGCCTGGAACGTGGTGACCTGACACACAACTCTGGGAGCAGATGTGGCTGAGCAGGCCCCGGGACTTTGCCCAGGAGTAAGCAGATGAGTGGAATATTTACTTTGAAAAGTAGCCTCTGTGGATGGGAAATGATTAATTCAACCATGAGGAATTTAGAATTCTACAGGGTGAAGCCCTCAGGAAGAGAGGGCCCCTGTGAGAGGAGCTGGTTGAGAAAGCTCTGTGGTGTCCGGGCACAGTGAAGTCCTTTCCTTCCCACACTCACAGGACCTGAATAGGGAGGAGCTATGGCAAGAAGAGAAGAAGGATCCGCTTACCTACTTTGAAGAAAGTATCAAGGGAAATTTCCAAGAGAGGGAAAGTCTACAGGGTGGAAGGAAATATCTGGAACTCCTGTAAGGAGTTCCAATTAAAGCTTGATATCCCTAATATTTATCTCCAATTAAGGTTCAATATCCAGAATATCTAAAGAATTCCTACACCACATCAAAAAGACAATCCAATTCTGAGACTGAAAAGGGACTCCCCTGTCTCTTCAAGGAAGATACACAAATGTCCGTTGTGCACATGAAATGATGCCAGCGTCTTTGAGCACCGGGACATGCAAATGAAAGCCACAAGGACATATCGCTTTATATCCTCTGAGATGACTGTAATAATATTGTTTTAACATGGCAAACAGACTGTTGAGGATATGGAGAAATAAGAGCCTTCATACACGGCTGAGGGGGGTGGGGGCAGCTTGGGATGGCACAGCTGCTGTGGGAACAGTATAGCAATTCCCAGGAAAGCTAAACATTGAATTACTATGTGAACTCCGAGGGAATGAAAGCTAGGACTTGAAAAAATAATTAGAATCAGTCTTAACACCATGTGTCCATCAACAAATACACGGGTAAGCAAAATGCAGAATGCATGCACAGTGAAATACTATTCGGCCATTAGAAACAATGGAGGTGGATGAAGCTCCACGACATACTAAAACAGGAAAACCATGCAGATAGAAATAAAGGTTACAAGTGGGCTAGGGAAGGGTTAAGCAGAGCCTGTTTGTGATTAAGAAAACCTACTAAAAATAGATACAGCGATGACGGTTGTACAACATTGCAAATATAACTAATGCTACAGGACTGTACAAGATTGTTAAAATGGCACATCCTGCTACATATATCTTACTACGTTTACAAAATATTATAGATTTTCTAAAAAACTGCTCACTTGAAAGCAGGTGAACTTTATAAGATGTGACTTATATCTCAATAAAGCTTAAAACTCTTAAAACCAACAGGAGCATAGGCTGCTAGCCTGGTGCCTTTCAAGGCTGTGGCTGAAGGAAGGGATGGAGTCACCGGCACCCCATGTCTCATGAGGTGGTCTCAACTCCCGGAGTGCTTTCTGGTCATCAGGACTCCACGCTGCCATTCCTCTATACTCTGGGAATGAAGTCCACTGTGCCCTGCCCAGCAATGCTGATGAACCGGTTCCGAGGCAAGTGTGCATCTTCAAATCTCTACTGCTTGGCAGAAAGAGCCCTGCTCTGTGCCTTCTTAGCCCCTTTGCCAACACAGATGAGCTTGCTTCTCATCCTGATGAATTTGAACGAAACCATGTACTCATCCTTAAACAATATGCGCTGTTGGGGACAGTGGATACCTCTGGGGAGGACTGGCTTTATCCTTCTTGCATAATGCAGACTGGTGGGGAAAAGCCAGGGTCCTGTGAAGATCAACCTTGTCTTTCCACTTAGTCTACGGCTCCCAGCCCCCAGCCTCTTGTCTCAGAAGCTGTTCTTCCTCTGCTCCAACAACACCTCTGTGGATGCCCACCCCAGTGGTCACAGTCCTCCCTCTGCCTCCAAGTGAGAAGAAGGTGCATTCCACAAATATCTTCCGCCCAGCTAACTCTGCTAGGTTGAGGTTGCAACCACAGTTTCCTCATCCTAAAGCCTCCCGAGGCCCTAGTCCCAGTTAGTGGACATTTCCCTAAGCTCCTGCCTCCCACACAGCTCACACTACTCTCGTGACTCTCTTTGGTCTATGGAGGCCTGGAGGACAGGGACACATGTCCATCATATTATTGCTTGGCACAACAGTTGCCACATAATGAGCTTGCATGTGTTTGATGAATGAGTAAATAATGGTAGACAGAAAGCAGGGCCACAGCCTTGCTCTACCCAAGGACAACTCTCACTCTGAAGGATGCTAGGCATCCCTGCACTTCCCTTAGAAAGTGATGTGATGAACTCCGGACCTGCACAACTAGAAGACACTGAATGAGGCCACCTTACTTTTCTGCCCATATGGCTTCCCACCATCAGATGCTGTGTCTCCCTTAGCTTTCAAATCACTAAAGACATGCCTTCATGTTCCCTCAAATAATTCTTCATGCATAAGCAGGGGCCAGACTCCACCATGCCCACGAGATAGATTAGATTCAGTTCTCCAATGCCTCCCACATGGCCTCACTGTCAACTGTGCATGTATGTTGAGTGGGCAGCACACCAGAGATAAACAAACAGAGAGAGAGAGAGAGAGAGAGAGAGAGAGAGAGAGAGAGAGAGAGGAGAGCTTTTGACTTCTTTTCTTCCTTTACCACACTAACCTCTTCAAGATGTCTCGAGTATGATTTCAATCGAAACCACAGAAGTAAAATGCCAGGCATAGTGGAGTAACCCCCCCCACACACACACTGCCTGCACTCTAGCACTGGGGAAGATGGTGAGCCTGGGTTCCAGTGAGACCTTGTTTCAAATTTTAAAACAATAATAATAATGAAGGAAGAAGGAAGCAAGGAATGAAAGAAGGTAAGGGGGAGCAAGGGGGAGGAAACCACATTTTCTAATTTCCCAGTTTCTCACATATTACATTGAACATGGAAGGCAACACGGTGAATGTGGTTCTTTTTCCTGTAATATCACAGGTCCTTTTAAGAGGATATGAACTATACACCAGACAGCTTCCCAAATCAAAGAAGCTTAACAATAGTGGGCCGACTACACTAGCCTAAGTCCTACTCTAATCTGAAATCCACTCTAAGATCTCCGGGAGTCACAGGGCCCACTAAGTCCACTGTGCACCTCTCCAGTGTGAGATAATATGGAAACTACAGTCTGCTAAACAGTTCTTGTTTTCTCTTTAGTAAATGAGTATGTGTTGGCGATTTTTTATTGCGTAATAAAACCAGCATGAAGTGAACTTGCTCCAGTGTGTCCCCATTCTTTAAAACCACCATGCCTTCCTTCTCTTGGCCTGTTTTTTTTTAATCTGGCATCCTGCCTTGACCTCAGCTTGGTGTTCAGTGGAGCGATGGCCACAGCCTCGGGCAGGGAGCTTCCGCTGGGCCAGCGCGTCCTGCTGTCTGCCCATTTGGGGATCCGCATGGTATGGACAAACTCTGGGATCAGTTTGCACCCCAGGGGGAGTTGGCCTCTGTGGATATTGCTTTTATAAACTCTGCTTGTTTCTGGCTCTGCACTTTTTTTTTTTATTACATTCCTTTGCAATTCTCGCAGCTGTTTTTGTCAAGAGTCTTAATAAAGTTTGAACTGTTAAGCGAACTTTATGGAAATTGGTCACAGAAGTACATGCGGCACCTTTAGGGAAGCAGGGGCTGACCTGCCCCTGGCCTGCAATGACAAAAAAGCCCCGAAAGTGTAGGTGAAAGACAGTCATTTGGCGGTGGATTTTTAACCTAGATTTCAATGTCTCTCAAAGTATCGGTTTCTTTAACTCTATTTATCACAGTTTTCAGAAGCGTTGGTTACACAGCCTCACTTAGGGAGAGCTTTGAGGGCTTTTAAAGTGTTACATTTGCTTGGCTTGACTTCTGTCTGGTGCTGCTTCTCCTTGTAAGTCAAAACTTGGAAGAATCAAACTTAGAGACATAGTGGAATTATTGAGTCTATAAGATATTTTTAAAACCAACTAAGATGCTACCAGCTTCTTCCTTTTATGAAGCATACTAAAATGTCACCCCTGTCATTCAGTGCACTGATCTGGCCGTGACCTTATCTTGATCCAACAGTGTCTTCTTAGTCCAAGAATCTGAAATTCTTCCAAATACATACCTGAGTTATAACTCTCCCCTAACACTTCACACACCACTGTGGCAGGAGAATCATTTACCAACAGACCCAAACGAACTGCTCGCCTTTCTTGAATGAGACATCACACATTTTCTTGAATAAAGCAGACTTAGATAACGATAAACTTCGACAGGTAGCCCACCCTCCCAAATCCTTCCTCATGATGAAGCATTGATGGGACACTTTGAGAACTCATTTTGCCACCAACATTAACTAAAATGTCATCTAGCAACGCTGCTCTAGTAGAAATAACAGACTCTAGAATAAAAGACTTAGACAAGTACTTCGGGCTTAAGACATATAAAATGCAAAGGTGGAACGAGGAGGCTTATAAAACCCGCACTTCTATAACACTTGGTGTTTACTCAGAGTCACGGTTAGAGTACTAGGTGACCCCAGAGGCCAGCCTAAGTGGTAGTCGTCACCCGGGGGAGGAGGCACTGCACCCAGACCTCAGTGCCTCCTCCCCAGGGTGACGACTACCACTTATAAAATAAACAGACATTTCTGCCCTGACAGCTGGATGGAGTAGAGGGCACAGCTGGATGGAGTAGAGGGCACAGCAAACGCTTAGATGCTGCGAGACCTGAGTTAGCACTCATCCTGCTCCTGGATTGGCTGCTGAGGTCTGCACAGGATCTTTCTTTCCTTTTGTCTGTCATGATCTGCTGCAATATAAGGGAAGAGAACAAACAAGATAAAGAGCCTTACATCTTTCGTGAGGATGCCTTACTAAAACTCACTGAAGAGGATTTTCAATCCTTTTCTTAATCCCCACCCAAAGTCAATGTACACTTATATTGTTTTTGCTTTTTAGAAAATTAATGGTCCAAGCCCAAACCATCACTTCTGTTGATAACTCACACCTGTGCTTGCAACAGTCAGGGAATCCACCGATAATATGACAGACCTACTTAAAACTCCTGCTCTGGCTTTCTCTGCAGGAACCACAAAAGCATGCATTCCCTTTAGCAGACAGTGGAGGGCGATGTTGTACCGACATGCTTCCACACATAAGTGTCTCAGGAAACTTCCAAGGGAAAAGGGCTCTTTCCCACAGTAATATGAACATGATGTACGATAATGAAAACAATAACTACACCAACATATTTTCCCCAGAAGTTCTTTTTATTTGTTCAGAGTGTGAACGTAGGACCCTGTAACTATGAGATACTGAGATAAATGAATGGGTTTCTGAAAAGGGTAGAAAGTATCGAAAATGCTTTCAAGATGGGCTTCCCAGATTTTGTAACTTGATGATTTTTGACTACTGTATATTAGGAGTCTCATTACAAACCATTGTTCAGTAGTTTAAAGATAATATAACAGCAATAAAATCGAGAAACACCAAGATTGACATCTGGCCACAATCAGCCTGGTGTTGTAAACGAGACTCGCTGACTGCATTTCTCCGGTCACCAGCCTGGCAAGAATGACAGAAAGACACACTTCTGAACGGAGAGCTCTGACAGCTGAATGTTATTTTCAACTGCTACACTTAAGATCTTCTCAAGCCACCTCTTCATTTCCCTCCCTGAAGCCTAAACTCAGAAGACCCAATTTAATTCCTGCCTTTTCCGTTCCCACAGCAAACTTGCTTCTACTCAACAGAGGCCTCTTTGTAGTTCCTCACTAGTCTGGTCGGATACCGCTCCACACCACACAGGTAACTTAATAAATCAATTTAAGAAGCACAGGCAAGTTTATGGCATGCTCAGAATATTCTAGAAGAACAAGCGGAGAAAGCTGGCTTTAATTCAAGCACACTTTCATAATTCCTAAGAGGGTTGCCAGACAGAGTACGGGACGAGTACTTCAATTTGGTTTTCAGATAAATAAGATTATTTTTAGTGTAAGTATATCCCCATGCAATCTGTGAGCCACGCTTAACACTTTAGAAGTATCTGTTGTTTATCTGGAACTCAAATTTAGTTGTGCTTCCTCTGGAAGGAGGGGCACTCTCAAATAGCAGGGATACACAAAGCAGCACAACTATTATATACAGTCTCTACCAAGCTTTGAGTTCAGTCTCTCTGTGTGTAAAGATGAAAAGAGAAGTCTATGAATTTACATGCATTTAAAAAGTGCCTGCTGCTCAGGTCTGGGGAGAGGTGGGAGACAGGTCTTCACCCCCCCTTCATTATTCAGAGAGTATACAGCTGCCAAGAGCCCAATGAAGACAATTTAGCTGATTTAATATTTGTGATGGTTTGAATGCAAAATGTCCCCCCATCGGCTAGGTTTTGAATGTCTATTCCCCTGCTGGCAGTACTATTTAGGGAGACTGGAATATTTAGGAGATGGGTCCTAGCCAACAAAAGTAGGTTGCTCAGAGTGGGCTTTGACTTGGTATACCTGACCTCTAGTTTCTGCTTCATTGTCTACTTCCTGGTTCACTGTAGAGAAGATCAGCTTCTGCCACAACTCTCATGACCATGAGCCGGCTAGTCCACATACCTTCCCTGTCCTGGCCTTAAATTGACGGAAACCATGAGCCAAAATAAATCGTCCATCCCTTCCATGATTGCTGTCAGGTGTTGTGGTTATCACACTGCTGAAGTAACTAATCATTCTGTTTAATGCATAACTTGACTGGGGAACCATGTCTACAGGAACCACGGCTGGCAGCTACCATGTGAGTTTCAACCCAAGTCACAGAATGAGAATAAAAGCATGTCTGCCCTTCCTCTGAACACAGCAGGCAGAACAAATAGCCCACTTCAAATAACATCTACTGTGGTATCTGCTGCTCGTGAGATCCATCTCTGAGGTCATGGGACAAGGAGCCAGTTTACTATTCCCAGCGGTCAAGTGAATGAATTTAAGCATGTTCCCTGGCGCTTTCAGATGACAGCAAACAAAAGGAAACCTGACAAGCATGGTACCCCCAAGTTATATTTCTTCTTAGCGTGAAAGCAGAGAGAAGGGAACCCTTGTACACTATTGATGAGTTTGTACCTGGAGTAACCATTATGGAAAACTTTTCATTCTAGAGAGCCCTAAGAACTAAAGGGCACAGTAACCCTGTGGTTCAGCAATACTCTTCGTGTATGCATCCAAGAGAACTGCAGTCAGTATGTCTGTTGTCTTGCCCCTGTATTCACTGCAGCATGGTCTGAAGTAGCCAAGTGATGAACAGGCGGGTAGATGAAGAAAATGTGATAGATATAAATATTATATTATGTGTATTATATGTATTTATATGCCATATATCACTATCCATTTTCCTTAGACACTTCTGTCACTTATGACAACATGGATTAACCTGGGGACATTATGTTGAGTGAAGTAAACCAGATACAAAATGAGATCAACTGTTTGAGAGCCATTGAATGTAGGATCCAACAGTCAAGCTCATGGCAGAGAGCATAGTGGTGACTTCCAGGGATGGGAGAGGCAAGAAGGGGCAGGGAGGTAAGAGTGGTGGGGGCAATTCTCAGCTGTGCCAAAGGAACAGATTGGTGAAGTCTATGGCCCAGCATGATGGTTATAGCTACGATAACATGCTACATACTTCAAAATTACTGAGTATGTGAGTAAAGAGTATGTTAATTGTCTTTACTTAATCACATACCTTACCCTGTACAATATGTGTCTGTGTATAATTATATTTTGTCTATTCAAAATAAGAATCCTAAGTGGATAAAATTTAAAAATACTTGAAACCATTAGAAAGTAACTTTTTCTAGATTTTTTTAAAATTAAGCAAACAGACAAAAATGTTAGACTTTCTTAACATTTTTCTTTTTTCTTTGCAATTCTGGGAATTGAACCCAAGACATTATATGCATCAAAAAGAAAAAAGAAAGGGAAAGAAAAGAAAGGAAAAGAAAAGGAAGGAAGGAAGGAAGGAAGGAAGGAAGGAAGGAAGGAAGAAGGAAGGACGGAAGGGAGAGAAAGAAAAGAAAAGAAAAGAAAAGAAAAAAGAAAAGAAAAGAAAAGAAAAGAAGCAAAACATCCTTACCATTGAGCTATAATCATGTCAGCCTTCTTTTGAAAAATAAAATAATTCTCAACCTAACAGAACCAGAGTCACCCAAGGCCTCTACATTATGAAAGCTGCTGTTGTTTTTGTTGTTGCTGCTGTTGTTGTTTCTGTTGTTGTTGTTGTTGCCGTTGCTGCTGCTGCTGCTGTTGTTGTTTTTGCTCCTCCATAGATGTCATATATATCAAGGAGCACAAAACCCATGAAACACTAGTAACTAATACTGCAAACCTTCACAGGCCAATTAACTACAAATTAAGCAGAATCGGATGTGTCTGAACTCATGACAGTAAGAAAGACTAATACTGTCACAGAATTTCTTCAGTCTTGGGAGGGTGAGGTTAGGAGCTGGACGTTTATAGAGCTTTGAGTTCTTGGTACAGGTTGCTTAAGGCAGCTTAGGGCAACCCATGGTATATGAATCATGACTTGGTGAACTCAATGGAATGATTGTTTTGAATGAGTAAACTAATACCCTAGTAAGTAAGCTTTTTTTACCCAGGAGAGCAGATTTTGTTTTTCCTAATACATGATTGAGGGAATTTCTTGAAGCAAACAAGAAAATCAAGCTTTGATTTCAGCCTTATCTGCCTTGTACCATTTCTTTGGAACAAACAATGTAGTCACCCTGACATAGGTGGACCCAGGTCTGTTTTCACATGCAACCTTTGGTTTCAGTGCAGCCCAAATGTAGAGTTGTTACTTAGTGAACACCTTCTGTATGTCAAGCTCGTCCCACATTTCATATGCAAAAGTGGCTTTGATGTCCCTATTGCTTGACAAGGAAACAAGTCTGAAAGATACCGAGTCATCCCCAAAATGCTCTTGGATCAATCACCAATTGGTGGCCTTGGATTTTATAATCCTTTTTTTTTTCTTTTTAAAAAAAGTTTATATCTATTTTACTTATTACAGCATAAATATACTTTATTCACATCGATAAATACCAGTGCAAACATTGGTGCTATAGAAATATGATAATTATTAGCAATAACAAAGCTGGCTAAAATTAAGTAGTTAGATTTTGTCCACTAAGATTGACAAACAAAAATATTGGGTCTGACACAAACAGAAACTGAGACATGCTTCAAGCTTTTCACCCCAGTCTTCAGCAATGATTAGGACTGAAGGGTGTAAAGCTGTCTTCCTTGGACAGCTGACTGGAACCTTCCCCCCTTCCCTGCTTTGCAATGAGGAACATGACAGTTTCTCCCAGAAGTTCATCATCTGCTCCTTTACTTAACTCAGTGTCCTTCCTACCCTGAAGCAGGATGCTACCAACACCCCCAACCACAGCTTCCAGCCCCAGCTTGCTGCTCAGAAGTTGCCCTTAGACTTCACCTGTAGCTTAGGCTTACTATCCTAAGGAATTAAATGCTCTGGGCACTGTAGCCATTCCTCTTTCCCAGGATAATCCATCAAAAACATGGCCTAAGTCATGATAACACCAAGCCCCCAGTTTTCAAAGTCAGACATGAAATTATATCTCAGTGACTTCCTTTGACCCAAAAGAAAAATGCAAGCCAGCCTTACTTAGTTCTTCGTGTTAATCACAGAGGAAGAATGTTTTAAACACTGAGCCGAGTAGGGCTATTTTCAACCTTTTCTTCGTGGCATTGGATGCCTGTGGAACTGCACTGTTTGTTTAAATCATCAGCTCCAGTGACCTGCTCTCTGTATTTATTATGCTTCAGATGAAATAATATTGTAGGCGTTCCCACTTTTAAATTCCATACTACTATAAAATATACACTGTATCTATCACTATCAGCAGATGTGCTCATGACTTTGAAATCATCTGTAAACTAGCTTGAAAATGTCCCTTTCTGAGACATAAAGGCCAACTCTTTCGTCTGCTTCGGGAGAAGCTTGCTTCTTTGTTTGAAGGGTACAGCTCAGATTTATGTTTTCTTTTTAATAGAATTTTCTGTTTGTTTGTTTTCTGCTTGCCTAGAAGATCCTCCATGGAAAACAGAACTGTTTGGGGACACAGGCTGGTATCATGGATTTTTACTTTAAAGCATAGGGTTCTTTATAAATAAAAAGGAAGTTGTTTTTTTTTTTTTTTTTAAATTTTTTCCTTAGTACTTCAGAGCTCAACAGTAACAGCAACAACACAATCTGTCCTAGAATTTTAGTAATATTTGTATAATAATGATAGCTGAAGTTTTAACTGTTCACAATTAAAACACCTATGAGTATATTAGGCTCCACATTACCTAAAATAATATAATCTAGACTTTGAAATTCTTTAAAGAAACTATATCTACTTTATTCATTATAGTAGAAATACTCTGTATTGCATAGATTAATACTATTTAAACACGTGTTATAGAAACATGATCATTGTTAGCAATACTAAAGCTAGTTGAAATTAAGTAGTCATGTAAGATTGACAAACAAGAATCTTGAATAAACCGTTTATTCTAATCCTATGCAAACCATGGGATCTCTTCAAGATTAAATGATGTGATAGATTTTTAAATTATGGCTAGTGTTACATAGAGCAATTATCAAAAACGTATCAACTTGAAACCTTTATCTGTTGCTATTCTTGAGGAAAGAGCCTTTTGTTTGTTGTTAAATTCCTGTCCCCAGATTTCTGAAACCACACCATCATGCTGATGTCCTGCATGTTCATCTGTGATATACAGGAAAGAGGAAAGCTTTCACCACCACTCTCAGACATCAACTTTTACGCCTTGTGGAGAAAGCGTTGCTCCTGTTGTTTTCGAGGGTTCTTAAATGGAGAGAAGGACAGCGCTACCAAGGCTGTATACGGATAGAAGTTTACCCTGCTTCTCTTGTAGCAGTGTCAAAAGAATAAGGATAAATTAGAATAAATCCACATTTCTGTATTTGGAAGAAATCATTTCAATTCTGAGCTGATTTTTTTTTTTTGAAGATACCAGTTGCAATCAGAGCAGTATTATTAACACTGAAAGAAACTATTCACTCTGCACCCATAGCCCTGCAGAAGACCTTAGGTACATACCTCCTTTGCTCACCATTGACTCATTCATGACTTACATCCCTAACACTGTCTTGAAGGCAAAGTATTAGAAATGAATGACCCTCAACTTGAACTTACTCACCCATTAGAGAAACCATAAATGTCCTAAGTGGTTTAAAGAAGTAAGCAATTATACATATCCTGAAATACCTAAAATATAGAGCCAGTGTGACTGACCATGTGGTGAAGACCTTTGACTCAGAAGCTACAGAATTTGAGGTGTTTCCATAGCCCAGGACAAGAGACAAATTCAATTTTTTAAGGATGGTTTTCACTACATATTATTGTTATAATATCATTGTTAATTAAAATGCAACAATAAAATCAGCCATCAAATGTCATGGACCATCGTGTTACTGAAAAGAAACTTATTGAAAGTGACAATGATTCTGAATGCTTCACACTGTGTGGTACAGGCTCTCTGTGGATAAGCAAACCAACTGCCTACCTCAGCCATCTACAAGTGGGTTAACAAATTTACCTTAAAACCAAAGTGCAAACAACCACTTTAAAGTATACATACAGGAATGGTGAGGGTTGAGGGTGCCTTGGTTGAGGTCAGCTTCTATCTTGAACTTAATTAAGAATTTCAACTATTCCAAGTTAAAAGATGAATTCCCAAATGGGGGCAGGCCCAGCTGCAGTTTTCCAAGCCAGTTGTCTCCTCTTGTTCTCCCCTCCAGCCAGTTTTAACCTCAGGCATCACTTACAAGGCTCCCCTCCACATCCCTGAGGCTGTGGGAGGACTCAGAGCTTTGGCAGGCCTGTGGCTCACTGAAAGCGGCTTTGCGCTAGCACTCCATTTATTTCTGAAATGCTGGCAAAGCTGAAAGAGGCTTCAATCCCACAAGGAGCAACATTTTTCTTCAGAAAAAAAAAAATTGTCAGCACAGGTAAAACAGCTGTGTGCAAATTAAGAGAAATTAGCTATTGCATCAAATTCCTGTACTTGAGGGTGACTTTCACTGACACGAACGTACCGTATTCTAAAGTCATAAAAAGTAGTGTTTCCCAAACGAGACCCAGGGATACCAATGATAGCACATGTGTGATCTATGACCCATCTGAGTAAAGAACCAAGGGAAATCACATCATCTCTATCTGGCTGTTCCCATTCTCCTCTAACAGGGATACCTGGGCTCTGGCCATTAAGTCGTGGGAGGAAGGTTACCTCAGGTGAAGATAGAAGGGACAGATTATATGCTTTGGCCCCCTCCCTAAAGAGTGCTGATATCTAACATTGTCCCAGAGGTTGGCCTTGTCAAACACAGGAGACAGTCCCCATCTCCTTTGTGATTTACTAGCTGCTATGAGTACAGATGGTGTGAGACAATTTTGAAACATATTGTGTAAGGATTTTAAGAAGTCTGGGACAGACAAGCGGTGGGACAAGAAAGAAAGGGAATGTGGTAAAACTCTATTTGTAAGTCCAGATTTTAAACTTGGCTACTGTTTGTATAAAAACAATAACAAGGGTGTGTTTGATGTCATAAAGCCAGTTATAGAAAGAGGTATTAGACAACAGAAGGGCTGGACCAAGGTGACTGTGATGTCTGCATGCATCCTTGAAAGTCAGAGCATCTCCGTGTCACATGTTAACTTCAGCAGTACTCAAAACCACTGCCTGGACTGGGAGTTAACTGCATTCATCATGAAACATTTTTGATACTGAGTTCTCTAAGTTCCTACTACGTGGGATGTTTTCCAATTCTTTAGGATGGACTATTGGTGGTATATGCCAAATCTGTAAGGACTGGCTAGTGCCAGTTTCTCATAGCTGATTGGTCAGTTTTCAGGAATTTACAAATAAGCTTTCAAAGGTAGCTATTATTAAAAAATAATATAGACTTATAATTAAATATGCTATTTTAAAAACAAGTAGTAAGCCTATCTGTAGAGGGTGGTTCTGGTGCTAAAGTTCTGTTCCCCAATTGGTTCTTGATCTAGCAATAAATATGCCAGGGTCAATTGTTGGGTAGAAGGAAAGAGGCAGGACTTCCAGTACTCAGATGCAGGCTAAGAGACGCAGGAGAGGAAGAGTGAATTTTGCCATGCTTCGGAGGGAGAAAAAGATGTGAGATCCCAGAATCAGAGGGGACCTGGGATGGTAGCACCCAGAGCTTAAAGCAGGGTAGCAATAACTACATGTTACACCTATCCAGTAATGTTTTATTTTGTTATTATATTTTTCAACCTAATCATTCATATTTAGCCTGTGTTCATAAGTACTTTTTTGTATTGTTTTAATAATGGTTTTCCTAACATGTCTGTCAATGACCCAGGATCTGTATCATCTCATTAGCTTCTTTGTTTACCTTTTGACACTTGAGACTTTTGTCCTATTCTTCTTATGCTGCTGAGTTATACCCTGGACATCCTTGGCTGCTATGGATGAGACAATGTTGTTCTTGTTTTAGGAAACAGTCAAAGCTACATAGGTGCAGGCATAAGTTCTAAATCCACTGTCTTTGGTTTGTGAGTTGGAGATCAGTTCAGTTTTCAAAGGCATGCAGTATTAGATGGATGTGCCCTGCTTGTGTGGCTCTTCAGTGGCTACCCTCTGTCCTAGACCAAGGTCTGCAGTTTCAGTTCCCAAAACCCTGTGTGCTGATTAGAATCTGATTCTATTTTGCGAAGCTCAGGAGTGAACTTATAATCTATTCATAAACAACTTGACAGCAGTAGTGTTGCTTTCCCAGACTCCTCGCCCCATGTTGTCTGGAATATTCTCCAGTTCCCTGGGGCTGTGCTTTTTGATCATCCATCTGGGACACTAGAACTTTAGTTACAATGTTGAGCCCTTCCAGAGCTGCACCCACATGCTGAACCAAATGGGAAGAGAGATGAAAGGAAAACAGTAAAGGTAGTCACGCTCCTTTTCTCTGATTTACTTCCCACTAAAGACTTCTTGAGGAGCCTCGTGCCTCTGTCCTGGCCCCATAGCCACATTTAGGGAGGAGAGGAGGGAGCCCACTGTTCTAAATCTGGGGTTCTCTACCACCTCCTTGCCTCTTAAAAGCTTTTCTGTTTTTGAAAACTTCCAATTTTTCTAACAATTTCTTTGAGCTCGTTCTTTCTAGACTCCTCTTGGTCAAATTCTTATCCCTCTGGATTTTATCCAAATCTGAAGGCTCATAATATGAGGCCATTGTCTCCCTCTGTTTAGATACATAAATCTATTAAAGCACTTGAGCATGTGTTAGTTCTGTCAGTAACTACATTTCCTTGTGCACTCAGACTAAAGTTTTAGAAACCCCATGTATTTTGCATATGAATATCAGGTCTTTATTACACTATTGCATTTGGTCATTTTCTCTCAGGAATTTGGAACTGTCAATATTCAATTTTGTCTATAATTGATCATTCATGCCTACTGATGTTATTGGGAATTCTGACACTATCACTATCATGTGCTTCATGGGCTACCTAAGTCTTATGTGGAAGTCAGCTTTATGATACTCTAAGGAAGCTGTGGTGTGGACAGACTTTGAGGAGGTAGCATCCCTCCACATACTAACTTCCCTCAGCCCACTTCTTTCCCTGAACACATCTAATTCCCAGGGCTCCTTTTGCTTATCAAATGTGGGCTGTGTTTCAATGTGTGAAGAGCATAAGACAATTTTTCGAAGCTTAACAGGTGTGCATACAACTGATAGTTGTATGCAGTTGTGGCACACCTACCTACAGTTGAGTTTGAGAAACAGTTTGGGGACAACTTCTCGTAGAGAATATAAGATAGAGAGCCAAATGGTATCCAGAGAGGAAAACTAGAAAGAAAAAGAAATTAGGAGAGAAGGAAAGGAAATAGATTATAACCCAGCAGAACCTGTTCCTGCCCCCATAAGCCTAGGTCCTTGTGAGGCCAACCTATACCATTGTCTGAAGAAGCTGGAGTCCATCAAAAGCCCCCACAGAGCATAACCAACATTGTTGCATCCTTTTGAGGTTTCTTTGTCAGAGATAATTAACAGGGAAAAAATGATGACCATTTCAGGGTGAAAAACATCACTGAAAATGTAGAGGAGAAAATTATGGATCAATAAGCCAGGTCTGGTAAAGAAAAAAGTTCCTAATCCTAGAGAGAACCGAAGAAAACATCTGTTATAGAAAACGTCAATCATTCAAACAAAAACATGGCATAATAACCCCCAACAGGCTTCAATAATAATTAGTTGGGGGGCCAAGCTGGTTCTGACCAGACCCATCCCTTCCTGGGGCCATCCACTGCCTCATTCCACTAAATAGTTTTAAGCAAAACTCAGATCTGGAAACATTTCCTTTGTAACCCTGCAGTGTGTATGTGTGGGGTGGCAGTAGGGGTGGAATCTGCTCTAAAAAGCTACATCCTTACTCCAAGGGAAAGTAAAGCCATGGGAGGTGCAGAAGGAAGTGTAGACAGGTAAGGAGGAAGAACCTGATCCGTATCCTAGGAGTTATCCTTAGAATCTTAGTTTACATTTTAAGGGAAACAGAGGACTCCATTGTCTGCCTTTATACTGAAGGAAGCATACAGCAGAAACCAAACAGTTCCTAGGGGAGTAAAACTGATATTGAAGAGAAGTCTGTCCACCTCATATGGTTAAACATGAAAGAAACATATCTGAGATGCATTGGTCCATGGTGGCAACACTTTTTAAAATATATGGGCCATGACCATATTTTTAGAGTTTGTATTTATTTTGCTTCGTTCCACGTGATGTAAACTGGGATATTCAGTTATAAAATAGCATTTTATTGCTTCTGGGTAATTCCCCAAGAGAGGAAAACAAAGGATTTTCCTCTCAAAAAAAAAGTGATAAATGTTTAATGAAACATCTAGACCTTTCCCACTTAAAGGTTAGACATGGCTTTAGAATATTTTTATAAGGATCTGATATCTTCCACCTGAGTTTAGCTGATGAATCAGAGTTCAGGTATGAATACTGAAAGGAAAGGCATGCTTGTGGGGTACACGTCTGGATTTACTCTTCAGTAAAAGAAATCCCATTCAGTGTTCATTCTGTCATTAGGAAGGTTTGTGAGTTGTCCCCAAACCATCAGCTAGAACTACAGATGAGGGTTTGCAACAAAAGGGTTAGCTAAATTACTAACGACTTGAAAGGAAAAGTGTGTCTATTTTCTCTTGTCCCCACAAACACAGCCAAGTACACTGTCCATAAAGGGGATTTTAGCATCAATTTGTTTTAAAACTCAGTTACTTCCCGGGGAGACAAATACAACAATGGGTCTTTGGATATGCAACAATTTCCAAGCAAAAGAAGAAAACTGCCAAAAGCCCTTAGGATTTTCATCAAAGCTTAGTCACTTTCTCAATGGGTACTAGAGCCAAGGACCATATTGGGGACCAATCAATACCATTCGTCCACTCTCAAGTCACCTCCAGGAGCGTGGCTGGTAAAAGCTGCAGTGGTGAGCACCTGTGCGCAAACATGTGCTCTGTGTGCTAAGCGTGATCCCTCCTGCTTCTCTCCCCCTTTATTTCCTGTTATGGTGTTTGCTGCGGCCTCATTTTTATACCTCTGGTTTTCATTAAATAAAAGTCAGGAGTAGGAGACTGTAAATCTCTTTATGTTGTACGCAGCTCCAGGGCAGCAGGTCCTCCTTCCCTGCCTAAAGACTTCACTGCCAAAGCCAAGGTTCCAGCCCTGGGAGATGGGGGAAGGCTGTGGGGTGGGGTGGGAAGGAGGCCTTCTTGTCTAGGGACTGTGAACCTGAGTGCCTTTTCTCTTCTGGGTTTGTTTGCTCAGCTGGAGGGACACGCTCTGTTCCAGGACTACCAGAGCTTGTGGAAAATAGCTTCCTCCAACACCCGACAATCCATTTTAAAGTAGTTTAGAACTAAGAAGGAAGCTGGGTTGATTCTCTCTGCTCAGCTTTCCTCTGTTTTCTTCATACATGGAAATGAAGCCTTGTAAACAGTTAATATTTCACATCCCACCTACAGCACAATTCACCAAAGCAGGGAGGCTCTTAGGACCTCTCCTCACCTCCTTCATGGGTGTCTTCCCACCTAGCTCCTTGTTACTCTATCATCTTTATTTTCTCCTTTAATAAACTCATCTCCCACTGTCCACCTCCCAAAGGAAAATATGTCTCTTACCAACGTATGTCATCCTTATGATTTTCTATTGTAGTCCCTGGCTCAATATAGCAGTTGGAATGTCTAAGGCCCATGGACTCTCAAATGGGGATTTTACCCATTCTTCTTGTAATGGAGCCTCACTGGTAAGTTTCAAGGAAAGACTCAAGGGCAATGGAGAAGAAGCCCTGCCACTGTTGGGCCTGGGATCCTTACTTCTCAGCTGGAAGTGGCCCTGAAGTGTAACTCTGAAAACACTGATTAGGTCTGGACACAGAAAGGACACCTTGGAATAAAGGCAATGAGCAAACAGAGTTGATCTTCAGAAACTCCACACTGTTACTAAACTACAGGAGTGGCAAAGGAACTAGTTCTAAATTCCTCCAAGGCCTCCAGCAGTGGTTTATACTCCACAGAGGCAAGGTTTGACAACCCTCAGGGGTCTCCAGTAAGAGGCAAATGCTGCCCCATTAACCAATAGCTCCAGCCTGAAAGCAGAGCCCAGAAGAGGCATACTCAGGATTCATAGTGTCCATCCCAGATGGCCTCTTCCTGAGCTAGATTCATGGAGAAAGGGAACCTCTAAACCTTACGTTCCCAAGACCCCAAAAAAGTCTCTATGAAAAAAAGAAAGAAGAAGGGAAGAGAGCAAAAGAGAGAAAGCCAATGTGCAGGAGGACAGCGAGATGTTCCTTGGCCCCACATCACCATAACTCTAGCTTCTAATTTCTAGTTTTCAGGATTCATCTGCTACAGTATAGAAGCTGAAGGGAACACGTACTCATCTTGAGAAAGACCCCCACAGCATCTCCAGATGTTTTGGGTTATCCTACAGGGAGGAGAAAAGCCTGGGCTGAGAGAAGTAAATATGTTCATTCCCTGAAAGGAGGAAGGTCACCAAGTGGGAACAGCTTCTACGCCTTTGGAAGTATCGTGTTTCAACGGAGGAGCCAGGAATAAGATATCACTTGTTAACTCTGCTAATCCAGTAAGTAGACAGCGGACAACTGAGCCATTTTTGGCGCACTCTGCTCAGCATCCCCTGACAAGGAAACAATGTCCTGCTGGGGTTAGGTGTGGTGTGTGCTAAGATGACATAAAACTTTCAACAGCTTTATAAGAGGTTGATTTTTATTTTAGAGAACAGCACACACTGTATCACAGAAAGAGAGAGAGAGAGAGAGAGAGAGAGAGAGAGAGAGAGAGAGAGAAAGAAACTGTGGCTTCCCATCTCCTTCTCAGGAAATACATTGCTAGGAAATTAGTGGATGGCTTAGATGGTGGGTGTGTGGTATTTTCTATCAAATCTACCCCTAGAACACAGTTTTCAGTGTGTGTGTGTGTGTGGGGTTTGTATGTATGTGTGTGTGTGTCCATCTGCCTGTCTGTCCATCATCTGTCTATCTGTGTGTCTGTGTGTATCTGTGTGTCTGTGTATTGTCTGTGTGTCTGTGTATTCATGTGTGTGTGCATGTGCGCACGTGTGTTGTGATTTTCTCCCTAACTAAATTTCTCGAATCGTGGAAAGGCTCTTTCAACTAAAAGGGTGTTTCTGTCCTAGATTCTCATTGCACTGATTAGAAAACCCAAAACCTGGGCAGGGCCAGAGACACATGAGCACGCAATTTCATGTAGCAGCATAGCCAGGACTGGAAATATGGCTGTATTTAGTAACACCAGACTCTGCCAAGTAGCACGGTAACACCAGTAATACTGACATGAGGGGCGACATCCTGGCCACCTCAGAATTCTGCCATTGCCACATCTCACCTAAGCTTTGGATTAAGGGAAGCCCTCTTTCTTTTCTCCAAGCATTCCTTCACCATAAAGATTGAACAACATTGAGGAATGAAGGACAGGAGGTAGGAGCCAGAGTCCTGGGTCAGACCCATGTGGAGTAAGAGGGATATGTGAGCTGAAGTTCCTGGAAACCTGAGCCCTCTGGAGCATTGTTCTGCATGACTTACAGGTGATTCACACAGACTGGCCAGAGCTGGCTGGCTGTACTATTCTTCCTCATTCCCACAACGCAGGACAGGGCATGACAGGTAAAGACAGAGGGTGAATTGAAAGTACAGGTTCAATGGTTCCTTTCTTTGGTGCCTGATCCCCTGACAGTGACTGGCTTACTAGGAAGTATGAGGCTGACAGGAGAGACAAGCTGACAGATGGAGTGAATCAAAGGCTAAACCACAATCAAGAAGCCAGGGGCAGGCCCAGGAGACCATGGCATATTTGCCAGCTCTGTGGCATCCCTAACTTCTCTTTCCATGGGGCTCATGATAGACATGTGTTATTTTGCCCTGCCAAAAGTCTTTCTTCTACAAACAGTACTTCACTTCTCCTGGGGAGGTGAACCCTCCCTAACCAGGGTCAGGTATTTTGAGGGTTGGTTGGATACCCAGCTTTTGGAATTTGGAACACATAATGGACCACAAGAGCATTCTAAATGCCTGGCTTCAGTGATGGGCTCAGGGTGAGTTAACTGGCCAACTCAAGTCAAGGAGACTTTCCCTGGGGAATTTTACTGGAAATAAATTTCTACCAGTCATGAAGGTAAAGTGAGTCCACAGCATTCTACATGAACATAAAGCCAAGAAGCACAAAGGCAATAGCGAGGGCAGAGGAACAGAGAGAGGCCATATCTAAATGACTTCACTAAAGCCTGTTATGGTTCAAGGGCATCTCCCAAAAGTTTGTGTGAGGCAAACTTAATTGCCCTACATAATTTTAAATTTATGTGTTTGTGACACATAGAGGCTAGGGCCCTAGGAAGTGATTAGAGTAAAGCAAGGTCCTGAGAGAGTGATGCATTCCATTAGTAACTGTCTATCTCCTTATCTGGAGATAATGTGTTAGTACATCTGCTCTTTCTGGACATTGGAGTCCTCCAAGTGTTATTTATGAGGCTTTTGCAGATGCTGCTGTCAAGCTTTTGAAATTCCCAAACCATAAAACCATTCTATCTATCCTATGTGTACATTATATTGCATAAATGTGTAGTGTGTGTATGTGTTCATGTTGATGTGTACACATTCTTGTAGAGGCTAGAGCATGATACTGGGTGTCTTCCTCAATCATTTTCCATCTCAGTTTTTGAGACAAGCTCTTCACTGAAACTGTAGCTCATTGATAGGCTGGCTCACCAATGAATCTTCAGGGATCTATCTATCTCCAGTCCCTGGCTCTAGGGCTAGAGATAGGGACCTCCATGCCCTGGGAATCCAAACTCAGATCTTCATACTTTACTGACTGGGCCATCTCCCCAGCCCTAAAATTCTATTCTTTGTTATTCACCTATTCTCAAGTATTTTGTTACAGTGACAGAGAAAACAAAGACAAAGTCCCAGAATTCACTGTGCCCAGAGGGAAATTTAACATAGTCAATGTATTTCTTTCTTTTCTTTTCTTAACTCAGTAGTAACATTCTTTCACTTGACCAAGTGAATAAGGTGTCATTATATTAGCATCCACACATGTCTGTGGAAAAGGGCAGGACATTTCTGAAGCAATTTCAAATCTTCTTAGAAGAATAGAAAATGTTAAGACTAATTCCACCAAACACAGTGGAGCTGACTTCTTGCTAAAGCTTTCCTCAGCCTTGCTTGGGAGATCCCTACTTAGAGGTGAAGACACAATAGCAGCTTCTACTGTGTTCTTGCTTTCAGAGGAGCATGAACTGGGCTGAGCCAACACATATACAGAGTATGGCAGGTCAGACAAAGGCTACTTAACTGAGCCTGAAAGAAAAGGCCCAGAGACCAATTACTAGATAGAAGAAAAAGGACTTGGGGGGGGGTGACAAGAGGGCTCAGGGTGAGTAATGTTAGATTTGAGATGTCTGCTGATCATGCTGCTCATCTGAATGGCAGTGTCTAGATGACATGCGCATACTCTGATCTGAGAGTAAGGTTAAAAAACATAAGTTGGGAATGTCAAACTTGGAATGAATGCTATTTGGGCAACAGGTAGCTAAGACCACCCACAGACGCAGGTGATGTTAGCTAGAGGAAAGAATTGAAGAGAAAGACTACAGAGTGTGTCCTTGCAGGGCAAGCACTTTAGAGATCAAGAATAGAGTGAAGGCTCCAGGAAAGAAAAGAAAAGTAATGGTAAAGAGACAAGCAGAGGGAAAGGGAGAGATGGAGGCAGAGGAGAGGGGGAAGGAGAAAGGAAGGCAGTAGGAACTGTCACTGAAGATGGAAAAATAGAGAACTTCCAAAAAATGAAATCCATTGGCAAAATCAAGAACCATAGAAAGGTCATACAGTAGGAGCACTGAGTGTTGGCATCCAGTGTTAGTGACCTTCTGACTAGCCTTTCCTCAGCATGGTGATGCCACAACCTACACTAGATACAGGGAGCTATGCCCCTCCAGAAATTCCCTACCTCTCCCAAGACCACACTCTCTTCCCCTCTCCCTCTCTTCTTCTTTTCTCCCTCTCATCCTTCCCCCTCTCCTCTTCCGTCCTTCTCCATGCCTCAGGGGTATCTCTTTGACCCCCATGTGGTACAGTTTATCTTTGAGGCAGCATACACCACACTGAAGGAAACATTTCCTTCTAACATTTTCCTTTCTTACCAGATATGAGCTCCTCCAGGTCAGGATTCTGTATTTTTCTTCTATTTCTTTTAAGCTGTTGGATCTAGGCATAATTTACAAGTAGCAAAATTCACCATGGAAATCTATTTTTCCATACATGTTCATTTTCATAGGCTCACCCAGATCCAGACAAACACATTTCTAGGACCCCACGTGCCTACCCTGCTTCCTCTTAGTCAATGACTAGGGATATTAAATTTTTGAGCCATCTGAAAGACATCCAGATGGTGGTGTACAGATAGCATGGCTATATGCAGTACTCCAAGTGAGAATGGAAGTAAATGAGAGACGTCTATTTGAGCTCAACATTACTGAGCTGGGAGGGTAGAACTAGGCAATCATGGTAGATTGGTTTTTCCTAGTTTTAAATTTATATACGTGGAATCATAGCATCTGTCGCCTTTTTAGATATCAACTTTCACTCAACATTTGTCATACCACCATCTCTTCCTTCACATTGCAGTGTACTGAGTGTGCCACTGTTTGTATCCTTTCTTTTGTAGATAGAGTGCGTTTATGAAGAACAATGTTGCTATCACCACTCTGGTCCATTCTTTTCAGCAGAGATAGAACTCATTATGGAAATGCAAGGTCAGGAATGGAAGTCCTAATTCTATCTTGGAAATCTTTTAATCTCAACAAACCCTAGTCCCATACGTGGGGCCAGTTGATTACATATTTAATAGGTATAATTGCCCTTAACATTGTAAACACTTTTCCAACATTACTCTCAGAGAAAGTTATGGTGATGCCCAGTTATGTCTTGTGGTATCACCTTCACGTGTGTTTTAGATTGCTTCTTGAATAGAGTGTCAACATTTCAAAATAAATAAGTCAAACTTTAAATAAATTAAAATACAATGGCTTGGAATATAGCTTAGTAGAGGAACACATGCCTAACATGAACTAGACGCTGAGTTTGACCAACAGAACTGTCAAATGGAGTAATGTAGTCAGATATAAACTCAAATTGTTTGAAGTACATGTACACACACAGAGAGAGACACACACATACACACACACACACCCACACACATACACCCACACCCACAACAAATACCCTACCCAGCTGCTGTAATGAATAACACAAATACGAAGAGTTCCTTTTCAAAGTCTCAGGATGACAGCAGGAACCCTGGGGTAAGCCAGAGGAAGGAGGGGTCTACATATTCCACACTGGAAGGACTTCTGGGTTAATGCAACTACTTTTGCACACACAAAAACATGTCCAAGCCAGACTCTTAGCAAATGCCCCAAGAGGAACATGACAATCAAGACATCAGATTCTGTTTTTCTTGTGAGTAGCTGCTCCAGTTTCCACTGGCTGGAAGTAAATACTGGTAGGATACAAGGAAAGGCTGAGATGCCAGTCTCCTCCTCTGGGACCTCTGTGCAGACACCATGGGTTGAAGTTAGCTGGCACTTGTCCCACTCCATCCTCTCTCTTTCAGGAACAGACTCTGACCACAAGTTTGGCCTGGGTTTGTGAGAAAAGATGTGAAATCTACCTGAAAGAAAGAATAAAAAGGAACTGCATACAATGTGACTTCTGGTTTGGATCCAAGCCTTTTCCTTCATCCCATCTTACTGCTCTTGCACCTGCCCAGCCCAGCACCCTGGGGCACGGCTCTCATCCAGAGGGATTTATGGGTGTTTTTCTAAGTCTGTTCAGCCTCCTTGGAAACCTTCCCAAGGGGGGGAAGTAAGCCCCTGAATATTTAGCTTAAAATGTTGATACAAAGTAATTAGAGAAATAATTTACCCAACGGGGTGCTGATGAATTCAGGGTCATTCATCCTTGGTGGCTGGCAGATGTGGGTAAGAAATAGAGGATACACTGAAAGAAAACAAGAGAGCACAAAGAGAAGTTAGGCCATATGGGCTAGGGTCTGTCCCCAGAGAGAACAGATGCAGGTGTCTCTCAACACCCAACTCTTCTCATTCATTGCTAGCTAAACACAACAGCACATTCATTTACCCTGCAGTCTCACATTGATAGCATACCAGGATTTCAGAAGAAAACAGACTGAAAATGCATTCTGGGAAACAAAACAAAACAAAAACTCCACTGTCCTTGTAGCAGAAGACACTGAGGAAATATTAACACTAGAATGGACAGAGTGGATGGGTGGCTTGCTGGTGTTGGGGACTAGCTTTCTAAAGCTCTCCTCTCTCACAGTCCAGAAACTACATGAGGGGTCAAAGACACTGTTCACAACTCCAAGGACACCACTCCTGCTGGATTCTCCTGAGGACCATAATGGGATTGAATGTTATCAGTGTAGTTGCATTTTCTTACTGGACACTGCTGGATTTTAAGGTGCTTATTTCTTGGTCTTGTTAAATCTATTCAAATGTGTCAGGGTCATAATGTCCCAGAACTTTGCATAAACATGTACAATTAAGTTTGCAAAGAAGGGGCTGGAAGGGTTACAGAAGTCTATGGAGTGTTGACCCACCAAATAAAACTGCAAACACTCCCTGCTGCCAGCCTCATCCTCCTTCTCTATGCACCTGGAATTTCAGACAGTCCATAGACCACTGTTCACCACTTGGCTAGAAACAGAAGCTGTAGGTCCAAGTAAATCAACATTCCCCAAAGGCAAGCACACAGTCTGCTAAAGAGTAGACGATGAGCAAATAATTTTGTATGTGAAACTATTATGGCCCTCAGTCACATGTCCCAGGTCTAGTTTCTGAAGAATTAACCTTATTCTTAAACACTTACGTCTGACTACACTTTCCCTTTATTGCCCTGGCCCAACCCTTCCGATGGCTAAATTCAATGGCCGAATTTTCAGTTTTCTTACATGATTGGAAGCAGCTACATTCACCATCCACCACTCTTTTCTCCTTGCTTTATTTTCTTCCCTTGGATTTCAAGATGCTACACACTCTCTGACTTGCTTCCCCTCCCTCCCACTCCTGTCTCCTCTGCTTACCTCCCTCTACTATCTGACCTCATATGGAGTTCCCCACAGTCACAGCTCTGTTCTTTCACATCCCTCAGATCTATATTTGTGCCCCCAATCTCTAACCTGCCCCTCAGCAACTAATCCCACAGACCCCATAGATGTCTAATGAGTATCCCAGCTCCCCTCTGTCTAAAGCCAGACGCATGGGCTTCCCTCTCCCAATATATCAGCTTGCTGCCTCTGCTGATAGTGTCCCTTTTTAGAGTTGTTGGCATCTTTCTCTTCTGTATCCCATCCTACACTGGGGATTCTGTCGGTTCTGCTTCCAAAACTCATCACTTTGTTCTAAGCACCAAAGCATATGCCTTGAGTCTACCACTTATGCCTTGGTCTATTTCTTCTTCCTCACCGTCTAACAGGCCCTATAAGCGACTTCTTTCTTGTGTTAATTACGTGTCTTCTTTCTCTGGAGGATGAGCTGAAAAGGCAGGGGTTCTTTGTCTCTGTTTGCTCTGAATTGCTCTTCAAATACCTAGAGCAGTTCTGAATGTCACGTATTCTCAATTGTCTTGAACAGAGGCAGTCTTCTCTGGAATGGATGAACCCACTTTTCTTTGTGTGCTTGTCGAAATTCGTTTCTGTGATGTCACAGTTACAGAATGGGACTATGGGACTCTGGCCTCTGGCCCTAAGGATCGTAGGCTGCACTGTGAACAAGCCCTGAGGCTAATGCATATCCAGGAGCACAGCAGACAGACAGACTTCAGAGCAGTAGTTCCCAAATTTCTTTTTTTGCTTCAGAACTCTGTCTTCAGTTTCTAACAGATAAACAACTGATTTTTAAAGGAGGAGGGGCAGAACTAGAAGAATTACTTTTTTAAACCCAGACTCACATGTGACCTCTAGAGGGACAGCGTTGGCCTCCACAAGGCAACTGCAGACCTGCTTCCTTTAAGAAACTTTTATTGGTGTTACTGATGCCTAACTCATTGTATCCTTGTTAGATGAGATATTACTGTGCCATTCAGAACCCTCCCTTTGAAGTTGTCATGTGTATACAACTTTCTCCTCTCCCATGCTCACCCCCAACCATCCACGCCAGTCTCTGCTGTGTTCTGAGCATTCTGGTCTATGGTAAACAACCTCTTGCCATATGGCTTTTGCTCTCCTCTACTATGTTTATCCTAGACCTGACCACTCTTTCTCTACTTACACTTCCTCAATCTGCCTAATGCCACTAAGGAAAATGATACCCATGGCTGTCACAAATTCATGCCTTTTAGTGTTTATGGCTATACCAGGCCAGTCTCTCCCTTCCTCCACCCATGAAGGTCACTCCCACTCATTCAGGTGTATACTATTTTTACATTGATGACTAAAATCATGAGCAATAGCCCAGATCTTAAAGATGCTGAATATAAATGAGAATCCTATTAATTCTGTACCATCAAACCAAAAGGCAAATTTATAGACTGAAATGGATGCTTATGTAACAGACTTGGATTTCTGATATGTGTCATCAAAATATCAAGTGGCTCTCAATATTGTTTTACTAAGTGTTGTAAATGGGAACTTATAAAACTGAAAGAACGCTAATAAAATGAAGGGGGGGTGGTATTCTGGTTTAACCTGATGTAACCTCTGGAACTGAACAGAACCACGTGGACCAGTGAAAGGGAATGTTGGCCTGGAAGGAGGAAGCCAACTCAGCAAGAACACAAAGTTTGGCTTCCAGACCTTCGCTTGCTGAGTTATGGCTGCAGTCTTGCCCTTATGGTTGTGATGCCCTTGGTCCTTTCAGCAAAGCCCCCACTTTCCAATGCATTCAGCTACAATATACTCCTCTATAATAGCTGGGACCTTTGTTTGCTTTAGACTTCCTCAGTATGGGGAGAGCATCCTTTCACTCTCCCCAAGCATCTTAGTTTTAGATGATAAACTCTTTGACTATCCTATTTATGACAAAGGAATCCCAGCCAAGGTACAAATCTCTCTTCCTATTATCTCGAACAGAAACGTCTTGGATTCTTCAAGGAGACTGTAGCATGTGATTGAACAATGCTACTACCCAGGCAGCCTCAAGTTTATGCGTCTCCTACTCTCCTAGTTAGGGTTTCTACTGCTGCAACAAAACACCATGACCAAAAAGCAAGTTGGCAAGGAACAGGTTTATTTGACTTACACCTCCAAAATACTGTTCATCATCCAGGAAAGTTAAGACAGGAACTCAAATTGGGCAGGAGCCTGAAAGCAGGAGCTGACACAGAAGCCATGGAGGAGTGCTGCTTACTGGTTTACTTTCTCTGTCTTGCTTAACCTGTTTTCTTATAGAACCCAGGACTACCAGTCCAGAGATAGCACTGTGCACAGGAAGGCTGGCCCCTCTCTGACCAATCACTAGTTAAGAAAATGCCTTACAGATGGAGCTTATGGAGACATTGTTTTCCAGTTGGGATTCCCTCCTTCCAGACAACTCTAGTTTGTGTGTCAAGTTGACATAAGATTAGCCAGCACAACTTCTTATAAAGTCTTTCCTTTTTAAGCACTTCCTTTATAAGACTCCCTAAGTTGATGGTACAGCACCAAGGACCATGTTGTAAAATAACTATGGCAGCTCATGTAAGAGATGCCTATGCCTACTAGGCATCCAATATTCTTTCTCTCCTGAAGGCATCTTGGTCAAGAACAGGGGCTGTGGGCATGATGACTAGGGATGAGATTCAAGATGGAGTTAGAATGTACTACCCACCAGTGCTTTTGGTTATGGAGTATGAGAGGTAAAAATTTTAATTATTTTAGGTACTGAGGAGATGATTCTGTAAGTAAGTGCATGCTCTACAAGCATGAGAGGGCAAATTCTAATCTCTAGCACCCACAGGAAAGCTGAGCATGGCTTGGCATACCTGCAGTTCCACCACTGGGAGCGTGGAACAGAGAGACAGAGCCCAAGAGCCCTCTGGTCAGCCAGCCTAGCCTAAAACGAGAGGTTCATGATAAATAGAAATCCTATCTCAAGGCAGTAAGGCCAAAGTGATAAAGGAAGATGCCAAATGTCATGTTTGCACATGGGCTTGCATACCCACACACTCACTGCATGTACCCACACCACACAACATGCATACAACATACACATATCCAAAAAAATTAACTTTAAACCCTGGGCTTTAATATTGGTGTCATTTACTGCCACTGGAGAGGAAATGACAAGGGAAATGGCATCAGGAATTCTGCCGTAGCTAACTTTGACTGAAAACAACCATATGATTTCCAAATGGAGCTATTTGCCAGGTTTTTGGAGTTTGTTGGCTAAGTAGAGACAGATTTGAGGTAAAGGGAAAGATCGAGAAGGAAAGATCCAGCAGCAGGTAGCATCCACAAACCACAAAACTGGATGCAACCACTTAAGTAGATTGTATATTAGAGACACTGAGGACCCAGGATCACAACCAGAGTATGCCCCACTGCAAGTGTGTAAGTAGCCAATAAAGGTTAAAAACAACCAGGGTCTCTAAGGGGAAAGAAAAGCAGGAAAGTAAGAGAACCCAGCAAAACACAACAAACCAGTTTCAAAGTGGAGAAATGATTGATTGTGCCCAGTGTCTCATGGTGGTGAGACTTGGCTACATGGTAGAAGTTACCTAGAAATGAGAGCAGTGGGCCCGTCACTTGAAGAGAAAGCACTGTCAATTCTGTATGCAGTGATGGAACATGATCCTCTGAGCAAAACTTAGAATTTTGAAAACCTTCTATCCACCACTATAAGCCCAAGAGGCCTAACAGCTTAACATCTCCTTTACTCTCATTTCTGATTTCTTTTCATTTTCGCCTTTTAATTGTTTTCTGAGACAGTATCTCATTCTTAGCCCAAAATAGCCTGGAACCTACTATGTAGCTCATCTGGCTTCAGACTTACGATCTTTGTGCCTCAGCCTCCTGAGTACTGGCATCTCCAGGGATTAGCCATCAGAGTCGACTGAAATCTGAGCCTGTTTTTTAAAAGGAGATTGATACTGAGGAAAGTGAAATTTCAGTTTTGTAAGTGAGACATTTAGCATTTTGAAAGTGTGAGAACAACCATGAAACATTTTCAGAGTGATCAGAAAGTGGTGTTATTGACTCCTGTGTGGCTAACAGTCAACAGACACACAGGCCAAAGCAATATAGCAAAATACCCAATGCTGCTTCAGATTCGACTTTACAAGCAACCTTTAAAAAGTGTCATTTGTATTAGGCATGGTCACACATGCCTGTGATCCTAGCACTTGAGAGGCCGAAGCAGGAGGATTGTTGGGAGTTTGATACTGACCTGGGAATGAACATAAGAATATCTTGTGTCAAAACAAACAAAAAGTATCATTGACTTATATTTTAAATTTGTTATTCTGCAGTTTCATTTATGTATATAATTTAGCAAAACAAGAAGATTATGTTCAGTTCTACAACCCACGAGCTCCTCAGTCACAGGACTTTGATGACATTCACAGCACCAAGTATGAACTCCTTCCAGCTCGTACACAGGCAGATCAGTTGGTTATCCTCCGAGAACAGTTATACCATTATTGCACCATAAGCACATTTGCCTGGCAATCTAGTATTGTTGCATGTGAAGTCTAAGGCTGGGTAATATGATTTCTGACATTTCTCTCCCAGCTACCTGCGTAGCAATTTCTGGCACTGTGGATGGGTAGCCAGCATAGAGGAAGCTTCCAGTTTAGTTCCAGAATAATTTCTTGGTATTCTGCAACTAAAGTGTATAGTATCTTCCCAGGAATAGGATCTTCCCATCCAGATTTGATGAGAATTCAAGGACAATAGTCATAACTTGTAAAATGTGGGAAAGTGTCTTGGTATCTTATTCCTGAAGCTTGAATTTTCTTTTAACAACCTATACTTCTGGAATCTACAGTATCTACCATTCATGATGTCCTAACCCTAAGCCCTTTGCAACTATGTATCTGTATGGAGCCAACTTTTCTCCATGTATACTTCAATCAGAATGTTTACAACAGACGGAATACCAAGTAGATATAAGAATTATCTTCTGTTAAACCAGAAATAGTAAAGATTTGTGCGGGGGAGGGAGTTAACATTGCCAATCAACTCAGAAGGCTTGTTTTAGCATATAGAGTCTCTTTTCATTAAACGTGTCAACCTGCAATAGGCTCAGTTTATATGAACTAATACTGCTACTTTTTACATGGATGAAATACCTTTAAATTTTGCCTGGTTTGGGTTCTTTTTATGGTGAATAGCCATAAAAGCAGTGGACATAAGAACAAGTTTGGAGGGGGTCATCGGTCATGTGTTAGAGTAGGAAAATGCACTGAAATCAGAAGCTTGACAATTGCTAATTTAATCTCTCTTACTAGAATCTTGAGTCTTGGTGCAAACACAGTTTTAATTTCGTGATCAAATAAAAAGAGTTGTCAGAGATGAAGCCCTTTAGCTGTTCAGTAGAGCACAAGACACTGGAAAACTGGTAGCTGCTGTGATCTGAAAATGGCTCGCCCCTGGAAACTCTTGTTCAAAGCTGATGGCCTCTGTGACAGGATTGAGAGGTGGACCTTTAAGAAACATTCAGGGAACGAAGAGGTTGGAGGGTGTGAACGCCTTGGTGTGTGAACACCTTGAGTGGAAGTGGTCGTTGCAATGCAGAGTTGCCATGCACCACTTGCATGTGTGTACACTTGTAGCTGGAGGCGCTCACAAATATGGCCATCCAGCTTTGGACTTCACAGTCTACAGAACAATGATGTATATGAACCATCATTCTTTATAAAGAACTGGTTTAGAGCATTCTGTTGTAACCACAGAAAATGGACTCCAATAGAACACCACAAGGCTTATATATCTAATGTGGAAACCAAACTGGTTTTTCTCCAAAAGTTTCCATGGCCCCGCAGTCATGTTCCCACTACATACTCCCTGAGGAGTCCCTCTCATGCAAGGCAACTTTCCTGTGACCAATATCAGTCAAGTCACTGTGTGTCTTTCTTTCTTTAGGCACAGTCCTTTCAGAATGAATAGTATATATTTACAGAGAAAAAAATATGACAGTATGCTTTCTGTGAATAGCTCCATCATTTTTATTCTGCTTCCTGTTTCCATCATTTAGAGTATTTATAAAATTTTCCATTTGATCCCTTTTTGGACAGACTGTTTATTTGGAAAAAGTGAAAGGACACTGAATGAAGTAGAGCACCCGGGACCTGGAGCTGTCAACCTCATCAGCACCGCTGTCCCACCTGAGGGTATAATAGGCCACATCTAGAACAGGACTCCAGAACCAGACTGCAAAGCTGCGCACAAAGTACCTAGTGCACAGAACCCACATCAGACCTGCACAGAGATTATAACCTCCAATACATGTCAGCTCTGTCCTGGAACTCATCAGCATCTGGTACTTGCTCTGTGTGTGTGTGTGTAAATTCACATGTGTAAGGAGTAAAAGCAGTTGTCTAGAAAATGTAATGGAGAACAGAGTTATCATAGCCAAATCAAATATCTCTGCGGTTTCTGTCCCAAAAGTATCCAGAAAGGGAAGGCTTTTTAAAATCTGCCTCCAAATAGTCTCTCAAGAGACTTTATTAGTAAAACCCAAACCCAAATAACAGGAGCAGCAAAATGACAACCATAGAATGGGAGTGTTTGTCCCAGAGCCTTTCCCAACAGTCTGTTTCTCAGGGCACGGTGACTTTCTATGCCTGGAACAATGATTCAGCACATTTCCCAGAATGATTTTTCAAGCTTGTTCCTTTGCTGGATGGGAGATGCAACCCATCCATTTGTAACATGTTAATTTCAGGGCAGGGTGAAAGCCACAGATCCAGAGCTCCAAAGCAGCCCAGAACCAAAATAGAACACATTAATGCAGGTTGTGAGCCTTCCTGCTTGGAGTCTCCCACCCTCACTCCTGCCCTCGCCCACTGTTATAAAGCTTTCCCCACAGTCTCTGTTCCTTAAAGGAAAATGCCTGATTTCGTTGGAATTTCTCCGTGTTACATTGTGGACCACATCTTGGTTCCTTTCTCTCTTTTCCTTATGTTTAATCTGTCTGACCTTTCCTTTAAGAAGGAAAAAAAACCACCTCTAGACTTGGCTCCAAAAGCAGTCACCACAGACGAACAAATGCCGGGAGTGTCCAAGCTAAGTCACTCAAGGCTGAGGTAGTCTCTTGTTGAAATTGTTCTTCCCTTTAAAATGCCTCTACAGCCCTGGCTTCCATCACCATCACTAGAGGAGGCTGGCTTTGCCAGACAGCTCAGAGAAGGGAGTGAGCGCCTGTTGCGAGTACATACTGTCCCATGGAGTTGAAGCCATAGATGTTACTGTGGACTGCCCTCCAACCCCAAGAAATGGAAGGACATTAGTTAGCACTGTGGTTTGGTTGTATTTTGTCTTCCAGGAGCTGGTGTGTTAGAAGACTGGATTCCATTGTGGTGCTGCTATTGAGAGGTTCTGAAGGTGGCTTCATGGTGGGACACCCACTTTGGGAAAGGATCAAAGCTTTGGAGGGAGGGTGTCAGGTCTTGTGGAACTGGATTATCTCACCAATATGGATTGGTAAAAGTCAAGCTTGGCTTTTTTGAATCTCCTGTTTTCTGGCATGCATATTTCTACTGCATGTACAAGCTTAGCCACTGCATTGTAGCACATCCAGGGCACCCTCACCTCATGCTTTTAGACTTTCCTGAACAGTGAACCACTGAGATCTCTTTTCCTAATTAATTGTTCAGTCTCAGGGGTTTTGTAATAACAAAACAAAATGGACCAAGACATTGAGCATTCTCAGGGACAGCTTTCAAAAGGACTAGCAAACTCTGCACAAGACATCCCGGGATGCAGAAGTAGCAAGGATAGCATTATGGACGACTTCAATGGCCACTAAAAACAACTGTTCATGTGAACTTCAGTAATCTAGCAGAAAATATGTGGAAACTATGCTCTTCTTGAGATTTTATTTAAATGACCATATAAAAATCGCAGCAAGGTAGTTAGTCCTATTAAGTCACTGAACCATTTGTCATAGTAAAGGAATGGGAATTGGGAGTTAACATACTTCTCTACATTTCATTCAAGGGAGAAAGATGAGGAAAAACACATAATATATCTTAGGAACAGTAATGTCCTGTTATTGTTAAAAACTGCTGGGACCTCATTAGAGCCTATGAAAACATCCTCTGCGTGCTGAGCGGCATAAATCTTCAATAGCCCAAAATGAAAGTGGGCAAGAGAGGGGAGAAAAAGAAGGAGAGGAAAATAAAACATGCTAGAATCGCCATACACCTGCTAGATTTCTGAAGCAGGAGCTTCCAGGTTTGCCTGCCAAGTGGCTTCCCAAGATGATTGTCAATGTAGGGTCTTGATACAGTTGATCAGATTAGTAAATGCACAAGAACAGGTCTTTTTTCTTCTTTATTCACACCACAGCCACTCAGGGATTCTGGTCCTTCCTTGTGATGCTCAATACTTTTCATAAACTTCATCCTGGGACTAGAGTTAAGCCAATTAAAAAATTTTGCTTTGGTTTTATGTGTATGTGTACTTGTATATCTATACGTGCACCATGTGCCGCCTGATGTCTGCAAAGACCAGAACGGGGGGAGTTGGATTCCCTGAAACTGGAATTTCCCAATATAAATACTGGGAACTTAACCAGGATCCCCTGAAAGACCAGCAAGTGCTCTTAACCCTGAGTCATCTCTCCAGTCCAAGCCAATTCTTTAAAATTGAGCAAATTACCAAACAAGGTCCCTAAAGCCAGTTGCTGGCACACAGCCAGGAAGCCTCCTCCTGGCCAAATACGTTTATGAGACTGTCGTGAATGCACAGTTCATTTGTTCTCTTGTGGAACTGAAGAACGATCACAGGTAATAAGTAATCATGTCTTTTTTAGAAGCGAACAAGAATTACAGATTCAGAGAGGAGCTACAGGGAACCATCAGAATCTTCATGGAAATATCAGAAGCCGGAACTTGTCAATGAAAACAGGAATCTCTCAAGGAAAACCTATCCCAATGTTCAATAACTTTTGTTATTGTATAAGACATTGTACTTGTCTCTGTAGGAGAGATCGGGTAGGCCCTCACCTGGCCCATCTGTACAATACTGAATCTTTAATGCTATTATGCATGCACAAAGGGAATATGCTCACCATGGTCTCTACATTTTACTGACCATTAATTTCAAGAAACGTAAGTCTCTGTGAATACTTAGACAGTTTTCCTAAACTTTAATGTTAAAGGAAAATGATAAAATAAGCAGTAGAATATAAGACTGTAAGGAGCGGAGTTGGAGTTCAGTGGTGTGGAGCCCTGACATGTTCCAGGCTCTTATTTCCAGCCCTGAGCTGGAAATAGTAACAACCGTTATGAAATTAAAAAATTAGAATTTAATGTGTATCTAAACATTTATTTATTTATTTATTTTTAAACATTTATTTATATTTTAAAATTAAATGCTGAAGGCCATGTCTGGGCCATGTTTGTGGCTACACAGTGGCAGGGATTAATGTCTATGTCCATGGCTCATAGAGAACATGCGGATTCCCTGGCCAGGGCAGCTCCTGGGGACTTCCTGGATGTCCAAAGGCCATGCAGAACTGACCCTGCTCCTCACTGGATGCAACTCTCTGGAGAGCAGGCCCTATCTCTCACCACTGGCAGCACTCAGGAGAACAGGCCCTGAGCCTCACCCAGGCAGCACTATAGAGCTGACCCTGATAGCAGGGGCGTGGGTGAGCTGACCTCCAAGGGTATTAGTGTAGGAGAGCTGACCCCACCACTCATCTGCTGTGGGGAGGCATGGGTGCAGAGATGATGCCCACCCACCAACTGGCAACCCTCCCTACTTCTGGCAGTCAGGAGAGCTATCCACAGGGTTATGAGACCAGAACTGGCTCTGTCCCTCACAGGTTGCAGCACTTGGGAGAGCTGGCACTGCACCTCACCTGGGCAACACAGTGGAGCTGGCCCTAATGGAGAAGGCAAGAGTGACACAGCCCCAAGGGTATAAGAACCAGAGAGCTGGCTCAGGCACTTACAGGATACAAGACTTGGGAGAATGGGCCAGTGCCTTGACTAGGAGCTGGCTCTGGAGGCATGGATGCCAGTAAGCCAGTCTGAAGGTATGAAAATAGGAGAGCTAACCCTGGTTCCTCCTGATGGTGCATTGGGCAGTCTAGCCAGATCAGTGCTGGAGAGCTGGCCATGGTGGGGTGGATAGGAGAGCCATTGGGCTGACCAGCATTGCTATCACCCAGGCCCAGATCCAGGGCTATGGACTGACCCACTCCAAAATATCTATCATCTGCAAACAATTGGCACCCATGAAAGGGTGGGTCCTGTTGATCTAAAGCTGCAGGATCTACATGACACAGGGTAACAACAGGATAACTCTGAGGAATCTTGATGATCCAATATTGATGGTGTCACAGAAGTGAGCCATTGTGATAAACATCTGCAAGTGAAGATGTGTCAACAGAGAAAGATGTGGGACATTGTGACATACCACAGCTTCCATGATGAGCTGTTTATTATATTTTGGTTTTTTGTTGAGAAGCGCAAATATGAGGGGACAGGGAGATGAGCGGGACTGGGCTGCATGATGTGAAACTCAGAAAGAATCAATAAAAAGCTAAAAATAAAATAAATGTTCCAAACACTTAATAGGCATAAAAGTTGCATCAGTATACTTATATATTAACTAAACCACTAAAAACTAATTCTTTGGCTTAAGTTTGTTGCCCAATTATTCTTGTTTGTATTCTAATTTCTTCCCAGAGTACAAATTTTACATATTTTGACAAGAAAGTCGGGCTGTCTTAGATTATATATAATTCTAGATCTGAGTTTTGAGACCAAAAATAAAAATTAGGCAATTTTCAAGAAAATTGTTGCCAAGTCACTTCCTCAGATCTTTTGAGGCCTCTTTACTTAATCCATTAATATAAAAAATTCTCTCCTTCAATTGGTTTTGAAAACAGGAATGCATTTTGACCATTTATAATCATAATCATCTTTTTATCAATACCAAAAATAATGATTTGTTAGTATTTTTAATTGACTATCCAATACAAGCTCTGCTATGGTTTGAATATGAAAAATGTCCCGAAATTTGGGTCCAGGTGTTAAAGGCTTGGTTTCCATTGAGAAACCATCAGAAAGTTTTGAAGAATAGAGTGAATGTATGTTCTTGACATAGGCACAGCCATATCAAGGACCCAAATTCTCTGACCCATGGAAAAGGTAAAGCCCTCCCCAGGAGAGGCTCAGAGAGATGGATAGCAAAGCCTTCCTCTGCTCCAAGTGCAAATGTTGCCATTGTGTGGAGAAACCACCAACCACAGCTTCCTCCTCTGGGAAGACTGCCACCAGAGACTGATCCCCTACAGAGACTCCCCTAGGAAAATTGGTTAAACCTGCCTCCTTTATTCAGCTGTGTGCCATAAATCCACCTCTTCCATTCAGATGTATGGAATTAACAAGGTTCAAGGTTGCTGTAGTAGTTGGTGTCTTCCATCAGAGTGAATACAGCCCTCTGTATCCTAACTTTTCTATACCTATGTCTGTCTTTCTTTGGTGTCTGTCCTTTCTTCATTCCCTTACCACCCTCCTCACATTCCTGAGACCAAGCCTTGCAGGAAGCAACTAAAGGTACTGTGTGTGGGTTTTCCACATGAAAGGCCTCAAGTCAGGTGTTTAGGTCATTGGGCTATGCCTATGAAAGGGATTACAAATTTCTAGCCTCCTTACTTCCTAGTGTACAAACAGCTAAGTTTACTCTGCCTCTCACTGTTGCCTTGATGTGCTGCCTCAGCCAAAGCCCAATGCAAAGGAACTATTCCATCATGGACTGGGAGCTCCAGAGAATGAGCCAAACAAACCTCCGTACTTTCTGAGTCAACTGCCTTGAGTAATGTTCATTACCGTGGTAGAAAGGTTACTGACTGTCACAAGCTCATTTCTCAGCTCCTATTATACACACCCTGGCCTAAAATGCTTAATTCCAAAGTTTGGTTTATAGGGTTACTGAAAATTATAATATTTTTCAGCAACTATTAAAATCTATAATGTTGACATAAAGACACCAACAAAACCTCAGTAGCTATTTTTCATCTACCTTAGAGGAAGTTGAGATGGCTCAACTCAGTGAGACCCTCACAGCTTTGAAACCCAGATCACATGTTTCCCCCTGTCTTCCTCTTAGCAGGAAAACTTCATTAAGTAAGTATAATATGGAAGTGAGCAAACAGACGTTCTTCAAAGAAATGGTAAAGAACTGTATTAGTTTTCCTGTTACTGTGACAATAACACCCCTGACAAAAAGTAAGTTAGGAGGAAAGGTGTTTATTTCAGCTCACAGCCTAATGGTACAGTCCATCATGGTAGGGAAGCCATGGTGGCAGGAACTTGAGGTGACTGGTCATACCGCCCGAATTCATAATCAGGAGGCAAAGAGTAATGGATGCTCATGTTCAGCGTACGTGGAGGAAATTAGAACTCCTGAGAGCTGGGAGATGGCTCAGTTGGTGTTGTGTCCACTGCTTAAGCTAAGGATTTGAGTTAATATTCTCAACACCTATGTAAAAGCTAGGTGCAGTGGTATACACCTATAGGATCAGGGTCGGAGAGACAGAAACTGGAGCTTATTGGCTAGCTATCCTAGCTAAATCAGTACGTTCCTGATTTATTGAGAGACCCTGCCTCACAAAATAAGGCTTGATACATGGCAAGTAAAGGCAGAGGCCACACAAGCCTGGCAACCTCAGTCCAATTCCTATAACTCACCTAAATGTGCAAGGAGAGAACTGTCGTATGGAAAAGCATAAACAGCAATATCATCGAATAGAACAATTATAATCATAGTAAGAATCAAGGTACATCTTAATCTTTTTGGAACACAGTTAGCCATGGGGAGCTGAAGCTGCAAAGAATAAAACCACGGATGAGGGGAAACCACTGCGGTAGTGGTAGTGTGTGTTAAACTGTAATGTTAGAATTCAGCTGCTGTGCAGGCCATGCATGATACCTGCAGCCCTTCCCCTTTACTGAGCCTGAAAGCCATGTACTGAGACATTGTCTATGAATCTCTAGCCAACAGACTTCCAGATGACAGGGTTTCTCAGGGAGAATGAATTTACATTAAAGAAAGCATACATCCTGCCCCCATCCTTTTTTTCTGCCTCCTGCAGAAATTCTTCCCAGGAATCAGAGAGCCCTGCTATGAAACTACTCTCATCCTCAGAAATGGATAAGAAAAGACTCCCACTTCAGCCATATGGTCCCCCAATTTCCTGTCTTTGGAGTCCCCATCATGCTATCTCTGTTGCTGGGGCATGAACTCTTCTCATACCCTGTCGTGTTATTTTTTTTTTTCTCTCTGTGGCATTAATAACTCTTCTAATAAGCCTAATGTCCCAGTAACTCATCTCAGAGTTTCTCTTGAGTGCCCAACAGACCTTTCAGTCTCTGGTCTTCGGGCATGCAAAACTGATTGCCTTTCATAGTGTCTGTTTGTGGGTGCCAGTCCTACAGCTGTGTGCCTCTCCCAGCTTCCTCTAACCACTTTGTATTTCTGATGTTGCGACCAACACAGATTGTCTTGTCTCTCTGTTGGGGTCTCCCACACTGCAGGAGTCCTCTCATGTAAAACCCACTTCATTATGACTTAGACATTTATCTCCATCTGTATGGAGATCTTAGAAACCCTAAAAGACCCAGCCCCCATTCAGAAAAGGAAAATAAATGAAGCCTGGATAAATATAAACCAAAAGTAAATAACATTTTAATGAATCAATGTGCTGGCAATAAAGTGAGGGGTATATCTCACTTTGAAACTTGGAACCATCGCGGAGTTTCCAGTTTCAAAGTAAGACACAGAGCCTGGGAACCTCGGAAAGAAACCAAGATCCAACCCTTCATCCGAAGCTATGTACTGAACTCCAGTGACCTTTCTTTCCATTTGAGGGCTTCACAGTGACATGAGAAACAGGAAATTAAGCCTTGAGCCCACCCAAGGTGAAGAGACTGACACATCAAGAGGGGTCTGGAAGAACATGGCTTTATATGTGGAGACCAGGAAGCAAGCCCAGCAAAGAGAGGCAAAGTTAAAAGCATGTCTATCTTAACTATAATCCCCTCCCATACACAGATGCCTCAACATTTTTAACATAATTTTAACTCAATCTGCCCTTAAATCCACCAGGCCCCTAAGCAAGCAGTAACCCCTCCCCCCTAAAAAATCCCATATAATCTCGAAAAGAACCCAACTTCAATACAAGTCTCCAAAAATTCCAACAAAGTTTCAAGGAACATAAACACAGAAGGAAACGAGGCACTGTTAAATTGAATTAAGTTTGGCTTAAAGCCACTCCCACCTATATTTTAATTTTAGCCTAAAGGCTTCTCTGTGCATCCTGCACTGTAACCTAGCATGTAATGAATTTACATTAAAGAGTAAGAGGATAGTACCCTAAGTAGAAGTAGAAGCAGTTGAGTCCCAGCCAATCAGAACAGCTGAACTCCTAGCCAATCACAATCTGAAAGCTACCATATACAACAAATGCTAACTGCAGCCAACCAGGTCATTTCTGTATATATTTCTTTTTTTCTGACCATGCCTGTACATAGAGTGAAGTGAAGCATTCTGAACTGTTTTTAATCTAAATTTCTGTATTCATAATGCACTTCCTTGAATAAATAAATTCTACTAAATTTAATTTACCTGAGTTTTTAAATTTTATGTGTATTTAGTGTGTGTGTGTGTGTCTCTGTGTGTGTGTGTGTGTGTGTATGTAATATGCACATGTGTGTAGAGGCCAGAGACTGACATTGGGTGTCTTCTTCAATAACTCTCCACTTTATATTTTGAGGCAGGGTCTCTTACTTGAAGCCAGACCTTACCACTCAGCTGGTTTAGCTAGTTGTCTTGCTCTTGGGAATCCTATCTGTTTCCCAAGTGCTGGGATTACAGTGGCTGTTACGTGGGTGCCAAGGATTGGATCATGAGTGATCTTCACACTCAAACACTTTACCCACTAAGTTATCTCCGCAACCCCAAGGAGTTTTAATTTTAATAGTTTCATAAAAATACCAGAGTACACATATACCACACATTCACATAGACACACACATCACAGACTGAGTCCACTGGAAGGAGTCAAAAGACCAAACCTTGTCAGATGTTTGTTAAGATCAACAACTCTGACAGGAAGAGAGAAGAAGAAGAAGCAAGACTGAGTAAGCAGAAGTGAGCTGAAATGAAACTTCAGGAAAATCTACACAGCTCAGCAGTGAAGAACACCAGTGAGGAAACTGCCTATGGGATGCCCAAACCTGGCCAAAATGGCCTTGAGATTCTCCCTGGGCCCCAGCAGCAAGCTACCTTGAATATGGCCAAAGAGTCAGCACTCAAAGGGTGTTTGCTGACCTCCTTTCTTTCCAGTGCTAGACATCAAATGTATCCTTAAAGAGGTATATAGGTGGTGTACCTCTGTGTCAGATAGGAAAATGATAAGACAAAAAAGATAGATAGACCAGCAAAGATTTTAAGTCTTAAATCACAAGAAAGGACACAAAATAAAACTTAACAAATCTGCTATTCTTATTTAGTGTTTTGGAAATGAACAAGTACAATTTCGTACAAAAGTGGGAGAGCTGGGATACAAGACAGAAACCTTCAAACAAGCTGAATTCAGGGGCACACACCTATTATCTCAGCACTCAAGGGGCTGCAAACGACTTCTAAGTTCTCAGCCAGCTTGAGCTACCCAATGAAGCCTACACCAGCCAGGCTTCCATAGGGAGGCCCTTTCTCAAAAGCAAAGCAAATAAAATCACAAAGGGGATAAATTACACAGAAGCTGATCAATAATACTCAAAGTCAAGAAGGAGGGAGGATTCTTCTTAGTGTGCTGAGAGGAAATTACTGTAATCCTTTTTCAGATCCTTTTTTAGGAGAAGATGAACTTTTCAGATAGACCATCCTAGAGAAAGTTTTTATCCTGACATACTCTTACAAGCAGAAATAGAAAAGAATATAGAACGTACTATGAGCTAAAAGAAAACCATGTATTTTATAACCCTAAAATTCAGAATTATTTTTTATCAAAGGGCTTCTTGAAGAGAGTGCAAAAACAAGGGAAAGGTTGGAAGAAGACTCTCACAGCCTACACAGCACACAAGGCTTATTAACCAAATGCCTCACTACTGATAAGCATAAAATAGTGTAGCAGGATATCCCCCCCCCAACATTTACCATAAACTCGGTAATTTGGGAGGAGCTAATGTGGGAGGGATAAGGAGAGGAAGAAGAGGAGCTAGGAGGAGCAGGATGTAGGAGCCATGGAAAACCATGCATGTATCGAGAGCAGTCCTGGGTAACAACTTATATCATAAGGTTAGATATTCTGACACACCTCTAATTGTGTGGACATCTTGTTGGTTGAGCATTACCAAATACATAAAGCCTTTGGATAATCTTAAGCATTAGAGTCTCATTTCTACCAGGTACTTCATGGATGGCGAGATGGTCTAGGCTCAGCCCAGCCTTATGGAGACTGTGTGGTAGATTGGCAGAGCCATCTCCCATGCTGTCGTCTCGTGAGTGGCAGGGCCAGAGTCTCTGGCTTCCTGAGCTGGCAGCTTGAGCAGAGCAGCGATGAGAACACGCCACTGCTCGTGGCCTCAGGCCTTGCCTAGTCAGGAAATTGGTGGGGCCCTGTAACAACAAGCCAGATTGGGTGCTGCCGATTTTAAATACTAACCTTAACAAAATAGCACAATACGAAAGTAGGCAAAGGACTTGAGCAGGATAGAAGATTCAAATAGGCAATAAACATATTTCAGCTTCTCAAACTTATGAGTGATACAGAACAGGAAAACTAAAAATACAGTGAGACGCCACTCTAGTTTGATGATACCAAAACCTGGCCACAAAGGAAAGCATTTAGGACTTCACACACTGTTGTAGGGAGCATGAGCTAAGAACAGGATGGGATGCTACAGATGAGACGAGAGAATCTTTTCAGGTTGGAAAGTTTGAGACAATCTTTCTCAAAAACTTTAGCTGAGGTTGAAAACTGAAGTGGAATTGGTCACAACCAAATAATTCTAGGAAGAGAACAATTTGTGGGAAAAAAAAAATGTCTGAGGGATTGAATGTCAGCCATTGTGGCCGGGGCACAAGGAGTAAGGGTTTCGTGGCCAGAACAGCACAGGAGTGTTTGGGCTAACGAGGCAGGTCAGTCATGACTTTTGCAGATTGTTCTACAAATTTTATAATGATCCCCAAACCAATGAGAAGCCATTAAAAGAAGTGACACCATCATATTTACATTTTCCAAAGATCACTGAGTAGGAAAATGAGTTGCACAAACACATGTACACGTGTTTGGTGTGTGTATGTGTGTCTGTGTGTGTGTGAGTGTGAGCCCATACAACAGTAAACATAGGAAAACTACTTTCAGCCATTTTTTTTTGTAATAATCCAAGGCATTAGTAATGGTGGTACAGTCTACACGGGAATGAACTGATTATAAACACTCAGAACATTAAGTTTTCTGACCCTGGGAGTTTGTTGGTGATAGTGAGGGAAGAAATGTTCCACTAGTGTCTGGGGTATGGCTTGTAAAGCCAGTTGTGTTGTTTCCATCAAGATGAGAAGGAGTGGAAGAAGATGACGGAGTTCAGTTTGGGAGGTGTTGATTCTGAGATGCTAATTGGCTATTTAGATGCTTGGTTTTGGATGTATTTGATGAGTACGTTTGGATTCAGTGGTGGCTTTGGCTTATGCTGATTCTTGGGGCTAGTTGTCTACTGTCTGTCTAATTCTGCATGCGGGCTATCACCTGAGTCCACCGATATCATGGGGAGATTGTTTACACCATAGAATTTGAAAACGAGACAATTCATGGAGTTGTGATTTTTTTTTCTCCACTCTGGAGGGTGTTTTGCTCTCCGTTGACCAGCACGCCACTCTAGAAGCAGAGATCCAGGTTTGGGTGTCTCTGGGCAGCAGCTGGAGGGTCTCAGCTATGCTTCAGTAAGTAGCAACTCACTTTTCACATAGAGCTGAAAGCATTGGAACAGAGTTTGCTCATGCCCGCCCCATAAAGCTGCCTCTTATTGACACACGAATGGCTGCCAGACTCTTCAAACAGATTGGAAATCATTTTATTAGAAAAGAAGTAAAAAAAGAAATGTTTGTCAAAGTAAGTCAGTCCTCCTCCTGTTTGGGACCTTGGTGATGTGACAGGAATTTGAAAAAGTGTTACAAGTTTACATACAAGTTTCATTTACTACCTTTGGAACCATTTGTACTTACTTTCATCTCTTGGAGCCCCATGGCTGGGAGCCAGTCCTGCCTGCACACCAGCACCAGGTGGCAAGCCTCGTGCACACCTAGCCCCACCTGACCTTCCATCCAGGCATAAGCAAGCAGACACAAGCAAAACTCTCTGCCAGCAGCCTTCCATGCTCTTTCACAAGTGAATGGAAGCAGAGTTTAAGAAAATACAGTAGCCAAGGTGTTCGACAATAAGAGCTAGACATATGGCTAGTGCATCTGGAGGGAGGACCCCCAGGGCTGTGAAGCAGCAGCCCTATGTGGTCTGGTAGCAGCAGCACCACCCCCAGGTGTCTCTCTAGAGCTAGCAGTGAAAATAATGAACAAGAATATTTTCCTCTGGTTTAGGTCTTTACACTTCCTCAAGCATTTTCCCCCTTTGCTTTTTCCATTAGTGTCATAGAGTAAGCACAAGTGGCCCTACGACCCCTATTTTACAAATGTGGTAGCTAAGATCCAGAAAGTCTTGTAGGTGCTCTATTCCAGTCCCATTCAGTTAACATGGACCACCAACACTGCACTAGGACTGGGTAAAATTCACCCCAAGTATTTTCCATTCATCTTCTCTCCAACATCTTACTCCTTACTGTTGGCATCTCTGGTTTCCTAACCTCTCTAATCCCCACCCCCCGTTAATTCCAGGAAATGGCTCATATATTTGCACACACAATGTAACATATCATTCTATATGTAATTGTGTCTATTAGTAACAGTATACATTTCAGCTGGTGAAACATCTGAACATACAGGCTGTTTTTCCATAGATTCCCAGGTGGAGTTCCAATCAATAGCCATCTAAGTATGTTCATGTGCACCCTTGAAAGAATTTTGAAGACTGGGGTGGTGGCTCAACAAATGAAGAAGTTACTGCACAAGGGTGAGAACCTTTATGTGTGTGGGGATCTGAACACACATAAATGTTCAAGCTATCATACTATCCTATTTGTAATCTCAGGATTTGGGAAGTAGAGACTGGATCACAGAACAAGCTATCCAAACTAGCCAAGTTGGGAGCTCTGGTTTCAAGTGGAGACTTTGTCTCAATACATAAGGTGGAGAGTAACTAAAGAAATCAGCAGAGGTTATCTTCCATACACCGATGCATATGACTGCACATGCACCTGCACACACCCATGCTCCCAGGCATACACACACAAACATATACCTGCATGTATATCATACACACACACCCCAAAGGATTTTTTAAGTATGTTTCTAAGTATTCTGTGGAGCACACCTTTAACCCAAGCACTCCCAAGGCAGAGGTAGGCAGATCTCTGTGAGGTCAAGGCCAGTCTTGTCTACAGAGTGAGCTCCAGAACAGCCAGGTCTTCACAGACAGACCCTATTTTGAAAAAAAAAAGAGTTAAGAAGAGTGTCTGGGTGAGTCTATAAAATAAGTAAAATATATACATATTTTAATGTAAATATATTTACATTCTAAATATAAAATATGTACATAGTTGTACATAAATACTTGCCATAAGTGATTTTGCTTATGTACTCAAATGACTCTTCTTTCAAGAAAATTGTCATTTTCCATAGATTTCTAGGCTATATTATATTTATCCTAATGATGTTTCTATCACACCAAATATTTTTGTTAACATTCTCACTATAGATGATAATTTATTCTAATTTTCCTAATTTTATTATACGAACACATGCATTATTTTATAATCAGAATAAACAGGCCAGGCAGTGGTGCCACTCCCTTCAATTCTCAGGTGAAGCCCTAAGAAGTAGCTATGGTGTTGTAAAATGCACAGTGACTGTGGTAGCTATTCTCTGAGATGTTCCCAGCCATCCTTGTCTCCAGTGACTCACCCTATTGTGTAGTTCCTGCCACAATGAGCATGACTGACCTGTGTGAATAACAGAATGTTCCAGAAGTTCAGGACTACCAAGATTGTATAACAAGAGCATAAGGTATCTTCCTTGGTCTCTTTTGGACAGCTCTCAGGAAGGGAAATCAGCACCAATGCTGGAACACTCACAAAGCCCCAAAAACAGTGTGACATGGAGAAAAGCGAAGAGCACTATCTTCAGTGGTAACCCTGCAGGTCTTGTCCAGCCCTCAAAGGATCACAGTTCCAGCTGACCTCTTCTCCTCCACCTCATGAAAGAATTTGACTGGAGCTGCCCAGCTTCACTGCTCTTCTTTTCTGATTCACAGAAACCAAATTAATAAGTATTAATTATTAGGTCTAGAGATGGCTTAGTAACTAAGACTGGCTGTTCTTCCAGAGAACCCAGGATCCATTCCCAACACCCACATGGTGGCTTACAATTGTCTGACACTCTTTTATGTGCTCTTTTATGTACTTCCATGGTACAGATATACATGCAGGCAAAACACCCATCCACATATAATAAAACTCAATACATCTTAAAAAATAAGTGTTGGCCATTGATTTAAGCTACCAAGCTTTGAAATAATCAACATAACAACAGATAACTAATATATTGACTTTAAATCAAACAGCCAAACTTTAACCCAGACCTTTGGAAACATATCTGATCTCTTCATTTTTAATTCTTTAATAGAAATAATAGTTTCTACTTCAACATGTCACTTCAGGAAATGTGATCACAGAATACAGAAATGCTTGGCATACAGTCAGTGACTCTGGAGTGGCTGATTTATTCCTCCTTACACAGAACTTTCTTACTTGTAGCTTTGAAAGTCCAACATCTAGCGACTGTCCTCAGCCCATGCAGACAATGACAGATAGTCATCATTGAATTTGTTTAAAACTGGATGAAAGTGATAGATACAGTGGGATATAGGGAAACAAGAAATCTGAGTGCCAGGTGGATCTAACCCAGACGCTGACATTCAGAGATGCAGGCTGCAGGATCTCTTTGCCATATCTCTAGAGGCCAATTCCTAGATAGTTATTTTGTTTCCCAGACATCCTCCAGGACCTAGGAAACTTCCAGTCTGCTAGGGAGCTCTTCTGGCTTTATCACAGGATCACACAATGGGCACACCAGACCTTCTGTGGCTATTTTTCCTAAAAGATGGAACAGAGCCTGATATAGAAGCTAGACCCATCCAGAACATTCTCCCAAACAATCAAGGATCTAGAGATATGGCAATACAACTCCACAAATCATAAAATGCCTACACAAGCCCTCGTCTAACCTCAAGAACTTCATCAGTCAGGATCCTGACAATCCCTAGTGGACCTCCAGAGAAATCTAAACATGTCTCAGTCTCCCCAAAGACTATCACCATGAGGACTGGATTCTTTCAGGTTTACGTAGAGTTCATGTCTCAACTCCCTTCCTCTCTGAACATCTCTAAAAATCCATGCAGAAGCAACTCAAGGGAGGAAAGGTTCATTTTAGCTCAAGGTTTGAGGGAATACAGTCAACTATGGTGGCTAGGTAGGTTCATTTTTGGCAGCTCATCTTGTGATATAATTTGTTCATATTTCAATGGGTCAGGACCAAGTTATAGCCTTCAAGACTCTCCCCTAGTAGCCCACATCTGCCAGGTAGATCCTACATCCAAAAGATTCTACTACCTCCCAAATATCATCACTAATTGGGGACCACAAAATCAAATATCTGAGCCTATGGAGACTATTCCATATTCAAACCATAACAACCACACCACTAGCTCTTTCTCATCCCTGTCACAGCTATGCTCCTTTGTTTAAAGTTCGGAAGGCTTCAGGAAGCTGTTCTTGTGGCTGATGTTTACGCTGGCTTCCTCTCTGACTGTCCCACCAGCAAGCAGCAAGGTGCATGTGCTCATAACTGTTCTTATTCAACCTTCTCTCCATAGCGCTCATGATGGTACCTACCACAGAGTATATACTCACTAAGTACCCATTGATTAAATGAACAAACATGCCGATAAATATCTATCCTATACTCTGATTTCTCCAAATCTGGACATTTAGAAAGCAAAGCAAAATGTGTGCATGGTATAGTATGCTCAGCTAATGAGCCAGTGATGGGGAAGACAGGAGTAGGACTGCCTAGGGACGAACAAGCTCTTGCTTGTTCAGGACACCCAGATGTAGATCACAATGCTCTGTAGCATTCCAGACCTCTGGCCTTTGTAAAGTCCACAGCTAGCAATAACTCATAGAGAACATCCTACTGTCTTTCTACATTGTTTGAAAAAAAAATCAAAGATAAAAGTACCAAGTCTTGAACTTACTTGTTTTCTTTTGGAAACAATATGACAGACCAGGACTGGACTGGAGGTTGACAAACTCCAGGACCAACAGATTCTCCCCAGCAAAGCGGCTGCTCTCAGCTACTGCATGACCCACCTGCAGACACAGGGTAGTCAGGCAGGCAGGGTGACACACCAGAGAATGATTAGCAGGCAGATGCTGAAGCAGCTGGCCCTCTGGATAGTGATTGGAGGCATGAGTGAGTACGCGTGCTGTAGCAGGGGCCTGTGGCTGGATGCCAGGGGCTCCTACTTTATGTATCACGTGTCTGGTTGAAAACAAGGGGAATGTCTTCCAGAAATCTCAGTCACCCGACATCTGGTTTAGTGCTTTCTCCTGCAGCCCAAATAAAGTGACTTGCTACTTTTAAATCAGGTCAAAGTAAGTAGAAGGGAAAGATGTTGTAATAAGAAGACTTCATCCCATCTGGTAAACCAGAAAAAGGGCAAGGAAATGAGGAAGCCTTAGAAACAGGAGCTGGGCTTGAATGGGCAGCTCGCAGTCCATTCAGGGGGGAGTAAATAGGGAAACAGCCTCTGAGACAGCTCGTCTGCTGAGGTGCTAAGCAGAGTGGGAAGCAACTCTATGCTCTTAAGTTTGTTGCCCTGGGAATTTTCTGTTATTTGGAAGCAAAGCAAGAGGTTCTCTGTGGTTCTCCAATACAGGCTTGTTACCAAAGTGCACAGTGTCAGACCAATTGGCAGCAGCTGTCTCTGGATAAGCAAAAAAGCTCTAACAGTAGTAAAATGTCTTCATGCACTTATATATATTCATTAATATGATCTTTGTGACAGAGCTCTAAGGAGGTATTGTCGTGTCAACTTCATGTGTTAGGATTAAGTCCTATTGGTGTAGTGAGTACATTTCAAAGCCAAGGACCAAACCTGTGACCCTACCCTTTGCTCTATAGATCCACATTGCCTTCTGGTTCCACCAACACATCACCATCTTGTGCCACTTTCATACAGGGCTGAGTGACTTTGGTTTCTAGCTCCAACTGTGATTCCACTGGGCCCACTGGATGCCAGTCACAGCAGGCTATGGATTGGATCATTCCCAGCAAGAGTAAGCCTCCAGGCTAACTGTGCTTCAATTTGCCATCCTGCCTTCTGTGCTGTTGGGATTTAGTACATTTTCCACGAGATGGAGCATCAAGGTAACTACATAAAACTCACACTCACTTATCCCTTCTTTTTTTTTTTTTTTTTTCAAATTTGAAAAACCCAATTCCCCATCTACTCACAGAGCCTTGTCTGGAATTAACCAGACAGTGATCTCTTTACATTATAGAGTGGGTGCGGAGTTAAGGAAGTGAATTGAATTTACAGTGGTAGCCTTTTCTTGCCAGGAAACTCATCCAACCGAGGTTGGAAAACCAATCCTCAATCTTGGGTATTAATTGGACCCTTGGCCAAAGCAATCATTCTATCAGCCAATTAAGGTCCTTGAAGCAAGACTATACTGTCATCCAGAGCCAGCCCAAGCCTCCGACTTTGCCCCTGTGTCTCCAATGACTTGAGTTTCCTCTCTCCAGTCCGTTGGCAAAATAAAGAGTTGTTGAAGCTACCCAGGACCCAGCTACCCAAGAATATTGTTTAAAAGAAGCCATAGCTAGTTTGTTGAAAGTTGTGAAATATTTGTGACTTTTCAACAAGGTTCCTAAAAGAGTTTGTGTTCTTCTGGAACAAGACAAAGAAAAGTGGGGACACAAAGGGGTCAGGATTTAAGAAGCCAGTTGATAGGCTGAAATAATATAGACATGACAGCTTTTCAGCTCCCCACTACTGACCAGTGATGGAACTCAAGTCTCCCTATGTGCTAAGCAAGTGCTCTACCACTGAGCCACACTTTTCCTTCTTCCTTTTCAGTACAGAGAGTAGGTCTCAGGCCTGCAGTCTTGCTGTTTCCAGCCTCTTGTGGCTGGCATGCTTTAATGACATATTTTCAGTAATGTTGATCATCGCTTATTGAAAAGACACAAAGGAATGCTCCAGCATCCTCTAGCTACAGATTAAAACCCAGACTCCATCATGTTCTGGTTATAAAACCCTGAGCAAGGAAATTAAATTCTCCAAACTCCCATGCTATGAATGTTAGGTTGCCAAAAGGTTTAAATGAAAACGACTTGACACATTTAATATATATCTTATATTCGTAGTAAAGTTAGTAGCTATTATTCTCTGACAGTCATTTCTCTAAATCCCCAAAATTCTAACTTTTCTCTATTAAAAGGAAGTCATGAAATAGGCATTTCTGTGAGCTCCACCTTGGAATAATTGCTTTCTAACTTAGAACAGTGAAATTTTAAATTTGCATGAAGAAGAATAAGAAAAACTGCCATGGGGGACACTCTGGGGGCTTCATAGTGTGATTCTCAGATTCAAGCTGCTCCCCCACTGTGTTCCCCTGAGAATTTGTATATGATCCCATGGTATACAGGTATATAAAATAAGTATATAAATCAAACATTTACTAACAATAAATCACTAAGAAACTAAAATAATCTTGTTATACATGTGATTTTTACCATCTATTAAAGATGAAAGCAATTTCATATGCAGGAGATAGGTGTAGTTGTTCCTTTTTATGTAAAAACTTAACTGTTGCTTTAATGTTTGATGATGTAGGATTCAGAGTATCTTCAACAAGTTTTTATGACTGATCAAACTTGGATTTTATAATCATCAGTGCTGAGAAAATGCTGTTTCGCCTAAATATATAATATTAAATAAATATGAAGTATGTTTAGGACCATTTCAGAAATTTCCAGAATTCTGTCTTAATCACAAGCCAAAATTAATTTATCAGCTTTTTAATAAAACTTAAGGTAGCCAAATGATGTTAGAAAATATTAAAGGCTTTGTTTTCTGAAAATAAACTACTGTGTTTCTATAAGAGTAGAAAATTTGTATATATTGTTAAAAAAAACACTGCAATTCATAATATAGCATTAAAAATCTGAGCCAAAGTGTTCCAAGCCATGTTCTTTGGAGTTGTGTGGTGTGGCAGCATGTACAAAACAGAATGTGTGTGCTGTCTGTCCTGAACCAAGGCTACAGTGAAGTCATACAGTGCAACATGGGCTTGCACTGCCAGAGACACCTCAGATTCATTTCAGATCATTGTATGACCAGAGCCTTTTACTGTTGTCAAATTTCTTCCAACCCCCACATTTTGTTATAACCCCATGTCAGGTCACAATCTACAATGTAAAATGTTTCAATGTCGATAGTCACCTCCATGTATATGAATTAGGAAATCTCTTTTGATATATGACCAGAGAAGTAGAGAAATAATGCAATCATAATAGTTTTGGCCAAAGAGACCAGGCTCACATGGAGCACTCCAATCATTGAGGGGAAAATGAAAGCTTTTTATGGATTTAATTATCTGAGAAATGGCTCCAGGCTCCCAAGCATCTGAAATATTGAAATGATTTCCCAATAACACATAACCCATATGGCAACCATAGATGCAATATTCACCAGTAGATAATAAGACTGACCTGACATGAAACTAGGGGAGTGGTCCCCCAAATGGTGATTATCAACACAAGGCTCACTGGAGCAAGGAGCCATGATCTGGCTAAAGGATGACACCACCGGGCACTGTGTCAGTGTGGTCTGGCTATCTGGGATGATGTTGGGTGCATGAAGAAGCACATAAATATTTTGTTTAGACTTTTCTGACATTGCTCCTGATAGTTATCCAAAATTTTGGATGGTTGACTTTGCTCAAGAATAACTGAGTAGTCACCACCATGAAAATTGGTGAAATAACCTTGGAGTTCTTCACTTCTGAATCAAACATGAAGATTCCCATGAAGAAAAATCATCTCTGACCAATTGATCTAAGTTCTCATCCTTGCATCCACCCTGGTGCTCTAATCAATACTGAAAACATAATTTATTTACTATGACCTCAAAGTCACATGCCAAAAACTTCTGAAAAGAGAAAATTTTCCTCAAGGCAAAGAGACCTAACAATGAAGAGTGAAAATTATAAACTCAGTTGATAGTGACTTCACAGATGTGCCAAGCATGGCCCTGAGCTTTAGCTCTCTCGCCATGTGCAGCCTCTCATAACTATTTGCCAGTTCTGAAGCTAAACTAGGATCCTCCTAGTACGTGATTTACCACTAAGGACACTTCCAAGGGACTCTGAAGCCATGTCACATCTACTTCACCCCAGTCCTTGGAATAGTCCACATAGTATCAGCAGCCTCAGTACACACCCAGGGCAGAATTTTATTCCAGGAGACATTCATTGAGAGTGTCTAAAATTTAGAGCCATAAATGTTAAGTTCAAAACCTTCTGTATGTACAAGTTGATAATTCATTAGTTCCTTCAGAGTAGAGAAATAATAACATTAATAAAATAAAAGCATTAATAAAATAAAAGTGAGCTGTTACTCACCTCTACCCACTGTGTCAAAGTCTGTGAGTGAGCATCTTAGCTTGCCTTCTATTGCTGTGATAAATACCACAACCCAAAGTATCTTGAAGAGGAAAGGGTTCATTTGGTTTCCACTTCTATGTCACTTAGTTCATCTTTGAGGGAAGTTAAGGCAAAGGACTTGAGCAGAAGCAGAGGTAGGAGCCATGCAGAACAGCTGCTTACTAGCCTGATTTCTCTGGCTTGCTCGACTTGCTTCTCTCATATAACACAGAACCACTTGCCTAAGGTGGCACTGCTCACAGTGGTCTGGTTCCTCTTGTCAATAATTAATCGAGAAATATTCCCATAGACTTACCCGGTCTGATAGAGATATCTCTCAAATTAAGATTCCCTCTTTTGAGAGGACTCCAGCTTGTATCAAGTTGACAAACTACTAACCTGCACAGTGAGGCAGTCAAAACAACACAAAGTCATGATGTCTGCTTAGTGCTATCTACACTCATCTCCAGTGTTGCCTCACATCTTTCTATGAAGAGCATGATCTGGGCTTAGGTGCCAGGACTGAGAAGAACAAAGGGAAGTAGTTATCATCTCTATGGCTGCTGTCCAACAGTAGGCTCAAAGTGCTCTACTATACCCATATTTATCTTTTATCTTTCTTAAATCTCTTCAGAAGTCTACTTCAGCAGACTGACCCAATTTTCCATTAAAAAAAAAAAAACAAAAATGAAAACAAAAAAAACAATATAAACAAATTTTAAAAACAAAACAAAAAAACAGCAGCCCCCCAAAATAAGAAGAGGCGAACTCCCTTGCCCCAGTACAAAAGCATGTGATATCCTGCCAAATATGCTGTGAATGAGAGAAGGCTGCCTCTAAAGGTATCTGAAGGTCACTCCAGGCCATCTAAGACAGCCAAAAATGGGCTTTTTGGCTCAAGACTCTCCTTTGGGAGTGGTGCTTATTTCTCCGTCTGTGGTACTTCCTCCCTTCTAGGACCTTTTGAGGACACTTCATAGAAGATGAGTTTCCTCTTCACTGGGAGCATCCCAAGTGATTCTTGAGAGTAAGGTCAGAACAAGGAAGGATTCTGCAGAGATGGCCCCTGGTCCACAGAGCTCCAGCCTCTCAAACCACCTCGTACCACAGAATCAGATGTAATTCAGAAACACAAAAGTGTGCCTGGGCCTGGCCAGACACAAACTCGGCCCTTCCTGGCATCTCTTCTTGCATTTAGCTCCCTCCTCCCTTATGGGCAGCCTCTTTTCCAGTCCAAAGCAAAGGACTGGGCAGTGCCCTCATCATTGACATGAGCTCATCCCTCTTGGAGTACAGACATAGTGGAGTGACCATGTAAAAAGAGTGTGGTGAGGATTGGGCAAGAGCCCTGATGCTGTCATCCTGGCTTCCATGCTTGTGGCTGGAAATTCTAGAGAATGATTATTTCGTGAAACCATGCATTATCATAAGTGCCACAATAACACCCAACAGCTAGAGGGAGCAATCGAGAAAAATGTAGTTTCCTAGATCACCTACTATGTGCCTTGTCCTTCATGAATTCCTTCAAAGACTTGTCATCTTAGTCATATCATCATGCATACGCAAGACAAGAATTAATGGCTCTGTGATAAACTAAACCCAGGAGGACAATTGAGGTATTAAATTGAGGAGGAAGGAGAGCAAAGAGCCCAGGTGAGAGATGATCAGGAGTACCGCAGGGTGCTGCCTTAGAGGACTTGAGGTGGCTTCTTAATCTTCATTGAAATAAGAAGTAATAAAATAGAAGCAGGTTGCATTGGGAGGCTTTTGCTTTTCTGATTTTGTCACTGTCTTGTTTACTTTTAGGTCATAAGGACACTGAAAATAATGACCAATAAACAATGTCATCAGAGGGACAAAAATTGGATCTGACTCACACCATTACCTCTCCTTTGAGGACTTGACAACTGACGCAGACAGCATTGAAGAGCACTAAGAGATGATGCACACACACCGCAAGGCTTATTTTTAATATGTGTTTATATTTTAATATATAGATATATACACAAATGAAATAGCTCACATTGAGAGTGACTAGAATTTACTGGGTTTCTTTTCTTTGCTTTTTCAGTTAGTAAAGTTTTTTAGGAGTAAGTGGATAAATATGCTTTTTTACTTTTTTGAAATACGGTCTCACTGTGTATCCCTGGCTGACCGGGAACTCACTATCTAGAACAGACTGGCATTAAATCACAGAGATGTGCCTGTTTCTGCCTCCTGAGTGCTGGGATTACAAGTGTGACCACCATGACTAGCAAATATGTATAATCAAAAAAATAAGAGTGGATTTTAAAGAGCGAGAAATACAGTGAAAGTATATAATCAATGAAGGTATTAAGATAGCATATAGAGACCGGGTAGGAGTGGTTGGCGCACGCCTTTAATCCAGCACTTGGGAGGCAGAGGCAGGCAGATTTCTGAGTCTGAGGCCAGCCTGGTCTACAGAGTGAGTTCCAGGACAGCCAGGGCTACACAGAGAAACCCTGTCTGGAAAAACACAAAAAAAAAAAGAAAAAAAAAAAGATAGATATAGAAATGGGTAGATAGATCACAGAGAAATGATAAATAGATGATACATAGACACATACACACACAACAAAACACACACACAAATATATATATATACACATAAGACATATATGTGTGTGTAATGTGATAGATAGATGAGCTTCTATAGGCCACTGTGATATGTGTGAATATAAAGCATCCTTTATAGGCTCACATTTTAAATATTTGTTCCCCAGATGACAGGACAGTTTTAGGAAGCTGAGGAAACTTTAGTAGGTGGGGCCTAGCTGCAGGAAGTAGGTACTGGTACCAAGTCCTTGGGGGCTATTTTCCTTGGCTCCTTTGTGCAGCCCACTGTGCTTTCTGTCACTAGGAAACAAATATCTATCCTCTTTCACATGCTCCACCACATAAAATCCTTCCCAAGCAAATGGAACCACACAACACAGACTGAACTTTTTAAAGCTACGAGCCAAAGTGAATTCTTTCTCCCTTTAAGAGTCAGGGATTGTGGTCGAAATGTTGTGAAGTTAACACAGCCACCATAACAAAGTAAATAGCCCTTGTTTCACATAGCAGAAATCTGTCTCAGAGTTCAGGAGTCAGAAATTAACTCACCAGCAGAGCCTGGCTCTTCAGAAGCCCTAGGGGAAATCTGTCCTTTCCCACTTTGGGTGTTTTTAGCTCCAGGTGTTTCTTGGCTTGAGGCTACATCACTTGCACCTGCCTGTGGTGGTCATGTGGTCTCCTCTGTTTCTGTCTCTCCCTTCTCTGAGTAGCTCCTACAAGGACATTTGTCATTAGACTTAAGACTTATCCACTTCATCCAGAATGATCTCATCTCCAGGCGTATTTCTTGATTATATCTGCAAAGACTCTTTGGCCACATTTACAGGCTCCAGGGATCAAGGACTTATCTTTTTTTTTTTTTTTAATGGTGGGGGGTGTCACCATTCAGCCCATTCCAGGTAGACAAACAATAATAGATAGGCCTTCTGTATATATATTATACTTTATTAAATTTCACCTAGTGTCCAGTTTTACTTTTCTTTCCCCTTAGTTTTGTCACCATTGCAACTTAAGCACCTGTGAGTCACTTGTATTCATTTTACCATATCATGTCGGGTCACAAGCTCACGAAAGACTACATTTGTAAAAAGATAATTGCCAAACCAGATGCCAGAACTTCAGTAAGACACCCTATAATTCACATCATGAGCCCCCTGGGCCGTATTTTAAGAAGGCCAGTCCTATAATAACTGTATTGTATGCAGCTCCCCATGGCCTTCCACATGCGTAGGTACACAAAGGCCCCATCCCCTGGAAGCAGCTGGCACTCCAGACCCTGCTCAAGTGGACGTGCAGAGAGTGCTTGCTCAAAATGGTTTTCTGCCAAGAAATAGTCACCATGCCCACATCCTCAAGTGCACATGGTTCCTGACACAAGGTATGTCTGTAGAAAAAAAGATTATTTTGAAAGAATATCCACCTTTCTTTAATCTTGCATCCCTCATTGTTAAGAGAGTTCCAAAAGAAAAAGCTGTCTACACCAGTAAGAAGGGAAAACTAAGGATTTCTTTCCTGCTTAATTTCCCAAAAAGCAAATATCTGAAAGCATGTTTTTGGCTTTCTTTGGCTTCCAGATTGATCAGGGTAGGTATTTGCATCTGGTATTTGCATGTGGCCCAGTTGGCACACATTGTATCTGGCCCAGAAGAGAGAGGAGAATGTGAAATGGCAGAAATCGAAAAAGGAAAATTGTTGGATTTTTTAAAGTTTATAACAGGCAGATATTTAAATATACAGTAGTCTTGGATAAAATGTTCCTCATTTTAATCAATCAAACATCTCTCATTTGTAACATCACATTTTTCTTCCTTTTGGCAAAAACTCTGATTCAGCCTATAAGACAGTAAATAGGCCCTGTTTACATACTGCCACCAGTCAGCCACATGCCCATCAGTGTGCCAAAATTCAAGAGAGAAATTACCATTTTTATTTTTACAAGGAATTAATTCAGCCTCTGTACAACATCTGTTTAGCCACGTTGCATGGAACATGCTTGGCCCTGTGACAGAAGCCAGCCTTCCACAGCCCCGCATCCAGTGTCTACAGGACAATTTTCGGCATCAGGCTTTGTGTCTGATTGGTAGGAAACGTTCCTGTTTTATTTTATTTTTCATGTTATGCAAATGCTTTGGGTTTTCCTAAAATGTATTACACATTTTTTATTCAGTGCTCACACCCACATCTCTGTGTGTATGTGCGTATATGTGTGCTTGCCCTTGCATGGTGTGTGTGTGTGTGTATTTGTGTGTGCATGCTTAAGGACTCATGTAGTTCTACATTAAAAAGTAAGAAAATGTCCCATATCCTGAATGAAATACCTTTACCTCTCTGAATAGTTCCTGACTATGACACAAAGAGAAGATTTTTACTGTAAGAATCTGTGCAGTGTTTCAACATTTCTCTTTATTCTTCTCCTTTGTGTTTCTGCTGAAATATTTCTTGCTTAAAACTGCTGTAATAAAACATTGCTTTGACTAAAAGTTCTATTAATAGGCCAGAATTATGCAGGAAATAAAGTGAGCTAGGACTACTGTCATTCACTTATACTTACAGTTTAATACCATATTATTAAATTTTCAGTTCCTATTAGTAAAATAGCATTTATATCCTTTTCAACTGCCTGGAAAAAAAAAAACTCCGTTCCATAAAATCATGATGCCCAAATGCAAAATAAGCTATAATGCTAAATTGCTTCTATTACTGAGCAAAAGTATAAAGCATAGTATAAATAGTAAAAATTTTAGAAAACAGCTGGAAAATATTGTTCTCTAGACAGAAGTTACTTTAATTGTGAAATAATTCCCAAGCCAAGACATCAGCATTTAAATTGTTTGTCTGTCCCTGGGCACTACTTTATGGTTTTATGTTTAGCTAATAAGGGTTACTTCAGCTGTTTATTTACAGTTATAGCTGTCAGTTGCCAAACCAATAAAATACATGAACTCTACTACTTATCACAAGAAAACTGTGTGGCTTTATGGACATATATGGTACTTTTTCTGTGCACTTTATAGGTTTTTTAACTGATACTAAGTCTCTAAATTTCTGAAGCAGTGTCTACCCTGAAGGCACTATTTCCCAGCTGTCATATTAACCTTAGTTACTACTTATTTTGTAAGATGTTTTAATTTAATAAGTTTTATGGCTGTGTATTTAATTACTATTCTACTCAGTCACTAATTTAGTACTTACTAGGTGCCAGGTGCTATGTGGGACCTAGAGGATAGGTGAGCTCTTCCCAGTTAAGAAAGACTTAGGCTTTCTGGTCTTGCCTGATATTAACTTTGTAATATTCCAGATGCTTTCTGATACTAAAATCTGAGTAGGGGTAATGACCATTGTTCAAATGAATTAAGTTTGGCCTAACGATGCCTACATATACAATGAACTGAAAGCCAATTTGTCATGTAAATAGAATCTAACTTACTCTAGTAATAAGTATCTGAGTCTCGATTGCAAGCAAACAACTGTTTAAATTATGTTCAAACAAGGTTCACATGAGCTTTAAGTACTTTGGCTATCTGAGTCTTGCTTCCATTTTCTCTGGCTATAAATACTCATGTGGTGAATGATGGCTTTCTGATCCATTTTTGGTTTAGATTTTTGTCTGCTTCTACAACCCATAACAAAGTCAACTTAGACATTCAACCAGGGATGGCTGTAATTTTTGCATAACAATTGTGCCTTCCTGCCTTACTCTGATGATCATTTTAAACAGAATCTCTTTACCATGGAGATCACAAATGTCAATCACCAGAAGACAAAGAAAAAAACGATAAGATTTGGAGAACATCATAAATAGTAATGCGTTTGGTTTTTACTGGATTGTAATTATATTCTAGTGAACAGAAGCACTGTTTGCAGCTGAGTTCACATGCTGTGTGCAAGAATCATCAGAACTGCCCCAGTGCTACTTAGATTCGGATGAGGTATATTTATATGCAATTTATAATGGTTCTTATTATTCAAGGTACATTGAATTTTTTGAACTGTTTCCTCTAGAGGGAAAATAACCAACAACCCTGGCTCATATGAAAATCTGAAGCTCAAGTCTTGTCTATAAAATGACATGGCCCTTGGTTGTAACCTATACACATCCTTCCTTGGGTTTTTAGACATCTTTAGAAGGCTTAAAATACCTAATATAATAGAAATGCTGTGCAAATGGTTTCTATGTTACATTGTTCATGGAATAATGACAAGATAAAGAAATTTCAGTATATTTTTTCCAAACAGTTTCTACCCGTGCTTGGTTAGATACACAAATGTGGAATCTTCAGATACAAGGTTGAGTTCCTACATTCCTCTAGTCCACATGTTTATAAGCTAACACACTGCCTTCTTTACTATTTAAAGATGCCTTCTTTCATATGTACTGATCTTTTAACATTGAATTGACAGTCAATAGCATCTCAACTCATGTCTGAGCAGAGACTCTCTAGCACACAGCACTCCTCCACCAGGGACAGCACTACCTCCAATATTGAGAAACAAGATCGAATATCAGCAGAGGTGTTCATGGGCCATCTTACACAGCAAAACCACTACAACATGCAGAGAGAGGAGAGGAGGAGAGGAAGGGAGGGAGGGAGGGAGGGAGGGAAGGGGGAGGGAGGAGGGAGGAGGGAAGAGGGAGAGAGGGAAAGGGAGGAGGGAAAGGGAGGGAGGGAGGGAGTGCACAGAGTGAGACAGAACAGGGTCCTGGCAAACCTCCTTAATCTAGCATGGTCACATGCCGTTGAATAAGCTTCAAAGTACTGTTGCCAGTATTGACTTGGTATTCCTTCTTAAAAAAAAAAAAATCAGGTGAGAAACTTTGCAAACATGAAGCACACATAAAAAATGAAGATCCACTGTATGAGTGTATGAGACAAATAAATTTGTCAAGCTTTTTATCCATAAAATGTAAAAAGATTATTGGTGAATTCTTCTGTCTATCTATCTATATCTATCTATCTATCTATCTATCTATCTATCTATCTATGTTTCCCCTCTGCTAGAAATGGAACTCGGGCCCTCACAAGCTAGGCAGAGATCTACCTCTGAGCTTTATACTCCATTACTGGGTCTCTTTATATTGCTTCTATGACCAATATATTACATAAGATGCCCTTGAAGACTGTTCACAGCTAATATGAAGATTAGCACACAGCCTACTAGTCCGTACACCACCTATAACCCAGTATTTGTCCATTCTGTTTGAGCTTCAATAATGAACAAAACCATGATAAAAATTATATTAAACAGGAAACATAATGAAATTTATTTGATGATATTCCTATATAATATAAGTTCTGGGGCTATAGGATGGACCAGTGATTAGAACGACTTGCTGCTCTTCCTGAGTTCAGTTCCCAGTAACTATACTGAGTGACTTTCAATCTTCTACAACTTCAGTTCCAGAGATTCTAATAACCTTTTCAGATATCTACACACAAATAAAATAAATCTTTAAAAGGATAAACATCTTTATGTTGGAAAAAATAAATGAATTAGTAAGTTAAAAAGTCAGGCTGGGGATTTAGCTCAATGGTAGATGACTTGCTTAAAAAGCAAGAGGAAGAGAGAGAATTACTTTATTTTATATCATTAAAGTGTTGCGTGAGCCAGAGCAACACCAGCAGCAGAATGACTTTAAAAGGTCTTTGGTGATTTAGACAAGCCAACACCTATAGATACTGACCAGAAAAGACCGGCTGGGAGAATACCCTGACTAGAACACCAGGAGTGAATTCAAACAAAATCTAGCTGGTATGGAAAAAGGTGCTCTTAAGAAGTTTTACAATTTTAACCAAAATCTTCTTTAGCTAGAATCCATAATGCCATCTGTCCACACGAAAAGAAGTTTAATAATGATAAAAACGAAATTACTAAGAAATAAAAGGAAGTCCTTCTGGACACAGAAATGTAATTCTCTGCACAAATTTTATATTTGCGGATCATCTTTCCTTTCCCCAAAATCTCACAGCACGGTAACTACTCCAACCACAAAATGTACAAAGCAATTTTTATGCAGTTTTGTTTTCAAGCCTGCGTTCCTGAAATAAGTACAGAAATTATAACACCAGTCATGCACATGTGGATTCCGATGAGCACGTACCTGCGTAGACCCACAGAGACAGGGCTAGTGCCCTGCCCCCACAGCTGGAGAATGCCTCAATATTGCCAACCAATTTTCCCCATTTCGTGGTCATCATCTGCCTCATTCCTGGAACTGGACAGTCTTGCAAAGCTTGTCCACGGTCATTCAGACGTGGCAGCCAGTCACTCCCTACTTCAGGTTGCCTGGATCTTTGATTTGCCAAAGACCAAAGTGGAAAAGTACGAAGGAGAGAGGAGCTCAAGAGCAGCAATTGTCTATCCTTGATGCATGTGAGTGACAGGAGTGATTGCATATGTCAAGAATAAGGTGATAAGAGATTAGGAAGCCAGGACCTAAACCAGAGTGTGACCTCAGGCTAAGCACATCTCCCAAGGTACCAAAGTCAGAAGCATGATAGAAAGAAGTAAGTACATAGTACGAGATGCACTTTGTCCCGCATCAGCCTGGTGTTGGCTGGTTTCCTGAACCACACATACCATTCATCTTCATTTCTGACAGCTGACATTTGTCTGCAATGAGGCATTCCTACAAAAAAAAAAAAAAAAAAAAAAGATATGATCTCAGAATGCCTTTTGTTTACGGGATGATATTCAACACAGCCCCTTGTCTCTTATTTGATGTTTCCAAAGTCACATTAAGTTTTTCGTTTTAACACAAAGCAATATCCTGTGCGTTCGTAATAGTCTTTTTGCCTGGCCCATTTCAGTCTTATGCATTCATTTGGTGGATGTGTGGTTTCATTAATGGGAGAAAGGAAACCAGGCAGTGAGCTGAGGTCTTGAGTGGGCCAGGCTGTCAAGCTTAAGATGGTCATCTAAAGATTAATGTTCCCCTAACCATCACTGTTAATGACGATGTGGCGACCACTTTATGCATCCTATTGGGTTACTTTCCTTAGTGATATTTACATCCTACTTTTAGAAACCACAATGTCCCAACCGTGGTCATTTTATTTAAAAAAAAAAAAAAAAGTAATCTACTTTATTTCAAATCAAGGAAACTTTTCCTACCAAATTTTGACTGGCATATATTAGTGCATAATTACTAGATATTAATGGTGCTGTAAAAAGCAGTGAGGTTCGGGTCTTTTCTAACTCACAGAGGATCATATGTGTTTCCCTCCAGCACTCATTTCTTTCATATGCCATATACATCACCTCCCAAATCGGACTGAGTGTGTGTGTCTTACATCTCATCTCCTACCATCTTCCTGGCCATGTATGTGTGCACATGTGAAACATATGCATGTGTTAAAAAATGCCTTCCTTTATCACATGTGCCCATATTTTAATGTGGCTCAAGCATGCTCTCTATACACAGAGATGCATGGTATGCATCTCTATGTGTACACATGTGATTTCACAGTGTACACATAATCTGAGTTCTACTACATTTGCTTATCCTGAAGTCTCACCAGCCTGGAGCTGCATCACATCTTTCATTCTTTCTGCGGGCTTCTGCTACTGGGAAAGCAGTTCACCAAACACCAGCTCTGTGTTTGGAGAGGGGAATAAGATACTATGATTCCATTTCAACAGAGCATGGCCAGAACAGACTCAAATTACCCAGGGTGCAGAATGGCACCTGGCCAGAGAGGTGCCTACACAAATAGCGATCGTGCTCTAACTGCCTTGGTCTTTTTGGAGGTCCTCCTCTATTACTTTCATCATAGTTAGCTTTCCCGTGATGCTGCCTCTTGCCTGCTTGCCTGCCTGCTTGCCTGCTTGCCTGCTTGCCTGCCTGCTTGCCTGCTTGCTGCTTGCCTGCTTGCCTGCCTGCTTGCCTGCTGCCTGCTGCCTGCTTGCTTGCTGCTTGCCTGCTTGCCTGCTTGCCTGTTGCCTGCTGCCTGCTTGCCTGCTTGCCTGCTTGCCTGCTTACCTGCTTGCCTGCTGCTTGCCTGCTTGCTTGCACTGGTACTGAGGTATATATAGTGGAGTTCCCACTCCTAGTGTGGACAAGGCCCTGGCACAAGCCCTACTGCTACCAAGAAGAGAAGAGGAGGAAGGGGAAACAGCAGCAAGAGAAAAGACAGGCTCATCACTGCACCATCTATCCCTTCATTCAAGGAGCTACCGATCCAGAGTGCTTACGATGCAGCAGTATAGTCATAGCAAGTGAATAAAATGAGCATGCCCATGCCTTCATGACACCAACAGTTCAGTGTGGGAGACAGGCACTAAAGAGTATTACCTCCACCTAATTGGTAAGCTAGCATTATGACCTACAGAGAACACTAGGAGAATTACATACTGTGTTTCTCAAAGCTCCTACCTGGCGCAATGTCCTGAAATCCCCCTGGCAACTGAGACACAAAATATTCTAAGTTGCTGCAGTACTTAAGTTCAGCACTTAAGAATCATCACTTCTGGTTTTGTGGTATTAAACTCTGGTGGTATTTAGAAGTCGGTTCTTCTGCTGACATAATTAGTAGTAATGCTTTGCATACCCACAGAATCTTAGGGCTTCAAAGCAAGGCCTTATAAGGAGACAGTCCCTTTATACAGTTTGTTTCATTTCTTTGGAACAGAGCAGGATACTAACTATGGGATCTTCACAATAACCCAGGAAATGGATATATTTGGGTTCTTTTCCTTTTTAATTTATTATCTCTCTCTCTCCTCTCTCTCTCTCTCTCTCTCTCTCTCTGGGTGTGTGTGTGTTCATGTGTCACACACACCACAGCATACACATGGAGGTCAAAAGACAACTGGTGGAAGTCTGTTGTCTCTACCCACAGGTAAGTCCTGGGAACAGGTCATCGCTCTTAGCAGCAAGCACCTTATCCATTGAGCCATCTAACACCTCCCCTGCAAGTGCTATTTTCTAGATAAGGAAATGGTCATCTTCAAAGTGGGTGACAAGCTCAGGTCTACATAGCCAGGAGGTGGCAGCTGACAACCTTTCCTCTCCTCTAATGCTGCTTGCATTGCTCACTGCATGTTATTAGAGTGACTTCCCTGTTGTATCCTTGTTTAAATTGATGCTTAAAAAACTATACACATTAAGGGTTTCCATGTGATGTCGCAATACATATGCACATTGTGAAATGCAGGAATCAAAATATGCATATCTAGTGCTCAAATGTTATCATTTGATGTGTTGAAATATGCATTATCATCTGTCACTGCTCTGCTCTTTAGTGAAATGTCAGGCCCATTTCTCCTCTATAACTCAGTACCCTTGATCAATATCTCCCTGCTCCCCCTCCCTTCTGTCCCTAGCCTCTGGTAACCACATTACCCTTAGCTGTGTGATCCACTGCTTTGTGGTCACATATAAATAAGATCATGTGATGCTTGCCTTTATGTGCCTGACTTATTTCTTGTGATAGAAGTAATTTAGTTCCACCCACATTGCCACAAATGACAGGATTCCATCCTTTTTGTGGCTGAATAGTATTCCACTGTGCATGTGTACTTTTTCTACTCTAGTAAGATGAACTTGAGCAAGCTAAAGTTGAACACACATGTTAAAGTGCAGACACTGAAATGTATTGAAGTTTACATCACTGATTACGTGCCCTCCAAGGCACATACTTATCCATCTATATCATTACAGGTGAGTTCATAGATACCTATTTACCTTCACCTCTCTCTTTTTGGTTTTGTTTTTTGAAGTGCTTTCACATGGTTGTGAATTGAACCCAGGGCTTGTACATACCAAACTCACTACACCTGAACCCTACCCACTTTATTTAATGTACGTACATAGTTCTACACCTTATTCATGGAAAGTGTGTTATCTCCATCTACATAAGCAGATCTGACTCAATCATAACCATAAAACAGTTATTCTATAAGACGAACAAACCACAACTTAACCAATCTCCTAGTTTTTCAATTTTGTTTGTTCTTTTAATTATTTTTATTTGCATGCATAGGGAGGGCTTATGAATAACAGTGTGCATGTGTGGAGGTCAGAAGGAGTTTGTAGCAATGAGTTGTCTCCTTCTACCATGTTGGTATTTAAAATAGAACCCACATTTATTAGATTTTTATCAAGCTTTCTCTTACATCTCTAACAGTCCTTTGTTCATGGACATTAAAATGCTACCCCAATATCATTGTACATCCACTGGTACGCTAGGGTCCTAGATAACATACTTGTGCCGACCTGTTTTTGTGTCAACCTGACACAAACTAGAGTCATCTGGGAATAAGGATAATCATAAAAATGATTTTCCAAAGAATTGGCCTGTAGGTAAGTCTGTTAGGCATTTTTTTCTTGATTGATGACTGATTGTGGGGCAGGGAAGAGCAGATCATTGTGGGCAGTACCATCCTGGGAAAATGGTCCTAGATGGTATAAGAAAGCAGGCGGAGCAAACCTTGAGGAACAAGCTAGTAAACAGCACTCCTCCATGGCCTCTGCTTCAGGTCCTGCCTCCAAGTTCCTCCTTTGAGTTCCCACCCTGACTTCCTAGATGATAGATGTAACCTGGAATCTGAAGTAAACATTTTCCTTCCCAAGTTGCTTTTGGCCATAGTGTTTTCACAGCAATCATAAACAATAGTCTTCAAGCTGGGCCTAGACCCATGCCTGTGATCTCAGTACTAGGAGGTTGAGAAAAAAAAATGAATTTGAGGTCATTCCAGGCTACACAGTGAGTGAGGCCTGAGGAGGCAGCTGCATACAGTGCTACTCCCCTTGACTTTTCCCTTCAGCAGTCCCATCCTTCCTCAGCTCACTCCATCTCTCCTCAGCTCACTCCATCCCTCCTCACTCACTCCATCCCTTCCCAGCTCACTCTATCCATCCTCAGCTTGGCACCTGAAACCTTCATTGTTCAGTCCTCTTGGTCTTAATTTCTTGGTTAAAAGCTTGTAATATGAAGATTCCTTTTGTTTTGTGAAGTGATTATTTAAGTCACCATGACATCTTCTGCCTGTGGGTTATTCTGTTGTTTGTTTCTGCAAACCACTCCCATGTATGTGGGTGGAGCTGAGAGTTATATTAAATTCTGACACTGAAGTCAAGGGCCTAGATGCTTCAAATTCAAGGAAGAGGGACAACAAGGGCCTGACTATAAAACCTTTCACCCAGTTGGCATATGCAGATGAACACTGTATCTAAAAAAAGGCAATGTTAGCATGGGGGATGCTAGGACTCTCACAGGCCATCAGAGTGCATAAATGATTTCCTGTGCACCAGGTTGTATCCTAAGAATTCTTAACATAAATAATTTTATAATGGGTTACTTAAGTAGCTTTATCACCTGTATTAGTGTATTAGTTAGGGTTCTCTAAAGAAACAGAACTGATCAAATGAACACACACACACACACACACACACACACACCACACACGGATTTATGAGAGCAGTGGTTCTCAGACTTCCTAATGCTGCAACCCTTGAAAACAATTTCTCATGTTGTGGTGACTCCCAACTGTAAAATTATTTCATCGCTATTTCATGACTGTAATTTTGCTATTGTTATGAATCATAATGGAAAGATCTAATATGTAGGATATCTGATATCCAAGGGGGTTGTGACCCACAGGTTGAGAATCACTGTGTCAGAGTGTCTTATAGTCTATGGCCCTGGTAGTCTAATAATGGCTGTCGCCAAACAGGAAAGTCAAGAATCCAGTAGTTGACCAGTTCAAGATACTGTATGGCTCAGCAATTCCAGTTTGGGGGTGGAGTCTTTGGGGATTCCTAGAGAGCTGCTGATCTTCTGTCTAAGTTGGAATCCTGAGAGAATAGGTTTTTAACCCCAGCAAAGGAATATCCCAGCAATGGCAAAGGTATACTTGCCAGTTATAGTGAGGGACAGCAGGCAAGAAGCAAATGCTTCCTTCTTCCCAGTCCTTTTATATGTGTTGCCACAAGCCAGTATGGCCCAGACTTTGGATGGGTCCTTCTGCCTCAAATAATGTAATCAAGAAAATCTCACAGAGCATGCTCAGAAGCTTTGGTTTTAGTCCATTCTAGATGTAGTCAAGTTGAAAACCATTAAAAACTACTTGTCCTATTTCAGAGAGGGACTGGGGAGATTCAATAAAATTGTATATTTATTGTTTGTTTTCATTCATCATAATCATTATCAACTTGCAATGAGTCAGATCATTTCTGCAGGAGCACATTCAACATAGATCTCTTATCTTTCCTGTACTTCCCTGTGTCCAGGTGGCAACTGGCCTTAAGAGCTGAAAAAGATTTACGGCTTAGAGGGAGGAAAAACAATCACTTTGATGACCAAAACATTTCAATAACCCAGATAAATTCAGGGGCAATGTTTTTTTAAAAGGTTCTAATACTATCAAATGCTCTTCTTCTATGGCCCCATGAAAACAATTAAATATAACTGAACATAGCAGATAGCTACATATAGCATCTGCTACACGCGAGGATCCAGGAGATTTCATAAAATATGTTTGAATATCTACTTACAGAATTTAAGTACCACATGGATGGATGTCCTGATTACAAACTCAATCACCCTCTCTCTACTCTACTTTCTTGTGTTTAAGACTACTCTGTCTCTTCAAATTCCCCATATTCAACCCTTCCCACATTGTCAGCGACACAGATTCATAAAACTTCATCTGGTTTTCCTTTTACTCTCCTCATCTCCATTCACTCTGACAGCTGAGCAACTATCACCAGTTCACCCATCCTCCACTCTCACTGCTCCAATGCAATCTGAGGTTTAAAAAGCTCAAAAATAAAGGTTTAAATCAATTATTGGCACCATTACCACATGTTACCTATATTAACAGTTTCTAAGATTTCAAACTTCAAAACTTATCACTTGGATTCTAAATGATAGATTTATAAATAATATTTAACATGCATCATCACCAGACAATAGAATAATTTCTCTTTTTGGCTCATTAACACTTTCTAATTTTCTTCCAGAATAACAAGTCTGTTTTTCCTCTATATCTTTTAAAATGCACTCTCAAACCAATAAAGACATACGGCTTAGAAAACTGTTAGTTGGTTTGCATGTGTCTATAAAAATCCACTAGAATCTAGGAAGGCCCTGAAAGAGTCCTTTGTCATGACTCTGCTCATCTTTAGTCACTTCCATATATTCACTAGCTTCTCTTAACCATGCCTTCTCCAAGTCTCCTAACATAGAATAGGTGCTTAATATACATTGCAAAAATGGTGGACAATCTTGCTTAAATACCTCAATTCCTACCACCATCTAGAAAAATGTTAAAGGACTCGGTTGGTGCAGCGCTGTTAAGAAAGAGGTCTACTCCATGAGAACATTACATAAAACACAGGGACAACTGTAGTATCAGATTATTAAGACCAGCACTGGAAAAAAATCTGAGGTCAAGCTTGGGAAGTGCTACTTATGTTGACCTCTTTTAATGCAGAGTAAAGGCTCTGAAAAGTCTCATTGTAACTGTGGTGTTAATAGGTATGGCCCCTATAGACTCATGTATTTGAATGCTTGGCACTATTAGGAGGTGTGGCCTTGTTGGAGTAGGTGTGGCTTTGTTGAGGAAGTATGTCACTGTGGGGGTGGGCTTTGAGGTCTCCTATGCTCAAGCTATGCCCAGTGCACATGGTCTCCTGCTGCTGCCTACAGATCAAGATGTAGAGCTCTCACCTCCTTCTACCATGATGATAATGGACTAAACTCTGAAACTGTAAGCCAGTCCCAATTAAATATTTTCCTTCATAAAAGTTACCCGTGGTCAGGGTTTTCTCTTCACAGCAATGAAACACAAACCAAGACAGCAACTTGCCTGTTAGTTGTGTTATGGCTTGGATGTGAAATGTTACCCGCAGGCTCCTGTGTTTGAATACTTCATGCTTAGTTGATAGTGCTGTTTTGTGGGGGTTGCAGAACCTTTTGCTTCTGGGCCTGGAGGCATAAATACATCTGTTAGGGTTAGACTTGGGGGGGTGTTATAAACCAGCTCTGCTTCTGGCTTAAATTCTTGTTTTCTGATCCATTGAGATGTGAGCAATCAAGCTCATGTTCCTGCTGCCACAGACAGGATGTGCCTACCACCACACCTTCCCCACGTTTTAAACTCTGAACCAGAATCAAGTCTTCTCCCTTAAGTTGCTTCTAATCAGGTATTAGTCAGAGCAACAAAAAAGATAACAAACTCAGGCTTTTGTTCAGAATTGATATCTTTGTCCTTTTGATAATAGCCACTCTAGTTGATCATTACACTACAGTCAAGTATTAGAACAACACATTGTACTTTATAAACATCCATAGTTATTATTCGTTTGTTAAAAAGGAAAACAGTCACGTACTTGTACTTCCAGCTGTTATCAGGCTGAGGCAGGGCATTCACTTAAGCCCTGAAGTTTGATAGCAGCCTGGGGTATATAGGATAACACTGTCACAAGAACAAAAGGGAGGTTGGGAGTTTAAGAAAGAGAGACAAAGACAGAAAGACAGAGAGAAGCTCTGGTTTCATTTCAATTTACATATGAAAGTCATTCATATATAAATTGTCAAACAGAAGGAGAAGAAGCTATCTTGACCAAGCAAACCTTCCTCAAGTCTCAAGTCTCGGAAATCCTGTGCCAGCATCTGCCTTCTCCATGTGACAGGATGGCCTGGAGGCAGGAGAAGATTCACCTAGTCAGTGCACACAAAGTACTTAGTACCAGGCCCAGAGTAAGTGCTCAATAAATATACATATGGTCTCTGGATTGTTGTTGTTAATTGCTAAGGTTAACCATGTGAGGCTTCTTTGAAACACTGACTGGGGTTTGTGTTCAGAACAACTCTTCTTGGTGGCAAATATTTTTTGAATCAACAAATGAACTGGCTGCCCCTGGGGCATGCTATTTTTACTGTTTTTAAAAATGGCCTTGCACACTGTTCTGTGGGTGGGTGGGCAGCTGTTTGCAATTATAGCCATACATGTGGTCTTCAGGTACGCTATGGTCGGGGAGTCTGGCTTCAAGCAGCTCACTGCTGCATCCCACTCACAGGCCAAACCACACCAAATGGAAATGTACTAAAGGAGATGGGCAGAGTGAAAGGCTCTCTGAAAAACAGAAAAGTGAGTCATGCTCATAAAATACCATTGCCATGGAAACTCTTTACACACACTGGCCCTTGGGGTGAGGGGAAGATTTCTGTAAACTGGCTTTTGGCCTTTGTCGAAAAGGTTGGTATTCTCACGATGGCTTCTCACTTCTTTATTGGTTGGACCAGAAGACTATTTGGTGGTGAAAGAACTTCTCCATTCAGAGGTTGCATGAAGAAACTCTCCTTTGATGGTTGCAAAATCTGAAGCATATGCCTGTGTCTAACAGCCTGGTGGGCAGCAGCCATTGCTGAATGCATGGGTGGTTTAGGTTTCCATCTTCTTTGTTTTAGAATCATGAGGCATATGGTTACATGAAAGATTTCAGATATTCTTCTTGTTAGTACAAAAGTTTCCATCACTGTGTGTGTGTGTGTGTAGTATATATATGTGTTGGGTATAATATTATGGCTTGTAATGTTTGTGGCTGGATGTGTGTACAGGGGGATAGGAGTGTTGGGTATATGTGGCATAGCATGTATGTATATTGGTTGTATATGAGTTGGGTGTATATGTCTTCTGAGTGTATGTGCTTGGTTTGTAGTGAGAATGAAGAAGTGTGTGTGTGTCTGTGTGTCTGTGTGTGTGTCTATGTATGTGTCTGTGTGTCCAAGATCTGGCTGGATAGGAAGGATTTCTATTCTCAACCAGCAAATCATTTTATTACCTTCTACAATCACTGTCTGAGTCAAAATTTTATACTTAGACACACCTCAGAGCAGGCCATCCACCCAGCTAATAGCCATATCTCAAGGACAATAATGAACACACATAAACCGGATGTTGCCAACTATGGTGCCTGCGCTTTCCATGATGCTATTCCATGACTTTAACATACTAAGATAGTACATCTTCATGTTTTTACTATCCCTTTCTCTTTTGTCCATGTTCATCACCTAAGGACCCAGGAGGAAAGGTCCAGAAAGGGAGGCAAGTAGGGAAGTGTTAGGGTGTGGATCTGAAATGTCCTCTATGGGCTTCTGTTCATCTTTTCCTAGAAAGAGGCATTGTGGGAGAGTGGAGCCTTTTGGAAGTTGGGCTTCTGTGTGAGTCTTTAAAAGTTTGCAGCTTTGCCAGATTCCATAATGTGGATAGGCACTACTACATGCTCCCACCCCTGCTGCTCCCAAACTGTGGACTCCATTACATTATGTCCTTGCCACTATGGACTGAATATGCTGAAGACCTGAGTTAATGTCAGACCCTCCTACTTGACATCTTTCCTAACAGATACTTTTGTCACATGATGCAAAGGGAGCCCCATGGGGAAATGAGGGATATGGGGTGGAAAGGGGAGCAGAGATGAAGCATAGGACGGGGTGAGGAGAGGTCTGAGCAGGCATTTCTTGGCTGGCATTGTGAATCTGGCACGTGCTGCCAAAGACCAACACCCTCCAGCCACCCGGAAACCAAGAACAATTGGCCGAGTGTACCTAAGGATATGTGAATGAATGGTTCCAGGACTGTCACCATCCCCTCACTCACACGTTCTCACCTGTGACATGCTGGCTGGCTCAGGTTTTCAAGTTCAAAGCCAGCTTTGTATACCTATTCCTCGTGGAACGTGTTTGAATGTTCCCCACATGCACACGTCTACATAATTGTTGCATGTTCTTAAGCTTAATGAGAATACATAATATTCATGTAGGAAAACTCCAGGTGTTCTGGAACAGTGGTCTCTCAGATACTCGTTTAGAGGAGGCAGAAACACAATCGACAGACGCAGTCCTCCAGACCTGCACCCAAACCTTTCCTCTAACCTATTTTAAGCTCCCTGTAACCTACTTTCCTTAAGATGAGCCAAATCAAGTGATTATTATTGCCAAACAGTCGGATCGTGTAAATAACAGTAGCAGGCAACTGGGAGACTTTAGCAGTTCAACTGCCTTCCTCATAAAAAGTCGCACTAAATAAACTTCTAACCTGTGTTCCATTTGTCTAAGGGTTGTGAACGTGTTCAAAAGACTCATTCACAAATTATTTCAA